>CAWUFW010008374.1:0-600000 GCA_963921515.1 Calotriton arnoldi | reverse complement strand
CCAGGACTACTTAGTAGTCAGTGAAGTAGAGTTTTCCCTCAAACTCAGGTGATTCACCCAGAAGTTGGTCAGCCAACAAACTACCATGACCTGAGACCGACCAATCACCTTCATCCTCTTCCTGTCACACTTCAGTTATGGAGTAATTTGGTGGTATAAAGTGCTGATTGATTTTGATCATGGTTAATTTTGACACGTTTTAGGGCAAGAGACTGGACCTTCTCACTGTGACAACTACACCAGCTGCACTGAACACATGCTCAGCAGACACATTGGCTAACAGGAAAGCCAGATACTTTATTGCCAGCCTGCTGAGCACTGGCCATTGGCGCCGCTTTGCATACCAATACACCAATGGGTTTTGATTCAGCTAGTCCTCTGTTTTATCATCCACAAAGACCTGGATCATCCTCTCAATATTAATTGGTACTCCACCTTTTTCGACCTCTTTTACATTTGCCTATACACTGGACCTAAGCCCTGCCTTTAGAAACCAATCAAATGCAGATTTTGGGGCCAATGTTCCTGTTCCTGTTGTTGTTGCTGGTGTTCTTACACTGCCCTCAGGCTCTATGGAAGTTGAAGGCTATACTGCAAAACTTGTGCCATGGAGTGGGCCTCTAATGCCCAGGCAATCTTTTTCTAGGTAGCTGGCTTGCTCAGCAATCCACGTCTTGTAATTTGAAACATCCCCAGGCTGAAAAAGGAATAAAAATGGTCAGTAATTGTTTGTACCATGCATCAAGAATTGTGGCACAGATATAATGTCTGGATGACACAATGTCTCTTGGCAGCCTTGTATTAACAGATAAGCGAAGGATTAAGCTCCCCACCAACTCATGCGCATCTGTTTTTTCATCCACAGCTGCGTACATTTCAGATACCTCCTTTAGCTGGTCCTATAGCATATGCAACAACGGGAAAGATTGGCCCATGGTACTGTCCTCCTTGCAGGCTTCCCATGTGAAAACCTGAAAAAGGAAGCAGCATCTCTGTCAGGCATTTGACTAGGCCCCATTGGTCCACCTCAATAATCATGCATTTCACAGTTGCATCCCCTCTTTGTATGACATATTCATTGATTGGTCTGTACTGCTCAAACAGACGATGCAACATGTAGAAAGTCAAGTTCCAACCTGTTGCACCTCCTGTATGAGTGCTTTGCCTAGCATTCTATTATCACGCTGAATGATTATCACCTGCTTCCGGGCTTTAAAAGAATGGCTGAAATGAGTGCAGATTTTTCTGCAGGTGGACAGTAAGTTTCTGAATAAGTCTTCTTTTTTGAGAAAGTCCTGTACAATGATGTTGATGCAGTGCGCCAAACACAGGACCGTGAAACAGCCACTATCTGTCATGGCCTTAATGATATTACTGCCATTGTCCGCAGAAACAAATCCAATGATAATCCCTCTGGATCGCAGCCATTCAAAGACCTTGTTGTTAAAGTCATTCAAGATGTTTGCAGCTGTATGGATTTTCTCCAAAGCAAACATGACTACTTTTGCATGCTTCCGAGCACTATTAAAAATGTCAGCAGTGTCAAGACCTGCAGATATAATTTCTCTGAACCCGACAAAAGAGATCCAGGGTGCAGTCATGCACAGGTAATCAGTGGCTTGAAAACTGGTCCACATGTCTGTCATCAGGTAGATAGTGTGAACAGCACTCTGCTGCAAAGCTTGTCCAACCAATTCCAGCACATCATGATGTAGCGCTGTAACAGCAACTCTGGCAAAATAGATATGGCTGGGAACCTTCCATTTCGGGCAGATGGCCACCACAAATTCTAGAAAAACACTCCTTCCACAAAACAAAAAGGGAGGAGGTCCAGTGCTAACATTTTTAGCCAGCTTCCCAAACACGCCATTGGGTGGTTCCGTTCGTACTGCCCCTCCTGCCTAAACATGCCAGGAATAGTAGCCTGGATTTTGTTTTCTTCTGGTGCCACTGATGCATGCGACTTCTTGAGAGCAGAAGGTGGTAGGCTCAAAGTGCCTCTCAGCGGGACAATCACTGTATGTTCTTGCCTTGGTGGCTTGACCTGACTCCGAGTTTTGTGCCATTGTGATGTTGCTGATGTGGGAAATACTACTGCATTGCTGAGAAAAGGGCTGATTTGAGTGACAAAAATGTCACCCTCTTCTTCACCTTCCACTGTGATTGACTCAGATTCCCTGATCTCACCACCTTTACCAACACCACTTGCATTTTTTGGCCACTAAAGTGTGCCTCTCAGGGGATTGTGTGGTGTTTTCTCAAATGGGTTCTTTGGCCTCTGGTACCATAGTCTGTACCAAGCTTACCCCAACTAACACTTGCTTTGCAAATGGAGCATACAGCAATGTTTGGCTCCTTATTGCTAACCGTAAAGAAGTCCCAAACTATTGAGGTCAACTTTCTGACACTAGTGCCACTGCCAATGTTGGAAGAAGTAGTGGTAGGTGGGAGTTTTGATGTTTGCCTCTTTGCACTGCCTACTTCTACTGAGGTGGTTGTGGATGCAGGACGCAGCAGGGGGCTTGCAAATATGGAAGCTGGAGGTAGTGGTGGTGGTATCTGTGCCACATCCCTCAGATCCGGTTGAAATGGGGTAACTTCGGTCTCCTTTGGGGCTGAGCTAACATCCTTGATGACTGGCTCGTCATCATCCTCTTCTTCGTCATCCATAACTCCAAGGCTTTCAGGGACCTTTCTTTTCACTAACCTTTCCTGGTGTGTCTCAGACTGAGATGGCATCCAAGTGGAGTCTTGATCAACAGAAGGGAGGCTTGGAGAAGAAGATGGTGGCGTACCCCTCCTTTTTCTTGCTGGAGTTCTGGAAGACAATGGATCTTCTGAACAAGGGGCTTCTTCTACTTCCTCAGTATGAAGCTCAATATCCTGAAGTGCTCCTACTTTGGGAGGAACTACTATTGCTGGCTGCGGCTGTTGTTGTCCACTTAGCTGAGGTCCAGCAATGATTGGGTACTACATTGCAAAAGAGATAACTACAACGCCACTGCTTGCCGGCGTTGCCGTGATAAGAGTGGCTGCCTCTGTGTCAGACATGGGCTTTGGCCTAGGTTGGGGTGGGGCTGCTGATGTGGGAGTGCTGCTCCCAGCTTGCTCCCAGGAGGCAGGTGCGGCTGGCACACGGTTTCGCCCGAAAAAAGGTCTGGGGTGGCATACCAGTGGTGGTAAGCTCCTTCTTATCACTGACCACTTTCTTGGTAGCACCTTTCTGTAGGGTCATCTTGAAGCTGTCAGTTGGCAGTGGCACTTAGCTTCACAAGCTGAAGAGATGTCCGTGTTGTGTGATCATGCGTCACATCGTGCAGATGCCTTCTGTCTGGCAGTACTGTAGGTGATGTCTTTTCTCTTGTGCACCTAGAAGCAAACAAGCAAGAAGAACATCATTGAAATGTGGCATTGTTGCAGATGAATTAGTAGTACCGTTACAGCAGCCAAATCCACTGCAAAACCGCCGCCACACTTGCCAACAGGAGGGGCGAGCAGGACCACAGCTCCCAGCATTCCCAACGGCCGGGAGCCGCCGACGAGGGGGAGAGCGTGCCAGGAGGCGCTTAAGAACACGCCAGGGCTCCCGCAGCACGGGATGCCCGTTACAGCAGCCAAATCCGCAGTAAAACCGCGGCAACACTTGCCAACAGGAGGGGCAAACAGGACCACAGCTCCCAGCATTCCCAGCGGCCGGGAGCCGCCGACGAGGGGGAGAGCGCAACAGGAGGCGCTTAAGAACACGCCAGGGCTCCCGCAGTGAGGGACGCACACAGGTGAGCCCGGGCCGCGCCTGGGCAAATCCCGGGCCAAGGGTGGGCCTGTCTGCGCCCGTCAGTGACAGACAGAGGCAGGGCAGGGCCACCCCCCTTGGTCCCAACATTGGCAGCACCTTGGAACTGTAAGTAGTGCACCATACGATTTTTTGCCTGGATCATTACTGGCACCTTCCGGCTTATTCTGTCCCTCATTTTATCTTTTTCGATTACGTGCTGCCCTTTGCGAACGTTCCCGCTTGCTCTTAAGCAACCCCTATCTAGAGCGCTCACTATAATGGGGAAAAGGAAAGCAGCGGACAAAGGTATGGGCACTGGCAGCATACGGAAAATACCGTTTCACGCCGCCGAAAACTGCACTTTAATAGAAATTGTTGAGTTAATAGAGGAGGTGGAGGTCCTTTTGGCTACACAGCCAAAATTGTCAGGTTCCAAGTTTAAGAGTAAGGAAAAATGACCCAAGGAGAGCTGAACCACCACCAGTAAAAGCATAGCGTCTTATTTTGGGACTCCTCCTGTTTTAATCGCTGGTGCTATTTCGCCTAACTTCAATCCACCCATAGTGCTTCAACAACAACCTCCCCCTTGCGATCCTGTGATCAATAGCGAAGACCATTTCGTCATCAATGTGGATTGTGCAAACAAATACTCACCCTTGGCTAACTCTGACTCTGCAGGAACTGACATCATCCAACTAACCAGTGAGGAGGTGGCAACAGTAGCCTCCCCACCTCCAATTGCTCCGGGACTTGTTGATCAATTGAACACCATTATGGAGGAAGTTAAATCCCTAAAGGCGTCTTTTGAAAAAATGGCTAATCTCCTAGTTGTAAAATTGAACTCCCTCTTTGACACTGTAACAGCTTAGGGACCCTCTGACTCTCGAGAGAACACTGTCTCTAATAGATGAGTACACAATGAGTGCCACAAAAGGACCCTTAATGAGCCAAATAATCCTCAGCTCGAGCAATACACAAACTCACCTTCCTATATTCGACCACCCCAATGCAGCAACAACACCCTGTATACCGACAACTTATCCAATTCTCATCATCCCCATACAAAGGAATTAAGACTGAACAAACCTGTTCCCTTGCCTAACGTTGTTTCAAATAACAAATTCTATATTCCTCCTTTAAAGAATATACACAGTGGTACCAATAGTAATGGAATCCTCAGTATGCAAAGCTTTGATGTGTACATGATCAATGTTCCAAAACCTCAGAGGCCCCACTTTGAGTCACACGAGGCCCTAGTGAACAAAGTAATCCATTGGATTCGCCACAAAAGGGGCTGTTGTTCAATCATTAGGGAGGACATAATAAACGTCAGGAGATTTTCAACAGATAATTTTGAGAGGGATTACATAGGTGTAGGTTTTAGGGATGTGGTTCTAGCAGAAGGTCTGATCGCACTGGAATTGCGGTTTAGACCAGATATAGAGCTACAGATAACCTTAAAAATTAAACCTCCCATATATTGGATAGACCAGCTGAAAGCCAATGTAATCAGTCTTTCAACCCACTGAAGCCCAATACACGCGAAAATCTTAGATCCTCTAACACTTCTGATATTGATTGACTTTCAACTGATCTGTCCGAACTGTCCATCCCAATCCAATCCCCTTGTGCAGTAGCGGCCAAGGGGCTCCCAATAGTTGACGAAGGGATAAGAAGGTACAGGGGACCGGCCATAGGCTATGACAAAGGGGAAACCATAGCAACACAGGGAGAGACGATTACTCTCACCACAAGATCTATGGGGTGCCAGAAGGAGAACATCTAAGACTATTATCATGGAATGTTGCGGGAATCAGATCTAAACTCTCCGACCCAGAGTGGGGAACGTTTATTGATGCCCACCATATCATCTTGCTCCAAGAAACCTGGGCTATTGAACCAGTACCTTGCCCAGGCTTTGTTGCTTTTAGTGAAGGAGCAGTTCCATCAACGGCAGGGCGACCATCAGGTGGCCTCTTAGTCTGGCTTAGGCTGGACTTGTTTCCAGTGACTAAAATGCTCCCAATTGAATCTAAAGATCTACTTGCTCTACAAATCAACATTAAGACCCGATCTGGCCCCAGACCTCTAATTTTAGTTAATATGTACATTAGGTCTGTACCTCCAAATATGCAATCGATGATAGTAACTAAGCTGGTTGATTTCTTCGGACAGTCTGCCCCAAGAAATGTAAAAATTGTAGCAGGATATACTAACACCTGCATTCCTATATCAGTATGGTCTAGATATGTAGAAACCTCACCCTACCACGAGTATAGGAATACGGAAAAACATCTAAGGTGGCTACCCAATTTGCTGACCTTATTATTGACAATGGCTTAAGACTAGTTAATGGTAACACCAAATCTGATTCTCCTCCTTGTTTTACTTTTAAGAGAGGCAATAGCACCTCAAGAATTGATCATATATTACTGGATAACGATCTTTGGCAAGAACTATTGGATATGCAAGTGATCTCTAGACCAGACAGTGACCACCAGGCCCTAAGTGCATCCTTTTTAATGACCAAATTTAGGGATACAATGATGGAGGCAGTCATACCTACCCCTTTAATTACAACCTCAAATAATATGAGAAACGTCAAGTGGGCAGAATTCATGGCAGACGAAAACAAACTAATTTACATTTATAATCAGTTTGTGTCTAAACTTTCCCAGACCATCCTACATAATATCCATGATACCAATTTTATCCTCCTACACTGCGAACTCATGGACACATTGAGACCGTGTTTCATGAGGGAACAGAGGAGAGGAGCATCTATAAAGAATACACCTAACTGGTATAATAAAGCCTGTCGCCTAGGAAAGTCACACCTACTATGTGCAATCAAAAAGGGCTCGAGGCCAGATATTATAAAGTTCAGGAGTGAGTATAAAAACCTTTTAATCAAAGCTAAAAGAGAGTGGGACGAGGAACACTGGCTAACCCTAGCAGATGCACTAGACAAGGGTGATCAAAAAAGTTTTGGGAAACTAGTAGCAGCGAAGTCTTCCAATTGTAACCCTTTAGACTTAGTGATAATGCCTGAAACTTGGGTAACCCACTTTAGTAGTCTTTATGAATGCTCCCAGAAGAATGTGGCAGAGAGCTCTACCCAAGAGGAGGCTAGTGTTTCCTATACATCTAACGTGATCACACCAGCTTCCATGCCAGCTGTTCATTCCCCACTTACACTTACATTTACTCTATTAGACACCTATAAGGCAATTTCACAGATCGAAAAGGGCAAGGCCCCAGGTATGGATGGCATCCCGGGTGACCTTTATCGCTCTGAACCCAAAATCTGGGCCCCTTATTTGAACGCTTTATCGAATAACATAATAAAAGATAATATGATCCCCCCGTCATGGCAAGGTGCTGTGATCATACCTATTTACAAAAAAGGTGAGCGTAACATCCCCTCTAATTACAGGCCTATAAGCCTTCTGAGTAACACCCAAAACATCTTTGGCAGACAGGTCTTATATAGACTAAATGAGTGGATGCTACATAATAACATTGTGGAGGAGTCTCAAGCAGGCTTTCGTATGAAAGTCAGTACACTGGACCAGGTCCTCCGCTTCAAGGTGATAACCTGGAAATATATCACCTTGTTGCGTGATCACCTTTACGTCGCTTTTATCGATTTAAGAGCAGCGTTTGACCTGGTACCAAGAAATACACTATGGGAGGTGTTAGATGGGTATGGCATCCCCCTAGACCTTCTAAGAATACTCAGGCTCCTTCATGAAAACACTTACGCAAGGGTGAGATAGAACACAACAGGGGATTTGACAGAATAAATTGCAATCTCGAAAGGGGTTAGACAGGGATGCGTCCTTGCCCCAACTCTATTTAGTCTTTTTATTAATGGAGTTGTAAAGAGTTTGAATGCATGTAAACACGATGCCCCCAAAATTGCGGGAATACCGACCCCAATAATTATGTTTGCAGATGACACCGTGCTAATCTCTCGAACTCCCATGGGCCTCCAAACAGAATTAAATGACTTTGTTAATTTTTGGTGCATAGTGACTGCAGAGGGATCTCCCCTGGAGGTAGTCCACCATTTTGACTACCTCGGGGTGAGGCTAAGTGACACCCAAGCCTGAGGACCCCAGATGGAAAAAAGTAAATCTATTCTCCATCAGAAAGCCTCTGCCATAGCGAGGCGTTATAGGGCAGCATCAGGAGGACCAATTTGCCCAGTTTTAACCATATATAAAGCCTCAGTTGTGACATCAGCATTAAATGGAGCCGAGATTTGGGGCTATGTTGATGCTGAAAGGTTAACAAAAGTTGAAAATAGATTTATCAAATCACTATTCAAACTTCCCCAAAGTTCTCCTCCCACCCCTCTACATCTTGATCTGTCTCTTAATCCTATTCACTTAACAGCTGTTTTAAAACCCTTATTATACTGGATCAGGTTATGGACCACGCACGAGCTGACACCTTACAGAGAGTGTGTGAAAGAACTTTTGGTTCTGGATAGAAATGTGAACACACCTTGGTTGAAACATATCCATGAAACAATACTTAAAATAGGCATTCCTGAGCTTTGGACAGCCCCAGAAAAAATAGTAAAAGCTGATGCCCTAAGAGCAAAACAATGGTATTGGGAGGTAGTTTTAGCTCAAACGTGGGTAGTACATCAACCTAATACCCTCACAGGCAAGTTCTTGAATCACAAGTGCATACCAGGGTTTGAACCATATATGAATAGGATGCATCCATACGAATTAAAATGCCTGTATGTCCAATACAGGCGCAGGATTTTGCCCCTGAGATCCTTCACTTCAAAATGATTCAACACTTCTCCCAAGACTAGTTCCTGTCCAAATTGCCCAAATATAGAAGAAACGGAGACCCATTTCCTTTTATTTTGTCCCCTATATAGGAAGGCCCGTAGAAAGTGGTTGCTGGCCGCTTGTAACCTTATGGGTGTGAGACATTACTGGGAAGCAGAGAGACTATTTAAGAGTGAAACTAGAGAGCTCTTAGCCCTTGCGGTCTCACGGTATCTGCCCATTGCTTGTGCTTTAAGAAGGAAGGCCACTCTCAATCTTGAAGCCTGATAGAGAGTCGATAACACTTTGTTTGGACATGACATCCAGTCTGTACACTGGTATTGCCCCAACCTCCTACTGAGTGCATCCATCTTACTATTTATGCACCTTCATATGGCTATGGGGAAAATGTACATAATTACACATACTTGTTGTATTTTGTTTTCATTCCAACTTTGTGTAAACCTTCCATGATTGCCTTTTGCACACCTTCTCTGTTGTCAACACATGAATTCCTTTGAGTAATACTGATAACAGTAACTTAATTGTTAAATCTTTTCTATCCATAGACTTTTAACACAGCTGCTTAGATGTCGATTTTTCCCTTCTTTTTATTGACATATTGACTTTTAATCTCTTTTATAGTATGACATTTCGACCCATCTTTTTTACTGCATAACTGTACAAACTATTTTTAGAGCATTTATGTTGTATTGATTGATTGTGTTTTATGGTCTGAGCCCGAAATAAACGGTATTATTATAGTACAAACAATATCATTTAGTGTGGTTACTTAAGTTATAAATAATTAACAACAATACACTGTATCCATTAGTAAAACAAGACCAAGATAAACTTTCATGTTCCACTTCAGAAGGATAAGAAAGAGCAACAACATACAGATGTAACTGTTTGCTTTATGTGCATTAAGTTGATATGTGGCACTCAGGGAGCTGCAGGTGACAATGGAATAACCCTTAGAAAATGAATGCTGTTGTGTGGCTGTGCGCCTATGAAAGACATAGGTTGATGGATGTTAGTAAAATGGGAAAAAGAAAATAAAAAAAAACCTTTTATAAAAATGTTTTATCATTTAAAATATATATATATATCTTTTTTCAAATTAACAAAAAAATGATTAAAAAACATTTGTGAAAAAATTAACAAAAAAATTAAAATTAAAAATATATAATTGCGGATGTACTAGGGGAAGGGGACTACCATGAGAAACCCACTGGGATTTGAGAGGCAAAAGGTGGTGCAGGTGAAAAATGCAACAATTATATAATGATATAAAACACTGTTCATTCATACAGTACATTTAATATGAGCATTGAGCAACTAGTCCTCATGCTTGACACACAAAATGGGCGCCAGCCACATGGTCAAATTCCAAGCAGGAGGCATGGCCACAACAAAGAACACATGCAGGCCTATGTCAAAAACTACACTGGCTGCCTAAACAAAATGTCCGCCCAACCACATGGTCAAACAACAACAAGAAGCAGGAGGTATGGCCACAACAAGAACACATGCAGGCCGAAGGCAAAATCACTCTGGCTGCCAGCCTCTTGGTCAAACAACAATCAGGATGCATGGCCATAACAAAGAACATATGCAGGACTATGTCAAAAGCACACTGGCTGCCTACACAAAATGGCCACCAGCCACATGGTCAAACAACAAACAGGAGGCATCGCCACAACAATGAACACATGCAGGCCTATGGCAAAAGCACACTGTCTCGCTACACAAAATGGGCACCAGCCACATGGTCAAAGAACAACAACAATCAGCAAGGAGGCAAGGCCAACACAAAGAACACATTCAGCCCTATGGCAAAAGCACACTAGCTGGCTACACAAAATTGCTGCTAGCCACATGGTCAAACAACAAGCAGGAGGCATGGAACATAAAGAACACATACAGGCCTATGAACACTGACTTTACAAAAAAATGGCCCCTGCCCACATGGCTTTGGGAACAAAGACAAATAGTGGCCTATAGCAAACACACTCACACACTGCCCACACAAAGGAGGCATGGTAACACAAGAGAAAACAGCATTAAATCAGCAATGCCAAAAATGAAAATTAACTGGGCTAAAAGATTTTACAACAACGCATATCCTCAAAAGGCATCAAATATATTACCCCACCTTTACACTGTTTGCAGAAACAAAAACATGAAATACCCCAAAAAAAACACATTTTTTAATTTAATCCAATACCACCCATGGCCTAAATGATGTTTCATTTCAACAGACACCACAGATGTTTCATGCACCCATGACTAGTACTGGGCCTACTGGCCAGAAGGCCAATTGGCAGACTAGGCCACATAGTGAATTAAATGAATATTGCAAATTTATTTACAAAAATTGAGAAAATATACAGTACTGTGCAACATTTTTCCTTTATAAAAGAAGAAAAATTACATGCAAAAAATAAATAGGCCCCTACTGAAACTGCAGGCCACCCACCACAATAAATTTTAAAAATCGAATAAAAGTACAAACAAATCCTGGTGCATGCCCTCTATCAAACAAACAACATCCTTATACAACAGTTTTTGAACTCACTTGCGAAATCACAAAAATAAGTCCTCAAAATAGAATGGAATATATGCAGCAGACAAACAGAGTGACCCTTCCAGCTCCAAATCCAAACGAGAAGTGACCAGCAGGTGGACAAAGGACTGGGAGGAGCCTGCTGGACAGGAACAGGAAGTTGGAGTCTCTGGGGCACTTCCTCCTTGTGGAAAAAAAGCAATTAAAAAAGGTCTCCTCGCACAAAAAAACAACTCAAATGGTCCATATGAGAAGGTTTTTAACTCCAAATTGTCTGTTAATCGCGCTTGCTTATGACACAAAAGAAACACCAGAAGTCACTGGCATGGCCTAAAACTGCGCTAGCAGCTGCAAAATCTTGCGGGAGCTGGCGGGCAGCTGGAAAATCTCATGCGCGCTTGCAAGCATCCTGCAAGTCTCTCGTCGTGCTCCCCGCATGCGCGAAACAACATTACGAGCATCCCAACGGAAAAATAACTCTGCTCCGTTGCGGAGAGCAGAGTTTATGAATACCTCCCGATTCTCTGCAGAACGCGGAGCTGCCTAATTTGGCAATCTCTGAGAGCGGAGACATCGTCTCCCCATAATCTCCTTCAGAATGCCTTGCTCACTCATTGAGTCAATCACAGGACTAATCCCTGCAATTGCTTCAGGGGTCAGATCATATTATGGGATTCTTGAGCACTCAGCATTTGGCTTCACTGTAATGTGGACTGGTACAACACCTTTGATAAACCAGATGTCTTTACCTGAAAAGTCCCTGACTCCAGATAACACTATGTCTCTCAGCTCTCGGGGCAGATCATCTTTTGTCAACATAGGGTACACTCTGTTTCTGATCTCTGACAAGTTTAAAGGCAATGTTCTCATTATGAGTCTGGAATCCGATTCCGTTTGGGGTACAGTAAATAGAACAATTCAACTTGCACAAGAGATCTTGTCCAAGCAGATTCACAGGACTCTAATCACACACCACAAATTGGTGATTCTTCCCAAAGGACTCTATCTTGACAGATACTGTTTCTGAAACTGGGCTAGTCATATGTTTATTTGCAACTCCTACAACTCAGATTTTTGTCCCAAGGGAATAGCCTGGGAGCCTCTTCTGTTCTCACAGTAGAGCAGGTAGCACCAGTGTCAATGACGAATAAAACAGGATTTCCATTTACCTTACTATCCAACAATGGACCGCACTGGTCTACCTCTACGGTTGCGCCAAGTACGCAATCCTCCACCCCTCTCAGGCCACATCACTGCGACAGGTATGAGCTAAAATTATCATCTGTTTGAAACATGGAGTATTGTTGAGACGTACACTGATTCACAAAAGGATTAGTGTTTCCATTGGGGATCTGATTTGCAGTGTATCTCTGGACATTTACATTTTGTTGTGACATTGGGGCCTATGGAACCAGCATTATCTGAGCTTGGGGTCATTGGGATTGTGAACTCTCTGTCTCTGTACTTGCTGAGTCTGAATCGTATTATTCCCCGGTGATTGCACAAATCCACCATTCTGAACCTCATTACCATTAACCATGTTAACAGTATTGAACCGACACTTGTGCGTCCAATGCCCCACCCTGTAGCATACGTGGCAGGGATTAGTCTTCTTCAAACTCGGCACATCATCACCTATACTCGGATCAATCGGGACACCACGTCCTTCACCTTGTGGTTGAAACCCTTGCTGTTGAAAGCAATTACCACCATGCCTCATCAAAGCTCCCTGCTGATACACTCCCCGCATGGGACCAGCAATCCCAACATACTGTTAATTCTGACATCTCTGTGCAGCTTTCATTTGTGCTTTTATTACTATTATTATTATTACTCCTTCAATTTCTTGTGTTTCATCTCCAAATCTTCGCTGCAGTACGTAGCGTATCTCAATATCTCGTCAATGAGCTTACTCTGCCAAAAAATCAAATGCTGCTGGACCATGGAATCGACCTCAGAATTCAATCCGTACACAAACATGTGAACAAAATGTCTTGTAACAAAGAATGTCAACTCACATCTTTCTCAGTGGTCTTATGCCATTGTACGCAAACTCATGTTTGAAGACGCACTGTAGTGCTAGAGCAGAGGTCTTCAATCTGTGGGGCCCGACCCCCAGGGGGGCCGTGGAGTCCTGGGAAGGGGGTCGGGCATTCCCCAGCTTCACTTGTGCCTGCAATCCAAAACATTTGCTTTCGTTTTGGAGAAATACAGCAGTCCTGGGATGGCTAATTTAGATTATCAGCTGAAGTTTTATCAATTGAGTCTCTAGTGTTGTGAAAAACTTTCATGCCAGGGTGCCTGCTTGCCTGATTGAAATGCAAATGTGCCTATCAGTTAATCTGCAAGTGTAAAGGGTGCTTGGGAGCGGCTCTGGTTTAATTGATCAAATCACTCCAAGCTTTGTGATGACAAAGATTTGGTTTTTTGAGTGGTAGTGCAAAGAGTTAACAACTGGGCTGTGAAGTGCTCGCTTTTAATTTTAACTGCATTTACACAGTCCTTAGGACCCCTAAAGAGGTGTTGAAGGGACAGTTATGTAAAAACAAAATTGCATTACATACGCTCTGGTATTACTAAAATCTGCATTTTGGAAGCACAATTTTATTGTAAAACTATTTGCACCTTTTGCAGCACTCTATCTCACACTGTGTGTAATGCAAGTATAAAATAATGACTTACATATTCACAGTGCTTTCTGTCATAGGCTGTGACCTCGTAGCACTAAAATTACACGTCACTATTCTCCACTGCAGCAATCAAGATTTAATTCTGTAGCTCTTTGGTTACGCCTGGACCTCTGCAGTGCATTAACTAATAGAGATTTCATAATGTACTACAGTGCATTTCTCACTGAGTAACAACGTTTTAAATTTATTTTTCATTACCCTACCCATTATTGTATATGTAGATACCTGATGGTGAAAGACCTAAAAAATGTACAGAATATTTTGGGGCCTAGTTATCAGAGGCTTGCATCTCCAGAGCATCCCTTTTTTTTGACGCACTGGCAGCGCAAGTGACTCAACCATACCTATGAGACGGTGCAAAGTCACCCTGCATGACTTTGCATGGCCTCATAGATATGGAGTAAGACATAGCAGCGCAAGTCACTGCGTTGCATTACTCTGTGTCAAGGAGGTGTTCCATGAGCTTTACGTGGGGTTCCCACGCAACACCCATGGATTTTGATGCTGCCCCATTTTTACAAAATCAAGTAAACCTGGGGCAACTCCAAAAACGGACGCCTCCCCAGCGGAGTTGTAACAAGGAGAAATGTTTTCATTTTTCCTTGTTCTTTCCTCTTTCCATGTGTGCTGCATTCTGCAGCTCACATAGAAAGAGGAAAATGCCTCTCGGGATTGTTTTTGTGAAGGAAGGTGCCCCTTCCTGTACAAAAACAATCCTGCCTATGTTGGTGCTACGCAGCAATTTGTGCGACAATGCAAGGGGAAAGGACAGGAATGCACCGTATTTCATAAATAGGGTACATTCCTGCCCTTTCACACTGGCGTAGGGCAGGGCAGCAAGAAAACTTGCGGCGCTGTTCTATGACAATTCCTCATAAATGAGGCCCTTTGTTTTTAGCTACACCTTTGACTACACCCCCACTCTCACTGACCTATGGTTTGCTAAACACTGTTTAATATTATTTCCTCACCGTAAAAATTATTCGCTGTGGGAATTTGGGGTGTTTATGGTTGTTGATAGTTGTCGATGATGAGGAGTACCAGGTTCTAGAAATTGTTGTCAGAAGAGTGTTCTTACCCCTAAAAAAGTTTGACAAGGGGGTCTGGGCATCAAACAGTTTGCAGACCTCTGTGCTAGAGGTACTCTTATGGTTTGACACCACGTGATGACCTTTGACTACCATGATTTTAATTGTCTTTTGACCCTAGCCTGAATGTACGAAATCCAGCATATGCCTTTTTCCCTTGAAGATTTAATCTTGCAGGTTTGATGTGGGAGCTGTCACAGAGGAGAACAGCTTGCCAAGAACAGAACGTGTGGGATGTGCATTTGAAAGCATGGGAGAGAGAGAGGTGTGGAACTTACTTTTTGGTCTCGAAGTGCAGTGTTATGAGCAGTGGTGCACAAATGTGCATTGTGTTTAACCCTGGGCAAAGCATTACGCTACGCTCGTGTAGTTTGCGAAGTTTGCGCTACTTCGCACAACGCGAATTGCACGTAGCACAGTGCAAACACGCGTAGCGTAGCGTAGCGTAGTGCAGCGGTCATTTTTTGCTTGCTCGCGGTCCTCAACGTCAAGTTGGCGACCGCGAGCAAGCAAAATGACATCCCGGCGAGAATTTTTCCTCGTTCGCGATCAGCAACATCAAGTTGCCGATCGCGAGTGTGGAAAATAAACCTCCCGGCGAGATTCTCAGGTCAACAGGTTTCTCGCAATGAGAAACTACCAGTCCGCGTTGAGAAAGCTGCTGTTCGAGTAAAAATCTACTCGAGCGGCAGTAAAAGACAGCTCGCACTGTGCAAGATGCCGTTTTCAATGATTGCACAGTGCGGACAAGCATCCGGCACTGTGCAATCATTGCGAACAGTGCACTACGCAGTTCGCGTAGTGCTACGCGTAGCTCGCGTAGTGCGAACTGCACTTTGCGTAGCTTCGCGTAGCGCTACTTCGCGAACTACGCCCAGGCTTAATTGTGTTGTACATTGAGAGATGAAGTATGTGATGCTATAGGTAGTAGTGCACATATGTTCATTATGTTGTACATTGAGAGATGAAGTATGTGATGCTATAGGCAGTGGTGCACAAATGTGCATTGTGTTATACATTGGGAAGTATTATGAAGTTCTTAATATTGGCTTTGACATGGCCTCATGTCATCCTGAATTCTGACTCTGCCTTGCTTGAGCTTTTTTGCGCGCAAAGGCCGGCCCCCAGAGTGCTCAAGTTGTTTGGGTTAATCACGTTCAAGGTTGCTTTGTTTTTTGGAGAGGAGATTGTTGAATATACCCTCGAAGTCTTTCGTAAGCTTCGTTAAGCTAAAGGCTGGAACATGTGAGAATGTAGAGGGAATGTGGGAACTTCTTTTGCCCTGGAATGCTTGCATGGAAGGTGGCCAATTCCAGTAAGTTTCCTTGGCGTGGAAGGAAATAATCTCGAACCTTCTAGTGTGTTTTGTGACTATAAAGCTGAGGGTTGTTGACTTAGAACCCAGCATTGTTTGATCCTGAACGATGGATGCATCTTCAGTGCAGGCATCTGGTTGCTGAGTCTCCTGGCTTTGGCTGTAAGTCCCCCAGTCTGGAGTGGTTCAAGATGAAGATTGCACCAGGTGAAGTCTTTGATTTTTGATCAGTGCCATTGTGATGTGTGGCCTGTGGCTATAATCATTTGAAGTGTTTTCTGTGTGATGTGCGGGTGAGTCAGAGTGCACATCCAAAGTAATCATTTGATGTATTTAGTGTCTATATCTTTTTGATTTCTTGCAGGACGTCCATTATTATCTGCTTAAGCATTTTATTCATATAATTATTCATGCATTTAACTGTTGCATTTGCCAAGTGTGTTATTATTGCTTGCATATAAATATATATCTCTATATACATTTGAATGTTGTTCATTTGACATCTGGGAAAGCCTTTCTTTTGGAGAGCATTGCATAAATAAAACCCCAAGCCTTATTCGTAAAAGAGAGTCTTTGATGTGTTTCATTTTGTAAAGTGAAACCCCTTTCTAGGTGTTGTTGTGTTATATGTCTCTTGCCTCGTCATGTTTGAGCCACCCTGTGGGAGCGGTATTTTGGGAGGGCAAAGCAAGACACTCACATCTATTGCCTCATTATGACCTAGCATACCTTCTGGTGGTGCCTCTTCTCCCTCTCTAACAGGCACTGTTATATCTCCCTTCACTAGGCTTTGTGATGCTTTAAAGAATTAGATTTTTCAATCAGCAATATGCAATACTCACAAATGACTTTTCATTAAAACCAGGAAATGATTTTCACCCACATTTCTGCATTCAGCGATCACAAGCAATCCCAGCGTGACTCTCTATGACATATCCAACCAATGCCAGTGCAGCTCTACATCAATGGAAAAATACCAGAGCAGTACACTGTGACATTAATCTCACTCCTTGCAGCAGCTCGCCTTCCTTTACAATTTTCACAAGCGTTTTTACTAAGCAATTAAGCAAAACAATGCAAGCAATTTCAACAACTAACTTGTTCTGCTCCTCTAAAGAAATTAAAGATTATTCTTACACACAAGAGGCAATTCAGAACAGCACTTTCTGACCTATGCTAACATTTATTTAAAGTGAAATCTCGACTAGCGTGATCTCACTCGGATTTGAAACAGTTCTTCCCTGTGCACTGAGATCAACTATACCAACCACATCTCACAGTGACACAAAGATAAAGTCCCTATCTCAATAATGCTGTTGACGACATCTCACGACCAGCGACACCACACAGCAGACAACTACACCCAGTGTCTTCTACACTGCAACCTCTACTATGTAGCTATATTTTCCAGGATCTTAGGCCATGACGGACCTGATAACCACTTCATATTCTCTGCATGAAGCTCCATATCCACACATCAACTTCAATCATCTCTGACGTTCTGCAGAGAACATCACACAATCATTGCGAAAACCACAATCAAAGAATACGCAATTGAAACACGCAACCCTATTAATACCCACACTCCTCCACTGGTACCAGTCAATTCTGAACCAATAGAACTTGATCAATTCTTCGACTCAACCATAGGCTTTTGGGGTTTGGACTGGGTTTGGGCAGCTTCTAAATAGGCCATTTGTGAGCCAAACACATGTGTGAAGACCCACATCTATTGCCTTATTATGACCTAGCATACCTTCTGGTGGTGCCTCTTCTCCCTCTCTAACAAGCACTATAATATCTTCCTTCACTAGACTTTGTAATTCTTCAAAGAATTTGATTTTTCAATCAACAATATGCAATAGTCACAAATGACTTTTCATTGAAACCAGGAAATTATTTTTACCAACATTTCTTTGTTCAGTGATCACAGTCAATCCCAGCGTGGCTCTCTATGACATATTCAACCAATACCAGCGCAGATCTACATCAACTGACTTATACCAGAGCGGTACACTGTGACATTAATCTCCCTCCTTGCTGCAGCTCACGCTCCTTTACAATTTTCACAAGCGTGTTTACTAAGCAATTAAGCAAAACAATGCAAGCAATTTCAACAACTAAGTTCTTCTGTTCCTCTAATGAAATTAAAGCTTATTCATGCACACAAGAGACAATTCAGAACAACACTTTCTGACCTATTCTAACATTCACTTGAAGTGAAATCTCGACTAGCGGGATCTCACTCGGATTGACACAGTTCTTCCCTGTGCACTGAGATCAACTATACCAACCACATCTCACAGTCACACAAAGATAAAGTCCCTATCTCAATAATGCTGTTGATGACATCTCATGACCAACGACACCACACAGCAGACAACTACACCCAGTGACTTCTACACTGCAACCTCTACCATGTACATATATATCCGAGGATCTTAGACCATGACGGACCTGATAACCACTTCAAATTCTCTGCATGATGTTCCATATCCACACATCAACTTAAAACATCTCCGACGTTCTGCAGAGAACACCACACATTCATTGTGAAATACCGCAATCAAAGCATAGGCAATTGCAACATGCAACCCTAATAATACTCACACTACTCGGCTGCTACAAGTCATTTCTGAACTGATTGAACTTGATCAATCCTTTGTCTGAACCATGAGCTTTTGGGGTTTGGACTGGGCTTGGGCAGTTTCTAAATAGGACACCATAACTCCCTCAAGACAGTGGAAAAACGTCAGACGTGGTACCAGATTTCATCCAGCATTTTCTGGGCCCACTTCCTTACCATTGGTTGTCCGACTAACCTTTTTCTCCAACTGAGGGGGGATGAGAGTTAGCATTAACATCAATCAAAATTAATTTACAGTGCCACCCATTTGGCTACACAATGATTACCAGGAATCGGTAGCTAGGGTTCAGAAAGTTTATTACATATTCAAAATCAAGTTAAGATATACAAGTCTTAAAAACATGCTATAGAAATACAGAATAGCCACAAGCAATCCTAGCCGGAGAAATAAATTAAAGCAGACTAGTATAAGGCAAACACGGAACTCAGTCACAGCAATAAAAAAGATTAAAATTAGTACTTGATTCTCGGAGAAGAGTCACAAGTTCTGTTGTCTATGCATGAATGAACCTAGCCTACCTAGGATAGTGTTCCTCCTATAGGATGGTTCAAAAATCGAAAAAGTCTCAATAAGGAATTTCCAGAAAGGAAATTAAAACAAAGCAATGAAAAATGAAGTAAGGAACGTTTCAGCATCTCAGAAGCTTGGTTAAAAGTCTTCTATGTGTGAGGGAGTAAGTGTTAGCATAAGCCACACTTAGGAAGGGATCAAAGTAGGCATAGAGGCTTAAACCTCTCAAGGTTCACGGGAAATGTTCTGAGTATTCAGGGGAAAGCATCAGGATCTGCAAAGAAGGGTCTGGAAGGCTCCAGAAAAGAATCTGAAAGAAGTCTGGAAAGCATCCGTCTAGAGGGAAAGGGGCATATGAATCTCCAACGGTGTGAACACTAAATTATAACACACAAAGTCCACGAGGTAACACCCCCTTTGTACGCATCATCAGAGTTCCATTGTTCTTGTCCATCCTCATGTTGCAGATTGAAAATCAGCAGGTTATCCCACACTGGACATGGAAATGACATCTTCTACTCACGCACACATCAGTTTACTACATTTGCTCAATAGGCCTTTCAATTCTTGCTCTGGTTCCCCATGTTCCTTAATCAAGGTCTTCTTCTCAGGCTCTCTCCTCTAGCTCAAGTACAGTACTGTAGCTACTCTACAACTAACAATGCACATGAATACCTGCAAGAAATATCACATTAGCAGAAAATGGAAAACAGCATTTATGCAGCACACTGAAATACAGGCCTACTAAAGACAACTTAAACGTTAACTTCAATGGTGCACATCCTACAGTGAATGCACTCTTTAATAGTGATGTCAAGTGCAACACCTACATTAGTTTGTTAAACCATACAAGAAACATGTGCTAAGCGCACATTCATCCAGTGTGTCTGTTAAGTATCGGTGACTATTTTGTGATGTTGAAAGATGGGCAATTTTGCGCTTCACCACATATAACAATGCTACTTGAACATCATTAACAGTATCATCATGGCATAAGACATAGGCAGATATAAGATGGTGGACAACATTCAAAAGGCTATTAGGGCACAAAAAATGTGATTATGCAGGCTGCCTTAGTGTGAAACATAATCATACAAGAATATCATCAAAAGCAAATGCAAAGAATCCTAAGAAAACACTACTGCATTGTGACACATTGCGACAAAATACTTCACATTGTGGGACATGTTATACCTGTTGACTAGAAAAGATAATGCATACAGAGTTAATAAAATGTAGAGTACCAAGAGCGGATGCTTATAACATAATGTGCACCAATTATAGGAAGCAAAACATCTCCATTTAATCATTTAACCCCTGAGGTAAGAGAGTGTCAAATTTCCTAATCTAGTGTGCTTCTCATTGAGCAAGAGTTTTTGAATATCAGTTTCAGGGTTGAGCCTGATGACCTCTAGAATTTGAAAGTAGAGTTGTGTTATGTTGTTCTTGTTTTCAAGCCAGTGTACGGCTAGATTTATGTTTGGTTATGATCGAGAAATTTTAAAGAATCACTAGCCTCCCATAAACCTGTTATTTCTGGAGACCCATGTTGGCACCAAACATTACTATAATTGTATACATTGCAATAATGTCATTGTTGGCAATACAGCCATTCATCCAAAACAGGCCAATCCATTAAACTGCGACTCTCGGAGGACTGCAACACTTTTACATTTTATTTATAGCATTAAATGCCCGTGCGGTCTAGTATATATTGGAAAGACTGAAAAACGCCCTTTAGCTAGACCCAGACTGTACAAAATTAGGTAGAAAAGTAACATGGCAGATTATTCACCACTAGGTAAACTATAAAACACACTAGCACACTCATTGAATGATGTCATCAGTGTTTGAACAGTGATGTAATCAATGATGTCATTTGAGACATCATCAGTGATGTCATAAATGATGTCATAGAACATATAATGAGTAGTGTAATGTGTGAGGTTCAAAACAGTGCATGGCGGAGGCGCATGATATCGTTATCTCTGCTAACTATAGTGAATTTCTGTGTTTTTAAATTCAAAACATTAATGCTGTTACTGACAAATTCACATAACTATAGCGTTACTTTAACCTTTGTTTTTTTCAGTGAATTTCTGAAGGTTTTTTTTTTTAAAACAAAAACAGATCTTTTTATCATACTTAACTACAACGTTACTTTAACCTTTGGTTTTTACAGTGAATTTCTAGGTTTTTTTTAATGTAGAAAAATATTTAATTACCATACGTAAACCCAACTCCCCGCAGAGTTGGCTGCAAGTCCTGCAGCCATGACCCCACATACAGCCGACTGCACACTGCATAGGGCCTTCTGCTGAGGGCAGCGGACAAGTTGGCCACAAGGCCTGGCTTGTTGCCAGGCCAGGTGCCCAACCCCACAAAGGCAGCCAACCCCACACTGCATACAGCTTTCTCCTGTGAATGGTGTGAGTAGGCCCCAGGAGTAGCGCTGGGGACCCCATACACCAGGGCCTTTATTTTCTAAGGGGAGGGGGACTGCGTGTACCCTCCAAACCTATTATGACCATGGGGATCCCATTCCCCAGGGCGATATATATTTTAAAGGGGAGGGGGCAGAGCCCCACTCTCCGAGCCTTATTAGGCCCTGGGGAACCAATCACTCAGCGCCCCCATCCCCCAGGGCTATTGATTACAATATAGGAGAGAGGGCTGCCTGCCTCCCCTTTACAAGCAATTACCATCCTCAGGGACCCCATCTTCCGGGACCCCCATCATTCACTTTATGTGGGTAGGGGGATCAGGTGCCCACCTCCCTGAGTCTCCAAATGCCCTGGGGTGGAATTTGTTTATATGGAGAGGGGGTTGTGTGGCCCCCTCCCCACGCCACTAAAGGCCCCAGGGACCCCCCGAGGCTGAAATGTATCAAAATGGAGAGGGGGTCACGCGGTCCCCCTCTCCAAGCTTCTAAAGTCTAGGAAGCCCACCCCAGGGGCCGAGATTACTTATAAAAGCTGTTATCGACCCCGGGAACCCCAACTCCGGGGGCCGAGCCAACAAAGGATAGGTGCCCTTGTGCCCACCCACCATACTCTCGTGGCATCAGCTGGATCCCCGCATGCAGCAAGAACCAGCATTGCTCCAGCCCGCGCGGGAGCAGCTACTAATACTGCTCCGTGCGGCTGGGAGAAATATTTTGATCTGTTCCCTGCCCACAAAACAGATTAAAAGTTAATTCCCAGTGAGTGGGAGTATTGTCAAAGTTCCCGCCAGCTGGAAGCGAACTTGGTGTTTGCTTCCGCTTGGTGGGAAATTAATAAATGCTCCCACCAAGCAAGAGCAAACACAGATTTCCCTGCCTGCACTGCTGCAGGCAGGGAAACCACTATGTCTGTGGGGTGGACTCACCAAGACATAGCTACTGAGCCGTCTCCAGAGGATGGGGACCCCGGGGCCATTGATGGATAAGGGGGGGTGCTGCCCCCTTCCCATGTAATCAAATTGTGCCCCCCTAGGGCTGGCTCCCCTAGGCCTCTGAAGGCTTGGGGAGGGGGGCTAAACAGTCCCCTGCCCAAGTAAACATTAATTTTAATAGCATGTTCAAAGAACACAGGGAAGCAGTTCTCTCTTTAAAAAAGGATTGGAGATTACCCATAAAACCCGCTGATAAGGGCGGTGGAGTAGTGATCTTTGACACAACTAATTATGAGAAGAGGGTATGAAATTTACTCAGTGTAGAAGAACACTACATTAAAGTACCAATGAGAAAACAGAAGTGGCTACTCTACTTGAAACAGCAAAGAAGAATAACTGGATTTGCGAGGAAGAATTCATGTTTCTCAAAAATGATAATGCTATGATACCAGCAATCTAAGGACTCCCAAAATCTCATAAAAATGATATTGATCCACCTCTTAGACCTATCATTAGCTGTTTGGGGTCCTTGATGGAACCCCTTAGTAAATATGTAGATATATTTTTGAAACCATTGGTCTTGAGACAAAAATCATACATCAAAGACTCTGCACATATTATCTCTATTATTGAGGGCACAACATTCAATGAGAACTCCTAGATGTTAGTGACCCTCGATATAGAAGCATTGTATACAAATATACCGCAGGATGATACTATCAAAGTGATCAATAGAATTCTAACAGATTACGACACCAGAGGCGCGAACAGGGAGTTTATTATTCAATGTGTCACCTTGGTTTTAAAAAACAACATTTTTTATTTAAAGATTAACTTTTTCTCCAATGTAATGGGACCAGTATGGGGGCTAGATGTGCCCCTAGTTTGGCATGCCTTTATGTTGGTGACTTTGAAGATAGACATATTTTTAACGAGGTGGCCCCGTTTTCAGAAAACATAGCCAAGTGGTATAGTTTTATTGACAATATCCTATTCGTCTGGGATGGCCCTTGTGAAAAATTATACAAATATTTGGAATGGCTAAACTTGGGGGACCCCAATTTAAAATTCGCTGCTCATTGTAATAATAGTAGTGTAAATTTTCTAGATATTTCAATTAAGAACGTCCAAGGTCATCTGGAGGTCGAACTTTTCACCCAACCCACTGACAAGAATATTCTCCTTGAGTTACCACCCCAAGGCTGAAAAATACATCATCCCATTTGGACAATTCCTTTGACTCTGAAGGAATTGTTCCTCCTTGGAAGATTTCTATAAACATTCTGAAACGGGGTTATCCGTAAAAAATTATTAATCATGCTTTTAAAAGAGCTCATTTTTATAACGGAGAAAGTATGTTTGAGAACAAGAAAATAAAAACACAAATGGAAGAATAGTGTTTGTAAGTCAATTCTCTGGAATCAGCAATTAAATAAAAACATTGTCAATTCTAATTGGAAAATTTTAAATGATAATGAGGAGATCAGGTTGTAAAAACCTGTTTGCTTTTAAGCAGAACAACAATTTACAAAATACATTAGTACAGACCTACAGGGAACAAAAATCTCCACATCAGAGCACCCCTCAGATGACTAGAGCAACTGGTAATAACAAGTGTGGGAGTTGCACTATATTTGAACACTGCATGGTGGGAAAAACGAGTGAATATAATGGTCATAAGATGACAGCTAAGAGCTTAAACAATTGTAGAAGCAGTAACGTTGTATATCTATTGCTGTGTCCCTGTAGGTTAGGCCCTGTGTGAGAAACTAGTAGAGAACTAAGGTTGAGATTGTCAGAACATATGTCGGCATTAAAAACCAACAAGACTAAGGCACCTCTTGTTGAACATTATGTGAGACTAAAACATAAACACATAGGGGGATATTCACAAGAACGAGCGATAAACATCGCCAAAATAGGTTAACGCAAGTTTCCATATCGCCGTCTATCACGGGAAAATAACTCTGTGTCAACGTCGTATTTTCAACACGGCGGTAACATGCGATAGTCTCCCGATAATGAGGAAAATGTCTGCGATAACATTAACGGGACGGCAATGAAAATCCAAACCCGAAAGTGAAAAAAGTTGCGATGGGCCCAACCGCGATAAGACAATCAGCGAGAAGCAGCGCCAGGCCTGCAAGTCACACACGTCAGGCGGGGAAAATCACTACAAAAGCAGAAAAAAAAACCACAAACAAAACCAAAACAACAGCGAAGCACAATGGAGGCAGCCGGAGCAAGTACAGTACACAACCAGAACCCTACAAGCCCCCCGGAGGACCAGCCTGGGACCTTGGGGCAGGGAAGGGCAAGGACAAGAAGAAGAGGAGGCCGCGGTTCAGTCCACAGGAAAACCGGATCCTGAAAACAGAGGTGAGAGAACACCATCAACAACAGTTCGTCACCTCCACTGTGTCATTGGCAACTAAAAATGCAATATGGCAGTCCATCGTGGACAAGGTGAATGCAGTTGGAGTGCTGAGGAGAACAATGGGAGAGCTCAGGAGGCGCTGGACGATATGGAGGAAATGGTGTCGACAGTCATCAGTGGGGAGACGGTGGCAGGAGTTGGGGGACAGGACCCTGCTCAACATGACCCGACACAACAGCAACAGGGTTAGTAACGACCAGGGACTGGGGGGACAGGGGGAGATGGGCACAATGGCACACATGCACAATTAATTACAGCACTTCTGCGGGCAAACCATGGCCAAGAGTCACAACTCCAACCAAGAGCACAATGTACCCAAGTCTGCAATATCACAGCACTGTATAAGCACAGAAGTGAAAGCCACACCGCCTGAAAGGGATAAGCCAAATCAGAGCCGAAGGGGCAACTCACCTACAATGCAGCACACACACATGAGCTCCAGAGCACCACAACAGTTACAACAATGTTGAACAAACAGCAACACCAGCACAACAGAACAGAGGACACAACTGCTGCCGCTTGTGTGTGGAAAATGGCCATACGCATGTGACAAAGCAGGAAACTGTGAGATGATGGCCGGAGCCCAGATAGGCAGTGAGACACATATTGTCAAACAAATCAACACTCAACACAGTTGAATACAAGTGAAGGTGCATAGACTCTATTAGCATATGCGTGTCAGTACGGGCAAGATAAGTGCCACAACATGCAGACCAATGCAGCAGTATGTCAGAAGGTGGAACGTTGCCAAGCGCTGCTGTCCACTCCGGGGGAGTGCCGCACCATTCACAGGTGTGTGTTCACCCGCGTTGTTCTCCGCTCATGTATTCGGAGTCCAGGCGAATGCAGCCATGTTCACTGTCGTCGTGGGAGATGTGACCAGAACCCCAAGATGCAACAAGGTGTCAGGACATGTGCAATGGGTTCCAAACTGTTGTGGCTGCAGGTACGTAGTTACACGTCCATGAAAGCGAGTGCAGCTCCGTAGGCAAGCATTTCCAACATGAGGTCGTTGTTGACTTCATCAAACAGGGCGGCGAGGTAATCCATTACCAGGTCCGGACAGATGTGCTGCGTCCACCCCCTCTCACCAATTAGCACTACAGCCCAATAGGGGAGCGGATCAATGTGGTCATTGCACACGAGGAGTTCTGCAATCTCCCAGGTACAGCTGCCAGCATGTATGCCAAGTATCCAGGCATCCCATAGACGGGTGTCACATTGACACTCCTGGTCGTGGGCCAACAGGGAGCGCACACACATGTCGAAATCGAGTTCGGCTAGCGTCCTGTTGGATAGGCAGACATCCATGGACCACTCGAATATGCACGAGCGACAATGCAACACAGGCTGAACACAGGTGACGTTGGCAAGGCGGAAGCTCAGCCGGTAACTGATCCGCAGCACTACCAAGGGCAGTGCCCCCAGTAAACGCAGCATACGTGCACGGTACAGTTCCACGTAACAGGGGTTGTGCATGTGTCCGGGATGTTCTGCCATTGCGTTGGTGACTCTGGTTGGAGCGGCACTGTTGTGATCTGTGCCAGTTCTGTGGATGAAATGCCACAGCTCGGATCAATGAGCAGTGTTTGTGTACAACGGTTGTAGGCCTGGGATGGTGTGGGGGTAAGTGTGAAGGCCATTCCATGCACGATAACTTCGAGCAAGGACTCCTGTGTGTGGGACATGTACACGTTGGTCTCACGTCGGGCTGTGCGTAGTGTGGGAGTCATCATCAAATGCTATCACATCTGTCAGGGGGTGCCGGGCACATGCAATTCCCCGGTCAGAGTTGCAGATGTGCTTCCGCCTGATAGTCCAGACAAGGGAGCTTTCATCCCTACACTCAGTTTGTCATCTGCTTGCATTCATGAAATGTGTAGAGGCTTCTTGAGGGTGTGACTTCTGCGACTTTGGGAATCATGTATGTCATGCCTAGCATGTGGCAAATGAGCGGCCCCACTGTGTGTTACGTTTCCTCACAGCTGCTCCTCCCTACCACCGTGCCTTTTTACTTGTGTGCGCTGCGTGGTTGCATCACTTGCACACCTACGGAACACCATTGTCATGCCTGTCAGCGCATGTCCACAAGCCTGACAACGACACTGTGATGTTGCCCGCTGAGGGTGGGCGGCCACGTTAGTGTGGGCCTATGGTAGGGACAGGGCGGACACAGGTTCACAGTTCATGGCAGGCTGTACTCGCGCTGCGATTGAGGCCAGGCATTTGGCTCATGCTGCGGCAATACAGATACACACAACACTTGACATGTATGGGCCAAGACCCCGAGCGGTCTTGCGCTCCTTCATTGCCCCGTACGTGCGAGCCCGCCCTCCGGGTGCATGATACATTGCAACATTGACAATTGTGGGCCGGGTGGCGCTCACACTGCAACAGAGACACACGCATTACGTACTTCCTTGTTCCGGCCAGGACAGAACCACGCCCAGTGCCCCGGGCAAAATCTGTGAACCCCTACGCTGGACTGGGATACGCCGGCCCAGCCCACTCCGCTTGCGCATACAGGGGCAGACAACGAAGCTACTTGTCTAAGGTCTTACCCACTGCCTGAGGTGACATGGTTGCGTCCGATGTACAGCACAATGTAATGTGGTAGGGCCCGGGCCCATCATGCATACATAATGACCACACGGACACACTTAGATGTATGGTGGAACTGGCTACGGGCACGTGCGCCCGGCCCCTTTTTATTACCAGGGTCACATGTCCAGTGACGCCTGTGCTGGATGGGTGTGGGGTGAGTGTAAGCCAGCCCTCAGGGAGTGGTTGGTGCAGGCAACAACTGGAACAGTGATCAACATTTCACACACATAAGACTCAATCAGGAAGGGTCCATGACTTGCAGTGCACTGAGGTAGGGGCACCTGAAGCGCTCGAATGGTGCGCGGACTGCGATGATGCATCGTCCGGGCGGGCTGCCCTGGATGCAATGTCTGTCACCTACTGGACTCCGACATCAATGAAGCAAGACTCAATATGTCTTGGGGGACCTGCTGACCACAGTGTTGGCCAGAGGCAGCGGTCAGCAAGTGCCCACGGCCATGTGGCGTCGGCTTGTGTAGCACAGGGTCAGGGGCACCTGCTGTCCTTGCAGGTCGTCTGCTTGTGTAGCACTGGGTCAGGGGCACCTGCTGTCCTTGCAGGTCGTTGGCTTGTGTAGCACAGGGTCAGGGGCACCTGCTGTCCTTGCAGGTCATCGGCTTGTGTAGCACAGGGTCAGGGACACCTGGTGTCCTTGCAGGTCGTTGGCTTGTGTAGCACAGGGTCAGGGGCACCCGGTGTCCTTGCAGGTCATCGGCCTGTACTTTTGGCTACTGAATTCTGCCTCAAAATTGCCACATGGCGTCGGCTTGTGTAGCACAGGGTCAGTGGCACCTGGAGCGCTCAGCAGGTGCACAAGGAGCTTTCATCCCTACACTCAGTTTGTCATCTGCTTGCATTCATGAAATGTGTAGAGGCTTGCTGGGGGTGGGATGTCCGTGACTTTTGAATCATGTATGACATGCCTAGCATGTGGGGTAAATGAGCTGCCTCACTGTGTGTTATGTTGCCTCACAGCTGCTCCTCCCTACCACCGTGCCTTTTTACTTGTGTGCGCTGCGCGGTTGCATCACTTGCACACCTATTGAACACCATTGTCATGCCTGTCAGTGCATTTCCACAAGCCTGACAATGACACTGTGATGTTGCCCGTTGAGGGAGGGCTGCCACGTTAGTGTGGGCCTATGGTAGGGACAGGGCCGACACAGGTTCACAGTTCATGGCTGGCTGTACTCGCGTTGCGATTGAGGCCAGGCATTTGGCTCATGCTGCGGCAATACAGATACACACACACTTGGCATGTATGGGCCAAGACCCCGAGCGGTCTTGCGCTCCTTCATTGCCCCGTATGTGCGAGCCCGCCCTCCGGGTGCATGATACATTGCAACATTGACAATTGTGGGCCGGGTGGCGCTCACACTGCAACAGAGACACGCGCATTACGTACTTCCTTGTTCCGGCCTGGACAGAACCACGCCCAGTGCCCCGGGCAAAATCTGTGAACCCCTACGCTGGACTGGGGTACACCTGCCCAGCCCACTCTGCAGGCACTTACAGGGGCAGACGACGAAGCTACATGTCTAAGGTTTACCCAATGCCTGAGGTGACATGGTTGCGTCCGATGTACACAGCACAATGTAATGTGGTAGGGTCCGGGCCCATCATGCATACATAATGACCACACGGACACACTTAGATGTATGGTGGAACTGGCTACAGGCACATGCGCCCGGCCCCTTTTTATTACCAGCGTCACATGTCCAGTGACGCCTGTGCTGGATGGGTGTGGGGTGAGTGTAAGCCAGCCCTCAGGGAGTGGTTGGTGCAGGCAACAACTGGAACAGTGATCAACATTTCACACACACAAGACTCAATCAGGAAGGGTCCATGACTTGCAGTGCACTGAGGTAGGGCCACCTGAAGCGCTCGAATGGTGCACGGCCTGCGATGATGCGTCGTCCGGGCGGGCTGCCCTGGATGCCATGTCTGTCGCCTACTGGACTCCGACATCAATGAAGCAAGACTCAATATGTCTTGGGGGACCTGCTGACCGCAGTGTTGGCCGGAGGCAGTGGTCAGCAAGGGCCCAAGGCCACGTGGCATCGGCTTGTGTAGCACAGGGTCAGGGGCACCTGCTGTCCTTGCAGGTCGTCGGCTTGTGTAGCACAGGGTCAGGGGCACCTGCTGTCCTTGCAGGTCGTCGGCTTGTGTAGCACAGGGTCAGGGTCACCTGCTGTCCTTGCAGGTCGTCGGCTTGTGTAGCACAGGGTCAGGGGCACCTGATGTCCTTGCAGGTCGTCGACTTGTGTAGCACAGGGTCAGGGGCACCTGGTGTCCTTCCAGGTCGTCGGCCTGTATTTTTGGCTACTGAATTCTGCCTCAAAATTGGCACATGGCGTCAACTTGTGTAGCACAGGGTCAGTGGCACCTGGAGCGCTCAGCAGGTGCACATGCGTTGTCCGTGTGGGCCGCACTGGGTGCAATGTCTGTTCGCTCATACACTCTGCCATGAATGAATCAAGACTGAGTTTGACTTGGGGGACCTGCTGACCGCAGTGTAGGCCGGAGGAAGCGGTCAGCAAGGGCCCACGGCCACGTGGCATTGACTAATGTTGCACAGGGTCAGTGGCACCTGGAGCGCCCAGCGTATGCACAGCCAACGATGATGCGTCGTCCGGGCGTGCCGCACTGGGGGCAATGTCTGTTGACTAGTGGTTTCCTCCATTAACAGAAATGTGGCCTGATTTGAATTGTGGGACCTGCTGACCGCAGTGTAGGACCAATGCAGTATCCAGCACACACATATCTCCGTGTTGCTGTGCCGCTGGCTGCACTGGGGGCCTGTGTAGCGGAGTCTGGAGGTCACGGCGGCGGACTCGTGGCAGGGTGAGGTGCGCCACCCTGGCAGACGCGTTGCCCATCCCGGGAGAGAACCACGCCCAGAGCCCCAGCCTTTTTATCCACACTCCTACGCTGCACTGGCGTACGCCGGCCCAGCCCACTCTGCTTGCTCCTACAGGGGGGACGCCACAGCTACATGACCGAGGTCTTCCCCGCTGCCTGAGGTGACATGGTTGCGTCTACTGTCCACAACACAACAAACGCCAGCAGTATATGTCCACATGGCCATATCTGGGCTCTGCATTCTGTGGTCCGTCCAGCACATCACCGCCACACTTGGCATTGTGTGCATTCTTCTTCATGGGTGAGTTGCCTCCTTCACACTTACTTGGTTCCCACCTCTCCCCACATTCTGCCCTTGTGTGGCTGAGGGGCCATGCCATTTTCGGAAGGTCCGCTGTCTTGTTCTGCGCTGCCTCGGTGGTAGTCTGGGGGGGTGGTGCGGGGGGGTCCTGGGGGTGGTGGCGGTTGGTGTCGTGGGCCTCTAGGGTCTCCGAGATGCATGATCAGTAGCTCCATGACATGTGTTGGTCTTCAGATGTGGCTCTAGTCTGGGCTCCCTTTCATGCTGCAGGTAGTCGTCCTGCTTAACACCAGCAAAAGGCAGGTGTTAAATCCCTGCTGCTAACGCGCCTTATCGCCTGTTTTTGGTTCGCATTGCCGATCTGGCTGGTCGTTGAGAATCTCGCGGAGTGGTGTTTTTGCACGGGAACGCCTACTCTGCATATCATTAGCGTTAGTTGTCTCACTCATCCGTGGCGATGTGTTTTGCGGTAGCTATCGCAGGGAAACTGGCGATATCGGCAGTTTGCACCAGCTTGGGAATAGGGCGGAAAATCTATCGCCACTTTTGCTGCACTAAAGTGCCGATAAATCGGTGATAACTCCTTGTGAATATGCCCCCTAGAGTTTTGTTGGTTTATTCTTTAAAAGAAAACTGGTAACAGAAGAGGTGGTAACCCTGAACTGAAGCGAAAAAATAGAGAACAGTGGTATATTTCCAAACTTGACACTGTTGGAAAGGGTTTAAACTCAAGAGAAGACTGGATGAAACTTATTAAGTAAATAGTAGTATGATCAAGTAACAGTATGTTTAGGTGAAGTGGTATTGATTGTATATAATTCTTGTAAAAATAGAATAAAAATTATTTTTAGGCAAGATATAAGATGAAGGAGTCCTGCTTTCCCCAAAAGATAAAAAGAACTGTCTTCTCATAATTTTAAATATTATAAAAAATGTATAAGTTGTTAGTACAATAATCGTATAGATATCTTGAAGATTATATAATTAGGTCAACAGTAGAAAAGATGTAGATTAAACAATTTCTGAAGTGAGATATAAAAGCAAGGAATCCATCTTTCTCCCAAAAGGAAAAAAAAATTAAGTATTTTTATAATACATAGGTAGGTCTCACGAGTGGGATTTACAGGCCAATGCACATACATGCATAGATAACAATAGGAAAGACTTAGATGGAACAAACGTTGTGTTATCTTCAGGAATAAACACGGATATTTATGCTAGATCTGTCCCTGAAGCAAAAATCCCCATTCAACATTTACTTTTTAAACATGGCGCGACTCAAAGGCATACAAGCTGTGAGTGTTATAGTTACGTGTGACACGTTTAACACGTGACCGCATCATTAACTCGTGCTGGCCTTTATCTTTGGCATGATCTCGAAGCAATAGTTTCATTTTGCTTCAATTAAGACGTTGAACACGCGTGGAGGAAACTTGAAAATGGAGAGCTTTTTTGCCTCTAGGTAAGTGGAATAGCAGTTTGGGTCTGATGAAGGTCGGGCCTATGGAGATAGGGACTCATCGTATAATTTTAATGGGTGACCCATCTATAATTAAGAAAAGGTACCCTCCATGCGAAACTGTTACAATGAAAGGGAGGTTGCTTTGGGTATGATAATTATGCTGAATTGAGTTTATTATTTTGGATATAACTTGGATCAAAGTGAGAACTTATAAGATAGGTCCAAATTCAATTGGAGGAACGTATGAATAGATTCAAGTAATTAGTTTAGTTGTGCTTGTTTTTTAGGTATTCAGACTGATACAATAACATCATTTTCTGCCCAGCAAAAACATTACAAGAAAGCTTTTTAACTTCTCAATTCATCTCTGGCACCCTAAGGGAGATTGATTTAACTCATATTGGAGGTATGTTATTTAAATACCTCTTACATAATTTTGCTGATGAAGCAGTCACAGAAATATACAAATGCTGCATTTTTTATTCTCTCCTCAGTGAAATTGTGGAGACTTTAAGTTGTGGTCACTTATGAGGATGGTGGAGAATATATAGCACTTTTTGGCACTATTTGATATACTTAAACATTTAGATTGTAATTGGAACACCCATTCAACATAAAAAGAGGTATGTCCTTTTGGAACTTAAAATAGGACGAGTTATAATTATAGATACATCTTGCGAATGGACTCATTATTTTGTTCCAACATCTTCCCCTCAATTGTCCACATGTAGGTCTTCATTTTAGCATTCCACATTTGATAAATGTCCAAGCGAATCGATTTTCTGTACCCAAGTGCTCCTCACCGGTGAGTTAGTTATATCAAGGACACTGGATAAATTAAGGTGGGGTTCGTACCTCACAATGATTGGATGATATGAAAAGTGTGGGAAGTCTGTAATTTGTGACATCTCCAGTCTTGAAGTGAGTATGAGGGTTCTGTGATAAGGAAAAATCTTATTTTCCTATCATCGTTTCCAGCAACAATTTGTATACGTAATATATCAAAGATATATGTGAATGCTTTATTGCCTTATGAAGATATTGATGTGAAGAGTCACTTACATATATTTATGTTTCTTACACAGGTTATTTTATATAATTATAACTTTAGGAGGGGAATATTCTTGTTGTCCTGAAGAAGGTGTTTTTTTTATACACTCCCCACCAAAACGCGTTGACGCTTAGGGTTTGTTAAATTTGTGGAACATAGAATCACAGTTTGCAATGTGTTGTTCTTATGGATTCCTACAAATGATTTTATGACAAGAGTGAATGTCTTATGTGTTATCTCTCCTTTTTCATTATTTTATTCATGTGAGCCTTATGTACCTGTTTTTATATTTATATTTATGTCAAATTTTTACTGACACATTGAAAGAAAAGGAACTTTTTAATTAAATTTGGAGATATAAATATTCAAATCTTTGTGCAGCACTCAGCTCTTTCGACTGGGGGAATGCATGTGAGGTGATTTGATGTTTGTAAGCTGAGCTGAATGACAAGTGATCTCAAAGGGAATTATTTATGACTGATATGCCAACACAATTTTTTAAAAAAAATAGGTCTTCGGAGGCAACGCCCCCCTTTCTCCACCACTCTGCAAACATTACTCCTGGCACACTACTGGTTGGGGGATGAAGTCTACTTTACTCCAGAGGGACCTTGGGGGCCAAGAAGCCCTCCTGGTAGCTCCTGTAAGTCCTATGCAGTGGAATTCCTGAGAGTTGGTTGGAGGTCCAGCCCCTTTTTTCCACCACTCCTCAAACGTGACGGCTAGTTAAAAAACCTTAGAAATTCACTGAAAAAAACAAAGGTTACAGGGACGTTATAATTAGGAATTAGCATTTAAAAAACCTTAGAAATTCACTGAAACAACCACAGATTTCAGGGACGTTATAGTCAGGCTGACATTTCGCTCGAACAAAACCCGTGAAATTCCCCCGTTATAGTTAGTTCAGCTAACTATAACTCGCGCCCCCGCAATGCACTGCTGATGACGTCACATATTACATCACTCATGACATGGTCAGTGACAGCACTGATGAGAACACTGATGACATCTCAAATGACATCACTGATGACATCACTGATGACATCATCCACGTGATAATATGATGCACCTCCTCACACCCTAATATAACCTTTGATACACCCACTCTAAATTACAGACTGCCATTCGCAAAACCATAGACACTCCAACACCAATAACTACATACCCACTCACTGATTCTTAGGTCTACACACACACATCCACTCACTCACCCGTACAGTCACTCATACTTACTGTCACTCAGTACAGGACTATCATATGCACTCATACTCCTATATAGACACTCAAACACCGCCACTCATCCATAGAGATACTCACACACCTAGTCAGTCATGCAAATAATTAAACACACTGCCATTTACTCACCTATACAGTTATACACACACCAGCTCACTTACTCATACAAATACTAGCACATTCTTACGCTCTTATACAATCACTGATACAAGCACACACTCATCCATACAGTCACTCTCACAATCACACACTCTCGCTTATAGCTATTTATATACTCCAACACACATATATACTGCCTTTCACATATGTAGTTACTCACACATGTACCACTGGGACATACATTCACTCACTAACACACTCTTACACACACTTACCCACCCATACAGTCTATCACAGATGCACTCTTGAAACCATCCACCCAGTGAATCATCCACTCACACATCTATGCACAGAGTCGCACACACCCCACCCACACAAACACTCAGGCACCCATACAGATACTCAGACAACCAATCAATAACTCATATAGACACTCATGTAGCTATTCACAAACCCATGCAGCCACTTACACAGCAACAGACAGACGGATACAGACATTCACCCAGTTTAGTCACTAACCCATGCATTCAGTAAGATACGTTTAATCACTCACTTATAGAGTTAGTCACGCACCTACTAAATCATCCATACAGACACTTATACACCCACTCATTCTTCAATACGCCTTTCCCTATATATATTAAAAATATTTAAACTTTACAGAAACACACAGTCACTGGATGATGTCATCAGTGATGTCATTTGAGATGTCATCAGTGATGTCACTGACCATGTCATGAGTGATGTAATATGTGACGTCATCAGCAGTGCATTGCGGGGGCGCGAGTTATATTTAGCTGAACTAACTATAACGGGGGAATTTCACGGGTTTTGTACGAGTGCAATGTCCAACTAACTATAACTGAATGAGTGGGTGTATAAGTGTCTGTATGGATGATTTAGTAGGTGCGTGACTAACTCTATAAGTGAGTGATTAAACGTATCTTACTGAATGCATGGGTTAGTGACTAAACTGGGTGAATGTCTGTATCTGTCTGTCTGTTGCTGTGTAAGTGGCTGCATGGGTTTGTGAATAGCTACATGAGTGTCTATATGAGTTATTGATTGGTTGTCTGAGTATCTGTATGGGTGCCTGAGTGTTTGTGTGGGTGGGGTGGGTGCGACTCTGTGCATAGATGTGTGAGTGGGTGATTCACTGGGTGGATGGTTTCAAGAGTGCATCTGTGATAGACTGTATGGGTGGGTAAGTGTGTGTAAGAGTGTATTAGTGAGTGAATGTATGTCCCAGTGGTACATGTGTGAGTAACTACATATGTGAAAGGCAGTATATATGTGTGTTGGAGTATATAAATAGCTATAGCGAGAGTGTGTGATTGTGAGAGTGACTGTATGGATGAGTGTGTGCTTGCATCAGTGATTGTATAAGAGCGTAAGAATGTGCTAGTATTTGTATGAGTAAGTGAGCTGGTGTGTGTATAACTGTATAGGTGAGTAAATGGCAGTGTGTTTAATTATTTGCATGACTGACTAGGTGTGTGAGTACCTCTATGGATGAGTGGCGGTGTTTGAGTGTCTATATAGGAGTATGAGTGCATATGATAGTCCTGTACTGAGTGACCGTAAGTATGAGTGACTGTACAGGTGAGTGAGTGGATGTGTGTGGAGACCTAAGAATCAATGAGTGGGTATGTAGTTATTGGTGTTGGAGTGTCTATGGTTTTGCGAATGGCAGTCTGTAATTTAGAGTGGGTGTATCAAAGGTTATATTAGGGTGTGAGGAGGTGCATCAGATTATCACGTGGATGATGTCATCAGTGATGTCATCAGTGATGTCATTTGAGATGTCATCAGTGATGTCATCAGTGATGTCACTGACCATGTCATGAGTGATGTAATATGTGACGTCATCAGCAGTGCATTGCGGGGCGCGAGTTATAGTTAGCTGAACTAACTATAACGGGGGAATTTCACGGGTTTTGTACGAGTGCAATGTCCAACTAACTATAACTGTCCCTAAAACCTATGGTTTTTTCAGTGAATTTGTAAGGTTTTTTAAATGCAAATTTCTAACTATAACGTGTCTGAAACCTATGGTTTTTCCAGTGAATTTCAAAGGTTTTTTAAATGCTAATTTCTAACTATAACGTGTCTGAAACCTATGGTTTTTTCAGTGAATTTCAAAGGTTTTTTAAATGCTAACTTCTAACTATAACGTGCCTGAAACCTATGGTTTTTTCAGTGAATTTCAAAGGTTTTTTAAATGCTAATTCCTAACTATAACATGTCTGAAACCTATGGTTTTTTCCAGTGAATTTCAAAGGTTTTGTAAATGACAATTTTTAAATGTGTTAATTGTTATATTTATTTTTTTGATACTGATTTACTACATTTTTTTAAACTATTTATTTTTAGATATTTTATTTTTTAAATTACATTGTAATTACATTATACATTACATTACAAAATATACTTTCTCAGAATGAATTTTAAATACTTTGCAAATAGGCAATAGACTTTTAAGTACAGTAGTTACAGTTGTTGCAATGGGCAACACAATTTTAAACACAATGCAACATTGAGCTCAATGTGAATTTCTAGTTAAATGCAATTAGTTACTTTATGGATTACTTTTCTAACCACAGGACTGGATCCTAGATTCAGTCCTGGGACATCTCCTGTAAACAGTTGAGTAAAAGCGTTTGGTTACAGTAGTGATTTTTAGGGAATATTATTGTATTTTAAAAGTTGACACTTAGAAACTTTTTCACATAGAATCACCAATGTTATCCTATGGGAGGAAATTCACTTAGCAGGTAAGTAGTGTTATCGTTACTTTTTCTTACTCAGTGGTGGATCCTGGATCCAGCACTGGTGCATCTCCTGTAAACAGTTGAAAGAATGCGTTTAAGTCATACAGGCGATTTTTAAGGAATATTTGTAGTTTGTGAAAAACGGCACTTTGAAACTTTTCTGCGGAAAACCAGACAATGGATTCCAATGGAAGGAAATACAAGTTAGTGGTAAGTACGGTTAGAATTACTTTTCAGGGTCAGTGCTGGGCTAAAAGATGCAGCACTGGGTTCTCTCCTGATAACAGGTGAGTAAATCGGAATTCGTAGTTCGGCTGATTTTAGAGGAATATTATAAAGTTCCAAAACTCCACACTTAGAAGAATTTCCAAGTGAAACCAGTCTATGTTAGCCTATGGAAGGAAATTCAAGTTACTGGTAAGTACAGTTAGAATTACTTTTCAGGATCTGTACTGGGCTGAAAGATGCAGCACTGAGGTCTCTCCTGATAACAGGTGAGTAAATCGGAATTCGTAGTTCAGCTGATTTTAGAGGAATATTATAAAGTTCCAAAACTCCACACTTAGAAGAATTTCCAAGTGAAACCAGTCAATGTTAGCCTATGGAAGGAAATTCAAGTTACTGGTAAGTACGGTTAGAATTACTTTTCAGGGTCAGTGCTGAGCTAAAAGATGCAGCACTGGGTTCTCTCCTGATAACAGGTGAGTAAATCGGAATTCGTAGTTCTGCTGATTTTAGAGGAATATTTGTATGTTTCAAAAATCGACACAGAAACTTTTTCAGCAAAAAGCAGGCAATGATATCCTATGGAAGGAAATTCAAGTTACTGGTAAGTACGGTTAAAATTACTTTTCAGGATCAGTACTGGGCTCAAAGATGCAGCACTGAGGTCTCTCCTGATAACAGGTGAGTAAATCGGAATTCGTAGTTCGGCTGATTTTAGAGGAATATTTGCACAATGGTGAAGGAAGGGGGTGGGGCCTGAGGTGACATGTCTGCAAACACGCCCTGTGGCGCGTTTTAAGTTGGAGAATTAATTCCTCCTCAATCCCGAGGGTCCCTAGGGGCCAACTGGCCCACCAGATACCTCCAGTATGTGCCAGAGAGCTGCGTTGCAGAGAGGTGTTCAGAGGCCACGCCCTTTTACAACACTCTGCAACGCAGCTCCTTGGCGCTTACTGGAGGTACCTGGTGGGCTAGTTGGCCCCAGAGACCCTCAGGATTGAAGGGGATTTAATTCCCCATCTTAAAATGCGCCACGGGCCTGTTTGCACACATGTCACCTGAAGCCCCGCCCCTCCCTTCACCACTGTGCAAACGCGCCCCGTGGCGCGTTTTAAGTTGGGGGATTAAGTCCCCTTGAATCCTGAGGGTCCCTGGGGTCCAACTATCCCACCAGGTACCTCCAGTAAGCGCCACAGAGCTGCGTTGCAGAGAGTTGTAAAAAGGGGAGTGGCCTCTGTACACCTCTCTGCAACGCAGCCCCCTGGCGCATACTGGAGGTTCCTGGTGGGCTAGTTGGCCCCCAGGGACCCCAGTATTCAAGGGGAATTCGTTCCCCCTCTGCAAACGCGCCAGGGGGCACGTTTGCAGAGTGGTAAAGGAAGGGGGCGGGGCCTGCGACCCGATCGTTTTTCTTTTGTTTTTTTTTGGAAGGGGGCTGTGTGGCCCCCCTTTCTTTTTCCTTTTTGGAATGGGATGGGGTCCCCAGGGCCTTACCCCTTTTTTTTCTTTTTTTTTAAACGGGAAGGGGGCTGCGTGGCCCCCCTCCCATGGCAAATTCCGGCCCTGGGGTCCCCATCCCCCGGGGCATGGCCACTCTTTTTGTTATTTTTTTTAAGGAGGGGGGCTGCGTGGCCCCCCTCCTCAGGCCTCCTTTTGCCCCGGGGACCCCATCCCCCGGGGCAGGCCTTTATTTATTTATTTTTTATTTTTTGGGGGGGAGGGGGGCCACGTGGCCCCCCTCCCGGGCCACTACTTGCCCCGGGGACCCCATCCCCCGGGGCTGGCCCTCTCCGTTGGGGACCGTGCGGGGGTCCCCAATCCCCCCACAGTCCCAGCCAGCTCCCCACGTCCCTCGAAAGCCGGCATTGCTTTTCCACATGGGGAGCTGCTGACATGCAGCTCCCCATGTGGAAAAGAAATCTGCTTTGCTTCATTGAAGCGAGAGCAGGTTTCCCTGCTCTCGCTTCAATGAAGCAAAGCAGTTTGCAATGAGAGGACGGGAGCCGCGAGGCTCCTGTCCTGTCATTGCAAACTACAGTGTCCCGGGGTGAGCACCCCGGGACACTGCAGGAGCCAGCCCTGGGGGTGGCGGTCCCCAGGGCCATCAATGGCTCCAGGAGAGGGCGCGCGGCCCCCTCCCCACATCTGCAAAGACCCGGGAGGTGGTGGTCCCCGGAGCCCCCCACACAGGTGATTTAATTTAAAAAAAGAAGCCCCGGGAAGTGGTGGTCCCGGGGCTGCGGGAGGGCTCAGAGCCCTCCCGCACCATTTTGTTTAAAGCCCCGGGGGTGGCGGTCCCCGGGGCGGCCTTAGAGGCCCCCCATATAATTAATAATAAAGCCCCGCATGCCCCCGGGACTTGGCCCACCCGGGGGCCAATTAACCACGAAGCGTGGGAGCCAGCGCTTCATTTTTTTATTTTATCGGCAGGATCCGCGCACCCAGCGCGTTTTCTGTCGATTTAAAAAAAAAAATTTGAGCAGGGCTAGGGGGTCAGGGTGTTTCTACCCTGCCCCCTTTTGCGTTTTGCGCCCTTGTTTTTGTCTTTTCTTGTCCCTCGGTTCTACCGAGGAACAAGATGGCTGCCAACACTTCCTGGTTTGGAGTGTTGACAGCCAATTAGCATGCAGCTCGTGGTCGGGAGGGTGCGCGGATCCTCCGTGCCTCTAAATATCGAAACTTTTATTTGGATTTTCTCAGCAACTACTGAACGGATTTACACCGTTTTTAAAAAGGGTGCTTTCTGAACCAAGCACTACCTTTTTGCCAAATTTGGTTTAATTCCGTTCAGCAGTTTTTGCTGTAGCCTTGCATTAAATTTCCTATGGGAAATCGATTTTTTCACTCTTATTTTTTGAATTTCTCCGCAACTACTGAACGGATTTACACCATTTAAAAAAGGTCGCTTTCTGAACCAAGCGCTACCTTTTTGCAAAATTTGGTGTAATTCCGTTCAGCAGTTCGGGCTGTAGCCGTGGCTAAAATTTCCTATGGGAATTAACATGGAGAAAACGGAGAAAACGCGTTTTGGGACCCCCTTTTTCTCGGCCCCCGCTTGACGAATCAACCCGAGACTTTCAGGGTAGGAGCGGAGCGGAGCGCCCCAACAAGTTGGAAGCTTTCGCGAAGATTCGTCAACCGGCGCAAGAGTTATTTCAAATAGAATGTTGCGGATTTCCTATAGATAAAGGTCCTAACTATAACTATCTACTGGCGACCGCCAGTAGATAATATATATATATATTCACTGAAAAAACCATAGGTTTCAGGGACATTATAGTTAGAAATTAGCATTTAAAAAACCTTAGAAATTCACTGAAAAAAACACAGGTTTCAGGGACGTAATAGTTTGTTGGACATTTCACTCATACAAAACCAGAGAAATTCGGCCGTTATAGTTGGTTCAGCTAACTATTACTCGTGCCCCCGCAATGCACTGCTGATGACGTCACATATTACATCATTCATGACATGGTCAGTGACATCACTGATGATATCACTGATGACATCTCAAATGACATCACTGATGACATCACTGATGACATCATCCATGTGATAATCTGATGCACCTCCTCACACCCTAATATAACCTTTGATACACCCACTCTAAAATGCAGACTACCATTTTCGAAACCATAGACACACCAATACCAGTTACTACATACCCACTCACTGATTCCTAGGTCTACACACATGTCCACTCATTCATCCATACAGTTACTCATACATGCAGTCACTCATCAATACAGCACTATCATATGCACTCATACACCTATACAGACACTCACACACCACCACTCATCCATAGAGGTACTCACACACCTAGTCAGTCATGCAAAGAATCAATCATACTCTCATTTACTCACCTATACAGGTATACACACACCACTTCACTTATTCATACAGCTACTAACACATACTTACTCTCTTCTACAATCACTGACACAAGCACACACTCATCCATACAGCCACTCTCACAATCACTCACTCTCACATATAGTCATTTATATACTCCAACACTCACATATACTGCCTTTCACATATGTAGTTACTCACACATGTACCATTGAGACATCCATTCACTCACCAACACACCCATACACACACTCACCAACCCATACAGCCCTTCACAGATGCACTCTTGAACCCATACACCCGGTGAATCACCTACTCACACATCTATGCACAGAGTAACACACCCCCCACCTACCCACAGAGAACTCAGGTACCCATACAGATTCTCAGACAACCAATCAATAACCCATATAGACCACTCATGTAGCTACTCACCAACCCATGCATCCGCTTACACACCAACTGACAGATTAATACAGATATTCATACAGTTTAGTCACTAACCCATGCATTCAGCAAGACACGAATAATCACTCACTTATACAGTCAGTCACGCACCTACTAAATGATCCATTCAGACACTTATACACCCACTCATTCTTCAATACACCTTGGCATATATATATATATATATATATATAAAACTTTACAGAAACACACAGTCACTGGATGATGTCATCAGTGATGTCATTTGAGATGTCATCAGTGATCTCATCAGTGATGTCACTGACCATGTCATGAATGATGTAATATGTGACGTCATCAGTGCATTGCGGGGGCGCGAGTTATAGTTAGCTGAACTAACTATAACGGCCGAATTTCTCTGGTTTTGTACGAGTGAAATGTCCAACTAACTATAACATCCCTGAAACATGTGGCTTTTTCAGTGAATTGCTAAGGTTTTTTAAATGCTAATTTCTAACTATAACGTCCCTGAAACCTGTGTTTTTTTCAGTGAATTTCAAAGGTTTTGTAAATGCTAATTTCTAACTATGCCTACAGAGGTAGAACATGTGCAGAAAGAGGAAGAAAGGCGCAGAAAGAAGCAAGAGAAATGCAGAAAGAGGCAACAGAAGTCCAGAAAGACAAAGAAAGGTCCAGAAAGAAGCAAGAGATGTGCACAAAGAACCAACAGAGGAGCAGAAAGAGGCTTAATGCAAAGTAATCCTGTGCCCCCAACTTTTTGCTGACGGATACTGGTGGTAACTGACTCTGACTAGCCAGGCCTGGAGCCAGTGTTATGCTGAAAGACACTTAGAATACAGTGAAAACACCTACATACACTAGGGTACACTATGGGTTGGGCTACCCCTGTGATTGGCATGACCTCCCCTGTAAGGCCCCAGTACATAATAGGGCAGGGGGATTAAAACTACCTCTAACTAAGAGGTGCAGAAGGAGGCAAGAGAAGTGTAGAAAGAAGCAACAGAGGTGCCGAAAGAGGCAAGAGAGGTGCAAAAAAAAAGCAAGTTAAGTGCAGAAAGAGGTACATAAAGAGACAACAGGTGTGCAGAAAGGAGCAAGTGAGGTGCAGAAAGAGCCAACAGAGGAACAAAAAGAGGCAAGAGAGGTGCAGAAACAGGCAAGAGAAGTGCACAAAGAGGCAAGAGAATTGCTGAAAGAAGCAACAGAGGTGTAGAAAGAAGCAAGAAAAGTGCAGAAAGAGGCAAGTGAGATGCAAAAACAGGCAGGAAAGGTACAGAAAGAGGGAAGACGAGTGCATAAAGAGACCACCGGGGTGAAGAAAGAAGCAAATGAGGTACAGAAAGAGGCAACAGATGTGCAGAAAGAGGGAAGAGAGGTGCAGAAGAAGGCAAGAAAAGTGCTGAAAGAGGCAAAAGAGGTACATAAAGAGACAACAGGGGTGCAGAAATAAGCAAGACGGGTGCAGAAAGAAGCATGCAAAGTGAAGAATGAAGCAGAAAGAGGGAAGACGAGTGCAGAAAGAGACAACAGGGGTGCAGAAAGAAGCAAATGAGGTGCAGAAAGAGGCAACAGACGTGCAGAAAGATGGAAGAGCGGTGCAGAAAAAGGCAAGAAAAGTGCTGAAAGAGGCAAAGAGGTACATAAAGAGACAACAGGGGTGCAGAAATAAGCAAGACGGGTGCAGAAAGAAGCATGAAAAGTGAATAATGAAGCAACAGGGGTGCAGAAAGAAGCAAGAGAAGTGCAGAAACAGGCAAGAGATGTGCACAAAGAGGCAAGAGATATGCTGAAAGAAGCAACAGAGGTGTAGAAAGAAGCAAGAAAAGTGCAGAAAGAGGTAAGTGAGATTCAAAAACAGGAAGGCAAGGTACAGAAAGAGGGAAGACAAGTGCATAAAGAGAGCACCAGGGTGCAGAAAGAAGCAAATGAGGTACAGAAAGAGGCAACAGATGTGCAGAAAGAGGGAAGAGAGGTGCAGAAGAAGGCAAGAAAAGTGCTGAAAGAGGCAAAAGAGGTACATAAAGAGACAACAGGGGTGCAGAAATAAGCAAGACGGGTGCAGAAAGAAGCAGGCAAAGTGAAGAATGAAGCAACAGGGGTGCAGAAAGAGGCAAGAGAAGTGCAGAAACAGGCAAGAGATGTGCACAAAGAGGCAAGAGAATTGCTGAAAGAAGCAACAGAGGTGTAGAAAGAAGCAAGAAAAATGCAGAAATAGGCAAGTGAGATTCAAAAACAGGCAGGAAAGGTACAGAAAGAGGGAAGACGAGTGCATAAAGAGACCACCGGGGTGCAGAAAGAAGCAAATGAGGTTCAGAAAGAGGCAACAGACGTGCAGAAAGAGGGAAGAGAACTGCAGAAAAACACAAGAAAAGTGCAGAAAAGGCAAAAGAGGTACATAAAGAGACAACAGGGGTGCAGAAAGAAGTAAGACAGATGCAGAAAGAAGCATGGAAAGTGCAGAATGAAGCAACAGGGGTGCAGAAAGAGGCAAGAGAAGTGTAGAAAGGAGCAAGTGAGGTGCAGAAATAGCCAACAGAGGTGCAAAAAGAGGCAAGAGAGGTGCAGAAACAGGCAAGAGAAGTGCTGAAAGAAGCAACAGAGGTGTAGAAAGAAGCAAGAAAAGTGCAGAAAGAGGCAAATGAGATGCAAAAACAGGCAGAAAAGGTACAGAAAGAAGGAAGACGAGTGCAGAAAGAGACAAAAGGGGTGCAGAAAGAAGCAATTGAGGTGCAGAAAGAGGCAACATACGTGCAGAAAGAGGGAAGATAGGTGCAGAAAAAGGCAAGAAAAGTGCAGAAAGAGGCAAAAGAGGTACATAAAGAGACAACAGTGGTGCAGAAAGAAGCAAGACAGGTGCAGAAAGAAGCATGGAAAGTGCAGAATGAAGCAACAGTGGTGCAGAAAGAGGCAAGAGAAGTGCAGAAACAGGCAAGAAAAGTGCACAAAGAGGCAAGAGAATTGCTGAAAGATGCAACCGAGGTGTAGAAAGAAGCAAGAAAAGTGCAGAAAGAGGCAAGTGAGATGCAAAAACAGGCAGGAAAGGTACAGACAGAGGGAAGGCGAGTGCAGAAAGAGACAACAGGGGTGCAGAAAGAAGAAAATGAGGTGCAGAAAGAGGCAACATACGTGCAGAAAGAGTGAAGAGAGGTGCAGAAAAAGGCAAGAAAAGTACAGAAAGAGGAAAAAGAGGTACATAAAGAGACAACAGGGGTGCAGAAAGAAGCAAGACAGGTGCAGAAAGAAGCATGGAAAGTGCAGAATGAAGCAACAGGGGTGCAAAAAGAGGCAAGAGAGGTGCAGAAACAGGCAAGAGAAGTGCACAAAGAGGCAAGAGATTTGCTGAAAGAAGCAACAGAGGTGTAGTAAGAAGCAGCAAAAGTGCAGAAAAAGGCAAGTGAGATGCAAAAACAGGCAGGAAAGGTACAGAAAGAGGGAGGACGAGTGCAGAAAGAGACAACAGGGGTGCAGAAAGAAGCAAGTGAGGTGCAGAAAGAGCCAACAGAGGTGCAAAAAGAGGCAAGAGAGGTGCAGAAAAAGGCAAGAGAAGTGCACAAAGAGGCAAGAGCATTGCTGAAAGAAGCAACAGAGATGTAGAAAGAAGCAAGAAAATTGCAGAAAGAGGCAAGTGAGATGCAAAAACAGGCAGGAAAGGTACAGAAAGAGGGAAGACGAGTGCAGAAAGAGACAACAGGGGTACAGAAAGAAGCAAATGAGGTGCAGAAAGAGGCAACAGACGTGCAGAAAGAGGGAAGAGAGGTGCAGAAAAAGGCAAGAAAAGTGCTGAAAGAGGCAAAAGAGGTACATAAAGAGACAACAGGGGTGCAGAAATAAGCAAGACGGGTGCAGAAAGAAGCATGCAAAGTGAAGAATGAAGCAACAGGGGTGCAGAAAGAGGCAAGAGAAGTGCAGAAACAGGCAAGAGATGTGCACAAAGAGGCAAGAGAATTGCTGAAAGAAGCACAGAGGTGTAGAAAGAAGCAAGAAAAGTGCAGAAAGAGGCAAGTGAGATTCAAAAACAGGCAGGAAAGGTACAGAAAGAGGGAAGACGAGTGCATAAAGAGACCACCGGGGTGCAGAAAGAAGCAAATGAGGTGCAGAAAGAGGCAACAGACGTGCAGAAAGAGGGAAGAGAACTGTAGAAAAAGGCAAGAAAAGTGCAGATAGAGGCAAAAGAGGTACATAAAGAGACAACAGGGGTGCAGAAAGAAGCAAGACAGGTGCAGAAAGAAGCATGGAAAGTGCAGAATGAAGCAACAGGGGTGCAGAAAGAGGCAAGAGAAGTGTAGAAAGGAGCAAGTGAGGTGCAGAAATAGCCAACAGAGGTGCAAAAAGAGGCAAGAGAGGTGCAGAAACAGGCAAGAGAAGTGCTGAAAGAGGCAAGAGAAGTGCACAAATAGGCAAGAGAAGTGCACAAAGAGGCAATAGAATTGCTGAAAGATGCAACCGAGGTATAGAAAGAAGCAAGAAAAGTGGAGAAAGAGGCAAGTGAGATGCAAAAACAGGCAGAAGAGGTACAGAAAAAGGGAAGACGAGTGCAGAAAGAGACAACAGGGGTGCAGAAAGAAGCAATTGAGGTGCAGAAAGGCAACATACGTGCAGAAAGAGGGAAGACGTGCAGAAAAAGCAAGAAAAGTGCAGAAAGAGGCAAAAGAGGTACATAAAGAGACAACAGGGGTGCAGAAAGAAGCAAGACAGGTGCAGAAAGAAGAATGGAAAGTGAAGAATGAAGCAACAGTGGTGCAGAAAGAGGCAGGAGAAGTGCAGAAACAGGCAAGAGAAGTGTAGAAAGGAGCAAGTGAGGTGCAGAAATAGCCAACAGAGGTGCAAAAAGAGGCAAGAGAGGTGCAGAAACAGGCAAGAGAAGTGCTGAAAGATGCAACCGAGGTGTAGAAAGAAACAAGAAAAGTGCAGAAAGAGGCAAGTGAGATGCAAAAAAAGGCAGGAAAGGTACAGAAAGAGGGAAGACGAGTGCAGAATGAGACAACAGGGGTGCAGAAAGAAGCAAATGAGGTGCAGAAAGAGGCAACATATGTGCAGAAAGAGGGAAGAGAGGTGCAGAAAAAGGCAAGAAAAGTGCAGAAAGAGGCAAAAGAGGTACATAAAGAGACAACAGGGGTGCAGAAAGAAGCAAGACAGGTGCAGAAAGAAGCATGGAAAGTGCAGAATGAAGCAACAGGGGTGCAGAAAGAGGCAAGAGAAGTGTAGAAAGGAGCAAGTGAGGTGCAGAAAGAGCCAACAGAGGTGCAAAAAGAGGCAAGAGAGGTGCAGAAACAGGCAAGAGAAGTGCACAAAGAGGCAAGAGATTTGCTGAAAGAAGCAACAGAGGTGTAGTAAGAAGCAGCAAAAGTGCAGAAAAAGGCAAGTGAGATGCAAAAACAGGCAGGAAAGGTACAGAAAGAGGGAAGACGAGTGCAGAAAGAGACAACAGGGGTGCAGAAAGAAGCAACTGAGGTGCAGAAAGAGGCAATTTACGTGCAGAAAGAGGGAAGAGAGGTGCAGAAAAAGGCAAGAAAAGTGCAGAAAGAGGCAAAAGAGGTACATAAAGAGACAACAGGGGTGCAGAAAGAAGCAAGACAGGTGCAGAAAGAAGCATGGAGAGTGCAGAATGAAGCAACAGTGGTGCAGAAAGAGGCAAGAGAAGTGCAGAACAGGCAAGAGAAGTGCACAAAGAGGCAAGAGAAGTGCACAAAGAGGCAAGAGAATTGCTGAAAGATGCAACCGAGGTGTAGAAAGAAGCAAGAAAAGTGCAGAAAGAGGCAAGTGAGATGCAAAAACAGGCAGAAAAGGTACAGAAAGAGGGAAGACGAGTGCAGAAAGAGACAACAGGGGTGCAGAAAGAAGCAATTGAGGTGCAGAAAGAGGCAACATACGTGCAGAAAGAGGGAAGAGAGGTGCAGAAAAAGGCAAGAAAAGTGCAGAAAGATGCAAAATAGGTACATAAAGAGACAACAGGGGTGCAGAAAGAAGCAAGACAGGTGCAGAAAGAAGCATGGAAAGTGCAGAATGAAGCAACAGTGGTGCAGAAAGAGGCAAGAGAAATGCAGAAACAGGCAAGAGAAGTGCACAAAGAGGCAAGAGAATTGCTGAAAGATGCAACCGAGGTGTAGAAAGAAGCAAGAAAAGTGCAGAAAGAGGCAAGTGAGATGCAAAAACAGGCAGGAAAGGTACAGAAAGAGGGAAGACGAGTGCAGAAAGAGACAACAGGGGTGCAGAAAGAAGCAAATGAGGTGCAGAAAGAGGCAACATACGTGAAGAAAGAGGGAAGAGAGGTGCAGAAAAAGGCAAAAAAAGAACAGAAAGAGGCAAAAGAGGTACATAAAGAGACAACAGGGGTGCATAAAGAAGCAAGACAGGTGCAGAAAGAAGCATGGAAAGTGCAGAATGAAGCAACAGGGGTGCAGAAAGAGGCAAGAGAAGTGCAGAATGAAGCAACAGTGGTGCAGAAAGAGGCAAGAGAAGTGCAGAAAGAGGCAAGAGAAGTGCACAAATAGGCAAGAGAAGTGCACAAAGAGGCAATAGAATTGCTGAAAGATGCAACCGAGGTATAGAAAGAAGCAAGAAAAGTGCAGAAAGAGGCAAGTGAGATGCAAAAACAGGCAGAAGAGGTACAGAAAGAGGGAAGACGAGTGCGGAAAGAGACAACAAGGGTGCAGAAAGAAGCAATTGAGGTGCAGAAAGAGGCAACATACATGCAGAAAGAGGGAAGAGAGGTGCAGAAAAAGGCAAGAAAAGTGCAGAAAGAGGAAAAAGAGGTACATAAAGAGACAACAGGGGTGCAGAAAGAAGCAAGACAGGTGCAGAAAGAAGAATGGAAAGTGAAGAATGAAGCAACAGTGGTGCAGAAAGAGGCAGGAGAAGTGCAGAAACAGGCAAGAGAAGTGTAGAAAGGAGCAAGTGAGGTGCAGAAATAGCCAACAGAGGTGCAAAAAGAGGCAAAAGAGGTGCAGAAACAGGCAAGAGAAGTGCTGAAAGATGCAACCGAGGTGTAGAAAGAAACAAGAAAAGTGCAGAAAGAGGCAAGTGAGATGCAAAAAAAGGCAGGAAAGGTACAGAAAGAGGGAAGACGAGTGCAGAATGAGACAACAGGGGTGCAGAAAGAAGCAAATGAGGTGCAGAAAGAGGCAACATATGTGCAGAAAGAGGGAAGAGAGGTGCAGAAAAAGGCAAGAAAAGTGCAGAAAGAGGCAAAAGAGGTACATAAAGAGACAACAGGGGTGCAGAAAGAAGCAAGACAGGTGCAGAAAGAAGCATGGAAAGTGCAGAATGAAGCAACAGGGGTGCAGAAAGAGGCAAGAGAAGTGTAGAAAGGAGCAAGTGAGGTGCAGAAAGAGCCAACAGAGGTGCAAAAAGAGGCAAGAGAGGTGCAGACACAGGCAAGAGAAGTGCACAAAGAGGCAAGAGATTTGCTGAAAGAAGCAACAGAGGTGTAGTAAGAAGCAGCAAAAGTGCAGAAAAAGGCAAGTGAGATGCAAAAACAGGCAGGAAAGGTACAGAAAGAGGGAAGACGAGTGCAGAAAGAGACAACAGGGGTGCAGAAAGAAGCAACTGAGGTGCAGAAAGAGGCAATTTACGTGCAGAAAGAGGGAAGAGAGGTGCAGAAAAAGGCAAGAAAAGTGCAGAAAGAGGCAAAAGAGGTACATAAAGAGACAACAGGGGTGCAGAAAGAAGCAAGACAGGTGCAGAAAGAAGCATGGAGAGTGCAGAATGAAGCAACAGTGGTGCAGAAAGAGGCAAGAGAAGTGCAGAACAGGCAAGAGAAGTGCACAAAGAGGCAAGAGAAGTGCACAAAGAGGCAAGAGAATTGCTGAAAGATGCAACCGAGGTGTAGAAAGAAGCAAGAAAAGTGCAGAAAGAGGCAAGTGAGATGCAAAAACAGGCAGAAAAGGTACAGAAAGAGGGAAGACGAGTGCAGAAAGAGACAACAGGGGTGCAGAAAGAAGCAATTGAGGTGCAGAAAGAGGCAACATACGTGCAGAAAGAGGGAAGAGAGGTGCAGAAAAAGGCAAGAAAAGTGCAGAAAGATGCAAAATAGGTACATAAAGAGACAACAGGGGTGCAGAAAGAAGCAAGACAGGTGCAGAAAGAAGCATGGAAAGTGCAGAATGAAGCAACAGTGGTGCAGAAAGAGGCAAGAGAAATGCAGAAACAGGCAAGAGAAGTGCACAAAGAGGCAAGAGAATTGCTGAAAGATGCAACCGAGGTGTAGAAAGAAGCAAGAAAAGTGCAGAAAGAGGCAAGTGAGATGCAAAAACAGGCAGGAAAGGTACAGAAAGAGGGAAGACGAGTGCAGAAAGAGACAACAGGGGTGCAGAAAGAAGCAAATGAGGTGCAGAAAGAGGCAACATACGTGAAGAAAGAGGGAAGAGAGGTGCAGAAAAAGGCAAAAAAGAACAGAAAGAGGCAAAAGAGGTACATAAAGAGACAACAGGGGTGCATAAAGAAGCAAGACAGGTGCAGAAAGAAGCATGGAAAGTGCAGAATGAAGCAACAGGGGTGCAGAAAGAGGCAAGAGAAGTGCAGAATGAAGCAACAGTGGTGCAGAAAGAGGCAAGAGAAGTGCAGAAAGAGGCAAGAGAAGTGCACAAATAGGCAAGAGAAGTGCACAAAGAGGCAATAGAATTGCTGAAAGATGCAACCGAGGTATAGAAAGAAGCAAGAAAAGTGCAGAAAGAGGCAAGTGAGATGCAAAAACAGGCAGAAGAGGTACAGAAAGAGGGAAGACGAGTGCAGAAAGAGACAACAAGGGTGCAGAAAGAAGCAATTGAGGTGCAGAAAGAGGCAACATACATGCAGAAAGAGGGAAGAGAGGTGCAGAAAAAGGCAAGAAAAGTGCAGAAAGAGGAAAAAGAGGTACATAAAGAGACAACAGGGGTGCAGAAAGAAGCAAGACAGGTGCAGAAAGAAGCATGGAAAGTGCAGAATGAAGAAACAGTGGTGCAGAAAGAGGCAAGAGAAGTGCACAAAGAGCTAAGAGAATTGCTGAAAGATGCAACCGAGGTGTAGAAAGAAGCAAGAAATGTGCAGAAAGAGGCAAGTGAGATGCAAAAACAGGCAGGAAAGGTACAGAAAGAGGGAAGACGAGTGCAGAAAGAAGCATGGAAAGTGCAGAATGAAGCAACAGGGGTGCAGAAAGAGGCAAGAGAAGTGTAGAAAGGAGCAAGTGAGGTGCAGAAAGAGCCAACAGAGGTGCAAAAAGAGGCAAGAGAGGTGCAGAAACAGGCAAGAGAAGTGCACAAAGAGGCAAGAGGTTTGCTGAAAGAAGCAACAGAGGTGTAGTAAGAAGCAGCTAAAGTGCAGAAAAAGGCAAGTGAGATGCAAAACTAGGCAGGAAAGGTACAGAAAGAGGGAAGACGAATGCAGAAAGAGACAACAGGGGTGCAGAAAGAAGCAAATGAGGTGCAGTCAGAGGCTTCAGACGTGCAGATAGAGGGAAGAGGTGTGCAGAAAAAGGCAAGAAAAGTGCAGAAAGAGGTAAAAGAGGTACATAAAGAGACAACAGGGGTGCAGAAAGAAGCAAGACAGGTGCAGAAAGAAGCATGGAAAGTGCAGAATGAAGCAACAGGGGTGCAGAAAGAGGCAATCGAAGTGTAGAAAGGAGCAAGTGAGGTGCAGATTGAGCAAACAGAGGTACAAAAAAGGCAACAGAGGTGCAGAAACAGGCAAGAGAAGTGCACAAAGAGGCAAGAGAATTGCTGAAAGAAGCAACAGAGGTGTAGAAAGAAGCAAGAAAAGTGTAGAAAGAGGCAAGTGAGATGCAAAAACAGGCAGGAAAGGTACAGAAAGAGGGAAGACGAGTGCAGAAAGAGACAACAGGGTTGCAGAAAGAAGCAAATAAGGTGCAGAAAGAGGCAACAGACGTGCAGAAATGGTGAAGAGAGGTGCAGAAAAAGACAAGAAAAGTGCAGAAAGCGGCAAAAGAGGTACATAAAGAGACAATAGGGGTGCAGAAAGAAGCAAGACAGGTGCAGAAAGAAGCATGGAAAGTGCAGAATGAAGCAACAGGGGTGCAGAAACAGGGAAGAGAAGTGCAGAAACAGGCAAGAGAAGTGCACAAAGAGGCAAGAGAATTGCTGAAAGAAGCAACCGAGGTGTAGAAAGAAGCAAGAAAAGTGCAGAAAGAGGCAAGTGAGATGCAAAAACAGGCAGGAAAGGTACAGAAAGAGGGAAGACGAGTGCAGAAAGAGACAACAGGGGTGCAGAAAGAAGCAAATGAGGTGCAGAAAGAGTCAACATACGTGCAGAAAGAGGGACGAGAGGTGCAGAAAAAGGTAAGAAAAGTGCAGAAAGAGGCAAAAGAGGTACATAAAGAGACAACAGGGGTGCAGAAAGAAGCAAGACAGGTGCAGAAAGAAGCATGGAAAGTGCAGAATGAAGCAACAGGGGTGCAGAAAGAGGCAAGAGAAGTGTAGAAAGGAGCAAGTGAGGTGCAGAAAGAGCCAACAGAGGTGCAAAAAGAGGCAAGAGAGGTGCAGAAACAGGCAAGAGAAGTGCACAAAGAGGCAAGAGAATTGCTGAAAGAAGCAACAGATGTGTAGAAAGAAGCAAGAAAAGTGCAGAAAGAGGCAAGTGAGATGCAAAACAGGCAGGAAAGGTACAGAAAGAGGGAAGACGAGTGCAGAAAGAGACAACAGGGGTGCAGAAAGAAGCAAATGAGGTGCAGAAAGAGGCAACAGACATGCAGAAAGAGGGAAGAAAGGTGCAGAAAAAGGCAAGAGAAGTGCACAAAGAGGCAAGAGAATTGCTGAAAGAAGCAACAGATGTGTAGAAAGAAGCAAGAAAAGTGCAGAAAGAGGCAAGTGAGATGCAAAAACAGGCAGGAAAGGTACAGAAAGAGGGAAGACGAGTGCAGAAAGAGACAACAGAGGTGCAGAAAGAAACAAATGAGGTGCAGAAAGAGGAAACAGACGCGCAGAAAGAGGGAAGAGAGGTGCAGAAAACGGCAAGAAAAGTGCAGAAAGAGGCAAGAGAATTGCTGAAAGAAGCAACAGATGTGTAGAAAGAAGCAAGAAAAGTGCAGAAAGAGGCAAGTGAGATGCAAAAACAGGCAGGAAATGTACAGAAAGAGGGAAGACGAGTGCAGAAAGAGACAGCAGAGGTGCAGAAAGAAGCAAATGAGGTGGAGAAAGAGGAAACAGACATGCAGAAAGAGGGAAGAGAGGTGCAGAAAAAGGCAAGAAAAGTGTAGAAAGAGGCAAAAGAGGTACATAAAGAGACAACAGGGGTGCAGAAAGTAGCAAGACAGGTGCAGAAGAAGCATGGAAAGTGCAGAATAAAGCAACAGGGGTGCAGAAAGAGGCAAGAGAAGTGTAGAAAGGAGCAAGTGAGGTGCAGAAAAAGCCAACAGAGGTGAAAAAAGAGGCAAGAGAGGTGCAGAAACAGGCAAGAAAAGTGCACAAAGAGGCAAGAGAATTGCTGAAAGAAGCAACAGAGGTGTAGAAAGAAGCAGAAAAGTGCAGAAAGAGGCAAGTGAGATGCAAAATCAGGCAGGAAAGGTACAGAAAGAGGGAAGACAAGTGCAGAAAGAGACAACAGGGGTGCAGAAAGAAGCAAATGAGGTGCAGAAAGAGGCAACAGACGTGCAGAAAGAGGGAAGAGAGGTGCAGAAAAAGGCAAGAAAAGTGCAGAAAGAGACAAAAGAGGTACATAAAGAGACAACATGGGTTCAGAAAGAAGCAAGACGTGCAGAAAGAAGCATGGAAAGTGCAGAATGAAGCAACAGGGGTGCAGAAAGAGGCAAGAGAAGTGCAGAAAGAAGCAACAGAGGTGCAAAAAGAGGCAAGAGTGGTGCAGAAACAGGCAAGAGAAGTGCACAAAGAGGCAAGAGAATTGCTGAAAGAAGCAACAGAGGTGTAGAAAGAAGCAAGAAAAGTGCAGAAAGAGGCATGTGAGATGCAAAAACAGGCAGGAAAGGTACAGAAAGAGGGAAGACGAGTGCATAAAGAGACAACAGAGGTGCATAAAGAGACAACAGAGGTGCAGAAAGAAGCAAATGAGGTGCAGAAAGAGTCAACATACGTGCAGAAAGAGGGAAGAGAGGTGCTGAAAGTACAAGACATTAGCAGAATGAGGTCAAGAGAAGTGCAGAAAAAGAAAGCAACGTGCAGAAAGAAGCAACAGAAATGCAGAAAGAGGCAAGAGAGGCGCAGAGGGAATCAAGAGTGGCTTGCACACCATTAGTACCAATTTAACACCCACATTTAGCAATAAGTAACAGGTGACCATTCTAGGTTTGCAAAGGGCCTTCCACCACGCTGTAACACTTGTCGCTGCATTTTTGGTAACGTTTTACCCGTTTCAGCTAGAAACAAGGCATTATTTGTTCAAATCTGCAGATTAGGGTGCAGATGCTGAATTATGTGGCTAATGCAGAAAATGTATAATTGTTTGAAAGTCGGTGCAGCCAAACAGTCACATAATTCCAGTGGCCCTGCTCATACCTCTGACGAGGTCCACAAGTGCTCCTCAGTGATTCCATCTTTTTTTGTCTCACTGAGTTCGTAGCTGAGCTTCTATGGAAACGAGGATGACTAAACCTGAGGTTACCACTCCACAACACAGACTACCATACCACATAATTGCTCTCCATAACACATAATCCCACTCTACATAATTCCTATACACTAAATACCACATACTTTCTATCCACATAATTTCACTGCACATCTCACATAATTCGACTACACACAACGTACATCCACTCCACTCCAAAAACATTAGTAAAAAACTTTTGCATTTACAACGCCAATAGCTCTAATTCGCACAAATGCGAAACCTATTACATTGCAAACACTTTTTTAACTAGTAGTCGCATTTGCAGAGTGGTGGAGAAAGGGTGCTGGGCCTCCGACCAGCGCTCAGGAATTCCGGTGCCTAGGGCTTACAGGAGGTTTCAGTAGGGCTTCCTGGCCCCCAAAGTCCCTCAGGAGTAAATTGGACTTCATCTCTGTTGGCTCTTTCTGCACCTCACTTGCTCCTTTCTACACTTCTCTTGCCTCTTTCTGCACCCCTGTTGCTTTATTCTGCACTTTCCATGCTTCTTCTGCACCTGTCTTGCTTTTTTTTGCACCCCTGTTGTCTCTTTATGTACCTCTTTTGCCTCTTTCTGCACTTTTCTTCCCTTTTACTGCACCTCTCTTCCCTCTTTCTGCACGTCTGTTGCCTCTTTCTGCACCTCATTTGCTTCTTTCTGCACCTCTGTTGTCTCTTTCTGCTCTCGTCTTCCCTCTTTCTGTACCTTTTCTACCTGTTTTTGCATCTCACTTGCCTCTTTCTGCACTTTTCTTGCTTCTTTCTACACCTCTGTTGCTTCTTTCAGCAATTCTCTTGCTTCTTTGTGCAATTCTCTTGCCTGTTTCTGCACCTCTCTTGCCTCTTTTTGCACCTCTGTTGGCTCTTTCTGCACCTCACTTGCTCCTTTCTACACTTCTCTTGCCTCTTTCTGCACCCCTGTTGCTTCATTCTGCACTTTCCATGCTTCTTTCTGCACCGGTCTTGCTTCTTTCTGCACCCCTGTTGTCTCTTTATGTACCTCTCTTGCCTCTTTCTGCACTTTTCTTGCCTTTTTCTGCACCTCCCTTCCCTCTTTCTGCATGTCTGTTGCCTCTTTCTGCACCTCATTTGCTTCTTTCTGCACCCCTTTTGTCTCTTTCTGCACTCGTCTTCCCTCTTTCTGTACCTTACCTGCCTGTTTTTGCATCTCACTTGCCTCTTTCTGCACTTTTCTTGCTTCTTACTTCCCCTCCGCCGAACACCTGCACTTCCAGATCCAGATCCAGACCAGCCCCAACGCCACACTCCGAGGAACCCTCGTCTACAGACCCCCAGGCCCCCAGACACCCTTCGCCACCACCATCACCGACTTCATTGCACCCCACTCAATCGCATCAATGAACTACATACTCATTGGAGACCTGAACTTCCACCTCCACAACCCCAGCGACCCCAACTCCACCATTCTTCGTGACAACCTTGCCAACATCGGACTCAAACAACTCGTCACCACACCGACCCAAAGAGCAGGACACACCCTCGACCCCATCTTCGCTGCAGGAAACAGCGTTCACTTCAGCCACACAACTCAACCGCCATAGACCGACCACCACTGCGTACACTTCGCTGTCGACAAACCCAAGGCACCCAAACCAACCCCACGCCCACCACGAAGGAACTGGAGCAAGGTGACCGACGAGCAGCTGAACTCCACCCTCACCCGAGACAATCACACCTGGGCATCCGACGCAAACATCGCAGCCAGATGACTCCACACCTGGATCTCCAACTGCGCAGACAAGCTCGCCCATCTACTCAACCCCGACAGACAGCGCCCCAGGAAAGCCGCCTCGTTCACCACCGATCTCCAAAAGGCCAGACGCACCTGCAGACACCTGGAGAAGAACTGGAGAAACACCAAGACAACCGAAAACTACTCCACTTACAAGGACGCCATGACGGACTACCACAACCAAATCAGAAACACCAAGAGTGACTTCATCCACAACAAAATCCTCGCCAACACCACCAACTCCAAGGAACTCTTCAGTGTCATTCAGGAATTCACCAACCCACGCAGCGAAGCCACAGACATCACTCCGTCCCAAGACCTCTGCGACAAGCTCGGAACCTACTTCCACCTCAAGATCAAAACCCTCTATGACAACTTCAACGACCATCCAGACACCACAGCTGACCCCGCGCCCACCAAAGACACGTGCCAGCCCACCATCTCCAACTGGACCCCAATCACAACTGAAGAAACTGCCTCGGCCATGAAAGTCATCCACTCGGGGGCCCCCACCGACCCCTGCCCCCTCACATCTACCACAGAGCCGCGGCTGCCATCGCACCCGAACTGTGACACACCATCAACACCACCTTCAAAACAGGCACCTTCCCAGACGACTGTAAGTGCGCAGAAGTCAGGCCCCTGCTAAAGAAGCCCTCAGCTGACCCCACTGACCTCAAGAACTACCAGCCCATCTCGATCCTCCCCTTCGCAGCCAAAGTTGCAGAGAAAACAGTCAGTCAGTCAGTCAAACCACTTTATTCAATTAATTAAAATCATAAAAGTACAATACACAAAACAGAAAACAGAAGTATTATCATTCAATACAAATGAGCGATATAAAAGGTATAAAATTCCTACAAAAGATCTATAATTCATCAGGACTTAAAAATTATCAGGCAAACACAATTACATTAGAATAAAAATTGAAAAATGCATACGTCATTAATCATAGGAAATCTCCTTTTCCTAAGGCGGACAGCAGCAACAAGGAAACTAGCAATATTAAAAATATTCCGTGTATCATCTAGCAATTGAAGATACATTAAGGCTGGTCTAACCTGTAGGAAGCCCTTTCCCCTCAATAGAGGGGCTAGAAACCTCCTCCGTATGTCATTGTAAAAATCACAAAACATGATAAAATGCATTGTATCCTGTGGTGAGAAATTGTCGCACTGACACAGGCCTATATCCTCTGATTTACACCATCCAGGAAGGTTACCCAGCGAAAAATGAATCAAATTGAAGCGGAACCTAGTCAGGAGCCAACGATGATAAGGCTTGGACACAATTCTCAGGTAGGGCTCAATTAATGGGGAAGAATTTATTAAATAATGAGCCCTAACCAAAGGTTTTTGTATCTCCCGTTCCTCCCGTTCCAACATCAGTATATTAAAAAATTGTGATTTCACCCATTTTACATCATCTTTTTTGATCCCTTCTGGGACGTTATAAATATCGGGTCGCCCTAGTTTAAGAAACATGCACTTAACGTAAGACAGCCACGGAATGCTGCTGGCTTTATCCAGGGCAACACAGTCCCGTAAGATCTGGTGGCTCAAAGTTATCTCTGGATTGAGCCAGGTTTTAATCCAGAAAACCAAGGGGGCCAGTCTCAGCGAGTCAGTCACATATCCCAACCCCAGTTCCTGATGAATGGCAAAAGTTGGGGTTGATTGGGGCACAGACAGGAGGGTACGTAAAAATTTATTTTCAGCCAACTGCATCCCTGCCAACTGTTTGTAGCCCCAAATGGCAGAACCATATGTAGCAATAGCCAGACATTTAGATCTATAGATGGAAAGAATAGCTTCAAAAGGCCTGGCTCCCAATCGCTGTGAGAACCCCAATAAAGCTGACGTCGATCTAACTACTGCGTTTTTTAGCTTTATGTTGGGGGACCCAGGAACATCTGTCATCAAATAAAACCCCCAGATATGTAAAAGAGGTCACTCTGGACACCTCAGCTCCATTGCATGAGAAAGTTTTATCTTTTCTATTTCTTTGGCCCATTATCATGACATGTGATTTCGACATATTCACAACCAGATCCAGGGATTTCATGTAAGCCCCAAATGCATCCAACAGTCTCTGAAGACCTATGGAAGTTCGGGATAATAAAACGGCATCGTCCGCGTATAGGAGGACCGGAATAGTCCTAGTCCCTACACGCGGAATATCCAAACTGGCCTGATCCAGGGTTTTATCTAGGGCATTGATATAAAGGGTAAAAAGTAATGGCGCCAATATACAACCTTGGCGGACACCTCTGCCTGATTTAAAGTGACTAGTGCATTTGCCGTCCTGAGTGACCCTGACAGCTGCTGAAAGATCCCGATGTAAATCTGCTAAAAAGTGAATCAAACAGGGATCAATACCCATATCAAGCAAAATAGGCCAGAGCTTCGATCTGTTTACCAGATCGAATGCGGAGGTGAGGTCCATAAAAGCCATTTGCAAGGAACCTTTTTTGGCTACGGTGAATTTGCCTATTAATAAATATAAATTAAGGCACTGATCCATGGTGCTTCTGCCTTGTCTAAAACCATACTGAAGAGTGGATAAAACCCCATTATCATTTACCCAATCAGTGACTTTAGCCAAGATCACTTTACCTAAAATTTTGACGGCAGAATCAATCAATGGTATAGGTCTGTAGCACCGTGGATCTCCTCTCTGTCCTTTTTTAAAAACTGGTATAATTGTAGACAGGGACCAGGATGCAGGAAACCCCTGCACAACTGAGGCATTAAACACATTTGCCAAAATCTTGGCCCAAAATTTAGGTTCACCTTTATACAGGTCTGCAGGGACACAATCAGGGCCAGGTGCCTTATTGCTGGATGTCTCTATTATTGCCTTTTCAATGTCCGCCTCTTTAAAAACCAACAAAGGTAAATCACCATGTGTATCTGAAGCTGGAAAGGGATCCTGAACCTCGCTTGATCCATAAATAATCTTAAAGTGCGCTAGCCACTGTTCTTCTGAGATATTAGTTTCCAGGATGTCATTCTCTGAACCCGAGAAGAAAGGTGTGTTAACAATAGCCCAAAAGTTCGAGCTATCCTTTAGGACTTCAACAGACATTAGAGCGTTCCAGGCCTCTGATTTGATCTCACTTTTACGGGTATATACCGCTAGCTTATAGTGCTTCCTGAGACTAGCTATCTGCTCCCTGTCTCTTGGTTTATTTTTCAGGACTTGTACTAAATTTCGATGGGCCCTAGAGCAATTTGCGTCAAACCACCTTTCACCTGGGTTAGATCTGGGTTTAGTTTTAACAGTCAAGTCAGTTGCTACCTGGCCGCAGATACCTTCAAAGGCTCTAATGACCTCAGCCTTTGGGGTAGAATAATCCGCGCATTTTGCGATATCATTTTTAGCCTTCATGCATAAATTAACAAAGAAAGATTCAGGAATTACCTTAGACCATTTGAGCCTCCTCCCCTGGTCACTTGTTGCCACATGATTAACTCCCGTGTTCCTGCCCAGTGAGCACAGAAGACCCAAGTCTTTGTTTAATTCAAGAATTACTGGGTTATGATCGCTAAAGGGGGACAACCTAGCGTTATAGAGCACTACATTAGCTAGCATTGAGGGGGACAAGAATATGTAATCAATAATGGTATCCCTTCCCTTGGCCTTAAATGTCGGAACCCGCTCAGATAAGTCATTAAAGCCAGGTTCGAAGAGGTCAACTCCTGCCCGGAGGTCCTCCAGAGCCTCCCCCTTTTGCGTATGCTCAAAGTGGGGTGACACCGAATAATCAGGGCCCAAATGATCATCAACATAACAATTCAGATCGCACAGATGAATATTAAAATCGCCCATAAGTATGATATAATAAAAAGTGGATTGCTTCGATCTATAAACTTCTAAAAACATTTCAAATAAGATAGGTGTTCATTCATAAAATCGCATTCCCCAGAGTTATAAAAATTAATTAATAATGTTTTAGGGAAATTGGAGGTGCATAATTCTATTATCAGACAATTATGGGAGCTTACCTCCATCATCTTTATGGACCCTTTTAACTTTAAAGAAAAAAGGAGCACTAAGCCCCCCTTGGCTCTACCTGCCGGAGTAGGACGTGCAGGTGAGCAGAAAGTTTTAAACCCATCCAGCCAAAAGTTGCTCTCCCTCTCCCATGTTTCCTGGAGAGCAATAATGTCGTATTTGTTTTATAAACTCAAGCCAGCTAGGATCATCCCTTTTAGATCTGAGCCCCGCAATGTTCCAACTAATAATCTTGCAATTGGGGGCAACTTCTAAGTCAATAGGCTGGAGATTATGACTGGAGTCAGGTAAACAATCATGGGGTAACTCTAGTCAATCATTCTCGTCTAGCTGAGACAGTGGAGAAAATCTATTTAATAGGGCTATGCCCACTCCTTTGCGGCCTATTTGCGTAGGAAGAGTTTGCGGGACTATTATGTCTCTAACACTAAAACTTTCTGGGTGGAGCTCCAAATTTTTAATTTCAACAAGGCGTTGAGGAGACTGATAGGGCCTCCTCGAGTATACCTCAGAGTGGGTTTTAACAAGTACATTCGATCGTCTTACTGGGGGATAAAAATAACCCAATGGCAGGGCTCTGATACCCCCCTTCCCCTTCCCCAGGTCCAGGTCCGAGGCATCCCAAAACAGTCTGTCAGCTGCATTTCGTGTGTTAAAATTAACAATAATACAATCGCCGTCAACTTGTTTCGGGCGATTACCCACCCACCCCACCCGTCTGGCCATTATAATGCTAGAAGAGATCTCGGTATTTCCAGTACAATATCGTTCACACCATTTTTTGGCTTTTAGTAGGAGGGCCGGGGTGGATTTATTATCATCAGCACCAAGTGGTGGTACCCTTACAAGGACCGCAACCAGTGGGGTCGCTTCTGGGGGGAGATTAAGACTACAGCAATTGGGTTTTACAGGCCTCTCATGTGAGGGTGGGGGCTCCCTAGTAACCAAGGTCTGGGCATTAGCTGTCATGACCACAGGGCTCCTGTCCTGACGGCTGGAATTCCCCCACCTCTCAGGGCGGCCCTGGTGTGCCCCAACTCTCTCCATGAATCCGGATTCTAGCCTTACCCGTGATGGGGAAAGTGGTTGACCACCCGAGTTGTCTACACCAATGCATAGCCTGGTCTCTAGCTGGGCTTTAGGGAGCATAATTGAACTAGGAGAAACGTGCAGAGGTTTCAGAGCTGTTAAAAAAGAATCAATATGCTCACATTTTTTCAAAATCCCAGCAACACAAGTGTTCAAAGTGTCAATAATGTCTTTAGCTATGCTAGTAAGAGCAGGTTCCAGCCGTGAGGTAAAGATCTCCTCCACCATATTCCAAACTATCAGGTCGATATTTTCGCTCACAACATTCCCTTGGGTAGAGTTACTTTTTTTTAAGCCTATGTCCCGTTTGCAGGTTTTTCTGGTGAATCTCCTTTTCCCAGCGGGCCCCAGGGACATCCCTTTTGGTGCCTTTTCCAACACAGGCAAAAGGTTCTTTAGTGACGTCATCAATGCCCCCAGTCTGAACAACATTGCATGTTAGAGTGCCCTGCGCGACTGACGGTGTCGTTATCAGTACCGTGGGTTCCAAGGGAACGGGAATTATTGTCACAAGGTCGGTGTAGCATTCCCCTCATCTGGCTCTTGGCTCGTGCCCAAACCCAGCTCTTTTTATGCGTTAGCGATTTCCTTGTTTAGGGCTCCCACCGCCGAAGTTAAATATGATATAATAGATGCTGACTTTCTTGGGATTTTTGCTTTTACCCCCCCTGATCTTGACTGCACAATTGTTTTCGCTTACCCATTGTTGACGTTAGAGGGGTGGCCCAGCCCGGCCTCTTCCGGTCACTGACGGGCAAGGACAGGCCCGCCCTTGGCCCGGGCACACCCACGCGCGTCCTGCGAAGCGGGAGCCGCGAGGAGCTTTATGCGCCTCCTGGCGCGTGTTGGACACAGCTGCGGCACGCCCAGGGAGCAGTCTGGGAGCTGTAGTCTCCCCCCGTCAGGAAGTTGCTGGTGGTGCCGGTGTTGCACGGGTCCCGCGAAGCGGGAGCCGCGAGGAGCTTTATGCGCCTCCTGGCGCGTGTTGGACACAGCTGCGGCAGCCCAGGGAGCAGTCTGGGAGCTGTAGTCTCCCCCGTCAGGAAGTTGCTGGTGGTGCCGGTGTTGCGCGGGTCTATTCTTCCTGTCCTTCAGCTGGAGTGGGACTACGTCCCCCAGCATTCCTGCACTTCCTGTTTACCCTCAGTGGTGGTGAGGAGGGGCCACCTGTGTCAGTTCCCTGTTGAAAACAGTCAACAGGGAACTGACACAATTCATCAAAGAGAAAGCCGTCCTCGACCCCTCCCAATCCGGATTCCGAAGCAACCACAGCACCGAGACCACGCTACTCACCACCACAGATGACATCCGCACCCTCCTGGACCAAGGCCACTCCGCAGCCCTCATCCTACTCGACCTGTCAACAGCCTTCGACACTGTCTCTCACCGCACACTAGTCGCCAGACTACACGACGCCGGCATACAAGGAACAGCCCTGGACTGGATCTGATCATTCCTCACCGGAAGAAGCCAAAGAATCAAACTACCACCCTTCCTCTCCGATCCCACGAAAATCATCTGCGGAGTCCCACAGGGTCATCACTGAGCCCAACCCTCTTCAACATCTACATGGCCCCACTCGCAGCCATCGTCCGACAATATGCCCTCAACATCATATCCTACGCCGACGACACCCAGCTCATCCTCTCCCTCACCAGAAACCCCAACACCAACAAACTCAACTTCCAGAATGGACTGCAAGACGTCGCAGTCTGGATGACCAACAGCTGCCTGAAGCTCAACGCCGAGACGACAGAAGTCCTCATCCTTGGAACCACCCCTTCAGCTTGGGACAACACCTGGTGGCCGACTGCCCTTGGAAGCCCACCTACCCCCTCAGACCACGCCAAAAATGTCAGCATCGTACTCGACTCATCACTCACCATGAACCGACAGGTCAACGCCGTCACCTCCAGCTGCTTCAACACCCTCCGCATCCTTCGCAAGACCTTCAAATGGATCCCCCCAGAGTCAAGGAAGACAGTCACCCACGCACTCATCACCAGCAGACTGGATTATGGAAACGCACTCTACGCCGGCATCAACAAGTCCCTACTCCGCAAACTCCAGACAATACAGAACACCGCCGCCAGACTCGTCCTCGGCATCCCCCTGCACGAACACATCAGCGAACACCTACGAAGACCCCACTGGCTTCCCATGGAGAAAAGAGTCACCTTCAAAATCCTCACTCACGCCTACAAATGCCTACACAGCAACGGACCCAAATACCTCAACGACAGAATCATCTTCCACGTACCCAAAAGAAACCTCCGATCTTCCAACCTCGCATTGGCTGAAACCACACGCATCCACAGAGCCAGATCAGGCGGACGATCCTTCTCTCACATTGCAGCCAAGACCTGGAACAAGCTACCGGCAGACATCAGATGCGCCCCCTCCCTGAACACGTTCAGGAAGACTCTCAAGACCTGGCTCTTCAGCTAACAGATCTGCGGACCCCCCCCCCTCAGCTCCTTGAGACCCTCACAGGTGGGTAGAGCACTTACAATTCCCCTGATTGATTGATTGATTGATTGATTGCCAGTAGGAGTGGTGAGATTGACTGGCTGCAACCTGTGTAGAAAGTAGCAGCTGCCATTTTATAAAGCAAGACACCGTTCTGGGATATGGAAACAAAGCATAAAAAGTACTGAAGGGGTCAGTTTATGAGTACCCTGACCCCATGGGTGTATTGTAGAGGTGTTTCAGGGACCCCTTATGAGTTTTAAAATGTCACCTCCTGCTTTTTTCTTCATGTGGTCGGAGGCACGGACCCATTGTGATGCTTATCGTGGTCCCCATTTAGCACTGTGTTGGAGTTGTGAACCTTGCCCAAAAAAATATTCCTTCACACTCACTATCAGATTAATGCATGCACTCACAGACCCACTCAGAGACTCACATATCCAGTCACAGACCCATTCAAAAACTCATGTACCCACTCACACACCCTCTCATATTCTCACACACCCATTCACAGACCTTCACAGACAATCAAGCACCCACTCTCAGACCTACTCAGAAACTCATGCACCCACTCAAAGACCCACTCAGACACTCATGCATCTACTCAAAGACCCACTCCAACACTCATGCACCCACTCACAGACCTCCTCAGAGACTCACGTACCTACTCACAGACTCAATCAGACACTTATACACCCATTCACAGACCCACTCAGACACTTTTGCACCCACTCATAGATCCAGTCACATCCTCATGCAACCACTCATGTACTCACTTAGAGACGTATACACCCACGCACAGATGCACTCAGAGACTCCTGCAACCACTCACAGTCCCACTCAGTGACTAATGCACCCACTCACAGACCCATTCAGACACTCATGCAGTGACTCAGATACCAACTCAAATACTCATGCACCCACTCAGAAACCCACTAAGACACTCAAGCACCTACTCACAGATCCACTCAGACACTCATGCACCCCTCACAAACCCACTAAGACACTCATGTACCACTGAGAGACTCATGCACTCACTCACTGAGCCACTGAGAGACTCATGCACCCACTCACAGACTCATGCATCTACTCAGAGACCCATTCAGACACTTATCCACCAATTATAGACCCATTCAGAGACTCATATACCCACCCAAAGATCCCTCACATGCACTCACACACCCACTGACAGTCACTCAGATGGTAACACACACACTCACAGATCTACTCAGACACTAGGCACCCACTGATAGACCCAATCAGACACTCATGCACCCACTCGGAAATCAAGTCACAGATTCACACAATCACTGAGAGATCTTGTGAGAGACTAACATACCCACTTACAGTCCCACTAAGACACTTGCACACCCATTCATAGACTCACTCAGACACTTATGCACCACTCATAGATCCAGTCACAGACTCATGCACCAACTCAAACATCCACTCAGAGACTCATGCACCCACTCACAGACTTACTCAGAGACTCATGTACCTACTCATAGCCCCACTCAGAATGTTAACACCCACTCAGAGACCCACTCAGATACTCATGCACCCACTCACAGACTGATTCAGACACAAATGCACCCACTCACAGACCCACTCAGAGACTCATGCACCCACCCACAGACCCAGTCAGATACTCATACATCTACTCAGAGACCCACTCAGACACTGACGCACCCACTCAGAGACCCACTCAGAAACTCATGCACCCGCTCAGAGACTACTCAGACACTCATGCACCCATTCACAGATACACTTAGACAGTGATGCACCTACTAACAAACCCATTCAGAGATGCATGAACCCACTCACAAGCCCACTCAGAAACTCATGTACTCCCTCACAGACCCACTCAGTCACTTATGCACCCACTCACAGACCAACGCAGACACTTAAGAACCCACTCATAGATCCAGTCACAGCCTCATTTACCAACTCATCACACTCACTCAGAGACTTATGCACCCACTCATAGACCCACTCAGAGACTCATTCTCCCATTCACAGACCTACTCTGAGACTCTTGCACCCAATCATGGATCCATTCAGACACTCATGTACTCACTCAGAGACCCATATTTAGAAAGAGCCCTTTTTGGAATGCTCCCCACACCTTTTGGTCTAAGTGCTGTCTTTTTAGGTCTGAAAGTGCACTGGGACCTGCTAACCAGGCCCCAGTGCCAGTGCTTGTTCCCTTAAACTGTAACTGTGCATTTGTTCACCGAATTGGCAAGCACCTATCACTCCTTGTAAGTCCCTAGTAGATGGTACCAGTGGTACGCATGGCAAGGGTGATAAGGGGTACTCAGGGCTGCAGCAGTTTATTGTGCCACCCTGGGTGACCCAAGTAAAAGTATGTCTGCAGGTCTGCCATTGCAGCCCTGCACGAGCAGCCTCTCTGCTCGAGAAGAGCTCTGCACATCCCATGTGCTGCAGAGCCACCTCACTGAATTAATGTAAGTAAGCCACTCTTAAGGTTGTCCTCCATACCCCAGGAGGTAGGGTGCATTATGTTTAAGGTCTGGATATGTATCTTCCTACATATATACCCCTACATTAACCCTATAAAACAAGGTTTTACTATAAGTGACTGGCAGTCCATAACGTAACATGGGCTAGCTACTGGGCAAATCTGAGATAGCCAGCTCCATTATGGTTTAGCCGAATTGTGTCGTGTTTGGTATCAAACACCATGCTTTTTCACCCCCAAGATGATTCTCGTGTCAAGGGTGAGCTAGCATGCACTGGTGTGCAACCCTGCGTGGGTGCCCTCCTAGGATACAAAGCTTCAGTGACCTTGGGGGGCTTCCCCAAGCCTTTTGCTGCCAATACAAGAGTCTGCCCCCCTTGTGGGATGTGCTAGCCCTTTCCCCAGCATGAAGAGAAATGCCTGGGGAGGAAGGAGGTCTCATCTCCACCCTCCCAGGATGGCTAGTGATTTCAGTCATCAAGGAGGTGAGCAGCAAAGGCTTTCACTGCCCTTTATGTGCAGATCAGCCGTGGTCACTGCAGGTAAGAGCGGTGGGGCCGGCTGGGGGGGGGGGGGAATTTCGAGAGACGACCAAGAGGGAAAATGAAATATTTATGTAATTTTCTCTCGTGGCAATCTCTCAAAATACCTCCCAGCCAGCCCCTCTGCTCTTACCTGCAGCGGCCGTGGCTGGTGCAGATACCTTGTCACCCCCACTTGAGGACAAAGCCCTTCCTGCCCTGCAGCTCTGGCAGGCAGTAAAATAAGTTATGCAGGAGATGTACACTTGTCACACTTTTAGGGCAGGCTATGGGGACTGTACAGCCGAGGAAGTTTTCTGTCATTTTGACAAACCCTGATTTCTAGAGCATTCTTAAATGTAAATGTGAAGACGATATCGGCAAAGAGCTAGGCTTCTGAGTTGTGAGAGAATTGACGCTGACGCTGACGCCTGGGCTGCAACGAGTAGGAGGAGGAGGAGGAGCTGCAGCCGCCGCCGCCGCCGAAAATCTGTCCAAATCTGTCCGAAACTCAGCAGAAACGGCCCGATATTTGCATGAAAGCGGCCCGTTATTTGCCCGAAAACAGCCCTCGGAGACTCGCTCGTTGTCCCGCTGAGGCCTGAGGGCTGAGGGCCACCCCCGCTGCCGCTGTTGTTGTTCCCGGTGGAGGCAGTTCGATCCCTGAGGGTGCCGGTGGCCGGAGTTCAGACTGTGAAGTGCGGTAGGTGCGAGAGGTGGCGCGGCGTGGCGAGGAAAACACTCAAGTCTCCCAAAAGTGAAGTAACGAGGAGTGCAGTCTGACGGCAGAGCTGCGTAGATTCGCAGAGGGACGGCGAAGGTGGGCTGCAGGTTGGCTTGAAGCAGAGCGGTTAGGTGGAGTGGAAGAGGGGGTTGAGGGGTTCGGGGCATAGGAGTTATCTAAAGCCTCCTGCCCCACCCCCTCCCTTGTGGTTTAGCCTTGGTTTTTGCCCTGTTTTTGCCTTATTGTTTTTTCGTTTTTCATTAATCACTCAAGGCATTGTAAGCATTTCAAGGCCACTAAGATCCCAAATACCCTGGCCATCAAGCTGCTAAGATGCCAAGTACCAAGTGCCAAGTACTTAAGCAATTAAGGATTTAGGATCGTGTCTATTTCCACTACAATTCTGCCACAACCTCGCTAAGATTTCTTTAGACTTTGGTATTTCCAAAACTACAAATTGCAATCTGTCCTTGGTGAAAAGATCTACTGGAGATACACAGGAGTTAGAAGGTGCTTGTAGTATATAACGGTAGTGACTTCTGACCATTGAAGACCCTTGAAGACGAGCGCGCTGACTACTGGAGATAAGCGCGGTTCCCCTTCCTGCGCCTCTCTGAGCCCCAGAGCCTTGTGTTGGCAGCCAGTAATTCAATCTTCTGCTCGAGCTTGTGAGTTTGTGAGACTGCGTGCTGTGCGTTGGAGAGCGGAAACTCGACGCTCGGTGCTCGGTGTAGCATAAGCGGCGCATCGGCGCACTAGCGTATTGGAGCGTATTGGAGCTATAACTCTCTGGCTGTGCTGGCCGGCCTGGCAAAGGGACTTGTAATATAAGAACTAAGATATGACCGCAAAAAAATTACGCTCTGGCAGATTGGTGTACACAAGAGCTTGCAAAAAAACTAGAGCTAATCCTCTAAGGAACAACTCACTGCAAATAAACTTATTGAAGAGCTTCAATACCATCCCTTCCTTCTTCCCTAAAAAGGATACAAGTTTCAAATCAGTAGGGATGCCGGAGTCTTCCCAAAAAGAACATGAAGATCATGTAGAGTCTAAAGGAATTCCCGGAAATCCATTGCCAGTAGTACCCTCCATACTACCGTCTAAAATTGGGGGATCATGGCCTGCAGATCGTCAATACTCTGAAGCTAAGGTGGCTGATTCTTTGCTGGCAAACTTAACCATTCACTCCCCTGTAAATGGAGTCTTTGATCCCAAAGGAGCTTCTCAACTAGTCCCAAAAGTGGGAGAACACTTAATGGAAGATTTCACGCTACCTGACATTAATTTAGATCAGTCTCATAAGATGTCTCGCGTTCATAATTTAGAATCGTCCAGGATTCTTATTCCTGCCACTTCATTTTCCTCCAAGGATCATCTTGTTAAACTGCAACTGTTTAGTAGTACACCCAGCGGTACAAGCTTATTAGACTCACGGGGTTCAATAACTCCTGAACTATCCCCGAACTTTCTTCCTTTAACTAATAATCCAGAGTCGAAAATGCTGATGTCGGAATCGTTATTTTGCCTGGAAAGAGTGCTGGCTTCCATCCTAGCCCTAATGGAGAAATCAGTAAGTAATTCTGACTCTATTTTGGACTCTGTTTTGGCTCTGACAAAGTTTATAGCCTCTGAACAAAAACTATTGCCAGACAAAGCTTTCGTACTTCCTCTCAGTACGTCTGAAACAGGGAAGGGATCTTCCACTCCCCTTCTTTTGAAGGAAGGTGCCGACAAGCTATATTCTACTCAAACAGACTCTTTTCCACTTGTCAAAGGGCGAGACTTTGGCATCCAGGCTGGCAAGTCTTTCCTTAGTAGAAATAATAAAACTAAAATGAAAGAAAACGAAGATATATTTGATAAGTTACATTCCTCCACTCTACAGCAGCTTTTCGATTGTGAGCCGTTAGTTACAGTGGTTGTACCTCCGTCCTGCCCGCAAACTAAGACGGAAAATTCAAATTCAAGTACAATTCGAAAGGTTTTTCCCATCTTCCTAAAAACTGGTGTAAATTCCTCAAAACAGCCTATAGAGGAAGGTCTTAAAGATGGATGCTCTCCTATTAAGGAAAATTATATCAAGAACAAAAGTAACAACGCCGGTAAGAAAAAGAAGGAAAAAGGGAAAACGACGACGGATAAATAAAAAGGACAAAACGGTTACGTTTCGATCCTAACCTTATCCATAATATATCACCAAAGTTGGATTCAAATGTTTTGAAGAAAGAAGATGGACAAACAGAGTACATTCTATTGGGTCATTGTTCCTCTTCTCTGAACTCAAGTGTACCAATTAAATCTACCAAAGATGCAGTGACATTAGATATAAGTGTTCCTCCTATTGTTCAGAGTATTTTGAACCCTAATGCTTCTCTATTTGCTTCTTCTCTAGGTAATAATGTCATTTATAATTCTAATGATAATATTTCTGAGGTTTCTAACCTAGGTAATAACTCCCTTCCTGCTCCTTATAGCCTGGATTTTTTGTTTATTTTTGACCAAGAATTATATATGAATAGGACCTTTTTGTTGGGTTGCTTTGCTGAAATTCTGGGCCTACAGATGATCGAAAGTAATGACATCGCTCTGGTTGAGGTACAAAAATTTAACAATCTTAAGGGTGCAAGAGTAACATTTACATCCAAAGCTATCTCACACCTGATAATGGCACACAGCGATAAACTACGCCGTTGTGGCATTGATGTTTTAATACCTGAAGTGGAGTTACCATTAAAAAAAGTGGCCCTAAATAAGCGGCCTAACATCGATCTAGAAACCTCCGTAAGAGGTATTCCTTTCTCGGAGAGAGTATTTTGCAGGTTTTCCTCGGAAAAGAAGGTAGGAGGGTTTCGCTCTATTCAGAGAAAAACACTCAACACGTGCTTCCTGTAGAGGAGGAAGATAAGAAATGGAGTTGGGTTGCAGGCGTTCTTAATTCAAATAGATCCTTAGGCCTAAAATGTGGGAACTCTTCCTAGCAAGGATATTAATGTGATATCTTGGAATGCAGCCGGCTTAAGCACTAATAAAAACAAACTCTTATTTTTGAAAGAGCAGAATGCCGATATAATTTGTCTACAAGAGACTCGGATCACAAAGAACTGGTCCACCGAAGATTATATTGTGCTGAGCCGGCCCGCACTCCCTGTGAATAGAGGTCACGCTAAAGGAGGTATTGCTATTTTGTTAAGCACAAGCCTTAGATGGTCATATAAAGACATTTTTCATGCCTCTAACCTAATTCAGGCAATTAAGTTAGATCACAAGGATGCCCAGGTTATCTTGGACTCCTTGTTGATCATAAATGCATATTTACCTCCTGACGCATCTCATTCTTATCTATTAAAAGATCTATTCCATTTTATTTCATCTACCTTGGAAAGTGAAGACTGCAGGTCCCTATTATTAGTTGGAGATTTGAACTCTAAAGTCTCATCTCATAGTATAAGGGTATTTTCTAACTCTGAAAAAAACGAAGCCCTAAATATTCCGATTGCCCAATTTCCGAATAACAGCAGGACAGACAAAAGAGGAGTCTCATTACTCGAAGGTTTGAGAAGTTTGGATCTCATAATTGCTAATGGGAGGCTAGGAAAAGATATTCCAGCAAATCACACTCATAAGGCGCCAACTGGGAAATCTATTATAGATTATTTAATTGTTTCTGCAGATTTTTTCTGTAAACTTACAAATATGGAAGTCCTGGGAAATGTTTTCAGTGACCATATGTTGATCTGTTTTAAATTTGATTTTACTTGTGCTAAGGTAGGCCCCTGGAACTTCAAAGGAGACACAGTAGGGTTCAATGTAACAAATGGTAGAATTCATTGGAATACTCAAGCGACCGCTAAATTAAAAGCGTACTTATCGACTCTAATAAGAGATCAGCAGCATTTTATAACGGAGTGTGATTCTACCCAACCAGATTTACTCGAAGCCTTTTCCCATAATATAGGTTTCCTGGCTAAATCCTGTAAATTAACACGAGCTCCTGTTAAACGGAGATCATATTTTAACCCATTGCTTACTATAAATAGGGAAATAAATAAATTAGTGAGGGCCCAGTTCCTGAATTTTTCGTGCGAGCGAAGTTCTTTAATAAACCTATTAAAGAGGAAAAGACAGAGGAAAAAACGCTCCCTAAGACAAATAAAGGAAGATGGAGCATGGATACATCTAAAAGAGGCAGCCTTAAAAAACGATTCCAAAAGGTATTGGGAAATAATTGCCGACTGCTGTGGCACTAGAGTGAAATCTCTCCCTATACCCATAAAAGAAGAGGAATGGAAACTTCACTTGCTAGAACTGTATTCTGCGAATCTTAATTCCTTTAGATTAACCACTGCGGCACCCGATCAGTCTAAAACCTTAGTATCCAATTATGTACATTCAATCAATGAAGTGGCCGGAGCTATTAAGAAAATGAGATCCTCAGGAGCAATGGGTCCTGATGAAATTCCCATGAGGGTAATTAAAAAGGAGCCACTTTTGTGGGCTACTTATCTAGCTCCATTGTTTAATCTCTGCTACTCCCAGGGGAAGATACCACCATCTTGGTCTGGAAGCATTTTAATCCCTCTATATAAAAAGGGTCCCAGAACGCACCCAGGTAATTATCGGCAAATCGCCCTATTGGATGCCACGGGGAAAATATTTGCACGTAGTATCCTCGATCACCTTACGGAATGGGTGACGGAGAAGAAAGTCCTCCCCATAGAACAAGCAGGTTTTAGAAAAAATCATTCCACTCTAGATAATATCTCTATGCTGAAACTAATTGAGGAAAAATACACAATCTTTCGTAACTCAAATGTATACACGGCTTTCATAGACTTTTCAACAGCCTTCGATAAGGTGGATCGACCCCTATTATGGAGAAAACTGCAAAAAATGGGACTGCCCTTACCCCTGCTATCCTTAATTATTGCACTACATTCGCAAACTTGGTGCCAGATACTAATGGGTGGAAATCAAGGTTTATCAGATGTAATCCCTACAGAAAATGGTTTGAAACAAGGCTGCTTGTTAGCACCGTTGCTATTTTCTTTATATATAGCAGATCTACCCGATTGCTTTGTTCAAGCTGATGGAGATGCCCCAAAGATAAGTGGCCGGCCTTTTGCATGTCTTTTGTATGCAGATGATATAGTAGTAATGGACTTAACCCCTATTGGATTGAATAGAAAGTTGATATCACTACAAAAATATACAGTTGGCCACTTTTTGAAAATAAATGTCTCTAAAAGTAAAATCTTAATTATGAAAAGTAACAAAAGTAGAAAATTATGTAACTTTAAGTGGCAAATTGGTCCTGAAATGCTGGAGGTGGTAGACTCATACCTTTATTTAGGGAAACTTTTAACAGGTAGTACAAAGAACAAACCTCATATTGAACATTGCATTTGTAAAGCTATGTCTCATGCCAATGGTTTGCGTATTTTTACAGCGCTATGGGCAGAAGACATTTTTTACATCTACTGATGGTTTTTAAGGCAAAAATTCCTCCAACCCTGCTCTATGCGATTGAATCAATCCCTGTTAAGGATTGGAGTTTTTTAGATAGGATTGAAGGTCAGATACTACGCAAAATATGTAATTTTAACACGTTAGTTCCAACGGCAGCAATTAGACTGGAATTTGGCTTGATAAGCTCCTATATCCAAGGTTTATCCAGGGTTTTACGCTGGGGATATCAACAAAAAAATAGCGAGCCAGATTCATTAAGAGGTCTCATGTGTTATGAAATCTTCAATGTTAAGGCAGGTAATTACTCCTTTTATCGTGATTTCTCATTAGCACTAAAAATCTTTGGCATACATGAAGAATCAGTGGTCACACTTCCACCATTAGGATTCAAATCTCTCTTAAAGACCTTAAGTGGCAAAATCAGCTTTGATAGAGATACTAAATTTTGCAATTCTAAAGAGAGATTAAAACTAATAGCCAAGACAAACTCACCGAGAATTGCACAAAAATACTTATTTTGGAATTTGGAACACGGAACTCGACGTTTGCTCACTTTATGTCGTATGAATCTTTTACCTCTAAACGATTTAACAGCAAACTGGTCCCAGAATTTGAAAAATGGAAAAACTTGTAATTTGTGTAAGCTGAGCATTCAGACCTTGGACCATGTCTTGTTTGTCTGTCCAGCACTGGCTTCGAGCCGTCATCGTTGGCTTCGACCGATGTTTTTACAAAATTGTGTAAAAAATGTAGCATCAGCCCGAGACTATCTCTTTTGTCCAAAAATGAAGCAGTGTGTGTAAAACTTTTTAATTATTTTAAGGAGTTTATGTTTATATTTTAAATCTTTTACATATTCTTTTAATTGGATGGTTAACCCCCTGTTTGTCATCTTCTTACGAAGTATTAGTATTTCGTTTTTAGTTAAATTGTATTTTGCACATTGATTGGCTGCTATTTACTGCTATGTTGCACAATAGGGATATGTTGCGTTCGTTTCCCACTATGTACTTGTTGTTAACTACAAAACCTAATTGAAGTGGGACTTTGGATCTATTTTGCACATGAACTGGCTGCTACTAAATTGCTTTTTTGCACAGGTTAGGATTTGTTTCGTTATTCCTTTTTCATGTTGCTAATTCCAAATTGAACTTTTTAGCCGAAATTGAACTCTGGCCTTCTTTTTGCATATGAATTGGCTGCTACTCACTGCCCTTTGCACATTTTAGGATATGCTCTGTTATTCCTTTTTTCTTGCTGCTAATTTTAAATTAATCTTTTAGCTGAAGCTGAATTTTGAACTTTGTTTTGTATATGAACTGGCAGCTACTAAACGTCCTTTGTACATTCTAGGATATGCTCTGCTACTTTAATCCTTATCCTGTTAATTCTAAATGCTATTTTCTGTCGAAATGGCTCTGTGCTTCTGCCCAAATCATTGAAAAATCTTCTCCAAGCACTGAGGTTTTGTATATTATTTTTTAACTTAAATATACCTGCTATTGACCAATACGGTTCTACAGTAGAGGTCTAGGGCTCTGTTTCTGTCGTGTGCTAAGTAGTTTTATTGTTGAATTTCTTAAGTATTTTGCGTACTGAGACAACTGACAATATTGACTGATGTTATTTGAAGGAATTTTAGCCTTGCTAACGCAGGTCTCTGATAATTTTATTATGGCCCGTGGATTGAGTTCTGTTATGTTTTTATTACTTGTAATAATATGCATGTACTTTTATGTGGACCTCTTAGGAGTTCCAAATCTTTAATAAAAAATATTGAATTGAATAGAGCATTCTGGATAGCATAGTGACGTACACCCATAGGATGTTGTCACTAAAGGGGTGGGTTAGCTGTGGGTGCCTGTAGCCCATTGGCCACTGTCCCTCACACACTCAAATCCCCCTAAACAAGGATTAAAGGGTTTCCCCTAGCAGCAGAACCTCAGTTCTAACTTGGAATCCGAGAAGGGGCACAAAGAAGATGGCTTCACCGAGACTTTGAACGCTGCTGCAGCGCAAAGAGAGGACACTTAAGTACCCTGAAGAGGCCATATACTGAACCCAAGTGCCAACATGTGTCCATGGTGAAAACTCATTGCTCCCAGCAAGAGGGGCTTTGTAAACACCAAAAATCCAAAGCAGACACCCCTGACTAGTGGGACCAGTCGACTGCAACCTGCAGAAGAGGTGACGTGCTATGTCACAAGAACTGTGTCCCACTGGGCCTGTCAGGAGTGAGCCCAAAGAGAAGTGGTGTCCTGCAAGCACAGAGTGGTAGCTAAGCTCACACCAAGTTTTAAGCCGCTAGTCCACTCCTGTTAACCTCCAGCCGCCAAAGTAACCAAAAACTGCATATGCTGCTGACAAAGCTTGGTAATTGCCAGTTGGTTGAGCAACCCCATTATCGACCTCTCCAGCCAGGAGAGCACCTCACAACAACAGCGACCGATGTAAGCAACAACCCTGCTGCTGTGTCCCTGCATCTTGAAGTTGGTGTCATCAATTGTGCAGAAAAGCATCTTTGGCCTGACCTGCCCCCGGTGATTGACAGCTGCCAGCTATCCTCTGCATCCTGTGCCACTGAGCAGGGTAGAAGAGACCCAGCTGTTGAATCCAGGTCCAGTGTCCCCAAAGGCCTCTACTCTCCAAGGGTAGAGTGTATCTTCATCGAGAAGTGTGGTTTTGCTCAGTGCTGCATTTTGACAGCTACTGCGGATCTCATCAGCACCAAGGACAGCCAATTAACGTCTACACCCAGACTCCCTGGGCAGGGAAATGGAAGAGTGACTGTTGAGTCTTGGTCTATGGGCCCACAGAATCTTCACCATGAAAGAACACTGTTAGTTGAGCTGGCACTGCAAGTATCGTAATAGTTAGTGTGTTTTTCCCCCATTGGCTTTAATTGTAATCGATTGACAGCTTCAACTGCATCTAATTTCTAATGTTTTGAAAAATGATATCTCCGGTTATCTGCAAAGTATCAAGTTCATTTTGGTGTCAATATTTATATGACAGTACAGTCTATTTAAAAAAATTGGTGTCAGAGGTTCTTTCGAGCTGTTCCACTTACTTATTGTAAAATGTTGGTAATGTGAAATGCTTAACACATGTTCCTCTGAGTACTCCTGACTACTCAAGCTACACTACCAGGACTGTGTTAGGGCTCCTAGGGGTGAACCTGAGGTCCACTTTTGTATATTGTGGTAGTATTACAAAATAAGGCCCCTAGCAATATCAGACTATACTTCCACTTTACAATATTCATGCACCCACTCAGAGACCCACTAAGACACTAATGCATCCACTTACAGACCCACTCAGACATGTTGCAGGGATTCTGCGGAGTCACAGAACTATGCTTGGGATCATGGAACCTTAGTGGGCAGGGACTGAGTCATCCTACAACCTGAGTATCTATGAGCCCGGGGACCGACTAGCTATAGAGTGTCACCTGCCCTCCTACTCACTCACAGAGGAACAAGTGGTGAGACACCCCAGAACACAACACTCCCGACCCTTGCAGGAATCACGGTTATAGGACACACCCTTTCACTCTCACTCTCCTACCAGTGCACAATAAGATTAGACAGAGACACGAGAAAAGTATAAAATGTTTATTTTAACTAACATGCTCTAGTATGCATTATACGTGCCGCAACAAGTAGAAAAATGCCTAACACAAATACGGCCAGCATAACAAGTAGTCCATAAATCATAAAAGGTGCTGTCATTATATAAGACAGTGACACCTAACCCCACTCCCCTGATTATATGTTAGAAGATCTATGGGTGTTTAGCAGCAGACCCTGTACCTCAGTCTATAGATGGAAGATCTACATCACAGGTGCTGTCACGCTCCTTTCTCTGGAAAGATTCCTCTCCAATTGTGTGTTGCCCACCCGAGTATACCTATATGACCAAAGTACATGTTCCCAAACAACAGCTGCATCAGCGTGTTTTGTCTAGGTGCTATGGCCTGACCAGAACAGAATAACAAGGGGCATTGTTGTTCAAACTTGTCTGCAGTGTTCAGACTAAATTCCAAGGAAGAACAGAACGTAAAAACGACAGCAGGTTTCTGTGTGAAAATTGCAGTGTGGCACAAAGCAAAACATGCTCGTACAGTATTGTGCGCAAAGCAGAAGGCAATCTGCCACGGGCCCATTCCAAATTAGGGAAAACGACAATGGCTACCTGGACCACATGATAGACACTCATGCATCCACTCACAGATCCACTAAGACACTCATGCATATACACACAGAGCCACTAAGATACTCATGCACTCACTCACAGACTCATGCACCCACACAGTCACTTATCCAATGATTACAGACTCACTCACAGACCCACTCAGACACTCATGCATCCACTCATAGACCCACTGAGAGACACACGCACCTACTCACAGATCCAGTAAGACACTTGGTTACCCACTCACAGGCCCACTCAAAAACTCTTGCACTCACTCACAGACCCACTCAGAGACTCATTCACCCACTCACAGACCCACTCAGAGACTCAGGCATCCACTCACAGACCTACTCAGACACTCCTGCACCCACTCACACCCACTCAGAGACTCACACAACCACTCACTAACCTACTCAGAGACTCACACACCCAGTGACAGACACTCACGCATCCACTCACAGACCCACTGAAAGACTCAGCAACTCCATCACAGATCTAGTCAGACACTCATACATTGACTCACAGAACCACTGAGACACTCCCACACCCACTCACAGAGCTACTCATATTTTCATGGACCCACTCACAGACCCACTCAGATACTCATGCACCCACTCATAGACCAATCAGACACTTACACACTCACAGACATAGTCAGACATTTACACACCCAATCAAAGACTCATGCACCCACTCACAGACCCACTCAGACACTCATGCATCCACTCACAGACCCACTGAGATACTCACACATGCACTCACAGGTACAGCAAGACACTTGCATACCCACTTACAGACCCACTCATACAGTCCTGCACCCACTCACAGATCTACTCAGTCACTCATACACCCGGTTACAGTCCCACTGAGAGACTCAGACACACATTCATTGACCTACTCACAGCCTCATACACCCACTCACAGACACACTCATGCACTCTCCCACAGACCTACTAAGAAACTGAGACTCCCACTCACAGACCCACTCAGACACTCCTACACCCACACAGAGATCCACTCCATGCACCCATTTATTGACTCACTTAGACACCCATACATCCAGTTACAGACACCCCATTGAGACTCACACACCCACCCACTCAGCGACCCACTCAGACACTCACGCACCCATTTATAGACCCACTCAGGCACTGATGCAACCACTCACAGACCCACTGAGACACTCATGCACCTACTCCCACCTCTGAAATTGATGTATGTACTCCCAGACCCACTGAGAGACGTATGCACCCACTTAAACACACACTTATGTACTCATAAAAGTCCTCACCAAGTCATTGTCGCTTTCATAGAGTCAAACTGAGAGTTGCAAATCTTAAATGTACTGTTGTGCAATGAATTTATGCCTTTGCTTTGCAGATCCGATATTTTTGAAAAAAGGATTTTAAATCAAAATTATTTCGTGTTTAGTAACAGGGTGGCTCTTAGAAGGGCCTTTGGGTTTATTATGTGTAGATGATAACTCCACCTAAAACAGGATGCAGTCTTTCAAGTTGTTTATTAATTTATCCTGCTGCCTTTCTCAGGGAAATGTACTCCATCACTTCTATATCTATGCTCCATGTCAAAGCGCAAGTTATTGCTGTAGATGGAGTCCATGTTGCGGTCTCTAAGGAATGCAGAAACAGTTTTATTAGCATGTTTCCTATATATTTGTGGACAGAATTTGTTGTACCATTTCCATTTCTGCCTTTGGCAAATGTTGGAGTACACCAAGGCAGTTCGAGGGACTAGTGAGATCAAATTTAAAATCTCCATTGCAATCTACAATCCTACACCAGTAAGAGTGTCAAGAGCATTGCCACCACATTGCACTATTAAGAGGTCTGGATGTTGGCAATATGCAATGCTCTCAACGAAAGAAAGCAATTGCTGCCACTTCAACCCACTCTGGCCAATTCAATTAATGTCCACATTAGGCAAACCCAAGTCCCTGACAATGCCACTCTTTCTAGCACACTCTTTGGGCAAAAACAACATAGCTGTGACCCATAATCCACACTCTAACCATTTTAAAGGATGGAGCAGTAGCACACAGGAGAAGGCTGCAGCTGAATGTGACAGTTGGTCAAATGAAAGGCACTTAAAATGGAGGAGTGGATCTGGTTTAAGAAAAGAATGTATTTGATTGGCTGGTGTAATTAATTTGTCTATATATATTTGTAGAACAACACTTTGATTTATCAACACAGCAAATTATATGTAAGTACTGCTATGATAAGTTAGAGGATAATAAAATGCCAACTAGAGCAGTACTTAACAAGTTAGAATTAGTTTCAATTCCACAAGAACTTCAAGATTTAAATGTTTATGAATCCATTCTTATACAATGTGTACACCCATGTCAAGCGGTAGTTCGTATGAAGCCAAAGACAAAGAAACTGCCCCTACTGACCTTCAGAAAGAAAGAGTTGTCTACTTACCTTTAGATTTTAAAAAGAATATTGAAACTGTTGGTGTTCAGAGAGAGGATCATGAACCACTTGTCATTCTAGTAAATGGTATGCCTACAAAGAGAAAATAAATTGGGAAGGAGTTAGTGGATGTTAGTAAAGTAAAAAAATTGACATTAAACCTTGTACAAAATATTATTTATTATAAAAATGTTGATGTTGTTCAAGATGTGACATATGTAGAGGATGACACATCACCATCAAGTGGTCAGATTGAAAACGTAGATTGATCCAGATCAGAAGAGATTTACAAACACTACTGCATCCATCCTCTGTATTCTAAAGAAGTCACCGGTGATGCCATTGATCTCTTTTGAATGAAGCAAGCAAAAGGAGCTCCAATGAGTGTCTGGGAGAAAGGTTTGGAAGCTCACTGTTTTCTACAACTGTTTTCCACTGTAGTAGGTGTCTGATTTGATGATTGCCCTGTGTCTGATTTGATGACCGCCCTGTACAGATACCAGCAGCTGAATACCGGTCAACCAAATTATACTTAGAGGACCCAAGATTTCGGCAGTGTATTCCCTACAAATTTGATCTTCTGTTTGAGAGTGACTTGTCTGGACTTTCATATGCTGTAAACCACATACTGAAGAAAGGAGATAATCTTCAAAATCTCTCTGCAAAGGAATACATTGACAAAGTTCATGTAAAGGATAAAAACTTATAATACAGCTTAATTAATTTGATGGCAAACTAAAGTGGCACCAATGAGTATTGGTATTGGTGTCATGGAGAACTGAAATGTATATTGAGAAATTTAGGTGCGCCTTCTTGGTTTCGGACTCTCAGCTCTGCTGAGAGCTCCTGGGATGACCTGCTTGAATTTTTGAGAGAAGCGAACTCTAACATAAAAGACATCAAAGTGAAGACAGCCGGAGAACTTTGCTCCTTGTATCCCGCTAATGTTTGCAGATATTTTAACTACAGGTTTCCATCTGCAATGCCTTTCAACTGTAACAAAACAAATCCTCTTCTTGACAAAGTAACTGATTTCTTTTGGCAAAAAGAGTACCATACAAGAGGTGCTCCTCATATTTACATGCTGTTATGGATAAAAGATGCAGCAAAATTTGGAACAGACAGTGATGAGTCTGTCTTGTCTTTCACCGAACAGTATGTGGCATGTGCCATCCCAAAAGACGGTGGTGAAAAGAGCTTGAGAGAACAAGTTCAGCACTTTCAAACTCAGAGATGTTGGAAATACTGTCGTCAAAAATACAGATGCAAAGGTAAATTTTATACATGATGCCATTTTGGATTCCCACGACCCATCATTTCAAAAGGAAGAGTAAACACATTTTTGTCTGCAATAAGGCATACACTAAAACGAAAATCACTGAAAAACACATACAACCTGAGTAGAACAAAGGCATTGAAATATATTAACGACAACAATTCTGCCATTCTGAAAATGTGTAATGTGAAAATGTATATAAAGTTTGTTGCAGACAACTTCATTGCTGTTGCTCATTACATCACTTCATATATTACCAAATCAAAGAAGTCAGAGATGAAGGAGATGTGGGAGGAGATTTTTGCAAAAAAGAGGCTTCCCAAGAAATTGAATAGCTTCAGCTTGAAAATGCTTTCACACAGAGAGATAGGATCTTATGAGTGCTCAGATCGGTTAAGCTCAGCTAGTCGGTTTTCGTAGTCAAAGGAAATTGTTTGGGTAAGTCTAGGCCTTGCAAGTACGCGAAATAGAGTGTTGAAGTCTTTCCTAGAAATTCAATATCTAGCAGAGTTTGATCCAGAAAGTAGAGATATTGCAAAGTCAAATATGTTGGATAGGTACTATCCAAGAAAGAGTTAACACCTAGACAACATGTGTCTTTATGAAGTACTTCAACACTATAGATAGAAAAGTAATGTAATGAAAAATATAGAAGAAGGGAAATTTGCAGTAATTGGGTGTGATGGATATTTAGTGACACATAACAAAGGAAATATAATTAACCACAGAAAACTGAGTTGCCAAACTGCTGACAGAAGAGAGATTTATTATTTGGTTCTTCCGTAACTGTTCAACCCTTGATGTGCTGAAGCAGAACTAATTTGAGCCTATGACTGCTACAAAGGTTTTCAATGCTGCAAAAGACAGCATTCAAGGTTCAGTCTTTTCAAACTACTTGCAAATGTTGAAAGATGAGATTGAACAGGAAGAAACTATTGCTGTGCTGAGATAACTAAGGAGAGTTCACAAAGCAGCCACATTTCTGGACCATTGATTCAAGATCCACTTGTACAACCAGTTATTCAAAATGTAGCAGCCATAGCCATGAGTGAGGTGGAGACTGCAATGTAACAAACAAGAGAGGAAAGATTTGATTTCGAACACTTACTATCAAAACTGAAAGACAAATAGAATTTTTCTTATATTGAAGTAAAAAATAAAATAGAGCCTTGATTTCTGCATGAGAAGAAATAACGTGAATGCTCTTCATTTAAGCCAATTCTACTATACATCAGTGGTCAAGCATGCACTGGGAAGATCTGTTTAATTAAAGTTCTCACTGCTTATCTACAGAGGTCTACATAATCAAATTTAATATTTGTAGTAAAAGCACCAATTGGAATAGCTGCACACATCATTGGAGGAATTACTTTACACTGACTACTTATGCTACCTGTTGAACAGGACAATAAACTGGAATACCAGAAGTTATCTGGTCAACCTTGTCATGAGGTGTCAAAAGTATTAAAGAAAGTGAAGCTTTTAACTGATGAGGTGAGGATGGTTTCAAACGTAATGCTTGCCTTCGTACACTAAAGAATGGAGCAGATTTTAAAAACAGAGTATGACGTGTTGTTTGGAGGAAAGCATTTAATTGTCTTTGGTGACCTACTGCTTACCCCCGTGAAAGGACAGCATTTTTTCAAGGCACTTCTCCATAATGAAACAAGTAATTTTTGGGGAAGTATTGGCAATGTAAATAGTTGGTTAAACTTTGAATGCAAGGAACAAGTGAAGAATATGTGTCAAGCATCCGATGAGGTATATGGAGATATCCTGAAGAACATTAGAGTGGGAGTTCAGACAAAGGAGGGAAAATCAGCTTTGGAAAGTTGACTTACCTAGAAACCATTTTCATCTGACAACACAGCAGCACAACTAATGTATAATTTCATTGAAAAAGACTAATAAATAGTCTGTTTAATGTCTACACTTCAAGAATGCTCCAGCTTCAACAAGCAATTACTGAAGCTGGATAAAAAAGATATTTTGGAAATTGCAACTATCGATAAAATGGAACACCAGAGAGTAACAATACTACTAACTGAGAAACTACAAGCAAAGTTTGATTCTTTGGAGAAGTCTGTGTTGAGGACTGTAGAATTAGAAAAGTGTTTACGGGTAGGTGAAAAGTGTCAAATAATAATGCGGCGTAATTTAAATGTGGAGGAAGGGTTATTAAAAGGTGCATTGGGCAAAGTTATTGATTTATTAATTTTACAAATAGGGTTGAGGTTGAGTACTTAGCCATAAAATTTGATCAGATTCATGGAGTGAAGCAGATTGGCCTATGTATTGTACATTTTTTGCTTGTGAAGGACTTATATGTGTGGCAGCAACAGTTTCCAGTGTCTTTAGCATATGCTGTAACTATCCATAAATCTCAAGGTATAAGTGTAGACGCACCTTTTATTAATATTGGAAGTACAGTATTTAAAGAAGGTATGTCAATCAATCAAATAAACTTTATTTCGGCATACATGCCTTAAAAGGTTTTCACATACAAATGGATAATAAAAAACAGATGAATTTCAGATGAGTATTAAGCAGCGTCATGATAATCATGGTTATACCATATAAGCGATCAAAGTTTTACAAAAATTATAATTCGTACAAGATAAAAAATGTATATGTACAAAAAGATAAAATAACCTAGATCACAGTGGTACTATTTACATAATAAATCCCGTTTTTAAAATACCAATATTCAAAAGTAGGTTCCTATACAATGTGCAATCGAGGGTTTAAATAACATCCCTGACATACATTGCGTGTGGAACATATATAATCCTAAATCCATAGCAAGAATATACTTAAGAGCTGTGGGCATTTCAATACAAGAGGCTTCATTCTAAGCTCCTGCCTTACACTTTTTCCTAATGCCCCACATTTGACCGAGGAACTTGGCCACTGCACAAGCGAACAGGGGTCTGGTGTTTGATTTTAGAATTCGCAAGGCATCCTGGTAGTTCCGCGTGCCAATTTGCTGGCAAATTGGTTTTATCCATTTTGATCTCGGGCACTCATAGGCTGGGCAGGCAAACAACACATGTGCTACGGACTCCACAGGAGCCTTGCATCCAGGACAGTTACTTGGACTTAGAACTTTAGTTTGCCACATAGCTCTCAACTTGTTCACAGGGAGGGTGCCAAGTCTGAACTGGATATAGAGTTTCCTATCATGGGGTACTTGAATTAAATCAAGATAGGGTTTCAGGGATCTAATCTGTTTGTGCAATAGGAGTTCTGTGGTAAATTTTCCCGATCAGTCCTACTGGAATCCGTTAGTGTAACCCATTCCCAGTAGTACCTCTTTACTGCATCTTTATGGAACAGAGGGGAATCAGATTTTTTTCTAAGCTTCCCGGAGCCCTATGTCAGACACAAGCCTCCTCAGTGTGGTTAGCCACCTGACCTTGTTAGAGGTGTCTAGACGGATTACCTTTGCCAGGGATTCAGCATAGGGCGCTAGCTCAGGGGTCCTCTTAATTCAAGCCCAGAATAGCACAGGGTGAAGCTTTGCTATGTCACTGATGGGGCGACAACCCATATCTAGCATTAAAGGGTGAAGTGGAGTGCTGTGGGGCAGCATCACTAGATTCCCTAAGACTTTATGCTCCGATCTAGTGAGGTCAGTTATCTTATCAAAGCCCCACAACTCAGGCCCATAGAGGGCAGAGCTGACGGCTTTTAAATTGTAGACCTGTAGGGCAGCGGCGACTGGTCTGCTGTAAGAGAAGTGGTGTTCTTTGCCTAGTGACCCTGTTATGCGCTTTTCAATACCATTTTCATTACATGGGGCTTCCAGGTCATTTTCTCTGACAGTTTGAGCCCTAGGTAATCAAAAGTGCTTACACTTTCCAGGGGAGTCCCTCCTAAATGTGGCCTTCCTTTATAAGATTTATAAGGATTAAAGGAAATGAATTTAGTTTTTGCTGTGTTTATTTCGAGGCCCCGACTGTCGCAGAAGAATTTAAATCTGTTTAATAGTGTCTGTAGCCCAGCCGGGGTTTTCGACACCAGCAGAGTGTCATGTGCAAACAGAAGGGTCACTATCTTTTCCCCGCCTAAGGATGGAGCATCGGCGGGCTCTTGAGATAGAAAGCTTACCACTTCATTCATGTAGAGGGAAAAAGTGTAGAAGCCAAAACGCAACCCTGTCTAACTCCCCTACTAACCGGAATGCGATCTGTGAATTTGCCATTCGTGCCCCATCTTATCCTAGCAAAGTTGTGTTTGTGTAATCGAATGACCAGGTTGAGCAATGGGGGTGGAATTCCCATATCTTTGAGCACTTGCCATAGCTTCTGTCTGGGGACTAAATCAAAGGCAATCTTCAGGTCAATAAAAGCTAAGTACAGACTGCCCTGGCCGATGACTACAACTTTCCAGTAAAGAAGCAGAAGCCGGAATACCTGGTCAATAGTCCCAGTCTTTTCTATAAAGCCTGTTTGGTAAGGTGATAGGGTAGCGTTTTCATCGGCCCATATCTGGATCTTAAGTAGGAGGGCTTGACTAAAGACTTTTTGCAGGACATCTATGACTCCTTAATCTCACTAAGGGAGAAGAAATCTTTACCCAGAGGCTGGGGAGGGCATGGGGCATCCCCTATGGTAGACAAAGTGTCAGAATCTGAGTAAAGCTTGGCAAAATGGTCATACCAATCTACAGATGCAACGTGGGTAGGGAGAGGATGAGCCCCTGCTTCACTACCCTAGACAAACAAGAACCAAAATATTTTAGAATCTTTGGCGGCACAAGCATCCTTAAGTAGCTGCCAACGAGATTCATCCCACTTCTTCTTGGCAAGTTGGATAGCTGCCTTATAGCTCCTTCTGGAATCTCTAATTAGGCTACAATCTTTTGATTTTAGGGCCAGGGCTAATTTTTAACACTGGGTTTTGCATTCCTGATTGTACCAAGAGTCATGGCCCCTGGTCGGTTTTCTCTCCCTTGATGTGTGCCCTGGCATGGTAAAATAGGTACCTAGTTTCTCAAAAAAACATGAGTGGGTAGTATCAACTTCAGCCAGCCCTCCTGGATTTTTAGCTAGGGACTGAAGTTCTTCTATGCCTGCAATCAAATCCCGCTGCATGCCTTGGAGCTTATCTTCACGTAGAATTACCTTCCGCCATTTAAGTCTGCATCTATCGTTAGCTGGAAGAACTTTGTTCAAGGTGGTCGGGGTTGGGGTCTCTTTGGTCAGGCCACCACACAGTGGTTTCATGCTAATTCAAATGTGGATTGTGGTCACTGTCAGTTGTATCGCCCACAAACATATCAATGACACTCCTCCAGAGTCTCAAATCTAATAAGTTATAGTCTATACGAGATGGGCTGTTGACCCTATTAAACGTGTTTGCACCGAGTCTATCTGATCTTGTCCTGCAATTCACTGCTCTCAGTCCATACTCTATATTTAGGGTGTTTACTTGGAGTACTAGTTGTGACCAGTTCTTGACTGGGGGCAGACCTAAAGGAGGAACCGACCACTTCAGATCTTCTTCATGCGTCTCCATTACATCTGCTATATCTAGGGGTTTAATGTGATGTTAAAGTCACCTGCTATTATTAGTCTAGATTGATGCGGACTCATGTCCAATAACCCCTCCAATTTTGATAGTGTAGTGTAGGATCTACCCCCTCTTGTACCTCTCGCGTAAATATTATATAACTCAATAGGTTTTCCTGAAGCACCCTCGATACGGATCCCCAGGATATCTGGGCTCTCAGTACTGAGGAGTGTGATCTTACAACCCAGGGCAATCTTGACCCAAACTATTAGCCCCCCTGCCAGGCGACCTACCCCTTTTGTGACTGCTGGGGAACAGTAACAAACATACCCCAACTTGTATAAGGGGACCAGGCACCAGGTTTCCTGAAAGATGCATATGTCAAAACCCTCTATGAAGTTGTTTCAATGGGAAAGGGGCATTTTGCTACTTATCCCTGTCACGTTCCAGGATACTAGTATAAATTGGGGATTAAAGCCTGATCTATCACACGCTATATTGGTTGGGCTGCCTTGACAACTATTGGTGGGGACTACCGTCATGTTCTTTACACCTAAGCTCGTATATTCTTTACACCTAAGCTCATGCTGGGATTAACCCCCCTGTTTTTATTAGCTAGTTTAAGGTCTCTGGATCCGCTATCCCTACATACTTTCCTCCTAGAATGAGGTAGCTGGGTGACGTCTGAAATAGAGCAAGATGCTGGATTTGTTGGATTGGTGAAAGGTTTCCTAGTCTGCCGGCAGTCCAGCCCCAGGACTCAATTGACAGCCCCCAGGGTCGAATTGCGGCCTAACCAGCCTATGATAGAAGAAGGTGTTAGGTTTGTTTGTGCTAGAGGGATGTGTAGTTTGAATTGGATATAAGATGAATCACGGGGGCAGCTCCTAAGTTCTAAGGCGAGTACATTTTCAACAAGTTCCTCGCCTTTAAGGGGTAATTCTATGCAATCAGTGTGCTGTTCTGGAACTGTGCATCTTCTGGCCCTCTTTATGTCGTCACGGATCACGGAGCGGCAACCTCTGACATGGTGAATCCAATGGATTGCTTTGTTTGTCAGTGAGTCTTCCCCCTCATATCCCCTCCTATCACCCAAGTTGGGAACATTGACCAGGAACATTTTCTGGGCAAGTGGTAGAATTGGTGGGCGTAAAGATATTGGCTGTATCCCATCTGTTGGCACCGGAACTACCTATCTATGAGTGTTGTTCCTTATTAAACCATGTTGACTGAGGTGTTCACTCCCTAAGATCAGTTTCAGGGGTAGATTGTCTATAGGGGGGATTACATCCGATGCCCTTCGATCATGAAAGTTAGTGGATGGATAGGAACTATTTTGTATTGGGTAAGCACATCTGTACTTACAAGGCAGAGCTGGGGTAGGAGGTGCGTGTGTGGATTGGCAGGTTACTCTTGGTGCAGGCTCATTCAAGGAAGAAGATCTTAAGCTAATCTCCAGTAGTTGCGATAAAAGGCCTGTGAGGCTGCCTATCATTGATCTCAGTGCCCCTAATTCTACCCTTAGGCCACTAATAAGTCAGTGGGTGTTCGTTTTCAGATCGCAATGGTGGACACTAATAAGTCGGTGGGTGTTCTGATTCAGATCGCAATGGTATGTCTTATGTACCATTATCCTGAGTTAGAACATTGTCTGGTTTGTTTTTAGTTGAATTTGATGATAAGGAAGCTAGTGCTGATGCAAGCTGTGTAAGAGAGTACAATTGGTTAACTAGTCTATACGCTCCTCACTCAGTGCAGTACCCTATTTATGAGAAACAGGTAATCTGTCCAAAATGGAAGCTTACAAAATAGTCGACTGATGTTCAAGAAAAGAAAGGAAACCTGGACAACCTAGAAGGCATTAAGAAGAAAAAACTGGAAAATGAGGGCGATATTGTGGTTTACCAGCTGGAAAAAAAATGTCAGGTGTTAACTGCTATGCAAATGCTGTTCCCAATGTATTGTTTCATTTGCCACATCTTATAAATCAAATTGAACAAAAATCAAGATAAGAGATTATGTTATTCTCTGTCTCATTTGCTCCAACGTTTACTCAGTGACAGATCTGTAATGCATTCTGATTCAGGCATTCAAGACCTTTTCGATATATGTAGGGGCTCACTCACATTTACTCTCAGTCAAAAAGTCAACAAGACACACAAGAATTTATAATGGTCATGCTTGAAGTTTAAAAAGAAGAACTAAATATTGATTACTTATTTGGAGTTACAAATGAACCATCACTGTGAAGATTGATCATTTACACCTACCACTCAAATAAATTCTGAATGATTTCTTTACTTAATACTGCCAGATTGCAAAACTGTGCCTTTCGACAGATTGGTTAAAAATGCAAGCCAAAATATGTCCTGCCCAAATTGTAGATCAGATGTTATATCTACATTGCATCTACAAAGAACTGGGAAATACCATTTATTAATGTTACAATGATGTAGAGCAGATGGATCCAAACGGAAACCAAAACTACAGACTTCAAAGCTGGACAAATATCAATTTGTGGAAGAACTTATAGTAATATAGGTATTATTCTTCACAAAGGAGTTAATATAACATCTGGACCCTACACTGTCTATTTAAAGAGTGAAAGTGAATGGACAGAATGCAATGATAGCAACCTTAAATTCAACCCAAAATTGCCTTTCAAACTACTAAATTCTTACCTTTTATTTCGTCAACTAAAGAGTATTTTTGGGAAAAAGTAATATTCAGTGTTTCTTGTACATGGATTGCCAATGTTTTAGAAATCATTCAGCCTATCAGGGGTGATGTCTTGAAAGAGTTCTCCAAAATTCAACAGTCCTTTTGCCTTCCACAAAGGAGTTAGTATACCATGTGGATACTACACTCTCTAATAAAAGACTGCAACAGAATGAACACAATGGAATCATAGCAAACTTCAACTAACACTAAAATTACCTTTCAAACTACTAAATTCTCACCTTTTTTCTTCAGACAAACTTTTATGCACTGTTTCTGGGGCAAAAAGTCATGTATTGTATTTCGTCTACATGGCTCATCAGCATTCTAGACATCATTCGGCATACTAGGGGTGATGTTTTCAAAAGGATCTCCAAAATTCGATAATAAAGTGAAATGTTTTATGGTATATTTTTTTACATTAGTATAGAAAGTGTAGGCGAAACAGCTGTTTAACGAATTGTAGTGAGTGCAACGCATAGTGTCACTTATTTACAGTGGTGTACTGTGCAGTTATGTTTTTTTTCTAAACAATCCATACAATTGTTTTTCCCCCATTGTTCAAGGATGAAGCATAATACAGTACATTGTTTATGATGTAAATTTATGAAAACTGAGAACAGTAAACAGGGAAAATGAAATGTTTTACTATATTGTGATATACTGTTACTGCATGACCAATGTGTACAGTTATGTTTCTCGAATTTTGTAAATCAAATACTAACTTATATTTCTATTCTATTTCTTTTACAACAGGTTTTAGAGTTATACATGTTTTGATATCTTAAGATACATCTAGTTCCTCGGAAATATTTATTTAACATACTCGTGAAGAAGCTCTTTATGTATAAAGAGCACTTAATATCCTTTCTCACCAGTTTCTTTTACCAGAAGGGGATGCTAAAAAACACTCATGGAATTATTTATTGTTATCTTAAGCTCTGGCAGCTGATCCTAACTCACCCATGCATCTACTCACACATCTACTCACTTATCAATACAGCCTCTCACTCACCTATATAGCAACCTATGCAGCCACTCACTCAGCTACTCATTCATCCATTGATGTACTCACATGCTCACTCATTCAACCATGCAGCCACTCATGTACCCTTTCACTCACCCATATACCCACTCATGCACCAACTCACTCCCCCTTACACCCACTCATGCACCTTGTCATTCACTCATAAAACCACTCACACACCCACTCACTCACCCATACAGCCACACAACACCCACTCACTCATCCATACTGTCATTCATGAACCCTTTGACTTACCCATAGAGCCATTCAAACACCTACTCACTCCCCTATATAGGCACTTTTACACAGCCACTCACTCACCCATGCAACCACTCAAACACCCACTCACTAACTCATACAGGCACTAATGCATCCACTCACCCATACAGCTATTCACACACCCTCTCACTTACCAATATAGTAATTCATGTACCCTTTCACTCATTCATTGAGTTATACCCATACTCACTCACCCATATAGCCACTCATATACCCACTCACTCACCTATACACCCACTCATCTACCCTCTCACTCACCCATATAGTCACTCATGCACCCACACAATCACCCATACAGCCACTCATACACCTTCTCACATACCCATGCAGCCACTCACATACCCACTCAGTCACCCATACAGCCATTCCTGCACCCACTCAATTATGCATATAACCTCTCACACACCCAGTCACTCACCCATACAGCCACTCACATACCCTCTCACTCACCCATACAGTCATTCATGTACCCTTTCACAAACTCATAGAGCCCCTCGGATACCCAGTCACTTCCCTATACAGTTATTCATGCACCCTTTCGTTCACTCATATTGCTGCTTACACAGCCATTCACTTACCTATTGAGCTACTCACATACCCATTCATTCACTCATATAGACTCACATGCACCCTCTCACTCACCCATATAGCTACTCATGCAGCTGCTCAATCACCCACACAATCACTCACACACTCTCTCTCACTCTCCCGCATACCCACTCATGTACCTATTCATTCACCCATTCACCCACTCATGCACCCTGTAATTCACTCATAAAATCACTCACATACCTACTCACTCACCCATACAGCCTGCAACACCCACTCACTCACCCATACAGGCACACTTGCACCCACTCACTCACCAATATAGTCATTCATGAACCCTGGATCACTGACACAACATCGACTCCTATAATATCGACTGACAAAATTATCAAGTCACTAAAATCGTATACAAAAATATCGACACCCAATACACAAAACTAAAATAACACAAACATCGATAAAAAATATCATAAAAAATGTTGATGACAAAAATATCGACGACAAAAAAAACACAAAAATATCAATAAAATTAGAATAACATATATTACAACAAAAACGTCGATATGCATAATATCGACAACACAAACATCGATAAAATACATATAAACTGCACAAAAAATAACATTTAGGCAAAAAAATATACTATTTTCAATAATACAAACTAATAACATATATCAAACATTAAAAACAAACACTAAAAATAATTACAAAATTAATAAAACTCAAACACAAATCCACTTAAAAATCAAAAACAAATAAATAAACAAACACTACAACATAAAAAATATCACAACTATCAAAATTAAACAGACATATATATATATTACATATATAAAAAATATATAACATTTATTAACGCATACATTTTAATTATATTACTAAACAAAATAAAAACAAACTTTAAATAAACATAATTAACATTAAACAAATTAAATTATAACTGCCAAAAAAATTCAAAAATCTATCTCAACCAATGAATTTAAACTACACCAACATAAACCAATAGAAAACTCTAACTAATTAAATAAACACTATGAAAGCAATCAAATAATTAACACAAAATTGACTGTGAAACGGACAAACATTGAAGAATGACAAAACTTTGCAAGACAGAAAACAGAACAAAAAACATCTACATAAGCAACTAAACAGAAAAACTCTCATTAAAGGTAAGAACACAACTTTTTAAATAAATGAATAAAATTAGCTTAAACAAATATAAACAAATTTACTAAAAATATAATATGTTTTCCTTTATATTTCACAGAGTAAACTTAACTAAAACTCCATCTAGAAAATTCAAAACAACAATTTACTTCCAAAACAACTTCCGAGGACATATCATAAAAGATACACACAATAAAAACAAACTACATTATCAACACATATGTTAAAAAATGACAACCACACATTAAAAAAGTAGAGCAAGTCCTTGTACAGCTATATGGCAAAACAGTCCGAAGAAATGGAGTTCCAATTGCGTCATGACTTGTAAGTTACAAACTACCACCTTTTTAGACCGACAAACTCCTTGTGTTGTTTTACAATGAATAAAGAGAAAAGTGCAAGAGAACTGATTTAACATTGAATAAAGTGGCAGTGCAAGAATTCTAGATCCAAGGGCATCACCAAGGTGCCAAATAATTAAAGATTAACATCAACAATGGACATTTAAAAAATAATGCAAAGTCAATAATTACTAAAAAACAATAAAATGCAATTTTTTGTCAAAACAGCAAACTCCTTCTCTTAGCTCGAATACACTTCAGAAAACTAGCAACAGCATAGCAAACATTACAATCATTAAGTTGCAGTAAGTAGAAGAGAGTCGCTTTACACTTGGAGAATTTGTGTCTGCGCAATAGCGGTATTAAAAACTTCCTAGTAAACGGCAGATAAAATTGACAAAAAAAGACAATGTGTAAAATAGTTTGACTAGATTGCTCATCACATGGACAAATGGCAATAGTGTCAGAGGAGTACTGTCTTAAAGGAAAACATATCATCGAGTGAAAATAACCCAGCCTAAATCTTGGCCAAATTTTTTTTTCATAAACGTTGGTCACATATAACAAATACGGAGCAATTGTTGGAGTTGCTTGAATAAGGCAATAATCTCTAACTGAGGGTTTGGCCACTTCCAATCATTTCCTAGAGATTTGTTTATGCTTGCAAAAACTATCCCGGGCCCACATTCTATCCTTTTTTTCGATTGACTCTGGGTGCTCAAACAATCAGGCACAGCCAAGTGCCGAAAAGCAGTTTTTAATATATTGAAGCCATGGAATGGTCAGACCATGGGCGCAGGTTAAACAATCTATAATAACAGCCCGGTTAAAATTGGCTTCTGGGTTGGACCAAATTGAGCACCCAAGAGCCAAGGGGGCAGCATTAATGGTGTCTTGGATATACTCAATGCCTAACTCCAGATGAAGGGAGAAATGCGGAGATGAGGGAGGGACGCCTAATAACCGGCAGCAGAATCTATTCTCCTCTATCTGCATTGCATAAATATACCTGCAACCCCAGATACCCATACCATATGCTAAGATCAGCAGGCATTTCTGGTTGTATATCTCTAGTATAGGAGCAATGGCCTTTTTACCGATAGACATGGCAAGCGAGAAAGTAGTGCCTACAGTTTGAGTATATCGGGTTATTCTGTTTTTAATGCATGTGAGCCACGAACATCCTTCATCAAACTCCAAGCCTAAATAGGAGAAGGAACTGACCCTCTCTATGGGTTTGCCCTCAATATTTAGGGTACAGGTTTTGGTATTTTTTGGGCCACATATCATTGTGAATATTTTCTTAAAATTTGGCTCCAGGCCCAGGTCTTTCATGAAGCTAAAATAACTGACGATAAGTTTTTTAAGGCCGTTGGCAGTCCTTGCCAGAAGAATTGCATCGTCAGCGTATAGCAGTGCGGGCACGGCCATTTTCTCCACAAAAGGAACATCCGCCCCAAGAGAAACCAATGTTTTCTCCAGGTCGTTCGTATAGAGAAGAAAGAGGATTGGGGTGAGGACGCAACCTTCGCGCACCCCACGCTTAATGCTTAACAGCTCTGTGCATTCGCCAGCACTCGCAAACCTGACTGAGGCTGTACGGTCATGGTGGAGGTGCCTTAAGAATGTAACTAGCCCCACATCAACCCCCATGTTCTCTAAAATGACTCACAGCTTTGAGCGGGAGACGTAATCAAAGGCGCTTTACATGTCCATAAACGTCAAATGAGTGGAAACACCCTTGGCGTATTTATATTTTCCCAAAATAAGGTGAAGATTAAGGCACTGTTCAATTGTCCCGAGCCCCTTTCTGAACCCATACTGACTTTGAGCAAGTATACTGTTGGCATTAGTTAAGTCCAGTAGGCGGTCCAGTACAACTCTCCCAGTGATTTTTACAGAAGAATCCAGAAGGGATATTGGGCGATAGCATTTAACATCATGCATGTTTCCTTTTTTTAAAACAGGGACAATTATAGATGAACGCCACAACCTTGGCACCCCCTGGCTGCACACAGAGTTGAAAACTGAAGTGAGGACCGAGTCCAGAACACTGGGTCTTCCCCGAATATGTCAAGCGGAATGTAATCCGGACCAGGAGCCTTCTTACAACTACTGTCTACAATTGCTTTAAAAACCTCCTTCGCATTAAAAACAAGTTTTGAGCACGTTTGAGTCATCGGCGCTGGGGCATTGGCAGCCTTACAGTTGGTAGAATACAACCCAGCAAAGTGTGCCAACCATGCCTCAGCCGAGATATGGGCTGTTACTGTATCTGATGGTAATACGGGGATAAAACAGACCGCACTGCTTTCCAAAAAGCTTGTGGGTCTTTAGATTGGCAGGCACCCATAATCGACTCCCATTTCTCCTCCTTCATGGCCGACATCCTTCTTTTAATAGCTTGCTGATATGTCTTTCTACTTTCCAGGATCGCACTCTGGTCTCTGGGGATTTGCTTTAGGGCCCTGCGTAAAGAATCATTAGCTGCTCTACATGCTTCGTCAAACCATGATTTGGCATGGCGACGTGGCTGGGCAATGGGTCTAGAAAGAATCACTTTTATCCTTATTAGAAGATTTGAGAAATCAGTTCAAATGAGAGCCGGATTGTGAGGTATGCGATTGCAACTATTCACAAGGACAGTACTATTGCATACTACCTGAGACATAATGCTCTTCAAATTCGCGGATCGCCATACCAACCTGCGCCCTGCATCCTTAGAAGATAGGACCTAGGAAGGCAAAGACTTAAACTTATATTGCACATGTGGCAGCTGTATCTTTGCAGAAATGGGGTTGTGGTCGCTATAGATCTGGGTGAGGACCTCACAATCAATAATAACTGGGGACATACTCTAAGAGGTAAATATGTAATCAATAGTGCTCTCAGCGCCCCGCCCTATGAAAGTTGGAATATGTTGGTCAGTAAAGTTAGGGACCTTGTTGACCAGGCCTCGTTCTGCCAGGAGGGAAGATAGAACCCGCCCCCTAGTATCCATCACATTACAATCAGTGTCTCGAGCAATTAGGTCAAAGGTGGTTGGAGATAGAGACGGCGGGTGCCCCAGTTTAGCATTGAAGTCCCCTGCTACCATCAGCTTAAGGGGGCAATCAGCCCGTGCCTCTTTCTCCACAAGCATATCGATCACTACAAAGAGACCTTGGAAAATACAATCGCCCTTACATGAAAAATTGTTATTATAAAAATGTACCAGATAGATCTTATGGATATCATTCCAGCTAAGGCAGAAAGCCTGCGCCTCCCCCTGCTCCTGATAGAGCGGTAAAACTGAACAGCCAATATTATCTTTAAACCAGGCAGTCAATCCCCCTTTAGCTCTGCCCAATGAGGATGGGATCGCAGGCAAGCTAAAGCACATAAAACCATCGAAAACTTTTTCATTTACCTCCCACGTTTCCTGCATTAAGACTATATTGAAGTTAGCAATAAAAAATCACCATCCATCAATCAGGATTTTGGAGGCTAAACCCGCAATGTTCCAGCTTGAAAAATTCATACATGCATTGCCTGTTGGACCTTCATCCATAGAGGCGCTCGCCCTGGGCCCTGTGGGAAAAGAATTCGGTGTAAGAATGGTAGTTAGATGGACAACAGGGATAGGACTATCAGGTGCCCTGCCCTTGTCCAGAGCACCAGGCCCTCTACAAGGATGGCTCAGTACAGGATTAGTGATCAATTAGGCAACAGGGATGGAACGGACAGGTGCCCCACCCTTCTCAAGTACACCAGAGCAACCATTCTCCCCACTGAACCGTCAATCGATGTCCTCTAACCCAGCCAAGGCTGATAACCTATAGTTCAGGGGTATTTTCGCTTGAGGGGGGAGGCCAGGCAGCACACTCATTTGTGAAGTCAATCCGTCAGGACTACATGGTGGGTTAACGAGATGCTGATAAAAAAATCCAAGTGGCAACATCTTGACAGGACTAGATTTAACCACTCCTATGCTTGGTTTACGTAGTATTTCCTGAACAACCATAGGATTACGGAAATTAACCACAATGAGATCACCATAGTACCCTCTTCCCTCCGCCAATCCTCCCACACGTCTTGCCACCAAGATCTCTTTTGATATGTCCCAAATGCCGGCAACATTGCTGTTCAATAAGTGTATAGATTTGTTCATTAAACCCCTGGTGGTTTCCATACTGTCAGCTGCGAGCCTGGGGACATTAGTCAGGGTAACAACGTAAGGAGAAGACAAGGGGGGAAGGTCAATCACGGGTAAGGAAGCCTGGCTTCAGACAAGTGTTACCGTTTGCTTTTCAGGAAATTTAACCTTTGAGTGATGCACATCCATGCTCTGAACAGATTTGATAAGGGATAAATCAGTGACCGAATACTGAGTGCATGCGGAAGTCATGAGAGCCAAAGGCTTCTCTAATTTAGCTTCAATTTGGGCTAGTCGATCAATAATGGGATGCAATTTGGAGTCCAAAAGTTCACCTATACGCATACTCAGTTTTCTCCCAAGTATTTTCATTAGCCGCAGGCAGTGGCCCAATCGATTCATTGTTGCAGGCCCTATTAAGTGGAGCCGTTTTGCTGTTTACAGCAGGATTTCTGGTTTTCGTTGGTTTAGCTGTTTTCCTCCTGCGCTTGGCCTTTGAGACACACTCTCAATCAGATTCACAATGTTGGTCACCACCCTCCGTACCAGTAGAGCTAGGCTTGATTCCCCTTCCTGGCACAGAGGACCCAGCCCCCCAAAAAGCTGTGGTGACACCGGGAATTTGTCCTGACTCCACAGGACAAACACGGCCCAATGAGACAGCAGGTGGACTTGTTGAGGTGGATACACTCAGCAGCGGCATCGGCTCAGAGGAGCTTTGGTTGATGGGCTGAAGCAAGGGTGCAACTATTACATTTTCTTCAGCAGTAAGTCAAAGGCATTGTTCCACCAGTAGTATTTCATGGGTAACCATATCCACTGCCCGAGTTAGGTAATTATCAATAGTCGAACAGGTGCGGGGTCAAGGTAGCACACTAGGCACACTGGGAGTCCCCTTCCTCTTACCTATACTTAGGGACTAAAGTGGAGCAAATTAGTATGAGGCTGAATACACAAATTAACTAGGCAGACGAAGAAACAACAGGAAGCCAACAGACCTCAGCCCCTGAATTGAGAACAAGGAAATAAGTTAGGGGGAATAAACACTGTACCTCTTGTTGTGGTGGCAGCTTGAAATCCCAGCCAAATGCAAGACACAAAGGATCCTGGGGCAGATCTCAGTGGGGTGGCCCAGTCCAGCCTCTTCGGGCTTTGACAGGTGCAGAGGGGCCCGCCCTTGGCCTGGCCTTTGCCCGGGCACGGGCCGGGCATGCCCTCATGCGTCCCGCACTACGGGAGCCCCAAGAAGACTTTATGCGCCTCCTGGTGCGCGAGATGCGGTCCGCAGCGTGGAATTCCGCAGGGTGAGCTGGGAGTTGTGGTCCTCTCTTCCCCTCCAGCAGAGAAGACACCAACCAGGCAACGGGCACTCCAACTCCAAACCAATTAAACTCAGGGAAAGTGCTGGATAACAAACCATAAAAAATACTATTCCAACTCCAAACCAACTAAACGCAGGGAAAGTGCTGGATAATAAACCGTAAAAAATTACTATTCCAACTCCAAAACCAACTAAACTCAGGGAAAGTGCTGGATAATAAACCATAACAAATTACTATTCCAACTCCAAACCAACTAAACTCAGGGAGAGTGCAATCGCCCCAGAGCTACGACGCACCATCAACACCACCTTGAAGACCGGCACCTTTCCCAATGACTGGAAACGCGCAGAAGTCAGACCCCTGCCCAACGACCTGAAGAACTACTGACCCATCTTCCTCCTCCCCTTCACAGCCAAAGTCACAGAAAAAATAGTCAATGCCCAGCTCACAAAATTCATTGAAGAAAACTCCATCCTCGACCCCTCCCAATCTGGATTCTGCAGCAACCACAGCACCGAGACCGCTCTACTCGCCGCCACAGACGACATCCGCACCCTCCTTGACCAAGGACACACCGCGGCCCTGATCCTACTCAACCTCTCTGCAGCATTCGACACCGTCTACCACCGCACACTCACTGCCAGACTCCACGACGCCGGCATATGGGGAACCGCACTCGACTGGCTCTGCTCCTTCCTCACAGGCAGAACCCAAAGGATCAGACTGCCACCCTTCCTCTCCGAACCCAAGGAAACCAACTGCGGAGTACCACAAGGATCGTCGCTCAGCCCCACCCTCTTCAACATCTACATGGCCCCCCTCGCTGCCATCGTCAAACAGCACGGACTCAGCATAGCATCCTACACCAAAGACACCCAACTCATCCTCTCCCTCACCCAGGACCCCGCCACAACCAGAATCAACTTCCAGGAAAGAATGAAGGACGTTGCATCCTGGATGAGCAGAAGCTGCTTTAAGCTCAACTTGGAAAAGACAGAGGTCCTCGTCCTCGGACCCTCCCCCTCTGCATGGGACAACACCTGGTGGCCAACTGCCCTCGGCAGCCCTCCCACCCCGACGGACCACGCCCGAAACCTCGGCATCGTACTCGACTCCTCCCTCTCCATGACCCGACAGGTCAACGCCGTCGCCTCCTGCTGCTTCAACACCCTCCGCATCCTTCGAAAAACATTCAAATGGATCCCCCCTGAATCAAGAAAGACCATCACCCACGCACTCGTAACCAGCAGAGTGGACTACGGAAACGCCCTCTACGCCGGGATCAACAAGTTCCTGCTCTGCAAACTCCAGACCATACAGAACACCGCAGCCAGACTCGTCCTTGGCATCCCTCGACACAAACACATCACCGAACACCAGCGGAACCTCCACTGGCTCCCCGTTGAGAAGAGAGTAACCTTCAAGATACTCACCCACGCCTACAAGTGACTCCACAACACCGGACCCCAATACCTCAACGAGAGAATCACATTCCACATACCCAAGAGAAACCTCCATTCCGCCGACCTCGCACTTGCCAAAACCCCACGCATCCGCAGAGCCAGAACAGGTGGAAGAGCCTTCTCCTACATCGCGGCCAAAACCTGGAACGAGCTCCCGATCGACATCAGACGCGCCCCACCCCTGAACATCTTCAGGAAGACACTCAAGACCTGGCTCTTTGACTGAGCGGAGCTGCTTCTCACCCCCCCCCCCCAGCACCTTGAGACCCTCACGGGTGAGTAGCGCGCTTACAATTCCCTGATTGATTGATAATAAACTATGAAAAATTACTATTCCAACTCCAAAACCAACTAAACTCAGGGAAAGTGCCGGATAATAAACCATAAACAATTACTATTCCAACTCCAAACCAACTAGACTCAGGAAAAGTGCTGGATAATAAACCATAAAAAATTATTATTTCAACTCCAAACCAACTAAACTCAGGGAAAGTGCTGGATAATAAATTAAAAAAAATTACTATTACAACTCCAAACTAACTAAACTCAGGAAAATTGCTGGATAATAAACTAAGAAAAATTACTATTCAAACTCCAAAACTATGATAAAACATACATTTATAAAAATATACAATTTTGTAATAAATTAAAAAATTTAAAACAAACATTTCCCAAAAAGTATTACATTAGTGTAAAGAAAGAGGCCCCCTGCTAATAAAATGAAAGTTCTTTAAAGCAGGGCTACAGTAATCAATGTAAATAATTAAGGCAACAATATTAATAATAAGGAAGAAGATAAATGACAATCAATCAACAAGGACCAAAAATTAATCAAAAGAAAAAAAGTATTACAAACATTTTTTAAAAAAATAAAAAAATAAAAAGCTACATATAAATGACAATATTTCAAAATTTTATAAAATTACAAATACAATTTGGTTTTTTTCTTCTTACAAAAATGAAATACATTTACATTTTTAATTCTAAATTTCCCTAGATTTTTTATAAGAATTTAAATTTCCAAATTTTTACAAATGTAAAAAATAATTAAAAAATATATATTTTAAACATTTGTAAATCAAACACAATAAAAAATATATACATAAAAATAAACATATAATGTTACTGACATATGTTTATTAAAATAATGCTTTACATTTAAAAAATATTTTAAATCATTTTTATATTAGTAACATGAAAATATTTACACCTCAAAAAACATTCACATTTCTTTTTTTTAAATTTAACATTTTTAATTTTTAATGTAAGATTTATTTTTAAATTTTTCATTAGTATATTTTTTAAAAATTCATTTAAACAAACATTTTTAAATTACTCCCCACCGTTATCTGCTATAAACCCAACATCCCACTCCTAAAATTCTACATAAAATAAAAAAATAATTAATTCTTTAAACAAATATTTTTAAATTACTCCCCACCCTTATCCCCTATAAACCCAACATCCCGCTCCTAAAAATAAGTGCAAATACAATAAAAAACATACAATTTAACATTAAAAAATAAATGTATACATATAAAATAAGTACTACTAAAATATTAAAAACAGAATTTAAACATTAAACAAAAACAAAAAAATAAAAATAGTCGATATTATTTACAATATTTTTTACATCGATATTTTCAAAATTGATATTTCTAAAATACACAAAAATCAATATTTTAAACAACGAAAAAACGTACCTCGATATTTTACACCATCAATATTCTTGACTCGATATTCATGCAACTCGATATTTCTCCATCGATATTCTGTCTTTTCACCTTGAACCCTTTTACTCACTTATATAGTCACATTCACAGCTACTCACTCACCTATGCAGATACTCAACACCCATTTACTAATCCATACAGGTCCTCATGTATCCACTCACCCAAACAGCCACTCACATACCCTCTTACTTATCAATGTAGTAATCCATTTACACTTTTACTCACTCATTGAGTTACTCATACATTCACTCACCCATGCAGCCACTCACACACCCACTCAGTCATCTATTCTGTAACTCATGCACCCTCTCAATTACCCATACAACCTCTCATACACCCACTCACTCACCCATGCAGCTATTCATGCACCTACTCACTCACTCACCCATATACAGCCACTCAAATACCCTCTCACACACTCATGCAGCAACTCATATACCCACTCACTCACCTATACAACCACTCATGTACCCTCTCAATTACCCATTCAACCTCTCATATACCCACCAACTCATTCACCCACACAGCCTCTCACATACAGTTATTCATGTACCCTTTCACCCACTCATAGAACCACTCAGACACCCAGTCACTCCCCAATACAGTTATTCATGCACCCTTTCACTTACCAATACAGCCATTTACACAACTCACTTATCATTGAACTACTCACATACCCATTAATTCACTCCTATAACCACTCATGCACCCTCTCACTCACTGATATAGCCATGCATGCAGCTGCTCACTCACACACCCTCTCACTCACCCATATGCCCACTCATGCACCTACTCACTCACCCATACACCCACTCATGCACCCTGTCATTTACTCATAAAACTACACACATACCCACTCACTCCTCCATACAGCCATGCAACACCCACTCACCCACCCACACTGGCATACCTGCACCCACTCACTCACCCATACAGTAATTCATGTACCCTTTCACTCACTCGTACAGCCATTTAAAAAATCACGCTCTGACCTATACAGCCATTTGCACAGCCGCTCACTCATCCATGCAGCCACTCAAGCACCCATTTTCTAACCCATACAGGCACTCATGCATCCACTCACCCATACAGCCACTCACTTATCCTCTCACTTATCAATGTAGTAATCATTGCATCCTTTCACTCTCTCATTGAGTTACTTACACACTCAGTCACCCATGAAGCCACTCATGTACCCTCTCTCTCATCCACATAGCCAGTCATGCACCCACTCACTCACCCATACACCCACTCATGCACCCTCATACTCATCCATATATTCACCCACGCAGCCACTCTCTCACTCATACAGCCACTAATACACCCTCTCACACACCCATGCAGCCACTCACACATCTACTCAGCCACCCATACAGCCACTAATGAACCCTCTCAATTACCCGTACAACCTCTCACACACCCACTCATTCACCCATGCAGCCACTCACATACCCTCTCACTCACCCATGCAGTCATTCATGTACACTCATAGAACCACTCGGATACCAAGTCACTCCCCTATATAGTTATTCATGCATCTTTTCACTCACTCATTCAGCCACTTACACATCCACTCACTTATCCATTGATCTATCACATACCCATGTATTCACTCATATAGCCACTCATGTACCCTCTCATTCACCCATATAGCCACTCATGCAGCTGCTCACTCACCCGTACAGTCACTCATGTACCCACTTACTCACTTATTCAGCCACTCACACAGACACTCACTCATCCATGAAGCTACTCACAGACTCACTCACTCACACCTGCAGCCACTCACACATCCTTTTACTCACCCATATAGCCACTCATGTACCAACTCACTCACGCATATACCCACTCATGCACCCTCTCACTCACTCATATAACCACTCACATACCCACTCACTCACCCATACAGTGACTTAACACCCACTCACTTACCCATGCAGGCAGCCATGCATTCTCTCAGTCACCCATATAGCCACTCATGCAGCCACTCACTCACCCATACCACCACTCATAAACCCTCTCACACACCCATACAGCCACTCACACATACCCTCAGTCACCACACAGCCACTCATGTGTTCTCTCACTCAGCCATGCAACCTTTCACATGGCCACACACTCACCCATACAGTTACTCACATACCCTCTCACTCACCCATACAGTCATTCATGCATCCTTTCAACTCACTCATAGAGCTACTCACACACCCACCTACCCTTTTATACTATTATTCATGTGCCGTTTTACTCACTCATACAGCCACTTACATAGCCACTCACCACTCACTCACTCACCCATCCAGGCACTTATGCACACTCTTGCTCATACATATAGCAAGTCACTCAGTCACTTACTCACCTTTACAGGCGCTCATTCTTTCATACACTCTGTCACACACCCACACAATCAATCACTCACATATCCACTCAGTCACACATACAGCCACTCACACACACTTTTATTCACCTATACAGTTATTCACATACCCATTCAATCATCTATACACTAACTCATACACCAACACAAAGAACAAGACATATTCATACTGTTACAAACATATATATATATAACATGTAATTATTCTTATAAACAATATAGTTTTTTTGTTTTTTTTATATTCAGAAGAAAAAGAAAAACATAGTGCTTTGCAAGCTATAGCAAAAAATGTGCAGAAACAATTTGTTTTAAAACAAAGCTACCACTTATGAGTGTTCATTGATGAAACCAGCGCTGGTATGGACTATTCCCCTATACTAAGTATTGTGCAGCATTTCAAACAAAATTGTTCCATAGCAGTATATTCAGGAATGCTGGTTGGAGGAACAATTGAGAGAGTTAAACCAGATGAGGTACTTGGTTCAGCACTATAAGAAGAAGATGGTGATTTGTCTCTTTTCTCCCTCTCCATCCATGCTTTGGACAGCTGAGTAGAATGGATGGCTCACAGATGTTTCATCATGCTGGTGGTTCCACATAAATATTTTCACTCAGACCCTCAAGAGAGCCCTTTGTTGCAAACGTACAACTCACATTTTTGGTATTCACTTTTTTTTCTTCAGCAGGAATACTGAGGAATTCCCAGATGATGCTAAATTTTTCCAAGGTGATTCCTCATCTTCACACAACCCTGTCAAACTCTCCTAGCTATATTGAATGGTTCTGTTGTCTCACCCTTAGTGCTACCTAATATTTGTAGTTACCTCATTATGGAGCTACCTGAAAAAACTGACAATATTGGACTCCACGCCTATGCTGGTCATAATATTCCAAAGCTTTCAACGGTTCATGTGATCAAATGCCAATCTCAAATCCATGAAGGGTAGCTTAACACTCTCAGTCTTAGCTAGAATATGTATTTATTAACAAGTACAGATCGAGGCACTGCACAACTATACCAAGGCAAGCCCAAAATCCAGATTGCAAGTCTGAGATAAAATGATTTTACAGGCCCAAGCTTCTAAATAAAATGTGCCCATCATTTGTGTGGTTTAGTTGATGAGTGATATTGGGCAGTAACATTTTGAGTCACATTTGCTTCCCTTTATAAAAATGGGTACTATTTATGCCAAGGTGGAATTTTAAATATGCCGGAGTAATCAGAGAAATTTTGGTAATTTTGCATTGTTCTTTGATGCATAATTACCATTAATAATGCTATTACTCCTGCTCAAGTAATTAAGAGTAATTTGGGGGAAGAAATTCTACAGTTAGTGCACATTTAGCGAGCGGCTGCTCAAATTCACTATTCATATTCTGCTGCATTTAGCACTATTTCTTAGCTCAAAATGCATTTTTGCGCCCATTTTAGACATGAGGGGGCATTTTTGTGCTCAGCGCATAATTACGTTTCTCACAAAGTTATGCGTAATCTTGCAGGATTCTTAGGTAATTCTGTGTGATTATGCTACACTGAATTACACGAGATATGCCCTCCTCTACTACTATTGTAGCATGTGGCCATGATTACGGGTGGCCTATCTTGCAAAAGGCATTCAAGACATTTGTTGACAGTGGTGTCTCCAATGCAATGTTCCCTTTAAATAGATCAGCAGGAACCCCATTTGGCCCCGGCGCTTGCCTTTCAGGCACCTGTTAATGGCGGCAATTAACTTGCACAGCTCCACATCAAGTCCTTTCTGTTGTCCCATAATGTCTTCCTCCCTAACAGGTAGTTTCTCTAATCTAGGGGTATCACCATATACCTCTGAAAAGTGACCTACCCATATGTTAGGCACTATCACAGATTCCATACCTGTCTCCTTGGAATTGCTAAAATATGAAAGGTTAATCATCTGTCAGATTGCTTGTGCATCTTTCATGGTACTGGCAGCTATTAAGGAATTGGAAGTATCATCTCTAAATGCCTTATTCCTACTTACAAGTGCCTTTTTATATGGCAACCAACATTTACAAACGTGATCAATATCCCGTGGTACCCTTTTATAGCTATTAGCAAATCAGTGAGCAGTGTGAATCAAACCATCTATGAAGTTTCGTCTTGCATGCTAGCAAAGGGACACTCTGAATCTACTTAATAAAATGACACAACATACTGTCGGGCCTCAAAGTTTAAGCAGCCTCCCCTCCCTCAACCAATCATTTAAACAGTTCTACTTTATTTTGTCTGATGACATTGTAAAGTAATTTTGGTTTATCTACTCATTATCATCTCTGCAGAACTCCCTTATTTTTATAGCAACTAGGGGAAAAAATGCATTGAGACTCCAGATGGGGTGAGTATCTCTTATAAGAGACTGAAAGTAAGATATGATCACTGGACTCATTCTCTAATACAACATATTCAATTAAGAAATTAAACAAATCATAGGAAAACAGAATAAAGTTGATACAATTATAATGGTCCCTGCCTGTGTATGGTGACGTGAGGAATATTGTGCTTGTGAATGAGTTAAAACTTAAACTGTGGGCAATATTTAAAAGAAAGCAAAATAAGAAATTTGTCATACAGAGTGTGGATAATGTGTGTTTGAGGGTCTTGCTTGAAATCTATTATACCACACATGATGTTCCCAGACTAAAAACAAAATCGAATGTTAAAATCTCTCACTCACAATAGTGACACAGGATCTTCACAGCGAGTCAGAATCCCTCAATTCCCCACTCAAGGCATTGACTATGCCGGTATTACTAACATCAAAACAGTTATTGTAGGAATTGATTAGCAACAAATTGAAAGTGGGGAAAGCTAAATTTGTCCTGATGTTTTCGCCTGAAAAGGCAAGAAACAGTGGGGTATTCACAAGAACGTGTGATAACTACCGCAAGAGTAGCGTAACGCAACTTTCAATATCACAGCCTATCGCGGGAAAATAACCCCATGTCAACGTGGAATTCACAACAAGGCGGTAGCATGTGTTAGTCTGCCTAAACCGCGGACAGTGTCCACGATACAACCACCACGATGGAGATAAAAACACAAACCACATCACCAAAAAACACGCGATGGGCCAAAGCGCGATGAGGAAACAGCGACAAGCAGCGCCAGGCCTGCAACACACACCTGGCAGGCATCAAAAATCTCCATAAAAGTAGAAAAAACACCCACATACAAACTGACCAACACACAAGCACCATGGAGGCAGCCGGAGCAGGCGCAGATGACGAGCGCAACCCCACAAGCACCCCGGACGACCAGCCTGGGACCTCGGGGAAAGAGAAGGGCAAGGACAAGAAGACCAGGAAGACCAAGTTCAGTCCGCAGGCGAACAGGATCATAGTCACGGAGGTGATGGAACACCATCAACAACTCTTCATCACCTCCAACGTGTCATTGGGCACCAAAACTGGAATATGGCGGGACATCGTCGACAAGGTGAATGCCGTTGGAGAGCACAAGCGGACAATGGACGAGGTCAAGAGGCGATGGAATGACATCAAGCAGAAGACCAAGGAGAAACTCTCCGCCAACCTGAAGGCAGCAACGCAGACCGGAGGTGGGGGCCCAGCGCCACAGCTGGAGCTGGATGACATGGAGGAGCTGGTGTCGACAGTCATCAGTGTGGAGACTGTGGTCGGAGTCGGGGGACCGGACACTGCTCGACAGGACACAACACAACCGCAACACGGTGAATGACCACCTGGTACTGGGGGGATGGGGGGAAGATGGCCACAATGGCACACATGCACAAGCAAGCAGGGCACAGTGCACACCCACAATCACTCTGGGTCCTCCAGGAACAGGGCAGCCCAGCTACATCCATGAGACCCCACCCACCACCCAAACCACCCAGCAGGAGGCACCCACAGCCCCGGCACCCTCCCAAGTCCCCCAGGAACAACAAATGGCCTTCCAATGCAGTGTGCTAGAGGGCCAGAGGGAGACGGCCGAGCAGGTGCGGGTGGGGTTCGAGCTCATGGCTACCAAACTGGACACCATACTTGGGTGTCTATGTCCACCCCATGGACTCCAGCGAGCCCTGACTGACATCTCTGGAGTCATGATGCGGAGGGAAGAATACCTGTCCGCTCAGAGTGGCCCCAGTGATGCCAGCCGTCAGCTGGCACACATGCGGAGGCTCATGGAGGACATGGTGCAGATGGAGGCGGAAAGGATGGCAGCCGCCGCTGCACATCAACGAAATGTAGCTGGGATCTACCGTGCCCTGCATGTCCTCATCATGGCATTGCTGCCACAAGGTGTGGCAATGATGAATGCTGCTGCCCCCACACCATCCACATCTCCGCCCCCTGGTGTGTCAGTGCCTCCCAGTGCGGCAGGCGTATCCACTCCGGCACCTGATGTGTCACTGCCACACAGTGCGGCCGACAATCCTCCTCCGGCCCCTGATGTGTCAGTGGCACACAGTGCTGCAGCCGGTACTGCAACACCCACAGGTGGGGCAGGGCACACACCCGGGGACGAGGACGTGGATGGGACTGTGGTCAGGAGGGCCAGGCACTAGCATCCATTTTCGCCACCTTGCCTGTTTCTGCTTGGTGCTGCACATGGCCCCATGACCTTCCACTGACCCCGATACACTCCGATGCACTCACCTTGGACAGCGACATGGACTGCCACATCCTGTTTGACGACCAATGACACGGCGGACAGACTGCGGACTGTACCCTTCCTCTTCTGCAGTACAGGTCATCCCCGGATGGGCACTGGCTGGCCCTCCACGGGCCCATATTGTGTAGTGTGCTCGGCATTGCCCTGTCCCGCTCCAGCTGCATGACTGCACTGGATGTGCAAATAAACATCCAGTGACGCACTGCTGTGTAATGTCTTATGTCATTCATGTATGGTTGTGTGGATGAATGTGGGGACAGTGCCTTCCTTTGCGTCAATGATGTTCATCCTGTGGGATGCCAGTCAGAGGGTGCACAATTGCATTTTGTGTACCGGGTCCTGTGAACACTACAACAGGGACACACGCATCAGTCACTTCCTTGTCCAGACATGGACTGGACCACGCCCAGATCCCACGAGTCATTGTTGCAAGCCTTGCGCTGGTCTGGCATACGGCAGGCCAGACCACTCTGCTTACGCCCCGAGGGGGGGGCCCTCATTGCTACCCGTCGCAGACATACTCGCTGGTGGTGTGCAGGTCACTGGTCTAGTTGTCAGCATGTCACAGCCACTCCCTGAGGGCAGGTTTTCACACACACCACACCCATCCGGCACAGGTGTCACAGGCCATGTGACTCCGCCAATATAAGGGGCCGACGACGTCACATTCCCCTCTTCCGGTGGTGACTGGATGACGGACGCTCCACGGTTCACACTCATATAGGGCCCATGAGTTGTTGCGCACAGGGTTAGTGGCATCCGAGGCCTTGAGTATGGCATGGGCCTACCACCACATGGCATAGACTGGGGTTGCACAGGGTTAGTGGCATCCGAGGCCTTGAGTATGGCACAGGCCTACCACCACGTGGCGCAGACTGGGGTTGCACAGGGTTAGTCGCATCCGAGGCCTTGCGGACGGCACAGGCACCCCGCCATGGGACGGTGACTTTGGGTGCACTGAGTCAGTGGCACCTTGAGCTGCTGAGCGGGTGTGCAGCCTGCGATGATGCCCCGTCCCGGCGGTCCGGACAGCTCAGGTTTTGTGTGCCCTGCTGGACCGCAGTGTAGGCCAGAGCCAACGGGCCGTGCGGGCCTACCGCCCCGTGGCGTCGCTTCCGGGATCCCAGAGTTGGTGGCACCCATTGGGCTGAGCGGGTGTGCAGCCTGAGATGGTGCCGGGTGCACTGGTATGTCCTCTGCCATGGAGTAATCAAGACCCAGCGCCAAACGTGAGACCTGGTGGCCTGCGGAGCGGGGCTGCATGATGTGGAGGGTGCCATGGCCGCAGGCCCCGGGCTTGTGGCTTGCAGCGGCACGTGGTGGGACCTCCTGTCTACGCGCCGGTGGCGGAAGGTGAGCATTGAGGCCTGGGTGTGCATGGGCGGGCATGCTCTGATGGGTGGCGGGAGAGGTTGGGGTGCCTCTGCCTGGGTGTGCATGGGCGGGCAGGCGATGTTGTCTTGTGCAAGTGAGTGTACTGTGCAAGTCATGTATCTGGGCTCTGTTTCAGCTGATGGCTCTGAATCAGATGTGTGACCTGGTGAACTGCACTACATACCGGCACGTGGTTGGAGACACACCGGCGGCAGCAGGTGAGCAGTGTGGCCTGGGTGCGCGGGGCGGCACTCTCTCTCTCTCTCCCTCCCTCTCTTCCTCTCTCTCTCCTCTTCTCTCTCTCTCTCTCTCTCTCTCTCTCTCTCCCTCTCTTCCTCTCTCTCTCCCTCCCACTCTTCCTCTCTCTCTCCCTCCCTCTCTTCCTCTCTCTCTCCCTCCCTCTCTTCCTCTCTCTCTCCTCTTCTCTCTCTCTCTCTCTCCCTCTCTTCCTCTCTCTCTCCTCTTCTCTCTCTCTCTCTCTCTCCCTCTCTTCCTCTCTCTCTCCCTCCACTCTGCCTCTCTCTCTCCGTCGCTCTCTCTCTGTCCTCTGATGTGCGCAGGACATACCTTCTCATCATGTTTTTTGTCTTACAGGCTGTGACCTACGTATTGTCCGGAGGGGAGCGGCCATGTGTCTTCATTTCATTTCGTTGTTCATTTTAATAAAGTTTCATTTGTTGCTTTGAAAGTGAATGTGTGCTGGTCATTTCTGTGACGACACATCCATGTCACCAGTTGTTATTGTGCGGCATCAAGCGGAATATTTTGTACATGTTTGGGTGTGGCTGATGTGGCATGTCTTTGGTCGGGGGTGCCAGGGAGGGGTGGTCCTGGGGGTGGTGGCGGTGGGTGTTGTGGCCCTCTTGGGTGTCCGGGCCGCATGATGGGTGGCTCCATGGCATCTGTTGCCCTTCCGGTGTTGCCCTGGGCTGTGCTCCCTTTTGGTTTGCAGGCTGCAGTCGGACTTTACACCAGGTCAGAGCAGGTGTAGATTTCCTGGTGCTAACGCGCCTTATCGCCTGTTTTGTGTTTTTATCACGGATGTGGCTGGTCGTTGTGAATGTTGAGGTGTGCTGTTGTCTCGACTTTTGTCACGGGAACGCCTACTCTGCATCTCATTAGTGATATTTGCGGGGGTCCTCTGTGGCGATGTTTTTTGCGGCTGCTATCGCAGGTAAATTGGTGCTGTGGGCTGTTAACACCGGCTTGTGAATGGGGAGGTACATTTATCACGACTTTGGCTGCGGTAAAGTGCCGTTAATTCGGCGATTGCTCCTTGTGAATATGCCCCATTGTGGTTAGAATTCTGCCCATTGCTCTGCCTGATAGCCTTGGGATAGCTGGTGTAAAACATGTTGTGAAACCCTAAACATAATAAGCATATGTATCCCAGGTTTCCAGACAGCAAATAACATCATGCTCCCCTGTCAACTCCAACCATTTCGTGTTGGTTATCTTTGAGTTCAGACTTGCAAGATTCCATCTAGCAGTTGTCCCTGAAGAATTGTGTGGGATAAACGTATTATTACTTAAAATTATGCCATCATGACATATTATTTATGGCATCCTCCAACCTAAATACACCCTGAGAGTATGACACACCTTCATAAACACTGGAAATGGTGTCCGCCACCTTGCTGAGCAGCATTGATCTTAATGCGGGGATATTGATTTGTCAAATCTATGCCTCGGGCTGACCAAGAACAACATATTTTTGGTGAAGTGGAACTGAAAAGTTTAAGTAGTAGGGAAGCCCCTGTGTTGTTTCACTAGGTATAAAATGTGAGGGGAAAAGATTCCCTCAACTATAGAAAACACCTATACGAACAGCCTGTCTCCTACTGTTGTTTTGGTTAATGTGATTTAAGCCTGAAAAAGGTGTTTCTCACAATGGCTTGATGCCCAAAACTGAGGAAAAACAACAACATTAGCATATCTTTTGGGGCCATTCCGAATCCATGCTGTTCTCCAAACCATATTTATTTCTTTATGAAGCGTGTTTTTGTTGCCCATTGGTCCTTGAACCAGTGAGTGACTTTATTAACAAGCTGATCATATCTTTCCAGCTGATTCCGTCAAAGGGATGTAGCTTACGGCAAGAGTTGGAGCACAGTAAGATTAACTGTGTGTGGTAAACATGAGGAGCGAGTCATGTTTATCCCAGTCCAGTTGGATAGGGGCAGAGTTGGTGATGTGAGTCTGCCAAGTAAATTCCTTATCCGCAGTGGCTATGATTGCAAGCCCTTGGTTATGGGGCAACCAATCCTTCAGAGTTTATGTTGATGCGTATTTCTTTGGTGGTCCAGACTTATGCCCTCTACTTGCATTAAGCCCCTTAAAAAAATGTCTTTTGCGCCCAGTCTCATTAGGACAGAGTCCATGAAAGTCATCATGCAACTTTCCAGTTTTTCCAGCTTAGAGCAAGAATAAGGGGGGGAGTCACTGTGTCCCTTCTCCCCCTAGCAAGAGTCTCACCCTTATGGCATGTCCGGGTCTGAGAGGGGCATTCGCCCTGTTTCCCTTTACCAGCAATAAGTAGTACTGCAGAAGTGAATTTACTGGGCCAAGAGGGGTGGCTCAGCCCAGTCACCTCTGGGATTGGATGGCACAAAAGCACTCGCTCTGTGGGATTGCCTTCATAGGATCTGAGTACGAGGTGGCCTTTGTATTCTGACCTGTCTGTAAACCCCTATTTGTGCATGGGTCAAATTTACTAGTTGTTAGGTAAATAACAAACCCAAAATGTATTGGATGAGTTAGATACCTTAACTATCATTACATTTCAGCAGGTCATACCTGCTTAAATGCAACGGGGAGAAATCATATGGTATTTACTGCACCATGCAGATTTTGGTGCGTTAAACACCGAAATCTGCATATTATTCCCCACCAACTCCTAATAGGTATTATTCATTGCACCCGATAAATACCATATCCTGTGGTATAGAAGGATGTTTTGCACTGCAGGAGTGAGCTCTAATTTTAAAGTGTCTGTTGGGCCCACTTTCACCCCACCAGGTGGGCTGGATGACAGAATGGATTGTGAGCCTTTGTAGTCCACCAGAAAGATGTGCCATGCTCAGGTCTTTAAGTGGGATGAAAAAACTGGGGGGGCGGGGATCCCTCAATGGGGCGTGGCCGATGTAATTTAGGGTGTCACTTAAAAACACAAAAGCTGAAAATCTGTGCTGAGCAAAGTGTGCCGCTTGACTGGTATTTTCCTGCTTCTGTCATTGCATCCAGATACATAATACAACCAGTAACATTACACATACAACAGCCCAGTACTATTGGCTTTGTCAGTGGTTATTTGTTGCATAAGATAAATAAGCAATGACTAACGCCTTCGTTGTATAGCATATTGAAAATGTTTCATCTCTAAAATGATGAGACTGTGAATGAACTATAATGAGTCTCTTTGAAGTTACATAAAAGGCAGTGAAGGGTGGTACTGCTGCAGAGTTCAGATTTATTTTTGTCATCCTGACAACTGGCCATAACACAAGCTCCTATGGGGAAATGGGGTGTTTGCGGAAAACCATGCACCCTGTTGCAGGCACACCATGATGCCTGCCACAGAGGGCAGGGTTTTACAGGGTGGTCCCTTAGGTACCCCCTTGGCTATCATCGTAGGCCGCAGGGCCTAGGGGGCCCTACCAGGGGGCCCCAAATTCACTTTCCCACAGGCTGACACGAAAAGGCTATTGGAAATCGGCATTGTAATCCCGAGGGTGGAAACATTGTCCATAGGGGTGTACGATGCCATTCTGCCCGACATGAATACTCCGGGCATTGCTCGGAACCGATTTGGAATAAACGTGCAGTGTACATTCCGACTGCGAACATCGTAATCGGGCGGTCGGAATGTAAACCGACTGAGTCGGTTGGAAGGGCTCCGACGCGGTCGAGGAGATTCCGACTGTTGGGAGGAGGCTTTCCGCCCGACATCGTAATGAGCCACTGAGTGTGCTTGACGACAGTTTGGAGTGTGGGCTTTGTAGTCTGCACCAAAGTTGTCCCATGCTGCAGGAGTTCGCTCCTAGTTTCAAAGCACCTGTTGGGCCCACCTTTACACCACCAGGTGTGCTGGATGACGGAGTAGAGTGGGGGCCTTGTAGTCTGTAAGAATGATATCCTGCGATGCTGGAGTGCGCTCTAAATTTTAAAGCACCTGTTGGACCGGACTTCACAGCACTAGGTGTGCTGGATGACAGAGCGGAGTGTGGGCCTTGTAGTCCACCAGAAAGATGTCCCACGCTGCAGGAGTGTGTTCTTTGTTTTAAAGCATCTGCTGGGCCTGCCTTCACACTACCAGGTATGCTGGATAACAGAGTGAAGTGTGGTACTTGTAGTTCGCCAGAAAGATGTCCCATGCCTCAGGAGTGCACACCTTATTTTAAAGTGTCAGATGAGTCTACCTTCGCACCACCAGATGTGCTGGATAACAGTGGAGTGTGCCCCTTGTTGTCGCCTAGAAAGATGTACCGCGCTGGGGGAGTGAGCTCTTAGTTTTAAAGCACCTATTGGGCCCGCCTTCACACCACCAGGTGTGATGGATGATAGAGCAGAGTGTGAACCTAGCAGCCCACGAGAACGTTGTCCTACTCTTAATACATGACTCAACTAACACAGCATAGATTAATAGAGTAAGTTGCTCAGGCTAACAGTGAGTGTAATAGGTTACTCAAATGTCACAGCTTGAAGCTGAATCACCATGCTGCTTTACATTGTGCATTTTCCACTTTGCCCTGCCCATTGTCTGAAATTGCTCTTTCTTGGAATGTAAAGATTTTCTTTGATTTTTCGATTTCTTGTGGCAGTTTCAGGTATGCATCTAATCTGACTATAGTAGCAAGCATTTACGATACAGACCTAATTTCTTGTTTAGCAAACATCTTTAAACCATGACACCTACACTGAGTCATTCAACTGAGTATGCCATCCCCACTCCGCATGACTATGGCCCCAAGTACTCCATATTACAACAGGATACATTTGGATTTTGAAATAAAAAGTGTGTTTCAAAAAAATTCCCTGAGATTTCCACTACCCACATTATAAATGTCTGTGATGTGCTGGGTAGTTTCCACACTGAATTTCAGAACAGAAGGGCAGAGCAGTGTCCCCACTGGAAATAATGGTAGAAATATCCCCCTTTATCAAGTACCCATTTTGGAGGCATCAGCACTACCCAGTAGCGTTCCCTATTGTGTAAAAAACAGAGGCTGCATCATCAAGTCGTCCAAATTGCTCCACTCTACAACTGGGAGAGAAGGAATGGAGAGGAGTGTGAGCCAGATCTTTGCCATTTTCCCAGAAATTCTATAACTGTCTTAGTCTAAATCAGTCCCTAAGCTTTAACAACAAAACCTCTCGCTCATCATCTCTTCCTATTATTTTTATTTATAACTTTCTTTCTTTCTTTTCCCTATTTATCAGTCTGCTTCTCCTATCACTAAACATTTCTCTTTTTGACTTAGTTTCAATACACCCAAAACAATGCCATACTTAGCCCAACAAGCGGTGGCCCATCGCTTCCCTCCGCTTTTCGCCTGCTTTATTGACTACTCAGCAGCCTTCGACGGGGTAGACCGCAGCATCCTTTGGCAGAAATTGGCACAGTGGAACATCAGCCCATCACTACTACAAGCAATTAGATCGTTGTATACTCGAACCTGGGTAAGGGTTAAACTTTCCAGGGAGTCTGCCATGGAGAAATTCACCACAGACCGGGGGCTAAAGCAGGGATGCGTCCTGGCACCAATGCTTTTTAACTTGTACACCACCGACATGGGCCGAGCACTGCATGGAGCGTCGCTAGCTACTCCTAAGATCGGCCACACAAAGATCCAACTGATGCAATATGCCGATGACCTTGTTCTTTTGGACCACACCAAAATAGGCCTCCAAAAAGCACTTACTGCCTTGTCTAAATACAATGCGGAAAACAAACAAGTCCAAAATAGTGATTTTTAGCCACCACCCGAAAAAAAAACTTGCTAAATGGAAGCTGGGTCCCCTGATTTTGGACTGCGTACAAACCTATAACTCCCTTGGGGCCTGGCTTAGTGAGACAGGCCACCCATGGGCTCATCTCCAAAAATTGCAGCAGAAAGGAAAAATGATCACACATGCCCTTTGTAAATCATATGCCACCTTAGATAGCCCAACAACCACTGCTGTTCAAAGAGATTTGAGGGCTAAATTACTACCGTCTCTCAATTATGCACAACAGGCATTTCCAGGGAGGTTTGCACAGGAATTGGAAAAAATACATTGCACAGCGTGTAAAAAGATATTTCACTTACCAGCCTGCACTAGAAGCACCTTGATTCGCCTTGAATTTGACCTCAACCAACAAAAATTAAAAGAGCTGGCCCCTTGACAAAATACCTCTATCTACCAACTGCGGCTCCGGATAACACCATGAAGGCCGCCATAAAATTCATCTTTCTACAACCAAGTAACCCTTGGTCTGCCAGCCTCGCCACAGCCAAAGAACATCTGCTACTAGCGACAGAGAACTGGGACCCCAGCACAATCAACTACGCTACCATTAAAATAACAATAAAAAAGCAACTACGTTTACGCTCTCGCAGTCTGGACATGGAATCCCTGACAGCCAGAGACTTTCATGAAACCCAATGTCTCCCTCACATTCTGCTTAGTCACAAGCCCCACCACTCTCATCCCATGAGGAGACAAGCATTACATCGGATTTTAGCAGCAAAACTACACTTGCTCCCCTTAAAAGAATTATATCCATCCTGGAAAGCACGGCTGAGCATTACGGAGTGTCATCTTTGCAATTACAAAAGAGAGTCCCTGGCACACATTATATTTTTCTGTCCTGCTTTGTGGCAAGTTTGCAGTATACACCTTAGACTTATTCTTCTCCAACTGGGCATCCGTACAGCAAAGGAGGCCGTCCAACAGATCTATACTTTGGACATCGTTAAGTACATGGCCAACATTGGGAAATTTGTATACCATACTCGCACACTATTGAAGGACAAGTCTTTACAGGCAGAGTGTGACGAACAGCCCTGGTGCCGCTCAACATCAGGGTCACCGCCCCGGAGGTCCGACCACCACTGAACAAGTGATTCATCACAGGGCTTTTTGAGCCTTATACCCGTCCTGATGTTCTATGTTTTAAACAAACAAATAAAAAAACATTATGACTACATCATCCGTGCATACAATACATCACTTTGACGGTCCAGTCTCTAACATTATGAAGTCTCTTTTAAAAAAAAAAACTGATTTTAACAATGTTCTGCACTGTTTTTGCTATAAGTTTTTAATGTTGTACATTGTAATGGTTTTAAGTAACCACACTAATTAAATAATTCATTCATTCATTCACCCAAAACAATGCTGTAAATGGTTGTGACGATAATTTGAAACTGCTACACCACAGAATTTGCCCCTTAATAAAATATGTAGACAGACAGAAATGCATGTGCACACAAAATAAGATATAGCTGCCTTTCCTAAATAGTAGGCTATTGACCTGGGTGCAAAAACACGCTACAAACGCAAGTAATGTAGGGACAACGGCGAGTGCGGTGAACAGGTTCTGCCTACAGTAAACTCCTCAGACGATGGGAAATGTGATAGAGCGAAATGTTCTTGTGAATTGTAGGGGTGCATCATAATCACTGATAGGCCGCACCCATATGTATTCAGACATATATTCGTTTATATCCCATTGTATACTCATGCATGTTTAGTAAAGAATGAATAGTTCACTGAGACAAAGTGAACTCAGCAGTATAATGGTGTTAGGATAATGATGTAATGTAATGCTTATTGAATTGTGTGAACATAATGCATAGAGGAATTAGTTCGTGTGTGTAATGTAATTGCAGTAGTTTAAACGTGCACCATATTAAAGTTGCACATGTAATTCATAGTTTGCATATGAATCATAATGAAAATGATTATAGGGAAACGTAAGGTGGTGTTTAAAAGTCATATGTAAAGGCCTGACTACATATATGCTTAGGGAAGGCCTGGTATAGTTTTATGTTAGCTTATTTTGTAGGCCGAGAAAAGTTTCTCTTGGTAAGGCTCTCTGGGCACAAACGGTAGATTTAATTTGCACAGTAGAAGGTTTCTGTTGAAAGTATCTTTTGTTGCAGGTGCAAGGACACATGTCTCGTTAGTAAGACTAACTCTTTGTTTTCAAAAGCTAGAGAGAGGGGAGGCATGGTACGGGGAGTGAAACGGAATGTAGGGATGATACTTTCAGCGGAGAAGGTGCCTGGGACTCAAGGTCAACGCAACCGTCCAGGATGAAGTCACTGTTTCAATGGAAAAGCACAAGAAAGAAGACCTGGCCAAGGAGGCGTGACAAAGGCGTGTACAATTGTAGTGTGGTTTTGTATTAGGGATAGTGCCCTGAGGGAGGAGGCCAGAGAAGAGGTAGGGGAGACCTGAAGAAGGACAGAGCTGAGCTTAGGTACTATGTGATTGCACTTCTTAGGAAGTCTTCACAGCTGACACCTTTTGTTCACTCTTGCCTGGGAAATCGTTATGCAGGGATGTCACTTAGCGTTAGTGTAGGGACAGCAATTGATTTTAAGCTTGTTTAGTCCAATGAAGAGCAACTTAGAAATTGGAGCAATCATAGTCTGGTTGATCCTTCTAGAACTTTCTATTCTCCTTATCCTGAGTCGGATGAGATTCCTGCGTAGATTATTATTTGTATTAGTGCCCATCTATTTCTTTAACCTCGTGTTGAGGTGCTTGCACGTTCAGTTATTTTTGGCGATAATAAATTCTCAAACTTGAATTCGGAGTCAGTGGTCCTTTCAGACAAAGTAAATGCTGATATATATAACCTGATGAGATTCTCTCCTTTACACTATTCAACAGGTAAAAAGATCTTGGCGACCAGAAGGTTCTTATAGATAACTAGATAAGAATCGGTGTTATCAGTTGGTAGCAGAGTAGGATGGTTACCTTTGATGGTAAGGGGAGATCTAGAGCAAGATAGGAGATTAAGTTGCCCCATAGAGCCCGAGTGACGCAGATCCAGAGGACCGCGGGAGAAGGATGTCGGAGGTCGTGGAAAACTGACGGAGAGTGCCGGTGCGGCGGAAGTAGCAGTTCGTAGTAGAGTGAGTATGAAAAGAGTGATGTTTGGTAGATTGCTGTGTTTTATTGTTGTGTGATGTCTTGCGGAGTTGGAACGAAAATTGTGTGATTGAGAAACGGACCGTGAGCGCGCGGGGACCGGGAGATTTATTGTGGTGTAGAATACACCCAGAGTGAGAACGTTGACCAGAGGTTGTGGGGGTCACGAGACGTCATTGACAGACCCACTGAAGATAGGGAACACATGAGTGAGTGTGTGAATAACCAACGCAGGTCGTAGGTTATTGTGTGCAGAACATCGAGTGATTGAATCCTATCGAGTGTGTTAAAGGCGATTGTCCGGTCGTTTCGCGGACAGACGGTTGCCAGATTGAGGTCAACAAGCTCAAGAGGCTGATCGGTCATTGGTAAGACCGACGGTCAGAGAGGTAATTGTTCGGTAGGACGGACATTATTTCAGAGTATGATTGGGACAGATGCGAGTGAGAACAAGTGAATTAGAAAGGAGGGGAACTGCTGCGAGCGGAGGAAAGGTGACGTCAGACAAGTGCCGCGCTGCGATAGGCCGGTTGGTGTGAGCCGCGCTGATATTGGAGGATTGAAATCAGGAAGTAAAAGCGGACATTTAGAGTGCGAATACAAAGTTGATTCATCATGAAATGTTTTAAAGCTTTACGGGAACTTTGTAGAGGTGATAGACATGTGGTTGTTCGGGAGGGAGAGGAAGCTCCTCCCGAGGATACACCAGCACATTATATGGCAAAGAATGTAGGATTGCATACTATAATTTGGCTTGAGAATTGGCATAAAATGACAGAAGCAGAAGGAGAATTGTCGTTCCCTCGATATGGTACTTTCAGGTTAGAAGTGCTGTACCAGCTAAAAAGTGTAATGGCTTCATTACGACCGCTACCTAGACCAACACAGTTTGAGGCACTACATGCGTGGATAAGAGCAGCGTATGATAGGAAGAAGGACAGATGTCAAGAACGGGTGAAGAAATCGGTCAGGGCATTCCAAGATGCAAGGTGGGATGCATTGGAGAAAAGGTGGAGAGTGGAAACGATCGAAGGAGATAAGTTGTACCCATTGTTAGTACAAAATGGGAAAATAATAAGAATCGATGAGGACGACAGTGATCTAGATGACAGCTTGTTGGATAGGATGTTGGCGGAGAGGCCACCACCATTTAATCCAGATTCAGAAGAGGGAAAGACGACCCCAGCAGTGGCAATAGTTGACGAGAGCCAGAACCAGACTAGCATGAGAGTAGTGGGAAGGATTTCCACAGGAACGGAGGGGGCAACGGCGTCTATGATAACACAGCCTCCTGCGGGGAACACAAGATTACCGGACTCCTTGACAGTACCGGTTACCATTGGCCCTATAGTACCGGTATATGATCCAGACCGAGTGAGAGAAGAGAGCTCCGTACCGACGAGAAGGGAGGAAGGAAACAGAGAGAGTGGGAATGGGTTTGGAGTAAGAGTGGTTCATTTCCCAAGACCAATGGAGACAAGTACGCTGTTACCGGCTACTGCGGACTCTTCCTTTAGGCGAGAAGAGGAGAGACCAGAAAGACCGAGGTCTTTGCGGGAATCTAAGTCAGCTTTGAGGGAGTGGACACCAACAGTAACGAACCAAGAGGATAGGATGCAAGGAGATAGGGCACAAAATGTCTCGGAAGACAGACCAAGTTCCAGGAATATGATGGAAGGGAATAGATCACAAGGACAGAATAGTGACTGTGATGAGAGAGATGGCTCGGGTTGTCGAGACGTACTGAGGAGTGCAGTACAGGCAAGGTTGCTAGACGTAGTGAGGTTGAAAGCAGAGGTAGACGAAATGATCAGTGGGGGTCTGCCTTTGGAAAGGATAGAAATTTATGGATCAGATGAACTGCTGTTTGTAGCAAAAGATGTGACTCGAAAAGCTAGAATGGCACATGATTGATTGAAGGAATTGGCCAAAAGATATGAGGTGGACCTGAACAAAACTAAAGCGTTGCAGGGACCACATATATTGCATTACAGTGATCAGGAGCTGGAGGAGAAAAGAATCACAGGATTAAGGACACACACCAGAGACCTGATTATAGGAATGAGAATATGGATTTTGTTGGACAAATGGGAAGAAAGGTGGTCCAAGAAGAAACCAGTAAAGAGAGCAGAAGGGGAAACGCCGCCGCCAGGAGGGGGGGCGACGGGTGTTGGAAATTTTCCTTTACGGGAAGTACAGAATGGAGGGTACGTGCATGTGCCGTGGAATAGAGGTGATTTGGCTGCATTTACTAATGATTTTCCTCGGCTGAGGGAAAAACCAGTAGAGTGGTACAAACAGGTTGAGCGGTTTGTGAAAATTTCAAAGGTATTGTGGATTGATTTGAACACTTTGTTTGACATAGTGGTACCAGGAGATTTGTGGACAGCTTGTAAAGTCGCTATTGAGTGGCCGACTTCAGAACCAGAGAGAGAGGCGGTTACAAATGGTCCATCACCACTAGTCATGAAAAAGTATGAACAGGTGATTACATGGTTGAAACTGAAGATTTCACCTCAAGATATAGATTGGGTTAAGATAGATCGGACTGTACAGGAACCCAAGGAAACGGTGCATGAATATTATGAAAGACTTCTGCAAGCTTTTAAACAGTATAGTGGGTTAGATATCTTGGACCCCAAGGATATGGGACAGTTTGTCTCAAAGTTTGTACTGGGTCTGAGAATGGAAATCAGCCTCATGATACAGCACCATTTGATCTGCTGGCAGAACAAGCCACTAGATGAAATTCTGCGGTATGCGAGATACTGTAGTGATGAGGTGGATTCGAAACATCGAAAGCTAAAAGACAAATTAATGCTTGTCCAGATGCAGACAGCACAGAGTCAGCCTAGTGGAGGGACCTTAGGGAGAAAGCAAGGAAATTTCCAGGGAAACCAGAATGGGCAGGGACAGGGAAAGGGAAAACCAGTAGACCCCAAGACAGGAGTGGACGTGGCCACACTGAAGAAGACCACTTCGTGTCATCTTTGTCGCCAGGTCGGACATTGGAAACGCGAGTGTCCTTTGAACCCAGCAAATCAGGTGCAGGAAGAGGAAGAGGGGGTTCAGGCACCCGCGCAGGAGGTAGTTAACACAATAACGAGACCTAGGACGATGAAAGGGGGGGTTTACAATTCTCACGCCCAGATTCCCCAAGCTCCAAGGATTTCACAAGGAACACGAACGTACCAACAGATGCCCCTGTTCGAAGGTTACGATGAGGATAGCTCAGACCCTTTATCCTGACGGTGCCTGAGGGGGGAGGAAGACTGCACACTTGGAGCGGTCTTGGAGGTAGACCAGAGAGGACCTTTTGTGGAGGCAGAGATTGAGGGCAATCCTGCAACACTTTTGGTTGATACTGGAGCTACCCGGTCTACTGTAAGATCCGCAGTAGTCCCTAACCTACCCCTCTCGGGACAATCAATCCAGGTTGTTGGAGTAGCGAACAAGAGGATAAGCAGCCCATTGACAGAACCGATCCTAGTAAAGATAGGTTCCTTCCAAACTAGACATCAGTTTGTAGTGTGTGATACGAGTCCAGTTTGCCTTTTAGGGAGAGATCTGTTGTGCAAGTTGAACTGCACGATTTATTGTACACCACGGGGAGTGGAGGTCCAGACGAGAGATGACGATGCTGACTTTAAGATTGCCAATCAGCATCTGTGTATAGATCTGTACCCAATGGTGACGGTGGAAGAACTTCCACCTGATCTGAGAGACGCAGTGTCGTCTGTGGTGTGGGATTTTGCAGGAGACGAAATAGGTCTAATCAGATGGGTTGAACCAGTGCGGATTGAGGTGAAACAGAATGTTGATTTCCCAAGAACACCTCAATACAACCTGTCGACAGAAACGATTGCAGGAATAAAACCTGTGATCGAGACTTTCATTGAGAAGGGTATATTAAAAGAGATCAGAGGTAGTCCCTGTAATTCACCCATAATGGGACTACAGAAACCGAGCGGGAAGTACAGGATTGTGCAAGACCTGCGAAAGGTCAACACGATAGTTGTCCCTTGTTGTCCAGTGGTACCGAATCCTTCAGTAATACTGTTCCAGATCCCATGTGAAGCCGAGTGGTTTACGGTTATCGATTTGTGTCAAGCCTTCTTTTCGATACCGCTCCACGAGGAAAGCCAATTTCTTTTTGCGTTCAGGCTAGAAAATCGCGTGTTAACATGGTGTCGTATCCCTCAAGGGTATACGGAAAGTCCATCGATCTTTAACCATATCCTGAAGAAGAACCTTGAGAGTCTCGTGTTGCCGCAGAACTCAGTTCTCGTGCAATACATAGATGACTTGCTCATTGCCTCAGAAACAGAAGATGCTTGCAGAATTGACACTGTAGCACTGTTGAACCACTTAGCAGAGAACGGACATAAGGTGTCCCCGAACAAGCTGCAGTACTGTTTGAAAGAAGTACAGTACTTGGGACACAGATTGGAAAAAGGCAAGAGGAAGGTGTCGCCAGATCGAATTGAGGCAATAATGAGCATGGCAGTACCCACGACACAGAGAGAAGTTAGGATGTTTCTAGGAATGGTTGGCTATTATCGACAGTGGATTCCTAGTTTCTCCTTGAGAGCAAAGCCTCTGCAGAGGCTTACGCACAAGGATGTGAGTGATCCGGTACCATGGGATGAGGAGTGCTTGATATCATTCCTGAAACTGAGAGAGGATTTGTGCAGGGCTCCAGCATTGGGAATGCCTGATTACAACAAGGCCTTTTCATTGTTTTGTTACGAAAGGGAAGGATGTGCATTAGCAGTGTTAGCTCAGAACCATGGAGGTGTCCGTAGACCAGTTGCCTACTTTTCAGTTACTTTAGATCCAGTAGCTTCTGCGTTGCCCGGATGTCTAAGATCCGTTGCTGCAACAGGTGTCAGCATTGAAAGATGTGAAAGCATTGTAATGGGACATCCATTGACTGTACATGTGCCACATTCGGTTGAGTTATTGATGACCAGGACCAAGACCCAGCACCTAACGAACAATAGGTTAACGAGGTACGAGCAAGTCATACTTGCCGCAGAGAATGTGACTCTGAAAAGGTGCTCTGTCTTGAACCCTGCGACATTGATGCCTACACCGAGCACGGATGATGAAGATTGTGCGGACCATGATTGTCTCGATGTGACCGAGCTTTGCACCAAACCGAGACCTGACATTGTCGATGAGCCATTGGCCGACCCAGATGAAATTTTCTTTGTCGATGGTTCATGCTTAAGAGACAGTGTGGGGCAATTGAGAGCAGCGTTTGCTGTATGTACCATTTCAGGAGTGGTCGAGGCTGCTTGCCTAGAAGGAGTACGCTCCGCGCAGGTAGCTGAGATCATTGCCTTGACCCGTGCCTGTTTGGCCGCTGATCGAATTCGAATCACGATTTACACAGACAGCCAATATGGGTTTGGCGTGGTGCACGACTTCGGGCAGTTATGGTCTCAGAGGGGATTTTTGACATCATCTGGCTCACCCATTCGTAATGGAGAATATGTAAGACAATTGTTGGATGCATTACAGCACCCAAAGGAAATTGCTGTTGTAAAGTGTTCAGCCCATGGGAGAGGGGAGGACTTTGTATCCTTGGGTAATAACTATGCGGACGAAGTAGCCCGCTTCTGTGCAGAACAAGGATGCATATTCACAGGAAGAGAGATAGAAGAGAGCCAAGAAGGAACCGAGCTCAGCATAATGTTGACCATGGCAGACACTTGGGAAGAGCTTAAGCGATTGCAGGATGAAGTTTCAAACCAGGAGAGAGAGGGATGGATCAAAGCTGGGTGTGAGAAAGGAGACGTGGATGTGTGGGTATCAAACGATGGGAGAGCCGTGTTGCCGGAAGAATTGCTGAGTCCGATGGCTAGATTGATACATGGACAGGCACACCTGGGTAGAGACGCAATGATGAGAGTGTTCAGACAGACGTGGTATAACCCACGGTTCCGAGCAATGGCAGAAACGGTATGTCAGAGGTGTGTTACGTGTCAGCAGATGAATGCTGGAAAGAGAACGGTAGTTACGTTGAGTCACATTGGAAGGTCGGGAGGGCCCTTCAATAGACTACAGTTGGACTTCGTGGAGATGCCTAGGTGCAATGGATTGAGGTACATTCTAGTGATAGTATGCGTATTCTCACGGTGGGTGGAGGCTTATCCCACACGCAGGTGTGACACTCTGACAGTGGCTAAATTACTGTTGAGGGAGCTCATCCCTAGATTCGGGATCCCGACCTCTTTGGAATCAGATAGAGGAGGGCACTTCCATAGCGAAATCATGAAGTTACTTTGTGCAGCATTGAACATTGACCAGAGACTCCACTGTAGTTACAGACCGGAGGCTTCTGGGATGGTGGAACAAGTTAATGGAACTTTGAAAGCCCGGATGGCAAAAATGTGTTCTTCGACATCCCTGAAATGGCCCGACGCCTTGCCACTGGTGCTAATGAGCATGCGAAGTGTCCCAGACAGAAAGACCGGGTTGTCCCCCATGAAATATTAATGGGGAGGGCAATGAGACTGCCAGCAGTACCAGCTACAGCCTTGATAAGCATCACTGATGATTTGATTCTCGATTATTGTAAAGGACTCTCTGATGTGGTCCGTTCTGTATCCCAGCAGGTGCAAGCAGCAGTGGTTCCAGCCTCGAGTGATCTGTGCCACGACTTGTGTCCCGGTGACTGGGTGCTCGTCCGGAAGCAAGTGAGGAAGAGTTGCTTGGATGCCCGTTGGCGTGGCCCGTATCAGGTGATACTTATCATGAACACAGCAGTAAAGTGCGGAGGATTGCCGAACTGGGTGCATGCTTCCCATACCCGCAGAGTTCCAGCACCCTTGGAAGAAACAGCTCCTCTCGTAAATGAAAATCCAGCTGATGTGGCAGGGCCACATGGGAGGACAAGTCAAGCTGTAAGGGTCGCTGACACAGCTGGTAGTGCACTAGAGCAAGCTGAAGGGGGTTTCCACAGTTCGAACCCTGACTCAGACACCGAAGAAGGAGACGGTGCAGTGGGCGGAGAAGAGTCAAATTCAAAAGAAAGAGGAAGTAGTGCACTGGGTATAGAAGGGGAAGGCAGACGAACGAACAGAAGTGCAGAAAGTTGGCCTGAGAGACAGAGGCGACTGAACTTGAGGTTAGCACCTGAGAGAGACCTTGCTCCAGTGTCTGAAGTATCTGAAACGGAAGCAAGTGACGAAGACCAAGCACAAGACAGTCGGCGAAGGTCAAGGAGAACAAGAGTGCCTTGTCGCAGATACTCTACCCCTGAGTGGACTTACACTGTGTTTGATGCAGGGGGTGGTGAGTACGGGAAGGCTGAGGTCAGTGCAAGTGGTCTGTCGGAGCCCGAATGTGGTGATGAAGGTGGTGCTGCGGATGCCAGGGCTCGAGATAGAAGGAACACTGACACTCACGGTTCCGAATCCCCCGCTTCTGAGTGAAGTTCGAAACTTGCTTTTGCATCGACTCGAATTCCCGCCTTTTGGAGTTGAGCCGTTTTCACATGAAGTGCTGATTTTGCGTCTTGAACTTTTGTATCACGTTCTGGTCTCGCTCAATGAGAATCTCATTGTGGATCAGTTATGAACTGTAAATAAAAGTCTAAAAGAAGAAGATAACCTAGGTCCGAGTGGAAGAAGAATAGACTTAGGGACTTTCCACAAGAAGAGGAACGAAAACTAGGGAAGTCTTTTTCTGGACTGTGTAAATAAGTTGTGATCGGAAAGGGAAAGCCCGGAGATTTCATAGTTGCTCGAGCTGGTTAAGCAAGTCACAAATAAAGGACAGAGACTTTTTCAGGGTTCTTTGCGATAACCAAGACTTTTGAGAACTTTCGAAATCATGGAGCCGGGAGATCCCAATCGTAGATCAAAGTGGATAGTAGGCATTCTTATAAGTAGTGTAATAATTTCTATAATCATAGTAGTTGTAGTCTCATATACTGGTTCACATGAGCAAGAAGTAGAGGCAGTGACAGGGACACCGACACCTATCACACCTAGCCAGAAGGGGGTAGACAGGGCAGCTGATAGAGCTTTGCTATTAGAAGAAAGTCGTAGATTACATGTAGATTTATCTAAAGGGAATTTTAAGTTAAATGCATATGCTAAGTTGTTGTATGAGTATGTTGACGTGATGGATGCGAAAGATTGTTATGTGTGTATGCAGTTGCCTACTTCAGTGGATGAGGGTATTAGGTATCACCATCTTCCACTGACTTATGGTATTTCATGTAGTCTTTTGCTTAGTTTGTTTTATGAGAGAGATCAGTTCGAGTATTTCTTTTCCAATTTCGACGCAGTGCTTCCTGAAGTCCCAGCTTACAAGCATTTGAATAAATATGACTATTATAAGACCGAGGACAGACTGAGGAAGTACTTCATACCGAGTTTGGAATTGGATACAGCATTCGCACACAGAAACAATCTGACTTGTTTGATGTCGGATGTAGAGAGAAAGTTTGTAGATCAGGTTGAAGACAGGTATAGACAGCTGACTCAATCCCGAGATTTAGGGCATCACAGGACAGGTTGGACAGAGGAAGAACGGTTGCATAAGACCAGGGGAAGCTATGGTCCTATAGCGTTAGATAAGGAGCAGAGGGGTAAGTTGTGTATAAGGCGTTATCAGACTTACTACGAAAAGGTTCCAGTGGGACAAAGTACTTGTGATCACGTTTTCACCATGGCAGATGTGGCAAAAGATTTTCTCCAAGGTCCTGTACAAGTGATACCAACGGTGTATTATGTATGTGGGAAGAATGCTTATGTGAGGTTGCCTGCAAATTGGTATGGAACATGTTATTTGTCAATAATATTTCCAAAGATATACCATACAGAAGACTTAAATCTTCTAGAGGGTGGAGAGCATTCAAGAACGAGAAGAGCTGCAAGTGCAGGAATCGTTGTGGGGGATATCTTTGGAGCTATGATACCTAGTCTAGGGGTAGTCTTGAATGACGTGAAGATCCGGAGGTTAGCGACTGTGGTGGATGAATTTTCGATGAACACAGCAAAGTCGTTGGTGTTGGTGGAAGGAGAGATGTTGTCGATAAGGGGAATGGTTTTGCAGAATCGCCTTGCTTTGGATGTCCTATTGGCAAAAGAGGGCGGAGTCTGTAAAATGCTGAAGGTTCAAGAGTGCTGCACTTATATACCAGACCGAAGCAAGGATCTGGAGAAATATATAAGTAACATCACTATGATCCACACAAAGATAGCGGATTTGACCGAAGAAGGGGCCTGGGAAAAGGTCGGAAAGGGTTTTGGTCAAGTGGGAGGTTGGTTTGCGAACCTTGGAAAGGGTTTCCTTGGGTACTTCCTGAGACCACTCCTTATTTTGGTGGTTTGTGTGGCTGGCTTGTGGATTATGATCAAGGCCTACAAGTGGTATCGAGCAGGCCGAGTCAAGAGAGCTTTGAGGGAAAATGACATGAGGTTGGCAAGACTGCAGGACAGTCAGTATCAAAGGCTCAAGAGCATGGAGAAATTTAGATCAGGGAAGATGGCAACAAGTTCTGTTTAGGTCGGTTCCTTCTCCGAGGGAGTAGAATGAAATGTGATGACAGGAGTCATCAAAGGGGGAACTGATAGAGCGAAATGTTCTTGTGAATTGTAGGGGTGCATCATAATCACTGATAGGCCGCACCCATATGTATTCAGACATATATTCGTTTATATCCCATTGTATACTCATGCATGTTTAGTAAAGAATGAATAGTTCACTGAGACAAAGTGAACTCAGCAGTATAATGGTGTTAGGATAATGATGTAATGTAATGCTTATTGAATTGTGTGAACATAATGCATAGAGGAATTAGTTTGTGTGTGTAATGTAATTGCAGTAGTTTAAACGTGCACCATATTAAAGTTGCACATGTAATTCATAGTTTGCATATGAATCATAATGAAAATGATTATAGGGAAACGTAAGGGGTGTTTAAAAGTCATATGTAAAGGCCTGACTACATATATGCTTAGGGAAGGCCTGGTATAGTTTTATGTTAGCTTATTTTGTAGGCCGAGAAAAGTTTCTCTTGGTAAGGCTCTCTGGACACAAACGGTAGATTTAATTTGCACAGTAGAAGGTTTCTGTTGAAAGTATCTTTTGTTGCAGGTGCAAGGACACATGTCTCGTTAGTAAGACTAACTCTTTGTTTTCAAAAGCTAGAGAGAGGGGAGGCATGGTACGGGGAGTGAAACGGAATGTAGGGATGATACTTTCAGCAGAGAAGGTGCCTGGGACTCAAGGTCAACGCAACCGTCCAGGATGAAGTCACCGTTTCAATGGAAAAGCACAAGAAAGAAGACCTGGCCAAGGAGGCGTGACAAAGGCGTGTACAATTGTAGTGTGGTTTTGTATTAGGGATAGTGCCCTGAGGGAGGAGGCCAGAGAAGAGGTAGGGGAGACCTGAAGAAGGACAGAGCTGAGCTTAGGTACTATGTGATTGCACTTCTTAGGAAGTCTTCACAGCTGACACCTTTTATTCACTCTTGCCTGGGAAATCGTTATGCAGGGATGTCACTTAGCGTTAGTGTAGGGTCAGCAATTGATTTTAAGCTTGTTTAGTCCAATGAAGAGCAACTTAGAAATTGGAGCAATCATAGTCTGGTTGATCCTTCTAGAACTTTCTATTCTCCTTATCCTGAGTCGGATGAGATTCCTGCGTAGATTATTATTTGTATTAGTGCCCATCTATTTCTTTAACCTCGTGTTGAGGTGCTTGCACGTTCAGTTATTTTTGGCGATAATAAATTCTCAAACTTGAATTCGGAGTCAGTGGTCCTTTCAGACAAAGTAAATGCTGATATATATAACCTGATGAGATTCTCTCCTTTACACTATTCAACAGGTAAAAAGATCTTGGCGACCAGAAGGTTCTTATAGATAACTAGATAAGAATCGGCGTTATCAAATGTTTGTAGTGGAAAGAAAAAAATACATTTAAATTCAAGCAGCTGTCCCACCTGTTGGATGTTATCCAGTGATGGGTATGTCTTCCCAATACTTGCGTACATCCATTTAACTATATCGTTTAAACACGAATGAATTATGCAAATCCTTTAAAAAATGCCCTACGTGTGATTCCATTTACTGTAAGATTGAACTTCTCATATAGTGCGTTTGGGTGAATCACAATCTCTTGACTCCAAACTCAGGAAAGGTATTTGCAAGTAACATAAGATTGCTGAACACTCATGTTTACAGTTTTCCGAGATGATGTATTTAAATGTGCATGTTAATCATCTTTAGGGCAAGATGCCACTAATTACAACTCCTCAGCTCTCCTCAATAAAATACAGTCCATGAAGGAACCTCTTAAATCCATTGTGCAAATTATTCTGACGGCATGTAGAAATACATCTCTGCTTGTTACATGTAAGACAGGAGGCAAATTAATAAATTAATGCAAGAGATGTAAATTACAACTTATCACTCGGCACAAGATCGTTTATGCGTCAAAAACAAGCTGTTAACATGATTCATTATTGCTGGCCGTATGTGAAAATGTGAAGTTTCGTACCTGTTCCTTGACACAATTTATATGGGTTATCTGTGGATTTTTATCACTAGAAAAAAACGTACTAAGTCGATTTGAACTGCAACCTGTGGGGGGAAACACATTTCATATTATGCAGAACTCCCTGAACAAATAATTAACATTTACTTGCTACATGCAGCTGGAATGCAGGGTACATCCATTTCACATATAACTTCAATTTTAAAGAATCTACTGACTCTGAGGTTGAGAGAACAAATATGAACACATTCGCAATGAACGCAACAAACACATGGATTTCTGTTTTAGAGATCAAAGTTCAGGAATTTAGGATTTTAATTTTTTAATTTAAAGTACAATATCTGTGATGATTTGATTTCATCTATATGCTGTGTAGAATGGCAGGAAGTTCTAAACAAAGGCCGAGTCCGAGGACTGCCCCACTTGTGGTGGCGGTCCAGCCTCCTCTGCACCGGCGGTCTGACCTCCCAATTACTTAAGATCTCATTCCTACCCGGGTTTAGTGCTGCTAGCAGATTTAATTTTATTTATGAACTGAAAGACAACCATCATGGCCTCTGTTTGCTTCATCAGATATTGTGATGAGTAGGGACGAGAAACAGGGACGGCTGCTGGCCCTATCTAAACACTCTACAATATTTCCATAAGTAACATGGAATAGTCTATGAACAATCCGTACCCTACATGTCTTCTTGATTTGTTAGGCACCATTACGTTGCTTGTGAAGACAAAGGCCTAATTACGATTCTGTCGGTCCGAGGACTGCCACACTCGCTGTGGTGGCGGTCCAGCCTCCTCTGCACCAGCGGTCCGACCGCCCAATTACGAGTTGGGCAGTCGGACCATAATTTGACTCCTGGCTTTGCAAGGGAACCGCCGTTCCCTGGTGATGGCACGGCGGTCAGGACCATTGTAAGATGCAGGTGGTGCGGCTGCAGCACTGCAATGCATATTACAAGTTTCAGGACCACCAGCATTTTTATGGAGGTCTTTCCTCCATGAAAAGGCTGGCGGTGCTGAAACAAAGTGGGCCGTACAGGGCCCCCTGTGTCCCCTCAGCCTGGGGAGCCCCAGTTCCTGCACAGCAAAGGCTTTGCAGTCCATGCCGTGCACGAACCTGTGTGGCGTTTCCATTGCAGTGCCTTTTTCATAGGCACCGCCGCCTTTGAAAGATGCACTGCCATGGGAACCGCCATGCCACCAGCCCGCCAGACCATGAAATTACTTGTAATCAGGCGGGTGAGCGGCAGCGCCTCTCGCACTGCCAAAAGTCTTAATCGGGCCCAGAATGTCTTTCACACTCTTATAATTTTCATAGATATGGTAATGCACAATCCTTGGCTATTACTGTAACCTAAGCATGGTTCATAACTTGGGGTAGAAATGCCAGTCAAAATGTTCAGAGCAGTCTTAAAATGTAAAATGAAATCTCTTCACTAAGAAAGTGGAATTAACTATAAATTTGGGGACATTTTGCAACAGCTTCCCTCTGAGCATATAAGGCGAAAATACTCATGATTCCCTGCATACCAAAATCCTGAAATAGGTGGACTATGTGCCTTGGTCCAACTAGAAAATGATTCTTTAAAATCCATAATTATAGATTTATTTTCAAATTTCTATAGCAGTTTTCTACCTTGGACCTAGCCTATAGAGCAATCTTTCAGTGCCAAAAGGGCTGGTCTGAAAGGTTAAAACGTGAGCAAGTGTTTTGGTGCGATATGAGCCTATTTATGAACTGGTGGGTCGGTTTCTACAGCCAATTTCCCTCACATTATTACAAAAATTGCCAGAAGCAGGCACAGATGCATGCAGTCCCCTATATCATAGGAAACACCTATAAAGCGTGTCTTTACAAGTTCAGTACTGCCCCGATTTGCAAAAGTGGGCCTCCTTTTGAGCTATCTGATTCACTAATAGGGTCATTTTTAGGTCTCGCCTACGCAGCGCGCATGCGCTGCATAGGCAAAAAGACCTTTTGCAATCGATTCGGCTTTTCAGCCAAAAACGTGCACGCGTTCCATTGCCTTCAATGGCAACGCGTGCATGTTTGGCGATTCACTTGCGGGAGCGAGCAGCTGGCGCCATATGGTAGCAATTATCGCTCCTGGCGCTGCTCGCTCCGCAAGTGAAACGCTTTCACTTTTGCCGACACTTGTTTTTTTACTTTTAGCGCGCGCGCTCTTGTTTCCTATATATTGGTGCCCTGTAGCAGCCTGTGATTTACAACCACGGCTAAGAAATTGCCCAGTAAATAAACTAGGATCTAAGCAGCAAGTGGGGAAAACTAACACAGCAAAGGAGAAAGCTCATAAGATGTAAACCTGTACCTCATGATGCATTAAGTAACTGAATACTATCATATAAAATAAAAATTCTAAATAAACTGTGTAAGGAATGTCAAAAATGTCAAAAATGGTAATGCTACAAGCGTTCCCATTAAAAAAACTGCCTTAAAAAAAGATCTGCATAAAAGAAAACGCAACGTTACGGAGTCACAAAGACAGAAGTCTCGGGAAGGTTTTCGAACCAGTGGCTAGCGAAAAGAAGGTATACATTTCCAAAGCACTAGGATCATATCATTGTCAAAATAATCGTGTAGGCTAGACTAAAAATAAGACACTTTCTCCCTAAAGGCACTACTTATAAAGTGCAAAACAAACGGTCCATTTGTGACCGAGTACACAAAAAGTGGCAGCACTTTTAAACTAGAGACAGAATTCAGCAGCTTTGCCACAGAATAGATCATCTCCATGAAACACCCCTTTGAATGGTAGGGAAGACTTGGAGACAAACATGCATGTTGAAATGGCGACATCCAAATAGCTGAATTGATTTCAAGGAAATCCACCCACTTTACTACAACTAAACTTTCTGACCAAAATGAAGAATCTGACCTCATCTTTTGAAGAATATTTAACTTTCCATACCTAGCCTTCTTAGCAGGTCTAAAAAGAATAAACCAAATTAGTTATTGTGGTAACAAAATGACACACTGCAGTATGCATTACTCGACCATAATTGTAAGATAACTCCTTTGTAGAATCAATACAAGGTAAATTACTGGCATGGCAGGTCGGACAAGGATCAGCAAAACCAATATGGCAGCATGAACAGTTAGAGCAGAAAAAGGTGGTGGGGTATTCACGAGCAGTGGAGTCTAGCATACAAACGTATCTGATGAGGCGACTCATCAATAGGTGACAACCAGATGTATCACAAGGAGATAAAGCAATGCGGATAGCAGAACAATGTGCGATATTTGTGGGACACATTTAAGAGAATTCAGTCACTCTTCAACATCGGTGGGTAATGTCGACTTTCAAAGTTTCAACATTCAAAGAGGTTTGCAGGAAAGGAGAATCAATCACTAGAGGTTAGCACTATGTAAAGTACACATCTGCAGTATAACTCTCGAGCTCTACACCTACTGCTGCTGCAGTTTAACGTGTTACAGCCATAAGCGGCATCCTGCCACCTCACCCAAATAAGAAACAATTATGGCTGAAAAGGTCTGCCAAACTACCCACATGAACCTGCAGATACAGTTTTAATCAGCAGGTTTTGGAAAGTTAGCCAAAAGAACTTTTGCAAAACTAATAAAACACCACCTGAAATAGCGCTCTGTGGAGGCTTTGTTACCAAATCAAAACAAGTTCATTAATAAGCTTGAGGATCAGTGCCCTGGGTTATAACACCGAATTAATTAGTGTTAGAAAGGCATGGGCATCTTTATGATTTGTCAGTGCCAGGGAATCAGTCCAACAAACAGAACAAGCATTGGCATAGCCAATAGGTCTCGCCTTTGGGACCTTATAAGTATTTAGTTATGCAGCACAATATCCTTGGTGCAGCAACATCAACTCTTGCATGGCTAAACACTTATAAGGTCCCAAAGGCGAGACCTATTGGCTATGCCAATGCTTGTTATTTTGGAGCCCTGGTTTATTTATTTATTTTCTGTCCCAGTCTGACCGTGACCCCTAGAGGCATAAACAGACTTTATAAATAACAAGAGAAAATATGAAATAGTGCTAAGTCTCCCATGGAGAAATACACAATAACTGATAAAGCCTAGGGATTGTGGAAATAGTAGTGATGGGTGGATAATAGACGGCCTTAGTTAAGAAAGATAAGGCAAGGTTTCAATATTTTCCTGAAGGTGAAACAATATGAATCCTGGATGACAGCATGAAGCAATTATCAAGCAGCTCTTTGCATCCCCAGTACAGGAATGCTCTAGTGCGAATGATGTCTTCAGTGTCAGGCTTTTCTGGTGGAGAGTCTTTTTTCCGCTAACCTCTCACACCTCCAGGGTAAGTCAGGTAGCAGATTTTAAAAGGCATTTTGACCTGGATATATAGCTAATGAACTTCTTTTAAAACAGAAGAAATGCAATTGAATTCTCTTTTGATGAAATTAGACCATCAGCAGCATGAAAATCAGGCTTGATTGCTGACAGTGATGGCTGTGAGACACATACAAATATGACATTACCGTAGTCCAGTGGAGAACTGATCAGCACACAAGTTGCAAGTCTAAGTTGAGATTATCATAGTACAGTAGAGAAATGATCAGCGCACAAGTTGCAAGTCTCAGTTGGTATTACCTTAATCAAGTTGAGAATAAATAAGTGAACTAGTTGGAAGTCGCAATTCAGTTAGAAGTTTGAAGATGTTTTGTTTCCCCAAGGCATTAAACAAGACATTTGTAGACTGGGCCAACCTATTGATGTCAAGTGACAAAGTGTTGTCCACAGTGAAACCAAGGGATTTCACAGATGACGAGAGGGTAGAATGAAAGTCGCCAAATAAGAATTTATTTAGGAGAGGAGCCTTAAGTTTGCTTTTGTGCTTTCAGGTGATGGAGTATAAATTCAGGTTTTTGTGGATTATTCAGAGTTAATCATTGTTGGAAAGTGTATTATTAATTGGGGCAATGGTTGTCCACCAAAAGTATTAAGTTCACTATCTTGTTAGGTCCAGTTAAAGGATTCATTATCTTAAACCTGAGCTCAAGCATTGATAGCTGTAGCATAGAGCAGACAGGCTGAATTTTAGAAAATGTGTAAAGCGTTTCAAAGTACCCACATGGTTATAAAGTGGAAAACACAACACTATAAAAATCCTACTCCAATTTCTGAAAATAGAGAATAATTTAATGAACAAACTGACACCATAACAAAAAGAATCCAATAAGCTTTACCGGAGATATGAATTTTTAAATTTTAAGTAAAAATAGCACCAAAAAGCCCAAAATACTAATGGTAGTCAATGGTCATGGAAGAGTGGTACCTAGGCCTGCTTTCAGGCTGACCACAAAGGAGTGTGAGTCGGATATATCAGCTAAGTTGGACCTGGTTGGTGGTTTTACCTTGCAACTTACATCCATTTCATTGAAACTTTTATTATGGTACTGAACTCCTACGGAGGTCTACATAATCTACAATATTAAATAAAACATCAATATATCGTTCATTTATACATTCATAGTTAAAAACATCATTGGTTCTCTAAACCATTTCTTCCATCATGCATCCATTCCAAGGTCTGAAGAATACATAATACTTATAACATACATATTTCAACGCTTCATATTTAAACATTGTTCAAAGGCACGTACAACATACAATGTGCAAAATACAAGAACAATTTCAGAACAGTCCTATAAAAAGCCTTAAAAATAACAACACACATATAACAATTTCCAAAATAAAAATATCACAAAACCATAAATATCACTAATATTCCTAATAAATATTCAAAAAAGTGTTAAAAAATTGATAAATCCAATTACAATCCATTTCATTTGGGGTGGGGCACAATAAATTAGCGGGCCTCCAAAGCAGAGTGGATTTTTAATTTAATAAGCATAGGGCCAGATGTACAACCCGTTTTTGCATGCACAAACGGGTTTTTGAACCTGTTTGCACATGCAAAAACATATTGGGCCATGTACATAACCCATTTAGCAAGTTGCAATTTTTTGCGACTCGCTAAATATGTTTTGTGACTCGCTATTTGGAAGGGGCATTCCCTTCCAAATTGCGAGTCTCAAAACAATGTACTAATGTTTTGCGACCGCAATTGCGGTCGCAAAACACTCGCAATTACCACCTACTTCAAGTAGGTGGTAATGCATTTGCAAATGGGAAGGGGTCCCCAGGGGACCCCTTCCCCTTTGCAAATGCATGCAAAATAATTTTTTAAAGGCAGGCAGTGGTCCCAGGGGCCACTGCCTGCCCTTAAAAAATGAAACGAAAACGTTTCATTTTTTTTTTTTTAAATGCATCCCGTTTTCCTTTAAGGACATGGGCTGCATTTAAAAAAAAAAAAGCTGCTTTATTAAAAAGCAGTCCCAGACATGGTGGTCTGCTGAGCCCAGCAGGCCACCTTCCCTGGGAGGGCTGGCATTCACAATGGGCTCGCAAATTGCGAGACGCTCATTAATATTTATGAGCCTCGCAATTTGCGACCCCATTGGGAATTGCAAAGCAGTGTAAACACACTGTTGTACATTTCATTTAGCGCCTCGCAATTTGCGACTCGCAATGTGTCGCAAATTGCGAGGTGCTAAATGAAAGGGTTGTACATCTGGCCCATAGGTCTTAAATAGTAGTGTCTAGCATTATGCAATCAATCAATCAATCATAGCATTTGTAAAGCGCACTACATACCTGTGAGGGTCTCAAGGCGCTGGAGGGAGGGGAGGGGGGGGGGGAGTGCTGCTACTGCTCGAAGAGCCAGGTCTTGAGGAGTCTTCTGAAGGTCAGCAGGTCTTGGGTCTGCCGTAGGTGGATGGGGAGGGTGTTCCAGGTCTTGGCGGCGAGGTGGGAGAACGATCTGCCGCCGGAGGTCGCTCTTCGGATGTGGGGGACTGTGGCGAGGGAGAGGTCGGCGGAGCGGAGCTGGCGGGTGGGGGTGTAGAAGCTGAGTCGTCTGTTGAGGTATGCTGGTCCGGTGTTGTGGAGAGCCTTGTGTGCGTGGGTGAGGAGCTTGAAGGTTATCCTCTTGTTGACGGGGAGCCAGTGCAGGTCTCTCAGGTGGGGTGTGATGTGGCTGCGGCGAGGGATGTCGAGGATCAGGTGTGCAGAGGCGTTCTGGATGCGTTGAAGCCGTTTCAGGAGTTTGGCCGAGGCTCCAGCGTAGAGGGCGTTTCCGTAGTCCAATCTGCTGCTGACGAGGGCCTGGGTGACCGTTCTTCTCGTTTCGGTGGGGATCCACTTGTAGATCTTGTGGAGCATGCGGAGGGTGTTGAAGCAGGCGGAAGAGACAGCGTTGACCTGCTTTGTCATGGAGAGGGTGGAGTCGAGGATTACCCCTAGGTTGCGTGCGTGGTCGGTGGGTGTTGGAGCAATTCCCAGTGCGGTCGGCCACCAGGAGTCGTCCCAGGCCGAGGGGGTAGATCCGAGGATGAGGACCTCCGTCTTGTCCGAGTTCAACTTCAGTCAGCTGTTCCTCATCCATTCGGCGACGGCCTTCATTCCTTCGTGGAGGTTGGCTTTGGCGGTGTGGGGGTCCTTGGTGAGGGAGAGGATCAGCTGGGTGTCATCGGCGTAAGAGATGATGTTGAGGTTGTGCAGTCGGGCGACGTGGGCGAGTGGTTCCATGTAGATGTTAAACAGCGTTGGGCTAAGGGATGAGCCCTGGGGTACGCCGCAGATGATCTTGGTGGCTTCGGAGCGGAAGGGGGGGAGACGGACGCTCTGTGTTCTGCCGGTGAGGAAGGAGGTGGTCCAATCCAGGGCCTTCTCTTGGATCCCGGCGTCGTGGAGGCGTGTGCGTAGTGTGCGGTGGCAGACCGTGTTGAAGGCGGCTGACAGGTCCAGGAGGATGAGGGCCGCGGTCTCTCCGTTGTCTAGTAGGGTCCTGATGTCATCGGTGGCGGCGATAAGGGCAGTTTCGGTGCCGTGGTTGCTGCGGAACCCGGACTGGGACGGGTCCAGGATGCTGTTCTTCTCGAGGTAGCGGGTCAGTTGTTTGTTGACGGTCTTCTCGATGACCTTCACCGGGAACGGGAGCAGGGAGATGGGCCGGAAGTTCTTGAGGTCCTTGGGGTCCGCCTTGGGTTTTTTGAGTAAGGCGTTGATCTCGGCGTGCTTCAAGCTCTCCGGGAAGGTTGCTGTCTTGAAGGAAATGGTGATGGCTTTCCGGAGATGGGGTGCGATGGCGGTGCTGGCTTTGTTGAAGATGTGGTGTGGGCATGGGTCTGACGGAGATCCGAAGTGGATGGTGTTCATGATCTTGATGGTGTAGTCGTCGTTTATGTTGGTCCAGGAGAGCAGGCGGTTGGTGCGGATGGTGGTCGTGGGGGCGGAGGTCTCAGTGGTTGCAACACCAGGCACACAAACAACACATGACTCAAATCCTGTATATGTTGCTGGAAAAAATCACAGCTTCTATCCTTTTTCAGGATTTTATCCCAAATTTCTGTGATTACATGTAAGAGCAACAGATCCAATGTCAGCAAAAGAATCAGTCTTCTAATTCCATGCTGTAAATTCCAGATTAAATAAGGCTGCAACTTAATCATCCGAGTGCTCTCGCACACCACTTGATAGCGTGGCTTAGACTGACTTAAAGCAATATCTCTGGCTAAGCTCATATTGGACACAGAGCCCTTTATGAGCATCTTCAAAGCAATCATTCACATAAAGGAGTCGATTTTCAAACTAAGCCCATATGTTTCATTAGCTCGCTCAAAGGACTTAAAAAAAGTGGACCGTTCTTTGAACATAGAAAAAAATTAGACTCTGAGGGCTGCCCTGAGTATGCCCTCATTCCCACCAAGGAGTGAATTGCCCCATCTCAATTAAGCCTGGGCGTAGTTCGCGAAGTAGCGCTACGCGAAGCTACGCAAAGTGCAGTTCGCACTACGCGAGCTACGCGTAGCACTACGCGAACTGCGTAGTGCACTGTTCGCAATGATTGCACAGTGCCGGATGCTTGTCCGCACTGTGCAATCATTGAAAACGGCATCTTGCACAGTGCGAGCTGTCTTTTACTGCCGCTCGAGTAGATTTTTACTCGAGCGGCAGCTTTCTCAACGCGGACTGGTAGTTTCTCATCGCGAGCGGTCGCGAGCATACGCGACCACTCGCAATGAGAAACCTGACCTCCCCGCGTTGAGAATCTCGCCGGGAGGTTTATTTTCCACGCTCGCGATCGGCAACTTGATGTTGCTGATCGCGAACGAGGAAAAGTCTCACCGGGATGACATTTTGCTTGCTCGCGGTCGCCAACTTGACGTTGAGGACCGCGAGCAAGCAAAAAATGACCGCTGCACTACGCTACGCTACGCGTGTTTGCACTGTGCTACGTGCAATTCGCGTTGTGCGAAGTAGCGCAAACTTCGCAAACTACGCGAGCATAGCGTAGTGCTTTGCCCAGGGTTAATCTCAATACTGCTGCCAGAGAAAGAATATACGAGGAAACTAGACCAAATTCCAGGTGAATAACATTAGGAGCAGCCAAAGAATTTAAACTTCAAATTTGTCACAAAATTCGACCTTCGGCCCCTTCAAATGAATGCCAGTAACTCATATCTAAAAATGCAAAAAGAACAATTGATGGACAGAATGATGAGCAATGCAAACATTCACCCCAGTACAGAGATTTAGGCCCAAATCCATTGTTTCTTTGCTCCCCATGCCATTCCAGTTTAAACCTGCTCCCCATGGGAACAGTCCAGCCCGACTGCCAGGCCAGGTCCTACCTGAAACAGAAACAAGCATCCTAGGACCGGTGTCGGGGGTAACGACCCTCATCAGCCAAGCTAGCTTGATTCCAGTGGCAGGGAGAGCATGGGGCCCATGTCTGGGCATACCCATCCCACTGGGGGTGGCAAATGCAAAAAGAACAATTGATGGACAGAATGATGAACAATGTCAAATATTCAGCCCTGTACAGAGATCTGGGCCTAAATCCATCATTTTTTTGCTCCCCGTGCCATTCCAGTTTAAGCCCATACATATGCAAATCAGTATTGTAACCTGCTCCCATGGGAACAGTCCAGCCTAAACTGCTAGGCTGGTTCACTGACAGAATATCATCCACAAAAATATAGATGTAAACAATATCGAGGTAAAAATATAAAATACAAAAATATTGACTCGCTATACTTAACCTCTTCGATGCTTATGACGAGCTGGACTCGTCATGGCACACAGTGGTCGTGTGCTCATGACGAGTCCAGCTCGTCATAAGACCACCCACGGGGAAGCGCTGGCGCTCCCCCCGTGGGAATCCGATCGTTAGTTTTTTTTGGGGGAGGCAGGGGAAGGGCTTCCCCTGCCTCCCCCCGCCCTCCCCATCAATGACGTCAGCGCGCGAGGCGAGCTGACGTCATTGAGGGTTTCTTTCTTCCCGACGCGCTGGAAGCCATTTGCTTCCAGCGCGTCGGGGAAATCAGGTGAGTTTTGGCTCGGGGAGGGGGTTTGAAAGAAAAGAGGCATCGAGGGAAAGGAAAACCCTTTCCTTTCCCTCGATGCCTCTTTTGTGCATTCCTGCTGCACGATCATGCGATCGTGCAGCAGGAATGCCCACTAGACACCAGGGAATTTCAGTTTTTTTTAAAAAAATGTGTGAATACTGTTTTGGGGAGCGGCCCCTTGGGCAAGGGTCGCTCCCCTTTTGGGGGACACATATATTTGGTGCTCTGCCCCCCCTTGGGGGGGCAGTTTTTTCAAATAAATCAGGAGAATCGGGCATACACCACCCCCCCGTGTGAAACAAAAGAGGCATCGAGGGAAAGGAAAGGGTTTTCCTTTCCCTCGATGCCTCTTTTGTGCATTCCTGCTGCACGATCATGCGATCGTGCAGCAGGAATGCCCACTAGACACCAGGGAATTTCTTTTTTTTTTTTTTAAATGTGTGAATACTGTTTCGGGGAGCGGCCCCTTGGGCAAGGGTCACTCCCCTTTTGGGGGCCATATGTTTTTGGTGCTCTGCCCCCCCTGGGCAGTTTTTTATTTAATAAATGGGGCCTTGAATCGGGCAAGTATTGTGCACTGGCCTGGCAGGTTGCTGGCAGTGCATACACCCCCCCGTGTGTGGCAGCCCGGGCTGAAACAGCTTCCGGGCACACACACATGTGCATGATATAGAGGTATACTGCAATAAGTGGCACTCAGAACACAATGAAGAGCGAACTAGAGGGGGCTGAGAGTGAAAGTATAGTGTCTTTGGAAGAGAAGAGATTTGAGGTCAGCTTTGAAGATCCGGGTAGAGGAGGTGGCACGGAGCAATGGGGGAAGCGATTCTCACTGTATTGCGCCATCGATCTTTCCCTTTTGAAGAGGGGGGGTGGGGTGCGCAAGCAGAAGCTTTTCCAAATTGCGAGCCAACGGACAATTTAAATTTATTCGCCAGCTACGAGGGGAGGACGTGTGTAAGGCTTTGTGTGTGATGCAGGCAGTTTTGTAAATAGATCTTGCCTCGATCGGAAGCCATCGAAGAGAGGACAGGATAGGAGTGACGTGGTCGCTTCGTTTAGACCCTGAAATGAAGCGAGCTGCTGAATGGAGGATGGATTTGAGAGGGGAGAGGTGGGATTTGGGTAGGCCCGTCAGAAGAGAATTGCAATAATCCAGTCTTGAGAGAACCAGAGATTGTACCAAGGTTTTTAAGTCTTTCTCCGGGAAGAACCGACGGATCCCCCATAGAAGGCGCAACTGGTAACGTGCGTTCTTAGCAATAGAGTTGATGTGGGAGATTAGGTTGAGTCTTTTGTCAAGAATGACACCTAGGGATTTAGCGCTGTTGACAATGATGGATTTGTTGTTGAGTAGGTTCAGCTGATCCATCCAAGATTGAACAGGAGGAGGTGAGAGAGAGGTAGAGAGGAGGAGGAATTCAGTTTTGGCGGGATTCAGAATGAGTTGGTGAGCTAACATCCAGTTGTGAATAGAGTTGAGAGTAGAGTTGAGTAGTGAGAGATCGTGTGCGGAAGATAAAGGTATCTTCCCACTAGTCCACCAGGCATTTATTTGTGGAGAGTGACCCCTTGGGTGGCAGAATAGCAGTATGTTTTTAGGCCCATCTGCCCCCAAGGAGGGCAGAAGCCACTAGACACCAGGGTTTTTTAAATTTTTGTGTTGGGGAGTGGCCAAAAGGGCAAGGGTTGCTCCCCTTTTACGGGGGTGAATATTTTATTTATACTCTTTGGCCCACCTACCCCTTAGCTTGGCTGGTGGATTGTGTGTGGACTGGTGCATTATTTGCATATGTGATTGTAATGTTTTTTTTTTCCTTTTTATTCTAGTGTAAAGCTTTTGATTCCTGTTTGCGGTTTCGGCAGTGGTTGTTCTGCAGTTTTGCGTAATTGCATTTATTTGGTAAGAAAAATATTTTTGTTGTGTGTACTCCAAATGAGTATTATTGTCATGCATGAATGAATTTTTTTGTAAGTGGTGTCATAATGGCAGCATATTTGTTAGTGTTCAGAGCATGAAATTCTTTGCGATGTTTTGCATTGTCTTATGTGTAATTTTTTTCTTCTTCTTTTTAGTGGGATATTGTTGATCCTTACTGTGTCTGTGCAGAGTAGGTGGTGGTGAGTCTAGCTGCTTCTGTCACGTGAGTGGTATAGTGTTGGAGTATATAGGTCTTTGTGATAAAGCTACATTTTGTTTATTTCTTTTTTTTACAAAGGGTTTGTTGTTGTTGACTTGTTTGACAAGTAACCTTTATTAGTAAGCATTATGGCTAGCCGTAGAATTACTGCTCAGCAGGTGGTTGGTTTGCTTCTTGAATCTTCCTCTGAGCAGGATTATGAGACTGACAGTGCGTCTGAGGGAGAGGAGGGAGGGGAAGATTCAGGCAGTGAGTTTTCTCTCCACATGGAATCATCGGATGATGAAGGTACTCTCAGTGCAGATGAAGTGCCTGATTTAGAGGAGGATACTACTGTGCCGATGGTGCAAGAGGCATCTGGATTGCAGCCTGGGGCTGCTAGGCTTCCTACTGGAAGTGCTGGACTCTGGGTTGATCCAAACATGGTGCAGCCGGTGTTGCCTGCCTTTAGTGGTTATGCAGGGTGTAGAGTGGATTGTGAACATTATTTGCCTATACAGTATTTTCAGTTGTTTATGGATGATGTATTTTTGGGTGAGATTGTTGAGCAGACTAATTTGTATGCTGAACAGTTTTTGAGGGACAACAGTGCCAGACTTAGGCCCCATTCTAGAGCTACCCGGTGGAGTCCCACAAATCTGGAAGAGATGAAGAAGTTTTTGGGTTTGACTTTTTGATGGGATTGATAAGGAAGCCGTCCATGGGTTCATATTGGTCTACCAGTCCCTTGATGGCAACGGCCATATTTCCTGCAGTTATGACTCGTGATCGGTATTTACTTTTGCTTTGGATGCTGCATTTTGTTGATAATGGTTTGGCGTTGCCACGAGATCACCCTGAATGTGACCGTCTTTTAAGATTCGGCCTGTTCTTGATCACTTTGTAGATCGATTTTCAGAGATCTATACTCCAGGGAAAGAAATATCTATTGATGAGTCTTTGGTCCTGTTCAAGGACCGTTTGGTTTTTAGGCAGTACATTCCTAGCAAGAGGGCACGCTATGGAATTAAGCTGTATATGTTGTCTGAGAGTAGGACAGGATATGTTTTTAATTTGCGTGTGTACACTGGTAGGGATTCCACTATTGACCCCCCTTGTTGTCCGTCCACTTTTGGAGTTTCAGAGAAAATTGTGTGGGATCTTGCTAGAGGACTGTTTAACAGAGGCCACCATTTGTACCTTGATAACTTCTACACTGCTGTGCAATTGTTTAAGGAATTGTTCAAAGTGGACACTTTTGCTTGTGGCACAATCCGCTCTAACCGTAAAGGTTATCCAAAAGAGCTTGTTTGCAAAAAACTTCAGAGGGGACAGTGCAGTGCCTTGCGTAGTGAGGAACTGCTAGCTGTGAAATTTGTGGACAGGAGGGATGTGTACATGCTGACTACCATCCATGATGAGAGTACTTCACCTGTGGCTGTTTGGGGTCAGATTGCTGAAGTGCGCAAACCTGTGTGCATTTTAGACTACAATAAGCACATGGGTGGTGTTGATAGAGTAGATCAGAGGTTGGAACCTTACACTGCTATTCGTAAGTCTTACATTTGGTATAAGAAGTTGGCCATCCATCTCTTCAATTTAGCAACTTTCAATGCTTTTGTTGTGTTCAAGGAGTGTTCTCCTGCGTCAAAGTTGACTTTTGTTCAGTTTCAGCAGTCTGTCATAGGCAGCCTTGTTGTTGTGGAACAGGCAAGTGTTCCTAGAGTTGGAGTGGTGGAGGATGTGGCTCGATTGAAAGATCGCCACTTTCCTGATCACATTCCTCCTACACCCTTAAAAGACTTTCCCACTAAGAGATGTAGAGTCTGTTGGCGAAGAGGTACGCGGAAGGAGACTCGTATGTACTGCCCTGAGTGTCCTTCTAACCCTGGGCTGTGTGTGCCTGCTTGTTATAGAGCGTACCACAAGCAAAAGAATTATTGGGAGCAACCATGAGTGGTAAAGTGAACTGCCTGGTCTGTAATGTTTAAGAATTGTTGTTCTGTTTCAAGGTTGGCATTAGTGCAATGTATTTAGTTTCTGATTTTGTGTTAGTAGATTTGTATCTATTTGCAATTTGTTTGTGTTTTCTTTTTTGTATAAAAAAATCCTAAATGTGATGGTGGTGTGTGTAGGCTGGTGCTTGGCTGGCGGTGTGCGTGGAGTGGCGCTTGGCTGGCGGTGTGCGTGGAGTGGCTCTTGGCTGGCAGTGTGCGTGGAGTGGCGCTTGGCTGGCGGTGTGCGTGAGTGGCTCTTGGCTGGCGGTGTGCGTGGAGTGGCGCTTGGCTGGTGGTGTGCGTGAAGTGGCGCTTGGCTGGCGGTGTGCGTGGAGTGGCGCTAGGCTGGTGGTGTGCGTGGAGTGGCGCTAGGCTGGTGGTGTGCGTGGAGTGGCGCTAGGCTGGCGGTGTGCGTGGAGTGGCGCTTGGCTGGCGGTGTGCGTGGAGTGGCGCTTGGCTGGCGGTGTGCGTGGAGTGACGCTTGGCTGGTGGTGTGCGTGGAGTGGCGCTTGGCTGGCAGTGTGCGTGGACTGGCGCTCGGCTGGCAGTGTGTGAGTAGTGACTTGCTGCTGGTCACTACACACACTGCTAGCCGAGCGACACTCCACGTAATCCATCAGCTTGTGTGGTTGCTGTGTTAGGAATGTGGGCGTGTGAAAGTGATGGGCCCTTGAATAGCGCTGTCGGCTGGTGTGAGTGTTGTAATGTGATGGGCCCGCGGCTGGTGGTGTGAATGGTTTTGTATTTGTCACACGTATGAAAGGTGTATGAATGGCCTGTAAAGAGGTTGGTGCCTTGTTGTGGCTTTACAGCTCACGAGCTGTGAGTCAATGGTTCAGTTTCTAGTCCTTTCAATTATTAACAGTGCATTTCATTTTTGTGAAATCACTTGTTAATACAATTGTATATACTGAACCATCACTCACCCTCGTGCCAAATCCAACCAGTATGTGTGTGTGTGCTTGAGGATTAGATGGCTGTGCAGTAATATTTTTTTTTGTCTTTCTCAAGCAGGGTGTACCTTGTCCCTTTTTGTGAATGTTGTAATGTGTTTGTTTCGTGCCTGGTGGTGTGAATGGTCTTGTGTGTATCACGTATGAAAGGTGTGTGAATGGCCTGTAAAGCGGTTGGGGCCTTGACGTGGCTTTACAGCTCACGAGCTGCGAGTCACTGGTTCCGTTTTTGTCCTTTCAATTATTGACAGTGCATTTCATTTTTGTGAAATCTCTTGTTAATAAAATTGTATATACTGAACCATCACTTGCCCTCGTGCCAAATCCAACCAGTATGTGTGTGTGCTTGAGGAATAGATGGCTGTGCAGTAATCTTTGTCTTTTTAGTCTGTCTGCCAAGGTGTACATTCCGTCTAAGAATAACCTACCAACTGTAGATATTGTCGTAAACGAAACACCCATGGGAGTACATGGTGATATCTATCTTGTGGATCCCAACAAGTTATGGTACCCACAATGTCCTGCAAACCTCAAAATGTCTGTCACATTTTCCTTGCAATATTGTGCCAAAATTTTCACGCTGCAGAAATAAACACATTATCTCAAAATGACCTGGTTTTGCAAGGGGGTCACCTGGGTTTTTGGCCCGGGGCTCGGCGGCCACATAGGGAAACCTACCAAACCCACACATTTCTGAAAAGTAGACACCCGGGAGCTTCCAGGGAGGTATGGCTTGCGTGGATCCCCCAACGTTTCCTTACCCAGAATCCCCTGCAAACCTCAATTTTAGCTGAAAAATCACTTTTTTCACACATTTTTGTGTGGGAAAGTGTGTCATTACTGGCCTCACACAAATTTCCTACCACCCAGCGTTCCCCCAGGTCTCCCGATAAAAATGGTGCCTCACTTGTGTGGGAGGCCCAAGTACCCACGACAGGCAAGGGCCCACAACGTATTGAGGCGACCTCAAAATGGCCTTTCACAAAACGACCTGGTATTGCAAGGGGGGTCACCTGGGTTTTTGGCCCTGTGCTCGGCGGCCATCTAGGGAAACCTACCAAACCCACACATTTCTGAAACGTAGACACCCGGGGGCTTCCAGGGAGGTATGGCTTGCATGGATCCCCCAACGTTTCCTTACCCAGAATCCCCTGCAAACCTCAATTTTAGCTGAAAAGATCACTTTTTTCACACATTTTTGTGTGGGAAAGTGTGGCATCACTGGCCTCACACAAATTTCCTACCACCCAGCGTTCCCCCAGGTCTCCCGATAAAAATGGTGCCTCACTTGTGTGGGAGGCCCAAGTACAATCGACAGGCAAGGGCCCACAACGTATTGAGGCGACCTCAAAATGGCCTTTCACAAAACGACCTGGTTTTGCAAGGGGGGTCACCTGGGTTTTTGGCCCTGTGCTCAGCGGCCATCTAGGGAAACCTACCAAACCCACACATTTCTGAAAAGTAGACACCCGGGGCTTCCAGGGAGGTATGGCTTGCGTGGATCCCCCAACGTTTCCTTACCCAGAATCCCCTGCAAACCTCAATTTTAGCTGAAAAAATCACTTTTTCACACATTTTTGTGTGGGAAAGTGTGGCATCACTGGCCTCACACAAATTTCCTACCACCCAGCGTTCCCCCAGGTCTCCCGATAAAAATGGTGCCTCACTTGTGTGGGAGGCCCAAGTACCCACGACAGGCAAGGGCCCACAACGTATTGAGGCGACCTCAAAATGGCCTTTCACAAAATGACCTGGTTTTGCAAGGGGGTCACCTGGGTTTTGGCCCTGTGCTCGGCGGCCATCTAGGAAACCTACCAAACCCACACATTTCTGAAACGTAGACACTCGGGGCTTCCAGGGAGGTATGGCTTGCATGGATCCCCCAACGTTTCCTTACCCAGAATCCCTGCAAACCTCAATTTTAGCTGAAAAAATCACTTTTTCACACATTTTTGTGTGGGAAAGTGTGGCATCACTGGTCTCACACAAATTTCCTACCACCCAGCGTTCCCCAGGTCTCCCGATAAAAATGGTGCCTCACTTGTGTGGGAGGCCCAAGTACTCGCGACAGGCAAGGGCCCATAACGTATTGAGGCGACCTCAAAATGGCCTTTCACAAAACGACCTGGTTTTGCAGGGGGTCACCTGGGTTTTGGCCCTGTGCTCAGCGGCCATCTAGGAAACCTACCAAACCACACATTTCTGAAAAGTAGACACCCGGGGCTTCCAGGGAGGTATGGCTTGCGTGGATCCCCATCGTTTCCTTACCAGAATCCCTGCAAACCTCAATTTTAGCTGAAAAAATCACTTTTTCACACATTTTGTGTGGGAAGTGTGGCATCACTGGCCTCACACAAATTTCCTACCACCCAGCGTTCCCCCAGGTCTCCCGATAAAAATGGTGCCTCACTTGTGTGGGAGGCCCAGTACTCGCGACAGGCAAGGGCCCACAACGTATTGAGGCGACCTCAAAATGGCCTTTCACAAAACGACCTGGTTTTGCAAGGGGTCACCTGGGTTTTGGCCCTGTGCTCGGCGGCCATCTAGGAAACCTACCAAACACACACATTTCTGAAAAGTAGACACTGGGGGCTTCCAGGGAGGTATGGCTTGCGTGGATCCCCCAACGTTTCCTTACCCAGAATCCCTGCAAACCTCAATTTTAGCTGAAAAAATCACTTTTTCACACATTTTGTGTGCGAAAGTGTGGCATCACTGGCCTCACACAAATTTCCTACCACCCAGCGTTCCCCAGGTCTCCGATAAAAATGGTCCCTCACTTGTGTGGGAGGCCCAAGTACCGCGACAGGCAAGGGCCCACAACGTATTGAGGCGACCTCAAAATGGCCTTTCACAAAACGACCTGGTTTTGCAAGGAGGTCACCTGGGTTTTGGCCCTGTGCTCAGCGGCCATCTAGGGAAACCTACCAAACCCACACATTTCTGAAAAGTAGACACTCGGGGCTTCAGGGAGGTATGGCTTGCGTGGATCCCCCAACGTTTCCTACCCAGAATCCCCTGCAAACCTCAATTTTAGCTGAATAAATCACTTTTTTCACACATTTTTGTGTGGGAAAGTGTGGCATCACTGGCCTCACACAAATTTCCTACCCAGCGTTCCCCAGGTCTCCCGATAAAAATGGTGCCTCACTTGTGTGGGAGGCCCAAGTACCCGCGACAGGCAAGGGCCCAAAACATTTTTTGATAGGCAATGTTGATGTTGCCTCAAAACGTTTTGTGTCCTTGCATGTCGCGGGTACTTGGGCCTCCTACACAAGTGAGGCACCATTTTTATCGGGAGACCTGGGGAACGCTGGGTGGTAGGAAATTTGTGTGAGGCCAATGATGCCACACTTTCCCACACAAAAATGTGTGAAAAAAGTGATTTTTTCAGCTAAAATTGAGGTTTGCAGGGATTCTGGCAAGGAAACGTTGGGGGATCCACGCAAGCCATACCTCCCTGGAAGCCCCCGGGTGTCTACTTTTCAGAAATGTGGGGTTTGGTAGGTTTCCTAGATGGCCGCCGAGCACAGGGCCAAAACCCAGGTGACCCCCTTGCAAAACCAGGTCATTTTGTGAAAGGCCATTTTGAGGTCGCCTCACTACGTTGTGGGCCCTTGCCTGTCGCGGGTACTTGGGCCTCCCACACAAGTGAGGCACCATTTTTATCGGGAGACATGGGGGAACGCTGGGTGGTAGGAAATTTGTGTGAGGCCAATGATGCCACACTTTCCCACACAAAAATGTGTGAAAAAAGTGATTTTTTCAGCTAAAATTGAGGTTTGCAGGGGATTCTGGGTAAGGAAACGTTGGGGGATCCACGCAAGCCATACCTCCTGGAAGCCCCCGGGTGTCTACTTTTCAGAAATGTGTGGGTTTGGTAGGTTTCCCTAGATGGCCGCTGAGCACGGGGCCAAAGACCCAGGTGACTCCTTGCAAAACCAGGTGGTTTTGAGATAGGCAATTTTGATATCGCCTCACTACGTTTTGGGCCCTTGCCTGTCGCGGGTACTTGGGCCTCCCACACAAGTGAGGCACCATTTTTATCAGGAGACCTGGGGGAACGCTGGGTGGTAGGAAATTTGTGTGAGGTCAATGATGCCACACTTTCCCACACAAAAATGTGTGAAAAAAGTGATTTTTTCAGCTAAAATTGAGGTTTGCAGGGGATTCTGGGTAAGGAAACGTTGGGGGATCCACGGCAGCCATACCTCCCTGGAAGCCCCCGGGTGTCTACTTTTCAGAAATGTGTGGTTTGGTAGGTTTCCTAGATGGCCGCTGAGCACGGGGCCAAAGACCCAGGTGACTCCCTTGCAAAACCAGGTGGTTTTGAGATAGGCAATTTTGATGTCGCCTCACTACGTTTTGGGCCCTTGCCTGTCGCGAGTACTTGGGCCTCCCACACAAGTGAGGCACCAGTTTTATCGGGAGACCTGGGGGAATGCTGGGTGGTAGGAAATTTGTGTGAGGCCAATGATGCCACACTTTCCCACACAAAAATGTGTGAAAAAGTGATTTTTTTCAGCTAAAATTGAGGTTTGCAGGGGATTCTGGTAAGGAAACGTTGGGGGATCCACGCAAGCCATACCTCCCTGGAAGCCCCCGGGTGTCTACTTTTCAGAAATGTGTGGGTTTGGTAGGTTTCCCTAGGTGCCGGCAGAGCTAGGGTTCACAAACTACAGCTAGGCACTTTGCCAAAAAAGGGTCATTTTTCACTGCGAAATTGAGGTGTGACCATGTTGCGTTTTGCGCCGTTTCCTGTCGCAGGCACTAGGCCGAACCACACAAGTGAGGTACCATTTTTCTCGTATTACTTTGGGGACGCGGGGTGGGTGGAAATTTGTGGATCCACGCAGATTCCAGAACTTTCCACCACAGAAATGTGGGGAAAATGTGGTTTTTTTGACAATTTTTTAAGTTTGCAAGGGATTCTGGGTAACAGAACCTGGTGGGAGGCAGTCAAGTCACCCCATCCTGGATTCCCTGGGTGTCTAGTTTTCAAAAATGTATAGGTTTGCTAGGTTTCCCTAGGTGCCGGCAGAGCTAGGGTTCAAAAACTACAGCTAGGCACTTTGCCAAAAAGGGTCATTTTTCACTGCGAAATTGAGGTGTGACCACGTTGCGTTTTGCGCTGTTTCCTGTCGCAGGCACTAGGCCGACCCACACAAGTGAGGTACCATTTTTCTCGTAAGACTTTGGGGAACGCGGGGTGGGTGGAAATTAGTGGATCCACGCAGATTCCAGAACTTTCCACCACAGAAATGTGGGGAAAATGTTGTTTTTTTGACAATTTTTTATGTTTGCAAGGGATTCTGGGTAACAGAACCTGGTGGGAGGCAGTCAAGTCACCCCATCCTGGATTCCCCTGGGTGTCTAGTTTTCAAAAATGTATAGGTTTGCTAGGTTTCCTAGGTGCCGGCAGAGCTAGGGTTCAAAACTACAGCTAGGCACTTTGCCAAAAAGGGTCATTTTTCACTGCGAAATTGAGGTGTGACCACGTTGCGTTTTGCGCCGTTTCCTGTCGCAGGCACTAGGCCGACCCACACAAGTGAGGTACCATTTTTCTGGTAAGACCTTGGGGAACGCGGGGTGGGTGGAAATTTGTGGATCCACACAGATTCCAGAACTTTCCACCACAGAAATGTGGGGAAAATGTGGGTTGTTTGACAATTTTTTATGTTTGCAAGGGATTCTGGGTAACAGAACCTGGTGGGAGGCAGTCAAGTCACCCCATCCTGGATTCCCCTGGGTGTCTAGTTTTCAAAAATGTATAGGTTTGCTAGGTTTCCCTAGGTGCCGGCAGATCTAGGGTTCAAAAACTACAGCTAGGCACTTTGCCAAAAAAGGGTCATTTTTCACTGCGAAATTGAGGTGTGACCACGTTGCGTTTTGCGCCGTTTCCTGTCGCAGGCACTAGGCCGACCCACACAAGTTTGGTACCATTTTTCTCGTAAGACTTTGGGGAACGCGGGGTGGGTGGAAATTTGTGGATCCACGCAGATTCCAGAACTTTCCACCACAGAAATGTGGGGAAAATGTGGGTTGTTTGACAATTTTTAGGTTTGCAAGGGATTCTGGGTAACAGAACCTGGTGGGAGGCAGTCCAGTCACCCCATCCTGGATTCCCCTGGGTGTCTAGTTTTCAAAAATGTATAGGTTTGCTAGGTTTCCCTAGGTGCCGGCAGAGCTAGGGTTCAAAAACTACAGCTAGGCACTTTGCCAAAAAAGGGTCATTTTTCACTGCGAAATTGAGGTGTGACCACGTTGCGTTTTGCGCCGTTTCCTGTCGCAGGCACTAGGCCGACCCACACAAGTGAGGTACCATTTTTCTCGTAAGACTTTGGGGAACGCGGGGTGGGTGGAAATTTGTGGATCCACGCAGATTCCAGAACTTTCCACCACAGAAATGACGGGAAAATGTGTTTTTTTTGACAATTTCTTATGTTTGCAAGGGATTCTGGGTAACAGAACCTGGTGGGAGGCAGTCAAGTCACCCCATCCTGGATTCCCCTTGGTGTCTAGTTTTCTAAAATGTATAGGTGTGCTAGGTTTCCCTAGGTGCCGGCAGAGCTAGGGTTCAAAAACTACAGCTAGGCACTTTGCCAAAAAAGGGTCATTTTTCACTGCGAAATTGAGGTGTGACCACGTTGCGTTTGCGCCGTTTCCTGTCGCAGGCACTAGGCCGACCCACACAAGTGAGGTACCATTTTTCTCGTAAGACTTTGGGGAACGCGGGGTGGGTGGAAATTTGTGGATCCATGCAGATTCCAGAACTTTCCACCACAGAAATGTGGGGAAAATGTGTTTTTTTTGACAATTTATTAGGTTTGCAAGGGATTCTGGGTAACAGAACCTGGTGGGAGGCAGTCAAGTCACCCCATACTGGTTTCCCCTGGGTGTCTAGTTTTCAAAAATGTATAGGTTTTCTAGGTTTCCCTAGGTGCCGGCAGAACTAGGGTTCAAAAACTACAGCTAGGCACTTTGCCAAAAAAGGGTCATTTTTCACTGCGAAATTGAGGTGTGACCATGTTGCGTTTTGCGCCGTTTCCTGTCGCAGGCACTAGGCCGACCCACACAAGTGAGGTACCATTTTTCTCGTAAGACTTTGGGGAACACGGGGTGGGTGGAAATGTGTGGATCCACACAGATTCCAGAACTTTCCACCACAGAAATGTGGGGAAAATATGGTTTTTTTGACAATTTTTTAGGTTTGCAAGGGATTCTGGGTAACAGAACCTGGTGGGAGGCAGTCAAGTCACCCCATCCTGGATTCCCCTGGGTGTCTAGTTTTCAAAAATGTATAGGTTTGCTAGGTTTCCCTAGGTGCCGGCAGAGGTAGGGTTCAAAAACTACAGCTAGGCACTTTGCCAAAAACGGGTCATTTTTCCCTGCGAAATTGAGGTGTGACCACGTTGCGTTTTGCGCCGTTTCCTGTCGCAGGCACTAGGCCGACCCACACAAGTGAGGTACCATTTTTCTCGTAGCCTTTAGGGAACGCGGGGTGGGCGGAAATTTGTGGATCCACGCAGATTCCAGAACTTTCCACCACAGAAATGTGGGGAAAATGTGTTTTTTTTGACAATTATTTAGTTTTGCAAGGGATTCTGGGTAACAGAACCTGGTGGGAGGCAGTCACGTCACCCCATCCTGGATTCCCCTGGGTGTCTAGTTTTCAAATATGTATAGGTTTGCTAGGTTTCCCTAGGTGCCGGCAGAGCTAGGGTTCAAAAACTACACCTAGGCACTTTGCAAAAAAAGGGTAATTTTTCATTGTGAAAATGTGGTACGTCCACGTTGCATTTTGAGCCATTTCCTGTTGTGGGCACAAGGGCTACCCACACAAGTGAGGTACCATTTTTATCGGGAGACTTAGGGTAACACAGAATTGTAGAGCAACTGTTATTAGCTATTGACTTTCGATGCATTTCTGCCTTCCAAATGAAAGACAATGTGTAAAAAGTAAGTCATTTTGAAAAATGACTTATAATTCTCATGCTAGTATGGGTACTCCCAATTTCGGAAATGTGCAAATATCTACTGTTTCTAAAATCTACATTTTGTTCCCATTTCAGAAATACATAGGTGTCTTTCATAACAATTTTTCCATGTATACATTTTCCCAAAATAATTGCTATATACCCGGTACATAATAAAAAACCATTGCAAGATGCTGCTCAGTTATTGGCTCTGGGTTCGTCGGATTCTTGGTGAACTCTACAAGTCCTATATATCCCCACAACCAGAAAGGTCCAGCGGATATAACGGTATATTGCTTTCAAATAGCTGTCATAATTAGAAGAAGTTACAGGTGAAAACGTTGACACAAATGGCAGTTTTTTTCAACTAATTTTCAATTTTTCCTTCATTTAACTGTTAGTTTCTATAAGGAAAACTTTAAGGATCTACACAAATGACCCCTTGCTGAATTTAGAATGTTGTCTACTTTTCAGAAATGTATGGCTTTTCAGGATCCATTATTGGTTTCATACCCATTTCTACCATTAACTGGAAGGAGGTTGAAAGCACAAAAAATAGCAAAAATAGGCTATGTCCCAGAAAAATGCCAAAACTGTGTAAAAAAGTTGGTTTTCTGACAAAAGTCTGCTTGTCCCTGAAATCTGGGAAGATGGTGATTTCAGCACCACAACCCCTTTTTGATGCCATTTGCAGGGAAATAACAAGACGCTTTCATCTGTAGCCCTTTTTTCGCATTTTTCCCCCAAAAAAACTTTTGCTGTATTTTGGCTAATTTCTGGGTCCCTCCAGGGGAATCCACAAACCCTGGGTACCTTTACAATCCCCATGATGTTAGAAAAAAGGACGCAAATTTGGCGTGGATACCTTATGTGGTCAAAAAGTTACAGGGGCCTAAGCCCGCACTACCCCAAATAGCCCAAAAAAGGCTTAGCACAGGGGGGGAAAAGGCCTAGCAGCGAAGGGGTTAAAAAGGTAAGTACAAAAATATCGGAAACAATTATTAGTTACAATATTATAGTTGTACTAAACATCGATTTTAAAATATATATAATTTAGAATATTAAAATTACCATAAATTCAATACTAACTTTAATTTATAAAAAAAATATAATAACATGTATATTTTAACAAATACAACAAATAAACTTCCTTTTAAAAATGTAAACACACTTATATATAAATATATATATATATGTCTATATATAGAGAGACATATATATATATATAATTATACGTATATAAAAAATATAAACTAATATTTTAATTAATAATGTAATTTAAAAATCTTAAATAGCATAATATTATCAAAGATTAATGTAAACATATTTAAATATACCAAAAACATAAAATATTAAAAAAGGGAATCAATTTAATTTAAAATAAAATTAAACAGCACACATATTTTACAATTTAATTAAAAATAAGTTACAAACAAAAAATATTGCAAATTATATTATTATTATAATAAATCAAACAAATGATTATATCAATTACAACATAAAATAAATTTTTACAAATTAAAATAAATACATATACATTTACCACCACATGAAAAAAAAACATTTTTCTACTAAATAAATATAAAAATAATTACTCCCAGCTAACACAACATAAAAGTAACAAAATATTTTACACCACACAAAAATAAGATTTACTATTCTAACTACAATAAAAATAAATGTACATAAAATATAACATCACAAAGTACTACAATTTACTATTCCCACTACACTTAACACAACAATAAAATGTATAATTAACAAAAAAAGCAATTCCTACTACAGTCAGTGCAACAGTAGGGAAAGTGTTGGATTGAGGAGGGGTAAAATTTACTATTCCCACTTCAGTCAGTGCAACAGTAGGGAAAGCAATGGATTGCGGAGGGGTAAAATCTACTATTCCCACTCCATTCAGTGAAATTGTAGGGAAAGCATTGGATTGCGGAGGGGGAAAATGTACTATTCCCACTGGCGGTGATAAATGCAAAAAGAACAATTGATGGACAGAATGTTGAACAATGTCAAACATTCAGCCCAGTACAGAGATCTGGGCCTAAATCCATCATTTATTTGGTTCCCGTGCCATTCCAGTTTAAGCCCATCCATATGCAAATCAGTCTTGAATCTGCTCACCATGGGAAGAGTCCAGCCCAAACTGCTAAGCCAGGTCCTACCTGGAACGGAAACAAGCATCCTAGGACCGGTTTTGGGGTATCACCCGTCATCAGCCAGGCAAGCATGACTCCAGTGGCATGGAGAGCACGGGACCTACGTTTGGGTATACCCATCCCACTCGGGGTAACAAATGCAAATAGAACAATTGATGGACAGAATGAAAAACAATGTCAAACATTCATGCCAGAACAGAGATCTAGGACTAAATCCATCTTTTTTTGTTTCCCATGCCATTCCAGTTTAAACCCAGCCATACACATATCAGTCTTGAACCTGCTCCCCATGGGAACAGTCCAGCCCGAACGGCAACTCATATCAAGCACCTCAACAGTATAAGTCAAGGAAGGGGGGATTTTACCCCAAAAAATTGACAAAACGGACAACAAATGTCCAAAATGGCGTCTCTTACAAATTTTTTAAAATCCATGCAATTCACCAGCCTGAGAGACAGCCCTGTTCACGCAGAGCTTGGTATGCTCCACATCCAGCCCATTTTTGGAAAATACCTTTCCAAGATAAAGGTACGAGTCCACTATTTCAAGTTTTTCAACGCCCAACAACCATTGGAAATTTCTCTTTAAACTTAACCTCTTTCCTGCTGAAGATCAAAACCTTGCTTTTAGCAATGTTGATCTTCAGAAAGTGGGCTTCAGCATATTTAGATAGAGCTTATAAATGAGATTGCGAACCAATGGGCGTTAAATCAAAGATGACCACATCATCTGCAAATAATAAAGAGCCAATAGACATTGTACAGATTCTAGGGGCATCCCCCACTCACTCGATTTAAAATACCTGGCAGGTCAAAAAGATACAACGATACCAAAAGGGGGGCCAACAGACAACCGTTCTTAAGACAGTTATTGGTTTTTAACCCTGCAGGATAAATCCTGTGACCCTCCCATCAGAACTTGACACCATGTATCCGTGTGTGACTCCATAATGAGACCAAAAAGGTGGTGGGGAATGCCCAAAAGGAGCAGCTTCCTCCACAGCGTTTAATGATCCACCCTATCAAACGCTGTAGAGAAATCAATAAAGGGTATATAAATGGGCAATGCCTGGCTGGAAAACATATTTTTCCACAATAGTCTGAAGGACCGCAATGTTGTCTAATGTACTATAAATAATTCCTCCTAAAAGCAGCTTGTCCTGGATGTTTAATAATATGATCATGAGCCCAGTGTTATAAGTGACTAAGAATGCTCTTAGCAAATAATTTGCCAGAAGCATCCAGAAAAGTGATCTGTCTGAAGCTTGCCAGAGATGCTTTGCAACCCTTTTTATACAAAGGAACAACAGCGCTCCCCTTCAAAGACTGGGGAATTTTCCCAGTTTGATAGCAATAATTAAACAACAGGGCAAGAAAGGATCCCAAGGCAAAAAGCCTCTTTTTTAATAATTGAAACAGGAACTTCATCAGGACCCTGGGTGCCAGAGGTTCTGGCGTTCTTTATAAACACCACAATCTCCTCCACCAAGGGGGCACAATACATCAAAAATGATGCCTCATCCACACAGACAGACACGTGAGAGTCTTGCTTGTTATTCACATACAACTGAGAAATATAATCCTCCCAAACCTTTTTAGAAATTGGGATAGCCTGAGCCTTCACCCTTGAATTACAGTACTCAGCTTTCAATCACCAGTACTTCCTAGTATCTTTGGTCCTTGCAGCTTCTCTCAGGCCAATCAATGTAGAATCAAAATCCCATCTGCTCTCATGGAGCTTTCAGCGACTTCTTAATCGTTTAATATGATCAATTTCCCTTCGGCGACCTAAAGAAAACAACAAAATTGTTTTTGTATTAATGAGTTTATTTCCTAATTTAAAATTTTCAATGAAAATTTATCCTTTTTTGGCAAATGAGGGCCAGCGAAAGTGATACTTAGTTTGTGGATCTCTTCCCAACTGGTCCACACAAACTCCCTTAATTTTAAGGCTGACAGCAGATGCATTTTTTGAGTCCAAAAAGAGCGATTGTTCAATTTATTAAAAGCAGTCATACCCAAACAGGGTTTTCCAGAATCCAACCCCTGGAGATTAAAAACCACGGATGTACCCACTATACTGTGTTGTTCCTTACTGAAGGGAGAGAAAAAGAAAATGTATCACAGACCCCAAACATTTGAAAAGGAACAACTGGGTAGAAGGGGCATGAAAAGTAAAATGAGCAGCTTCACCCGCAGGAACTCTCCCATTTGAAATAATCAAATCAGATATTCTAAGAATCTCAAGAAGGAGAATCCCATATTTATCCATTCTAATTTTATTAGGGAATAAGATCTCAGCTATGGACCAGATTTCTTCCTTGGTAACATTAGCATAAATTGCAGAAGTAGAGTTAGACACTTTGGCATTTAAATCTCCCATAATTATTACATGGGGTAATTCTCTCCTAGTGGATATATCACAAAAAGGAGAAAAATTAACTCACCACATAATCATAAGATTTCCCAGGCGGAATATACATATTTGTCAACAGGAAGAAAGATGGATGACCATTTTCTCCCAGACACGCCAACTTCAGGCATAAACACAAATTAGAGGGATGTCTATAAATCCACCTGATTTCAATTAACAGAATTCTTGAGCAAAATCCCCCCCCCCAGCATGCCCCCTTTCAGACTTTCAGAGTGCCTGGCATTACTAGAGAATTCAAAATAGCCATTGAAATCAAACACTTTGCATGACCAGGTTTCTTGTAGGCACATAATTAATGGGTTCAGGGATTTCAGAAAATTAAATTTTTCCTCATTTTGACCCAACCCAGACATATTCCATGTCAAAAATAATCCACACAAGCTACCTCAAGGTCCAAGTCAGTGTCCTGTGAATGGACCACCGAACCAGCCAACATATTTATTGTTCGACCCCTTTGCCCTAAAGCTGGAATTTTCAAGGGATTGCATTACACTTGTATCAGACAGGATGTCACAAGAGCAACGCAATCCCTCAGTCAGAATTATCAAGCAATGCAAGAACACCCTGCATAGCCCTGCATAGCTTGCAAAATCTGGAGTAATGCAAGGCAGCACAAGACATTGCTTTGCGTTGCTCTGCCCTGGGAAGGCGTTCCAAGGGTGAAGAGTCGATGTTCCCAGGCCACCACCCATGGATTTTGCCGCATTCCCAGATTTACCAGGGGAGGAAAACCTAGGAATCTGTCAAAATGCTACACCTTTCAAGGGGAGATGCAATGAGGAAAAATATCTTTATTTCTCTTAATTGTTTCCTCTTTCTAAGTGATCTGCATTTTGCAGCACACTTAGAAAGAGGAGAAAGACTCTGACGATTGTTTGTATGTAGGAAGGTGTTGCTTCCTGGACAAAAAAAATCCTGCCTGTAACGCGGGCACCCTTGTACCATGGCACAAGGGTGCCTGCATTGGCGTAAGGCAGCACATTGTGCACCAGCACAAGGAGAGTACAGTAATGTGCCATATAATGTTAAATACGGCGGCACAATCCTGCCCTCCCAATTTCATGCAGTGCAGCCTGGCAAGGTGTCTTGTTTCATTGCACTGAATGTAAGTATGATAAATCTGGCCCTCAGTCTTTTTCCTGGAAGTCAAAATCCTTCAGCGTTTTAGGGCAGCAGGGCGCACAATGTTAGATAGGCATTGGATGAGTTCCTGGTGAAGATGTTGGTTTTGGTGGGAGAGCCTCAGAGCAGCAGTAATTCAAATTTCATAACAAGGGAAGTCTTCTCACTGGCCAGATACTTGTGATGCTTTCGCACGGTAAAGATTTTTATTTTTGGACTTTGTCAGAGCTTGAATTCCTTCAACAGGTCAAGACTGCAGGTTGTAGCCAAAAAGAGCTCCACAAGAATGAATACTGTTTCCACTAGGTCCTGTGGAGGAGGATTGGCCATCGTTAAAAAGCTCATTAGTGAGAAAACTAAATCTTCATCCATCGGCAGCCCACCTTGCATGATCAACCTGGCAGGTTTACCCCAGTCCTCTGGAGGTCTTTAGCCCAAAAGGCTTCTAAGATTTAGGTATTTCGGGGGCTTTAGGAGGAAAACACCTTGACAGAGCCCAGGGTCCCAGGATCTCAGGAATAGCCTTAGGGTTCAGGAGTCACACCAGCAGAGGCTACCAAGAAGGGACCAGGGCAGGTCCAGTTGATACTGGCTAGCTGGGCTTTAAAGGGAATAGGCCTCTAGCCACTTGTTGTCGCCATGTGGCTTATATATGAGGTCAGCAAACTGACCCTTGGAATCAACTTCTTTGTTCTGAGTATAAGTGGGAGCAGGCCCAGCCCTTCATATCTCGTCACAGATTTCAAACAACAGGTGCAGTTCTCCTTTTGTTCTTCCCCAGGTCAAGAGTATTCTAAATAGGGTGCTATTAGATGCCACATTTATGCTAGCTTGTGGGTGGAGGTGACTCCTCGCTCCTCCCTAACAAATAGGGAAACCGCTCCTAGGGGTCCCCAATTCACTTTTGTAGCAGTTCCTGTATATTCTACTGTAAGCAATCCCACAGGGCCTCTCACTCACTAAATCCAAGATTGAGAAACCCTTCTTCCCTTGTGCAGAACTTCTGTGCCCACCTTGAAGCAGGGTCCAGTATTACCATATAATGTCTCAGCTATTACTTTCCACCTTTGAAGCATGAAAGCCCTGAATGTCCCTGCCAATGACACATTCCAGCATCCTACGCTGGAGAAGGCGTGGCTTTCTCAAATCAGATGGCACACCTGTCATGCACAGACACTTACTTCAGGAACTATTTGATGCACTAACACTACCAGCTGAGGTAGCCGTAGTCAAATGTGCAGCCCATACAAATGGCCAAGACTTTGTCTCCAGAGGTAATGCTCTGGCAGACTGGGCAGCAGCTGCTGCCAGGGGGCCCCTGCCTGTAGAGCATCCAGAATGTCAGCACACCCCCATCCTGCTTGCCCAAAAAATACCCATATGAGAACAACTGAGTGAAAAAGGTGCAGAGAAAAGCACGCCTGACTTCTCACTTCCATGCACAATTGATGATACACAGCCATATGATCACATTGCACACTTACACCTCAGAGAAATACAGGAAAGTGCACCAGATCAAGAGAAAGAGCTATGGAAGAAGAGGGGAGAGTAACAAGATCCCTTAGATTTTATCTATAAACAAACAATGACAGGAAAACCTGCCAGGCCTTATTGCAAGTAGCTCTAGATCAGTTACACTGCCACACACGTTTCACAAGATAATATATCTGCCACTATACAAACTGACTGGTTCATCCCCAATGCCCATGAATTAATACAACTCTTTGTTAACAAATGCCTAATTTGTCAACAATACTCACCGAACCCCACTATGAAAACAGTTGCCTCCACAATCCCGAAACCAAAAGGCCCCTTTAAAGAATTCCATATTGACTTTGTCGACATGATTGACAGATGTCAGAATTACTGATACCTCATTGTGGTGGTCTGTCCATTTTCACGATGGATCGAAGCTGGACCATGTGCCCACTGCGATGCCAAAGCAGCAGCCAATTTCCTGCTCGGAGAGGTCATTTCACGGTGGGGCCTGCCGGACTCGATCCGACAATGGTAGCCATTTTTCAAATGCCATTTATTCCTTTTTAATGACCATGCTAGGGATTAAGCACAAATTAACATCAGCATACCACCCACAAAGCAATGGCACCTGTGAACGCCTTAACGGCCTGCTCAAGAATAAAATAAGCGCTACAATTGGAAAGAAATAGCTTTATTGCCTACCAATTGCCCTGTTTTCACTCAGAAATTCCCCAAGCTCTGATCATCATGTAACGCCACATCAGCTTGTCACCAGTCGATCAATAAATATATCAGTTCCATCCACCAGACCTAAAACTGATACTGAAAGCTCTTATGAAATTGTGAAAGCTGAAATGTATGAGTATCTGTGTGAATTAACACGCGCTGCGCAGTTCCTTTCTACCCAGATATCTAAGCGGAAGGAGAAGGGCCCCATCGAACCTGAACTCCCACCTATCCGTCCTGGAACACAGATCTTTGTCCGGAAAGCCATCCGACGCTGGAAAGATCCAAAGTTTGAAGGACCTTTTAAAGTCACAGACTCCTCACCCACAGCTGTCCGCATCGCCAAAAGGAAAGCATGTATTCGCCGGAGTCACATCAGGGTCGACCCTGCACCCCCTCAGCACTGAACGATGAACTAGAGGAGGGTAACTTGTTCCCATTGACTATCCAAGAAGAAGAAGATGGTGATCATTTGGTGGTCTATGGATTCAGCCACCGCCGCAACACCTGCTCCACAGAAGTGTCTTATGTGAAGTTATGTCCTTGTATTTTATTGTTCTATATTATTGTCAGGGTGGCACTAGCGATGTTTAAGTGGTACGCTGTTATTTCTCATTGTGTTGATAAAAAGGCTTGTATTCCTCAAACTATTGAAGCCGCCAACGCCACTATGCACCCCATATCACCTCCCCCTCTACCTGCTAGCACGTGTACTGAAAGTGGCCACCGTAGTAATGCAACAGGTTGACATTCCTCTGCCAGCAACATCAGCACCCCAAATACCTATGCGCACCCTGCTTCCTCATCTCCTTCCCCCGTTGAAAATAATACTGAATGGGACGGTACCATTGATATCACACTACATCCCCCACTGTTATCTCGTTATCGTAGGGATACCCCAGTACATAGACAGCACACTGCCCATGACTCTCTTCACGACAACATGTGGTACAGGGAGATGGCCACAGTAGGGAGACAGAAGACTAATGAATCTTGTTATGTGTGCTCGTACATTCCCCATGCGGTAGGCGCAGATAGACTGATTTTCCCTAGGGAAATACCATCACATACTGCCAAGTGCCTTCTACCCCGGTTCCTTTGTCGCATACAAGGACAAGTGCAAATAATAAAGGCTGATATTTTCCATCTTTACGTGAAAGCCACAACATGGGACCCTAACACCATAACATTACGGGTTCTCTCCAACACAATCGATATTGAGGAGCTGCTAGGTAGACTGCTTAAAATTGGATATCCTGGCATAAAGGTTCTGGCACCTCGCACTAGGAAACTCGGATTTATAACAGTATCCTCCTCCCCAACAGTATGCTACCACCAAATATCCAATGACAACACATCCCCATGCCAAAATAGGACTGTGTTATGCCTACAGGCACAGATTTATGTCCATGGCAAATAGAGTAATCCTGCCTATGTAGTGTGTAGGAAAGCATCCTTGGGCCCACCCTGGGCACACTCCAATTACACAGACAGGATTGACTGGAAGGTTGAGGATGAGTGTAAGCAAATATGGTCTCAGGAGGGTGGCAGATATACCCGGGGTGGAGAGAAAATGTTCGAACATAAAAAAGCTTTTAAACTAAAATCACCTCTTCTCTGTTTTCTAGGAAATGGCACGGTGCCTGTGGGGCGTAACTTGGGAAGTAACAGCACCATTTGTAATTTGGACATGCAATATGGCACCTCCAGCCTAATGGACCTCTACTGGGCTTGCGGAGAACGCCTCTATCTCCAACTGCCTCCTCGATGGAATGGACTGTGCACCTTGGTGACCATGCATGAGGTTCACCTGGCCGTCCCAGTGGCAAATATCTCCCACATCCATGCCCATCCGATGGCGGGCTCTGTCACCTTGCTCCACCGATGCCACCAGTACGCTGAGTACTTTGCCAACACACCCTTTGATGACATACCTCAGGAGTTCCGGCTCTTCAATGACGCCCAGGTCTTCTTTGGGAGCCTCATTCTTATGTTTCAGATCAAAGCAAATGCACATTGGCTCGAGGTGACCCGCTACGAAGTCATGCGGGCCCTCAACAGTACTAGGGATGGGCTGAACGCTATCAAGGAAGAACTACGCCCCCTGAGGCTTATGGTTCTGCAACACCGGTACATCCTGGACATGCTAACAGCCATGGAAGGTGGAGTATGTCACAAGATTGGGAGCTCCTGCTGCACGTTTGTACCTGCAAATGATGCGGAGAATGGGTCCATCACGAAGGCCATCAAGGACTTAAGCAACATAGGGAAGAAAATGGCTGCTGAAGGAGGTGCCAGAGCAGACATAGCCACAGACTGGTTCAATTTAAGTGGGATGCCTACTTGGCTGTCTGCCCTTCAAAAAATTCTATTGCCGGTTTTCGGTGTGCTTTTGCTCCTTTGTTGTGCCGTACAGATACTCTGTCATTGTGTAAAAAATGCTGATAATAACTTAGTGGGTATGAATTATGCAGGAACAAGAATGTTCAAAAAGCCTATACACAGGAAGAAGGGTAGACCAGGGAATGGGGATAACTTGGCACTATTAGAAGTGGTAGAACTCACAACGGGACTGCACCCACCTCAGCATGTTACTGTTACCCAGGGCCAGGTCACTAGCCCCCAACTTCCCCCTGGCAGATACCAACTGAGAGAGGGTCTAAAGGTGGATGCACCATCACCTACCCTGACACCCTATATGTCCCTCGTTGACATCCCTGAGGGAGAATACATATAGTTAAGGACGCCACAAGAAATACAATGCTATGTAAATGACATGCCTTGGATGACCCAACTAGAAGAAGGGCCTGCTAAGTATGCTGTAAGAGTTTTGTTCGAGAATGAACAAGAGGAGGGAAATGAAGCAGGGTCCAGTTTTACCATATAATGTCTCAGCTATTACATTCTACCTTTGAAGCATGAAAGCCCTGAATGTCCCTGCCAGTCCATAGGTAACAAACTGCTAAATTGCCCAGAGTGCCCTACGCATTCACTGAAACTGTAGGCTTCATGCCGATCTAAAAAATATTACAGATTTCTCTCCTGCGAAGGCCACTAACCTCAGTTCACTGATTTTCTCATAAACAAGTCACCAGGCCCCCACCCACCTCTACTGTCCTCTGCCTGCACATCTTTCTGAACATCACGAAGATGTAGCAACAACAGGATGCATCTGTCATTTAGAAGAACACAATGGAGCAAGAATAGGGTGGGGACTAACTGCAACTTTCCATAGCTTCTCACCTGATGCTCTTTGCTTGCCTTTGAAACTAAGATGGCCACTTGCCTTAAAGTGACAATGACCTTTTCTATGCGATATGTACATATAAGGAGATTCCGCCTTAAAGCTTCAGAGCAGTGACACAAGTTGTTTTTGATGAAATGTACAATTTTTGTTATGATCTGCGTTCAAGCACCTGCAAGAGCGAGATCTAAAGTTAGAAGATCTTGCGGTCAACTGTTTCTCATTAAAAGAAACAGGTCACCTATCAGTTCATTTATTGATCACCTTCTGCAGTGTGTTTTTCACGCCGTTGGTGCTCCCGGTTAACCGTTTTATTTAGCATTTCCAATTGACGTTGTAATGCTTCATGGTACTTTGATGTTCATTCTCTCTCTCTCTCTCTTACTTTGGATTGCCGTGATTTTAAACTTACTAGATTATATGTTTTTGCTCATGATCTGCGATGTATCTTTGACACTCGTTATTTGCTAGACTGCATAGTGTTACTTTTGGTTAATGATGCGTCTTTGACATTTATTGTTTAAACTGTTTCTTGAATAAATGGTGCAACTCTTGCCTTAGTTCCTGCCTCTCACAAGTGTGACTTGTTATTTCAGATAGCAGCTCAGTGTGTTAAATTAGCTGGTAAAAAACCATTCTCCAACAACTTGGAGGTGTGACCAGGAAAATAAGCAATCCTCTCCTCCTTGTTCACTCCAAACCAGTTCTGGGTCAGCTCTCCCACCACTGGGTTTGGTGCCTGCCTGTGAGGTGGAAAGAAGAGAAGGCCTATGCAGGTGTGAGTTCCATCTGTGTGTGAGTTGACAGGCCCCTTTGAAGTAAGTTTAGGGCCAAATGTACAAAAGCATTTTTGCATTTGGGAACAACCTCATTTGCAGAATCGGCCCATTTGCAACAGCAAAAAAGGTTTTTAAAATGTACAAAAGCCAAATTGCGATTCGTCAAATCGAAATTGGACTTTGTGAATCAGTATTTCAAAGTAACGTTTTAGATTTACAGTGGTATGTATAAATGTTTTATGACCAAATTACAGTTGTAAAACATTAATTTATTACTGATATCACAGAGGCAGTGGTAACCATTCAGAAATGGGAAGGAGTCCCCATGTGATATTTTCCTCTTTGTGGATGTTACTACAAACATTTTTTAAGAGCAAGCAGTGGTCCTACAGACCACTGCCCACTCTTGAAGAATTGCACAAAAAAACATGATTTTTTTTCTTTTTACTTGCATCCCATTTTCCTTTAAGAAAAAATGGCTGCATTTAAAAAAAAAGTTTGCTTTAATAAAAAGCAATCACAGACATGATGGTCTGCTGACTCCAGCTGGTCACCATCCCTGTTATGACTGCATATCCTAATAGGTAGCAAACTGTGACCTACCTCATTACTATTCCTGAGGTAGACAGATTTGCGACCCACTAAGAATCGCTAAATGAAACTCAATGTGTGTCATACATTAGGAATAGCAATATCTTGATAGCAATTTGCAGAAAATGGCAAATAGGTAATTGCTATTCCTAAAATTTGTACATATGGCCCTAAGTTCCTTGCACTACCCAACTGATCTTCCTGCTAGAGAAAGAAAATGCCTTACCACACCCAGGCCTTTGCCTCTGCTCTGGGAGCAGTTTGCACACCTCATTAAGGCTATTCTCCAGCTGGGTACAGTTGGAGTCTAATCCAAATTAGCCTCCAGGAGTTTCAGACATGGAAAAAGTAACTTTCTAAATTTCCCTTTGCCTTAACATTTATTGAAAATACAATTTCACTATTAAGTTAGGCAATTAGACAATAACTTTATTTCGGCCATTACGACCATAAAAGTGCCATATGCTTACAGTACATTAGAGACATAATAAAACATTCAAGTTTAAATAGCAATCTGTGACTACATATTGTAAAAGAGTCCAAATTGCATGATACACAAAGGCATAAGGTAAAACCACAAAAGTGCAAGTGCATACAGTACGGAAGATTTATAGCCATCGTACAGAAACTGGTAACTGGGACTAATGAGATCCATCTTAAATAGTAATCCCTAACAATAGTGTAAGGACCTGAAAAAGTGCCAGTGCCTAAAGTGCAAAGAGGACGAAGTTAGCTAGCAAATGGCCGGAAGCCCAGTTCATCTCAGACCGACTTGTGCAAATAAGTGAGCAGAGTTAAAACAATTAAGTTAGGCTTTTAATACATATTAACAGTCCTTAAATGAGGTGTCTAGCTGGTTCCTAGCCTGAGAAAGCTACAGGTATATTTAATATTGTTTCACAGTAGTTCTCCATGGGTCTACCTGCCTGCCAGCCATCTTACAGCAAAAAGAGCTGTTTGGCGCTTGTCACAGTAAGGACATTTTAACTTTAAAATTCTACATGTCATACTTTTAAATACCATGTCTTACGCTTTGTGGGTTCCTTGTTACTACTTAAAAGGTTTTTTTTCTGTCAAAATGGGTTTATTTTGATATATCAGGTTGCAGGTTTATATTGCAGCTACCACTTTGCTGTGGCAGTCCTGAAGACATGTTTGCCTTGTCACATTAGTGGATAGCACAGTAGTGCTGTAGCCCATAGGTGACATTGAACTTTCAATGCTTTGGGAATATTTTATACACCAAATACTATAGTCTCACAGGAAAATTAAATATGCCAGTTAGGTGTTAGCCAATGTGACTTTTTTTAGGGGTCAGAAAACACTCACTGTGGCCTTGTGAGCAGTGTCCCAGTGCAAAGATCATAAAACCAGCAGCATCAATCCACAGAAAATGGGGCTGACCACACAAACAAGAGGACTTTTCACATTGGTCATTCATCAATATATTATGTTGAGACATTAATTGAGTGTGATGATGTTGTGGAAGCATGAGGTATTTAGGTATAGCTCTGTGTCAACTTAGAATTGGTTTATGGTTACATCCCTCTACTTTAATATTTTGTGATATGTTCTAGATAGAGGTTAATTGGTGCAAGTGCTGGTATGAACCATTAATGAAGCTAAGGAGATTTTGTTAGCACCATTTAACATGGGGACCCCTTCCATTTTGCGAAAGGGTTACCACCTCCTTTAAAGTGTTAGTATACTATCACTGATTTGCGACCGGATTTCCGTTGCAAAATGTTGATACACAGCATAACGTCTCTGTATTTGGAGCGGGCACCTACAACATGTCCATTCCACATAGCAAAAAGTTAAACACATTTACTACATAGGAAAAATTGTTTAGCATTTGCAAACCCTGTGATTTACTCATTTAGAGGTTTTGTCAATCCTAAAACTCTTTGTAGATCTGGCCCCATGTTACATAAACCTATCCAGCATTAAATCACTTTTCACAGGCTGTGGTGATTGACCTGACATTTGATATCTTGTGAATATCACCTTGTTCATTTGGCAATTAGAATTGTGCAACAATAATTCATGTGCTTAAGCACTTTTGGGCCCTAGTTCAAAGGACAAATGAATGTATAGGTGCCCCCATCGTATTTATGGTTGGTATGGTGTTGCCTTGATTTAAAGTTTAATTATTCAAAATTAAAAGGAACAGTATGGAATGATGACTTATTCCTTCCACAGGCATCCATCGTTCAGGCAATCTGTTGGGAACTGTGTTGCTGGGCCTGGCAATCCAAGGAGAAGCTCAAACAATAATTTATGTAAGAAATAGGTGAACATTTTTTAGACGTGCCTTTAACTAAGAAAGTGTGATGATCTTCTTGGAAGGCCAACGAAGAGGCTATGTCTGCCATGCTAGTTAGCACATGGTACTGATGAAAATTTGTTATATGGCAAAGAGGTTTGAAACCATATTTAAAAATGTCTCAAATGGAATCAGCTTTAATTCTAGCTGAGCCTATAGAGCTAAAGAGCAATGCTGTTGTCTGCACCAACACAAACTGAACCACAATATGCATCTTCATTTAAGATTTACTACTAATGGTTCCATGTTTTGCAAAGTACTGCCTCTACAGCTGGGCCTTCTACATAGTATGCTCTTGTGAGGAACACAGAGTGTTTGAGGTAATTGAGAGCTATATTGGATTGGGGAAAAAGGGACAGGTTAAGCTCCTTGATGCGGTATAGTGAACTCTTAACCATGTGCCATTGTTTTAAAAAAATGACGATTTGGCTGAGGCTTTGCCTCTGAGCTGTAATTTAGAATGGAAGCAAGAAGGGTGGCCATCTCATTGGCCCATTTTTTGCAAGCTACATTTAAGCTCACGAACAGTTATGAAAGAAATTATGCATGTTTGTTTTACTTGACCTCGGAGTGGCAAGAAAGCAAGATTTGGAAATAGCTATGAAAAGTTTTATGAGATAGATATCTCTCTTTTTACAAGAGATGAGATATGAATATTGACTGGAGGTTCTCAATTTGTATTTTAATTTGTGGTTTTTAACTTTGTGTCAATTGTGATACAAATGTGTTAAAAGATGAGTTGTGTGAATGCTAGCTTGTGTGGACTAACAATATTTTAGTAACCACAATGTTAAATATATATTGATGTAAAATTATCTTTGCCATCAATTAGCTTGATATTTGGCAAGTGTGATAGTTATTTCTCACCACATCTGCAAATATGGAGAGAGTTATATATTTTAATTGAGAAATTTAAGATGCAAATTTTATATTCATTATATGTTTATATTATACTTTGCACATCTGCATATATGGTTTATGCGGTAAATGGCCTTTACAACAATGGCTGAGCCACACATGGCATTTCCCCGCAAGTGGAACCACACTTGCCTTAACCACGCATATGCCTTAACCACGCATATGCGTGGTTAAAGCATTGCGCAGCCTAGATGCACGGATGAGCGGGCACTGGAAGAGAAAGGATCAAGAGAGGAAGCTCCAGGACGTGGTCTGGTAAGTGGGGCTGTGGCCAGGTTTTGGGGGTGGGGTCATTTTTAGGGGTGGGCCGTCTTTAGGGATGGGGGGTCCAGTTTGTTTTCAGGGGTTGGGGTGTCTGGGTTGTTTTTAGGGCTTGGGTTGTTTTCAGGGCTCGGGGGTCGGGGTTATTTTTAGGGCTCGGGGGTCATGGTTGTTTTTAGGGCTCAGGGCGGTGGGGTTGTTTTTAGGGCTCAGAGGGGCAGGTTGTTTTTAGGGCTCAGGGAGTCAGGGTTGTTTTTAGGGCTCAGGGAGGGGGCTGGGGTGTTATCTTTACCACACATATCCCTTTACCAGTCATGCCTTTACCACGAAATTGCGTACTAAAGGCATGCCTGGTAAAGTCATGCATGGTAAAAGAATGTGTTGTTCAGGAGCATTTGTTGCTCGGACAGCATTGTAGAGGCACACATGGTTTAGCCATGAGTGCTTCTGTCTTACAACTGGTTTATTCCATGATATTTTTCATGTCTACTTGGTTCAACTAAATATATTTAACCAAAACCAGGATGCACAGGGTTAAATTTATACAGTATGGTAAAAACCTTGTGACTATTAGGAGAGTTGTTTCCTCATGTAACACAATTGTTACATATATTCTAAGTGGTTTTTCTTATATATTTTGCTATACTGTAGCAATAAAGGCAAATTTGACCTTTGCACTCCAGTAATATATGTGTGAATGTGCATTTATTGGTACAGTCAGTTTAAATAATGCATTATTGGGCCAAACGTATTTATCTACCATGGCATAAATGTATTTCCTTAAGTAATCTACTTCATAGTATCTAAAAGGAGGACACTATTCTTTGATTAACTCTTTAGAGTGAAGGAAATTCTGCTTGTACTGCAGCAACAACATGGAGCAGAACACTTGGTTTAAATCACTCACACTCACCAGTCTTTCTGCAAGAGGAATGTGATTCTGTTGTAATGTAAGTTTAAGTAAATTGAATAAAGCCAGAATATATTAGAGAATATATTAGGTGTAAGAGAAAAGTTGAAGATCAGTGCAAGAAGGGAAAAGGAGACATGTAGGAAACAAGAAGCTGCATGTGCTGAAAACAGATGTTTTCCAGCTTGCTTGTAATCTGAATCATCGAGGGTAGCAATGAAAAATGTCAGATTGGGGCTTTACCTCACTGATTGGACTGTCCCTGCCTCTGGACCGTAATGGACCTTGATTTGATTCAAACTCAGAACTCTAAAATAATTGGAAGGTTACAAGCAGCGTTTTAGAGTTTCTGAATAAATATGCAAATGATTGTGAAATTGATTAAAGACTGTTGGATTTGGCCCTCTCTGCAACCCCAAATGTCTTGCATTCACCCATCTTGTTTTATGAAATCATTTTTGATGAACACATTATCAATGCTAACCAGTGCTAATGTTCACGTGCTCTCTCTTTCAAACATGGAAAATTGGAATAAACCTTGGTACTACATGGTACCCAGGGTCTGTAAATTAAATGCTACGAATGGGACTGTAGCACTCATTGTGCCACCTACTAAAGTAGCACTCTGAAACACATCTCAGGCCTGCCAGGAATTTGACCTGCTAAAAGAAACTTTTTTGCCAGGCCTAGACCTTCCTTTTTAATATATATGTCACCCCTAAGGTTGGCCATAAAAAGTCCATAGGGCAGGGTGCCTTGTGTTTAAAAAGTAGCACACATGTTTTTAAGTCTTTCATATCCAGGTAGTGAAAAACTCCTAAAGTTGTTTTTCTCTATTATAAAACCTACATCTTGCGTAGGATAACATTGGGTTACCTGATTACATTTAATAAGTGCTAACTTTTGATTGGAAGCAGGTAGAAATGTCATGTTTAGACTCAAATGAATTGTAATTTTAAAATCCTCTTTAATGGTAAAATTGGATTTTAAATCACAATCCTGAAAATGGCACAATTAGAAAGTTGATATTTTCTTTTGTTAAAGTTTGTATGCCTCTTCAAATGTCATGGGTCACATGGCTGTGAATGGTTCTGCTGTTGGGTTTTGTGTATTCCTAACAAGGGGACAAAATTAAAGCAGGATGGGCCTTCCTGCCTGGATTACAAGGGGAAGAACTGTTCCCTGTCCCACTTACATTTAAAAGGGCTGCCTCCAGCACACACACAGAGAAACCTGACACTAATCTTTTGTCACCCCAGACATCTTGGAGCCTTGACAGGGGAAGGAAAGACGTTTACAGAACCAGATGTGGGAGTATCCTAGAAGATTCCTCCACTTCAAAGGCTAGTACCAGGTATAAATCTGAGAACCTCAGAGCACTTCTTCATTATACTCATGGACCAGTGGAAGACCTCAGAAGGACTGTGTGGTTCCCCAGAGGACTGCCCAGCAGCTTGAGGCCTGCATTGCTTCCCAGGAGGACTACCCTGCTGCTACAGAGACTCCCCTGCTGCTTGAGGTCATCTACCTTGTTTGTTGAACTACCAGAGTGACTCTAAGGGCTAGTTGGTTGGCTTCCAATGTAAGCACATGGATATAGCAGCGCCACAGACCTTGAACCCTGTACCTGGCCTCTGCTGGAGTGAGACCCAACCCCCCAGGTTGGGCACTCCAGGTCCTGGATCCTTGGATGTGGTGTTTGAGGTGCTGCTACTGCCTAAACCTGAAAGGTGGGTTTAGAAATATTTTCACCAAAAGTGGCCTGAGAACTGACAAAAGAGTGGACCTACATGCCAGCCAATCCACCCAAGGTGCATCACCGGTCGATTTGATTTCACAGTAGCTCCTGATACGTTCTTGTCCAGAGCAACAAGTCCTTTTCAGTGGGACCTCTTGGCGAAGGTATCTGACCTTGCGGACCCCTCGCCAACTACAGCCTGCAGCTTTGTCCTGCTCAAGAAGGTAAACATCTTCACTATGATTCCGTCCAGAACTCCCTGACAAAGCCACCTCTTCCTTTGACATCACCTGCTGCCTTGTCTCACTAAACTTCATCTTCTCAGGAACTTTTCTTCAAAATTTCTTGTAAGTCCGAAGACAAGCAGAGACCAGGCTATAATCCACCTTCTGTATCCGACCCACACTCCATCGTGGTCAGCTTTAACTTTTAACCTTGTCCCAGTCTGGTGCAAACACATACCCGCAGTTGGCCTGTTAATCTTTTAGCTGCTAGATTTCCTTAAAAACTTTAAAAATTCAAACTTCAGTTCTACTGATAAAATTTGATTAATTGTTTATGTAATTTTATTTAATACATTTCTTTCTATTTTTCTAAATTGGTGTGGGATTTTTCTTGTTTTGTGTTTTACTTTAATACTGTTTAAGTGACACAAAAACACATTACAGATTGCCTATAAGTTAAGCCTGGCTGCTGTTGTGCCAAGCTACCAGAGGGTTAAGCATAGGTTAATGTGGTGACTTGTGTGGTTCACCCTGCCAAGGATTGTGGTTGTTGCCTGAGTAGGGTTATCACACCCCCTCAATCAATAACCCAATTTCTTACAAAGATGATGCATGAAGCATTTGCTCCAGTAGGTGTCAGCGAGTGTATATGTGTATAGGCCCATGCAATGTGTCTGGAGCGTTCTTCAATATATCAATGTGCAGTTCTACCCATAATTAATCATGGAAAAAGACAATGGAAAAGAATCAAGGTGAAAGCAGACTAACAACTTATACAGATTGTGCAGTGCATTGTGTTCTGACTCCGATTTCTGGGCAGTTAATGCATGACACTGATGATACTTAGTGCACTGACCCTAGCTTGGCTTGGGAATATTCCTAGACCATCCACTCTATGAGGTATGGTGAATTTCAATTAGATAGAGACTTGCAATAGATAAGACAGGATCCCGAGCACCAACAATTGCAAATTTTACCTTGTCACCCCTTTCCTAGACTCTTGGAATGAGGCCTGAAAGTGCTCTGCCAGCCAATCTGCGGACCTATTGGAACTGACACATCGCCTCAGGTGTGCAGTGCAAACCCAAGCATATCTGATGCATTGCCTCTGCTGCAAGAGTTCTCCTGATGCAAAGAACTCTGCATTGACACCGCAGCTGTATCGGAACCACCACCTGTGCAAAGCTTTCCTGACACAGGCTCTTGCATCTCTCTTTGACTGCAGCCTCGATAACAATGCATGTTCTTGCATTACAGCCTTACAGCTCCTCGGAACCGAAGCATCGCCTTGACTGTGCAACGCATCCTCAATGACAGAATTCGCATTGCAAATCCTTGTCGACGGGATCCCAAGCAACAGGACCTTGCATCACAGCTCCGCAGCACCTCGGAACTGATGCACTGCCTCGGCTATGCGACGCATCCTTGAAGCAGAACCTTGCAATGCTCTGCAACCAGGACCTAAAGTACTTTGTGCAGTGGGCCTAACTGGGTCCCTGTAGCCAGCCCGTGCTCCATTTTCGCGGTTGGCCTGAACTTGTATCATTGGCTCAGTCTGGCATGACCAAATATCGACAGTTGGTGCTTTAGGCTTGTAGGGGCTACTTTTTAGTAAAAATCTTTAAAAATCTTAATCCCGGTTCTACTGATTGGATTTTTGTTGTTTTGGTGTCAAATGATTTATTAAAATGTATTCTCTTTTTCTAAGTTTGTGTTGGATTTTTCTTGCGTTGTCTTTTCCCTGTATTACTGATTGTGTGCTGCATAAATATTTTACACATTGTCTCTAAGTTAAACCTGACTGCTTTTTGTGCCAAGCTACCCAGGGTTAAGCACAGGTTAATTTACTGACTTTTTGTGGTTCACCTTGCAAGGGACTGTGCTTGTCGCTTGACCAGGACTCACACCCCAGTCAACCAACAAACCAATTTCTCAGAGGAGCCAGTGGAGCTCTTTGAATTGTGGGTTGATATGAGCCAGGTGGAAGGTTGAGATTGAGCCTGTGGATTGGGTTTTGTATGGTATTGTGTCTTATGGTCAGTTGAGTATTGATTCCAGCATAGGGTACATTGCTGTAGACCATCTTGCTGGTGATGAGTTGCTTGAGTGACGGTTCTGCGAGTGTTGGTGGGGAGCCATTTGAAGATCTTCTTGAGTATCCTGAGTGTGTGTAAGCAGGAGACCTAAACTGCAGTCTCTTGGCCAGTCATATTTAGCTGGTTGTCAATTACTATTCTGAGGTTCTTTGCATGGGTTGCTGGGAGGAGTGTGGGTCTGAGCCCTGCAGGCCACCAGGTAGAGTCCCAGAGCAAGGTGTCTCATGTAGCACTGTAGAGTTGCGGAAGCTGCTAGTAGTGAAGTGCTGGTGCTGATCAGGCCAAATTGTTGTTTTCTTTTTGAATGCTCCAGGGTGGAAAAGTACAATTTGTGCTGCATTTGAGTAACTACCAAGTGCAGAGAGGGGGGAAGGGAACTAAGCAAGGTGCAGATAAACAGAACGTCCTCGTTAACGGTGTGCAAAGTTCATGTTTTTGCTTTCCTGCAATTAACTTACATTTTAGGAGAATTACGCAAAATCAAACACAATGCAAATCCAGTACTCAGCTCTATATTTTAGTGTGAAATGTATCCTTGCTTCAATTTTTGAGGAAAGATACATTTTTTGCTACAAAAATACCAAAAAACACAATTGCATCAAACAATAACCGTTCGAGTTCTGGTTGCTCATGCTGCTCCCCTGCAATAAAATGTTGCTACGTATAGTGGTGTATTTACATAGCATGATATAATGCCGGATTTTCATGTAACAAGCATAATGAGAAATTCCTGAAATTACTTGAATTATGCTAGTCACAGTAGTAATCGTGGCAGCACGAGTCCAGGAGAATAATGACCCAAAAGTTGGAATGTAGTTCAGTCAGTGCGTGATCCTTGTATTCTTTACTGACCACCAGTTTTATATCATTGCCTTTGGCAAGGAATATTGCACCCTCCCACAAGCCTAAAGGTGTTCTCCTGGATCACAAAAGCCTTCAACCACTCTATGACAATAACTAAAAGGCCTACTCACAGTTAAGGCTTTATACTGAACAACTCCTAGCAGTGTCTTGGGTGGGATGATGCTCTGCCTGATCACAACGGCCTATCCCCAGAAATAGCAAAAATGAATTCAGTTTTATCAGCTAGTAAAATCAGACAAGGGTTTAGTTGCAATGGCAGCCAAGGTTCGACCCCTGCCCTACCCTGACTTTTGTCTACAACAAAAGAGGAGAATTCAATGTTTTTACCTTCCAGAACTTAGCGGCCACTTCCCTACCCTGCTTTGACTACCAACACCCGACAAAGAAGTTCAAACCATGTGGTAAATGGAATAGATCAAATTCATCAATATGTAAATTGCATTTTACACCCATTAAATACAGATCCTCATTGTTATTCCTCATTTCATAATCTGAGTAAAATTGTGTGGAGGCACCGGCCAGAAATGATAATTCTGGCCACCCGGAATCTCAGCACATATTTACTGCTAACTTAGAATCAGGGAATCCAGAGTGAATATTAAAGCCAATGTAGGATTCCCATAGATTGGTGCAGAAAAAGAGGTATGTGAGGAAAAGCTGTAGACAAGCTCCAGTCAATGCTTGAAGGACGGATTGGAGTAGTTTAATGCCACACTGTTATTTAAATCATTACATCTTTACTCTTCATGTCAATGCAATTCACTTGAAGTTTCATAAATTCTGCAAAAGGAATTGCAATTCTCGACAGTAAAAGCAAATCTGAGAAGAGGAGAATACAGTAACTGGATTTGACCAGAAGAATTGTAGGCGTACCAAAGAAACTGTGTCAAAGTTAGCTGGACAACCAGAAATGTGAATTAATTTTTTTTTTTAATATATCTTTTTATTTCAACAGAGCAGAAATGACATGACATTGGTGAGCATATAGTCGTAAACCAAACATTATTACAGCACAGTGCAGGGTATATCTCAGCCCTTCCCAAAACCCTACAGCGACCAAACCTCTCCTTATTGCAGAATGCCATCAGTCTCTGCCTGAATCCTGGAAAATAAAGTCTCTCCCACCAGTGGAGTACATGGATTGCCCCTGTAGTCATTCCATTTGGACCAGATTTCCCCCCATTTTTTCCGGCACCCTCGCTTCACATAAATTGCTTTTTCCGCCACCATACACCAGTCCATGTCTCTTTTCCAATCCTGGAGCCTGGGTAGCAAGGTTGCCCCTCAATGTCGTGCTATGTTGCGTTTCGCCAACATTAGACCTAACGTAGCCCATGTTTGATCTGCACGTCTCAGATTGGAGTCTTCCCATACATTTAGGAGGCACCATTTGGGCAAAGGTGTAAGCTCCTCCACCACCACCCCCGACATGCATGATATTATCGCCTGCCAATATACCTGGACGTCGCGACATGTCCAGAGTATGTGGTAGAAAGACCCCACCTTGCCACAGCTCCTGTTACAAAGAGCATCAGTCCTGCGACCCATCTTAACTAGGGTGGTGCATGATATGTAAGTTCTAAGTAAAATTTTTAGCTGGACTAGTCGAAAATGGGCCCTAATGGCCACCTCCCTCAGGGAGGCCAGTGCCTCAGGCCAGTCCTCGTCCTGTAAATCAGTTATGTTGTGACACCATCGTTCTTTTATTGCTCCGAGGGTATCGGGTAGATTATTGATTAGCTTTCGATATGTGAGTGAAATTGCCTTGCGTGTCAGATGTTCTTCAAGAAGTCTACACTTGAGGGGGACGACTCTGGAAACTCCGATCCCCGGGGCACCACTGCTTGTATGACATGCCTGATCTGGAGGTAATGGAAGTACTCGGATTTGGCCAAGTCGTAAGTCTTTTGCAATTGTTTGAATGATAGGATTTTACTCCCCGTATGCAAGTACCCCAATTTCGAAATTCCTATTAAGTCCCATTTGCTAAAACTTTGTCTAATTCTCCATGCACCTAGTTGTTGGGACTCCCAGAGCGGGATAGCCCAGGTGAGTTTATTTTTCCATCCCAGCTTGGCCAATGCCAGATGCCACTGTCGGACTGTAACCGCTGTCGGACCTTCAATAGAGAGGTGGCGCGGATCGGTATACAATGCATGGAGGTAGCCTCTCGGCTGCATCACCCATCTGTCCATTGTAAATGCCGGCTCCGTCAATGGCTGATGCACCCATTGATTGACCATTGCCAATTGAGCTGCCCTGTAGTATGTTTGAATGTGTGGCAGTGCTATTCCACCATCATACCAACTACACGTCAGTTTACTGAGGGTGATCTTTGGGGGACCTCCCTCCCATAGCAGCGTGTGAACCAAACTATCAATAGTATTGAAATACGTGTCTGGAACTGGGAAGGGAGTATTTTGTAGGACATACAGAAAACGTGGCAGCACCATCATTTTAAACAATGCCGCTTTACCAAGCAATGAGGCTTTTGAGGCGATCCAAAGGGGGCTGCAAATTCCGGGCAGCATAGACCACAGGGTCTCCAGTAATAAAAATACCCAAATATCTAAAGCCCTACGAGGTCACTGGAGCCTCGCAATCTGGAGGCAAAGTGGGCCCCCGTCCACTAAGAACATAGACCACTGACTTTGCCCAGTTGATAGTGTATCCGGAGTACCTTCCAAACGTAGCAAAGATATTTAATATTCTTGCTATCGAGGCTCGGGGGGATGCGACGTACAGGAGGACATCGTCGGCGTAAAGCCAGGTCCTGTCCTCCCAGTCTTCCGACCAACATAGGCCGCGAATTATAGGATCCCTGCGGATCCATGCCACCACCGGCTCCAACATCAGTGCAAAAATAAGTGGGGATAGGGGGAAACCTTGTCTTGTCCCTCTGTGTAGAGAGAAATACGGGATCTTTCTCCTTTTACGACCACTTGCGCACAAGGGTCTGTATATAGAAGCCCCAGCCAGGAAAGGAATCGGGGCCCAAATCCCATGTGTTTGAATACTGCCATCATGAAAGGCCACTCGATAGAATCAAAGGCCATGCGCGCATCCAGGGACAACACCGCCGCCTCTTCCCTGATCCTGTGCGCGAGTCCCATGACTCCGTGAAGGCATCAGAGATTAACGGTCGTGTTACGCCCGGGCATAAATCTGGACTGATCCGGATGAACCAGGGCCGGAGGTAATGGTAAAAGCCGCTGGGACAGCAGCTTCGCAATGATTTTTGATTCTGCGTTTAATAAGGAGATTGGCCTGTATGAGGCACATTGGTCCCTGGGTTTTCCCTCTTTGTGTATCACAACTATCGTCCCCAACCTTTGATCTGGTGGCAACTTTCCTATGTCTCTGCTTTCTTGAAACATAGCTAACAGATGAGGTGCGGTTACCTGTGCCGTATGTTTGTACAATCCTATCGGAATGCCATTAGGTCCCATTGCCTTGCCCGACCTCAAGGCTCCAATGGCCTGGGCAACTTCAGTCACCGTTAAGTCTTCCTCCATCTGCTGACTTTCCTCTGCGGTTAAGATTGGGAGCCTAATATCCTTCAGGAAATCCGAGGTTTCCTGTTCTGTATATTGTGTTCTGGAGGAGTAGACCACCGCATAATAATCTGCGAAGGTCTCCGCAATGTCCCTCAGATCTTTAATCCTTTCGCCAGTTTGGGAAACCACCGACGGAACCCATCTGTCCGCCCTATGGCGCTGGTCCAGCCAGGCCAAGAGTTTGCCCGCTTTGTCACCTGCCTCATACACTCGGTGATGTGTATCCCTAATTTTATTCCTGGCCTCTTCTGTGACGTGGTCTCTATAATCCTGCTGCTTCAATTTTAGCCTATGTGGCAAAGCTTTGTCCGTGAATTGATGAATTTGTAAGTAAACTAATGTCTAAATTACCAAATCACTAAATCAGTCAGTCAGTCAAAATTAGTTTTTCAGTCAATTTCTGACCATAAAAGCAGATTTTTTTTAAATCATACATTGATTCCAAAACTACATAATTAAAAAACACATAAAACGGATTCTGATCATAATACACAGATAGAGCTTTTAAAAGAAAACTCTCACATAAAAGTCATAGAAAGGCTTAAAAACAAGTTGCGTCAAGACAGTTTCAAATAAAACAATATTTAAACGCTAGAAGGTATATGTGTAATATATACAGCTGCAGGTTAGTTGTTTTTCCTGCTCTGCTAGCAAATTTCTTTCTCACTTTTTAAGCAGGTAAAATATAGTTTAAAACCGAAAAACATAATGGAGGCAAATTTAAGCTTTGTAAATGGTGCTGCCCTTCTTGGTGTTTATGAAAATCATTCGCACATAACAAGGGGAAAGAAAATGGGATCTCAAAGTGCTATACCGTGTGCAAAAGAGCATAAAGTGCTCTGTTGATTGATTGGAGACTCCATCACATGGGCAGAATGGCCAGGAAGAAAACCAGGTGCCTGTTTGGGGAAAGGTAACTAAAAAATGAATCATGTTTAATCTCAGACGAGAGAGAAAATATTTTAATTCCCGTTTCTCAATTCAAAAAAGGTAAGGTTCTATGCCAGATGTGATCAAGGGGTACATATTGGGCAAAGCAAACCATCCAAGGGACTTAATAATTCTACCTTTCTCCTCTATGCGGAAAACCTATGTTTTACCACCTCCTTGTCATGACTGCTAATGCTACATGGGGAGTCAAAGAATAGACTTAAACCTCAGGGTGTTCTTGATATATGACAGCCAAAGGAGAGCTGACATATTGCTTATGCTAAGACAATTCTCTATCACCTTACGTGAGAAACTCATCTTGGAAGTGGACCACATTTGAATCCAAAGTAAAATGGGTGCCAAATGTATGCCATCCTCTAAATAGAATAAATACAGTTTGTGGTGTGAAATCAAGTTTGGGGTTGTTTTAGAAATAGCCAAGAGTCTGGACAAAAATGCATTTTTGGCTACCTGCAGAGAGTCCAAGCTTGCATATCCCCACACCCCTGCCCCACATGTGTCGGTTGAAAGACATTTGCTCTTATATAATGTTTACGTCTCATTGAGATGTTTATGGCATAGCTTTTTGGTGAAGCCAAAGATTGCTTCAAAAGAAGCCACCATCATTTGTGATATTTGGGTGACTAACCGGTCCCGGGTCAGGTTTGCATCAAACAAAATACCCATATAGTTAAAAAAGGGATCTTAGTAATAGGAGACCCCACGATGTGGAAACATTTAGAGTGCGTGTTTCTTGGGCCACAAGTCAGAATAAAGGACTTCTTTTGGTTGATCGGTAATTTAGGATTCCTCATAAAATTGTTAAAACTGTCTAAAAGAGCCGGCAACTCATTCATTGTGCGAGCAATAAGAACCAGGTCATCCAAATACAGAAATATAGGGACAAAACGGGATCCTATTTTCAGGACAGCAGGGGAACAGGATAATAAAAATGGATCTAGGCCATTTATATAAAATAAAAATAGGAAGGGTGCTAGAATACATCCCTGCCTTACCCCTTGTGTACTCCTGATAGGGTGGGTACAAACTCCAGCTTGAGTGTATTGCACCTTCATGGATGTGTCCTAATGGAGACATTTTAAAAGATTCAGAAGGAGCAAGTCAATGCCTGCTGCCTCCATCAGTTCCCATAGTTTCCTTCTATCCACTAAGTCAAAAGCACAGGGGAGGTTCATAAAGCCCATGTGAATGGCACCTCTCCTGACCTTGACATACTTTCCTAAGATTAGAGATAGGTTAAGTGCTTGTTTAGTCGTACTGAGGCCGGAGCAAAATCCATATTGTACCTCAGAGAATTAATTAGCCTCAGTCCAGTCTTCCAATTTAGCCACAATTACTCACCCAAGTATTTTGTCCGAAGAATCTAGTAACAATTTAGGGTGATAATTCATTGGAAGATTCCTATCCCTTTCTTAAACATCAGCACAGTAATTGGTTGCCTCCATGAATCAAGGGTCCCTCCTTGATGACGGCTGTTATTAAGGACATGTCAACAGGCAACGCATTGGGTCCAGGTGCCCTCCCAGCCGCAGGACTAAGGATAGCTTTGGGCACGTCTGCCACAGTAATGGAAGAGCTTAGGTACAGTTTAGTGAGTGGAGATAATGCCGGGTGCTCTATAGAGAAAGAATACTCTTGGGGCAGGGTTCCGGGGTAAAAAATGTGTGAAAAATGTTCAACCCGGTCACGCTCTAAAATAGGACATTCGATACTCATGGTGGCAACTTTGGTAAAAAAGGGCATTTTATGACCTTCCAGAAAGCTCTGCATCCCTTAATTTGGTGGCGTTTTCTAAATCTTCCCAGGCTTCAAATCTAATTTTATACTTTCAATTCTCTATAGCTTGTCTGTAGACTGATCTAGCTGCTTTAATAGTACCTGGATTGCATGGAATCATGTTAGTAGCCTTTTTGAGAGCCTTATAGGCTGTGGTGCAATCTGAGTTAAACCATCTATGGTCAAGTTGAGTTTTTGGGGATCTATTCTTAATTAACATTCAAGAAACAGATTGGAGCATTGCTATGAAGCTCTCATGGATCCTAGTGGGGTAGCCTCTTCAGAAAGATAGCATAGAATGCCCTCATAGTTATTTATAATAATATCTGTAAAAAATGTATTAGGGTGAATTTGTTCTCATTTCATAGAAACCACCCAATGGTTGTGTAGGACAAAGCGGAATTATTCCATGACCTTGGTCTAGATAGGAGAGGGAAAGAGAGGCTAATAATATTTGGGTGGTGATCACTAAAATGAGAGGCACGTTCCTCTTAGCTCCTTAATTTGATAAACAAATCCTCCAAAAGAAGGATAAAAATAAATATGCTTTCTTTACCTCCACCTTCATATGTAGGGGGGGTTAGTAAAATGTTACCTGTATAAATCTGATAAAAAGGACAAGCTAGGAGTAAGTACTAGCTGATTCAGGGCTTCCCCATATGCTGTGTGCAAAAAGTGACCAGTATTTTCACCCTTTCCATCTGTAACACCATAAACCCGATTGACAGTCAGAGTGCACTTTCCAATGTTGAAATTATCTGCCAACATGAGAGAAACATGATTTATTCCACTGGGGAAAAATTGGCAGCTTGTAGATTCCAGCTCATCTAAAATGCACACTGGCTGAGCAGTGAAAAAAATTATAGTAAAAATGTATCAAAATTATATTTACTGAATTTGACTGACTCAATTTTAAAATCTGATAACACGGACTACCACAAAAAATGTTAACACTCAGCTTCCTTACAGCAGTTGAAACTAGAATAATTAGGGCCCCTTTCCCCTTGTCTGCCATTGTTGGAATAGCGGGCGAACAAAAGGGTTTGAAACCCGCCACATCGATAGGATAAATGGTCCAAGTCTCTTGACAGCAAATTAGATCAAAGTCTTGAATGAAATGATTAAAATTCATGTTACTTAACTTCATTCGTATCCCTGCCTTGTTCCATGATAAGAACCGGAGAGCCAGGGGAGACTTAACTGCTAGTTGGTCCCTTCTGTGTCTCACAGACACCTGAGAAAGGGCGAGGGAGTCAGAGGTAGGATCCAGCTGGGAAGGGAGTCCAAACGATTGGGGGCCCTCTAGGCTGGGCGTCTGCAACTGTCACTCAATAACAGATAAGCTTTGTGAAGGGTCAAAGCAATTACTAGTAAGCACTAGGGGTGGACAGAGTTTGCAGAGTTGCACTACACAGAATTCAGCGGAGTTGCATAAAAACTCTGTTGAATTCCGTGGAGTTCCACTCTGCCTTACGAGCACCATAAACAGCCATGGGATCCATGGCTGCATCACGGAATGGCTCCCTCCTGCTGATGATACAATCCGGCTGCTCAGGGACTTACAGCAGCGCACACAGAGCACAGAAGCCGTGCGTGCAAACACATCATGGAACTCGGCCCTCCAGCATTGGAAGCCTCACTAGGAGGACACTTTCTGGGAGTTCGAGCCCCGCCTTCAAAGGATCAGCAATCGAACAATGACAGTGCCAACATTCTCAGTGTTCGATTGCTGATCCTTTAAAGGTTCGCTTAAACTCCCAGAAGTCATCCTCCTAGCAAGGCTTCCACTCCTGCAGGGTCAAACTCCATGCTGTTTCTGCACACGCGGCTCCTGCACTCTGTGTGCACTGCGATAAGTCCCTGAGCAGCTGGATTGTAACGTCAGCAGGACTCTCTCTGGCACAGAACCTTAATGACACCTGGCTACATTCACTTTTATACCAGGGTGGGGGTGCTCCAAAGCCCTGCTGCTGGCTTTGTTGGAGTGCGGCTGATTCATGTGCATCTGGGAAGGCAGCATGGAGCCAGGCTGGAGAGGGCAACACTCCACATGATGGAAGAGGCAGCATAAAGCAAGGAGGGTAGGGCAACATTGCGCATAGGTTGAGAGGTTTGCATTAGGAGTGGCAGGAGAGGGCAGCATGGGGCCTTGCTGGAGAGGGCAGCTATCCGCATGACTGGAGAGGCAGCATGAAGTACGGATGGGGAGGGCATAATTGAGCATAGGTTGAGACTTGCATAGGCATGGGCATGGTTAGGGATCACAGGCAGAGGCATAGCTGATACGGGCACAGAAGGGGGTAGGGTGGGAAGCAGTCTGGAGCCCTGCCAGCCCTCCCAGAAAATCAAGGCTCCAGTGGCCGCTGCCTCAGTCACATTTCATTCCTCTCTGCACACCAGGAGAGGAAGTAACTTGGCAGGAAAATATTTGCACCTTCATGTTGAAGCATCTGTGTCACGGGATAGTGCTTGTGCCCTTTTAACATGTGCCCCAATCTCCTAGCACCTGTACCCAGCAGTAACACTCCGTTAGCGCTAATTATATTTTATATCGTACTGCATACGGCACTTCTCCCATTTATTAGCGTTGCAGGTAGCACGAAATTTACCGATCCCGACCTAGGGCGGGTGGTAGGGTGAGTCTGTCTGCCTTTGCTCATGACCTTCAGACCACCTCATATTGTCAGCGTTAACCGCAATGAGTTATCCTGACTCAAAGAACACTCTGGCAGTGGTTGACTCTTCGATTTCACTGCTGGTATTGAGCCTATGCCTTACACACTCTGGTTCCTCTCTTTTGGAAATCAGACAGCTCACATCTTCCCGCTACCCGACCCTACAAAACACAAACAATCGCAAATGGTGGGGTATGGTCTAAACGTCCGACCTGCATGTCGAGGTCAAGGGTCTGCAACTAGGGAATTTTGGGTGTGCATGCTCTGAATTTACAAAGAACATCCCACAGGATGGGCGTGTTATAATAATCTGTAAAAAAAAGGGAGGCATCTATACAAACATTTCCAAGAAAGAAACACATCATGAGAAATAAATACATCAACTAAGACATAGGACACAGGGGCTTTCCCCAGGAAGAGGTAATAATCCCGGGAAAGAGGGGGAATGGGATACCACTGGAGGAGAGTCTGTTAATGCTGCTTCCAAAGTACATGACAGTCTGTGCTAGCGAGTGGAAGGCTGTTACGGATGTCACTATATAGCGTACCTGGTTCTGGACATCGGCATCGCTGAGCGCCATGGTGGCTGTTTACTCGGGCTGGAGAGATTACTGAGGTAGGAAATGGCGCTGCTGAGGGTGACTGGTGCAGCAGCGCTGACGACAGATAAGGTGTCAGTGTTGCAGAGGTTAGTAGGGTTGTCCCCGATGGTTGCAGAGTAGGGGTGGGCCAGCGCCTGTAAACTCCGCTACGCTACGCAGGAGGCAGAGTTTTTTTCCTGAACTCTGCGTTCCAAGCAGAGCGCGGAGTAAAAAAACGCCACAAGCTACGCCAGCAGAGCGGACTTTACCACCCACCCCTAGTAAGCGCTAGGGTCAGGGGGTATCATGATGGTTGTTCCGGCTGGGTCTGCGCCAGCTTTTGGTCACTGGTGCCAAAGGGGGTGGTTGATAGAAAAAATCCCGATGGCAAGGCACAGATTTTTAATTGTTGGTGAGATGGATGAGCTAGGTGTGTCAGCAGAAAATGAACAATCTCAGGGTTTTTAAAGTTCAGGATCACACAATCTTCACTCGAGCTTTTTGGGGAAGGACCCACCCACCTCACCCTAAGAGCCAATACAATTTTATTTGCCATATCAAACTGACACCCAGCATTTTGACTACACTAATGAGCTTCTTTACTCATAAGACTTTGGGTACCTTCCTGCGAATTACACTCTAGTGGGGGAACCCCTTCCAGGATAATCACATATGGTGTGCATTCCGGGGGCAGATAAAGGTCAGGCAAATATTGCCTAGGTGCAGCCGGAAATGGAGGACCATATCGAGTCTGGGTAGAAGGCTTTGGAGGAGCTAGAGTAGATGAGCAAGTAGGTCCTCGCGGATGTTATGAAGGGACAATTTATGGTCTTGACACAGATGTGGACGTATGTCCTGCAGGGGCATTTCTGTTTTTGCAGAGGGCTGCTTGGGAATATAGAGTGACAGCATCTGGAGCCTCAGTGGCGCCTTGAGGGACCTTGATGAGGGTCTCAGTCAAAGAATGAATTTTATTGTTAAGAGTTTTATAGAGGCCTACCATAACCTGTGAAAGTACTCCAGTAAAGCCTCCACCCCTGCCACGAATGGCTGGCTCCATGCCTGGAAATCTGCAAATATTTTTGCCAGAATGGTTGGGTCGATGGAGTTGTTTTCCCCCATCTGTGATGGACCCAGAGTCAAAGGCGCCCCAGTACAATTTGTTTTTGCCAAAACATGATTACAAAGCACCTTTGATTGAGGTACATTAAGTTGCCCATCCCCATTTTTTCTTTTGGGGAGTGGTGGGTTATTTTCAATAGCAGAGGTAAAGTCCGTAGAGCCTAGGTCTAAAATGCTAACATCGTCATGCGCTATACATGGGTTTTTGGCTTTGCTCCTGTTCCGTTTCTTCACTTTCCCTGGCATAGTAGGTGTAGGCACATAGTCTAGGAGTTATTACTTAGATCCGGAGAGGGGCCCAGTGATTGATCCACAGGTAATGTGGGGGCAGTAATCAGCTTCTGAACTGCTTCGATGCGGTTTTCCATGAGATTCAAATCAGTGGAAGTGGCACCCATCGCATTAGTAAGATAGGCAGTAATAGAAGGGGTAGTGCCCAGGCCCTTGTCCTTACTCTTTTTCCCAGATAAACAATTCTTCCCCTTTATTAAAAAAAGTAACAGCAGCTCTATCAGGACTAAGGAAAAGAGAAGGTCACGGGGTGTTGGCACTGTTCTTTTTTGCCACTCACAAACTGTCAGATAACCAGGGGCGAGGCGGAAAGTAAATCCTAATTTTGACCTTGCCAGTAGTCCTCTGTCATATGTTTGCAATATCAGGGGTTTGGTGCTCTCTGTCCTTCCACACATAGAGGAACAAAACCAAGATCTGGGGTCCAGCCCAGTTTTGTTCTGCCGTGGATGGGTGCAGGTGGGCCCGCCCTTGCCCCGGCTTACCCCGGGCATGACCCGCAAGTGTCCCACTCAGAGGGATCCCGCGACGCACTTTAAAGCATTGGTAAGGGGTGTGTCCACCTTCTCCCCCAGGCTTTCACTGGCGCCTCTTGGCACAGTTGATACTGGGACTCCGAGTCCCCTAGCGGCAGCAGTTCCTCCTTGCTTGTTGTGCTCCCCAGGCAGCAGGAGCCCACAACACACTTTAAGGCACTGGAAGGGGGTGTGCCCGCCTCGTCCCCTGGACTTGCACTGGCACCCCCTTATGCGGTTGACACTGGGACTCTGAACCCCCTTGCAGCAGTAGTTCCTCCTTGTTTGCAGTGCTTCCCAGCAAGTGGGAGCCCGCAATGTGCTTTAAAGTGCTGGTAGAGGGTGTGTCCATCTCCTCCGCCAGGCTTGCACTGGCGCCTCCTGGCACGGTTGACACTGGGACTCCGAGAGCCCTTCTGGAAGCAGTTCCTCCTTGTTCACTAAATATATTTTTGAATGAATGAGTCCACCAATACCGAGACCTATGTAGCAGCACTGAAAAGTCAACGACCACTCGATGTTTGTGCAGAAGGAGCTAGTCTTCTTTGCCAAGACAATGGGCATCATTTGCATGCCGGTCAGCTGGTCGGCCGGACTGCCGGCCGCTACTGGGGCAGTTAGGAGACCGCCGACAAGAATGCGGGCGGTCCTACCGCCCTATTTGGATGCAACTGCTGGGCTGGGGGTCGGGAACACTGTGAGGGCATGCTGCAGCTTTGGGAAAGGGCCACAGCATATGCCGACGCTGTGCCTGCACATCCTGCACTTGCGTGCACCGTGTGCCATGCACCATGCTGTGCATGCCAAGCGATGCAAGGAGGTGAGTAGGAGCACTACATGTGGCCCCAGAGCTACTTTCATTGGTCCACAACAGACGGGGGCCCTGTTTGGGTCCCCCAATTTCACTTTCCCACAACCTTTTCATGGAGGTGTTACTGCCATGAAATGGCTGTCGGAAAGGGATATTGTAATCCCGACGGTGGTGCCTGCCTCATCACCGCCGCCATGCTAGGACGATGCTCCGACTGCCGCCCATGCAGCGGTCTTTCCTCCGACAGCTGTGGGTCCGACCTCCAGCATGGTAATGCAGCGGCGGTTGTACTGAAGGGATGTCAGTGGTCTGACCGCCACCGACGGCCTGTTGGTCACCCAACCGCCCGACATTAAAATGAGACTCAAAGTACTTTGCCTCAGCTTCGGTCTTGATGAAGCGCCCATTTTTAGGTCTCGCCTACGCAGCGCGCATGCGCTGCTTAGGCAAAAAGACCTTTTGCCATCGATTCGGCTTTTCAGCCTAAAACGTGCACGCGCTCCATTGCCTTCAATGGCAACGCGTGCACGTATGGCGATTCACTTGCGGGAGCGAGCGGCGCCATATGGTAGCAATTATCGCTCCTGGCGCCGCTCGCTCCCGCAAGTGAATCGTGCAGGCTCCCTCCTCTCCCCCCTCCCCCTGCTGGCGTGCGAGGCGCGTGCGCTTGTTTTTACTTCAGGCGCGCACGCTTGTTTATCCAGCTTAAGAATTTCTTGTAGCCGACGTCAGTGAGTCCTTGCTAATTGGCCTTATCGTTAAATGCAGATGGGTTGAGTTTGCTGTGGCTGTCGGGAGCACCCTGGGGCACGCTAACAACCAGCTGTCCTGACAGCTCTGCCTGACTGAAGGCATGCAGGAGCCCATCGCAGTGCTTCTCGGGTGGCAAGTAGGCAGCGGCCTTCCCAATAATGAAACTCCCTTGCTCACCGACCCGTAGCTTTGTTGAAACACAATTCAAAAGATTCGCCTCGAGCATGTGCAAAAAAACCAAAACCTCCCTGCGCCTTTAAATGTCCAATCGGGAGTATTTTGACAGCAGCTCTTTCTCATTCGAGTCCAGCCTTTCTTGGTGTCCCTCACTCTACCAATATGAGGAAGTTAGGCTCGCTGTTTTTTTTTTTCTTTTTCGAATTGAGTTTATTTGTGGTGTCTAGGTTTCAAAGGTTCTGTCAGTCAACCCAGGCTTGGAGCGAAGTGTGAGTGGGTGCTACAGCACTATCGTGTCTACACACTTTCCTCCTGGTATTGAAATGTATGCTGTTACAGCGTGACACTTCAGACTGTAACATAGCTGTACCCTCACACTTTTTGTATGACTTCTTTGAGACCTACTGTACGACGGTTGCCTTTGTGTACAATACCCCCGTCTCCTCCCCATACTCTGTACATTTAGGTATTATGTGCAAAGTGGTTACATTCTTGCTAGAAGCAGCGCGTTGTGAAAGGTGCCTGCACAAGTGGTACATTTCTGTCAGCCCAGTTTATGAAGTATTGCTCTGAACCGGGTTTGCCTTTTAGTTTAATATTAAGGTCTATTGTCTGAGGGCAGTAAGAAATGGCCATTATATCCAAGTGCAGCCACAGAAATTAGCAGAGCTCAAGGAAAGGCTGTGTTTATTGACGGGGCAGCTGAATGTCCGTACGTGGTACAAAGACGCTCTGCTAATGTGCCGTGCACGCGCCTGCACCCCCCCCTTACCAAAGCATGGTATCTCCTTGCGCCAATCGCACACACGTTCCTGTGATGGTTTTCCGGCAGCTTTATCTAATGGAGCACAATCATTTTAAGTTTGACAGCTCCCCCTACAGAACGATTGCCACCATTGGCCACCATGCGCGCCGATGTTTAGCAGCAGATCTTTCTTGCAGCACGTTGGTAGAGAAGCCTCAACAGCTTTTCCATGCCATGGGCTTTTTAATACAGTAATGAGAGCGGTTTTAAACGTATTTGCAAATTACACCACAGATTACTTCCCTGCAAGGTACCTGCTCTAAAATAAACAAGCATTGGCATAGCCAATAGGTCTCGCCTTTGGGACCTTATAAGTATTTAGTTATGCAGCACAATATCCTTGGTGCAACAACATCAACTGTTGCATGGCTAAACACTTATAAGGTCCCAAAGGCGAGACCTATTGGCTATGCCAATGCTTGTTTATTCTTCTAAGTCGGTGAGCCAGCTGAGTAGTATATGGACAAACACTTTCTGAGAATAAAAATATCCGTTTGACTTAGAGCATTTGAGAACTGAAAAAAGTGTCTAATATCTATTGCAAGAAAATATAGTGTAGGGCAGGCCCTCTTTCACCAAAGTGGAAAGGTGAAAATAATTGCTTCTGGCATGCACTTGTCGGACAGAAACGCGCATGAAACGCATCCGCGGTCACGGCACAGGCAGAGTAAATACGACTGATTTGACGTTGACAAACGTTTGAAACTTGTATGGCTCATTTGCTCGAGGTTCCCGTCAGAGTTGATTCTGCATATGATTTTAATAACAGAGACTCGTGCACCTCTAATTCCAAAATAGATTAAAAAAAATGAAGAGCGCTTGTGTCACGCGAGGATAATTTAGCGAACATGCTTTAAAACATCGTGTATAACACGCTTGTTCCAGAGACGTTTTAAGGCATGGGCAAAGTGGGCCCTGGCCCAGGGCCCCAGCCTTTTAGGGAGCCTCCTGATATAGCCAGCTCTGCTCTTGCCTTGATGACCTTGAATAATTCTTAACAGATTCTTTTTACATACTGTTTTCCTTTAATTTATTTTTAATGTGGGTGATGTATTGGAGTCCAGCACAGACATTTGGCAAATAAATGTTTGTTTTTTAAGACCATGCAACATCCATAAAAACAGTTTATTTTAGATCAAAACAGGACCTCACATATGAGAAATGGCAGGGGATCACAAAGATTACTTGCAATAATATTAGTGAGATGCTGCTGTATTATGATAATGAAATCACACATTAGTATCCCCGAATATTAGATGTAAATACATTTAAAATTTGGACGCCTGTACACTATCAGTGACCTGGCCAAAGGGGGCATGAAAAAGCTGAAATTGGATCACAAAATTCAAAGGCTGTAACGAACAGGGGCCCCCAAAGTACGTTTTGCCCAGGGCCCCTGAAATCCTTAAGATTATATATTTTTGGTCGAAGTTCTCTTACTTTATAGAAAATCGATGTATGTGCTTTTCTGCCGAGGTTCTTAAGTACTGCGAGTTGATATTTCCCTCCACGGCTTCCGTATTACATAGCGGAAAAGAAAACAACGTTGCAATAACTGCGCGAGGAAAGAGAAATTAATAAATCTAGGGGCAGATTTACGTTGAACTAACGCAGCGCGGTGCAGCAAGTCATTTTGCTGCGCTGCGCTGCGTTAGTTCTGAAGCACAGGGATGCGACATATTTACAACAATATGTCGCATCTCTGTCCTTCCCCCTGCGCTGGCGCACACACCCGCAGCCATGCGCTGGCGCAGGCACCCTTGCACCATGGTGCAAGGATGCCTGCGTCGTGGGGAGATTGTTTTTGTGCAGGAAGGGGCACCTTCTTGCACAAAAACAATCAATACAAGCATTTGCCTCTTTCAATGCGTGCTGTAGAAGGCAGCACGCATTGAAAGAGGAAAAAACGAGGAGAAATGAAAACATTTCTCCTTGTTCCGCTCAGCTACGCCACCTCTAGGGTGGCGTAGCTTTCAGACGCATCTCCAGAGTTACGATTTCTCGTAATTCTGGAGATGTGTCTCGTTCCATGAGTGTTGCGTGGGAACACCCACAGCAACACCCATGGAACGCCCCTTCACCGCAAAGTGCTGCGTGTGAAGGGGCCGTATTTACAAGGAGAGGAAAAGTCACGCAGGGTGGCTTTTCCTCTCCTTGTAAATATGGAGCAGCCCCCTGCGCCACCAGTACGTCACGAAAAGAGACGTACTGGTGGCGCAGGGGGCTCGTAAATCTGCCCCTAAGTCTCTTCACAATGTAATCCAGAGGGTGTTTGGGAAACGTAAAAACTGATTAATTATGCCAGAAGTCGCAAAAATCGTATTCCCACTTTCTCCTGGAAGGTTCTTCAAAACTCAAATAAATTACACAAAATAATGAAACATTCTCCTACGTGGCTCTCTTTGACTTGTGGTACATTTGGATTGCAATGAAACCTCACCAGGCAGCGGATAATCCCCTGAATACTCACTTAGCTCTTGTTTAAACTTTGTAAGAACATCTCCCTCATGAGTTTGGGGATTTATTTCACTCGCAGGAATTGAAACAATTTGCAAAATTGTTCCCGCTGTCGGACCTATCGCAGAATGGTTGAAATAATTACATACAGAAAATAAACCATTTAGGTTTTCTCTGTGTATACGATAACTTATAAGTAGTTATATCAAAACTACTAACAAAGTATATTGCACAGAGTCACGCCTGCATCACCAAATAAGTGTTATGTAGATATGGATAGGCTATGTTATTCCAAAAACACATATTCAAATCTGTTCGTAAAAACATGCTTCCCAAAGATACAACAGCACGAAAAAGTATATTGGCAAAAGGAAGATCTGAATTTATATAGTGAGTCAAATTTGCAACATCACAATGTTATTCAAAACTAAAGTATCAAGTGATGTGCAAAAGGTTCGAACTAGTATCAGCACTGGTAAATACACTAAGGGGTATATTCACAAGAACGTGTGATAACTACCGCAAGAGTAGCATAACGCAACTTTCCATATTGCAGCCTATCTCGGGAAAATAACCCTGTGTCAACGTGGAATTCACAACAAGGCGGTAGCAAGCGATAGTCTGCCGAAACTGCGGACAATGTCCGCGAAACAACCACCAAGAGGGAGATAAAAACACAAACCACAACACCAAAAAACACGCGATGGGCCAAAGCGCGATGAGGAAACCAGCGACAAGCAGCGCCAGGCCTGCAACACACACCTGGCAGGCATCAAAAATCACCATAAAAGTAGAAAAAACACCCACACACAAACTGACCAACACCCAAGCACCATGGAGGCAGCCGGAGCAGGCGCAGAGGACGAGCGCAACCCCACAAGCACCCCGGACGACCAGCCTGGGACCTCAGGGACAGGGAAGGGCAAGGACAAGAAGACGAGGAAGACCAAGTACAGTCCGCAGGCGAACAGGATCATAGTCACGGAGGTGATGGAACACCATCAACAACTCTTCATCACCTCCAACGTGTCACTGGGCACCAAAAATGGAATATGGCGGGACATCGTCGACAAGGTGAATGCCGTCGGAGAGCACAAGCGGACAATGGATGAGGTCAAGAGGGGATGGAATGACATCAAGCGGAAGACCAAGGAGAAACTCAGCGCCAACCAGAAGGCAGCAACGCAGACCGGAGGTGGGGACCCAGCGCCAGAGCTGGTGCTGGATGACATGGAGGAGCTGGTGTCGACAGTCATCAGTATGGATACTGTGGCCGGAGTCGGGGGACTGGACACTGCTCGACAGGACACAACACAACCGCAACAGGGTGAGTGACCACCTGGTACTGGGGGGACGGGGGAGATGGCCACAATGGCACACATGCACAAGCAAGCAGGGCACAGTGCACACCCACAGTGACCCTGGGTCCTCGCCCAGACCCACAGACTGTCACAATGTACAATGCCATGCTGTCTGAATGTCAACCTGTACCATGCGGCTACATACATGTGCACACATTGTAATACACCATCTCCCCTTCACATCGCAGGGGCATCGTCAACACCTCCTGCAGAGCAGTCCCAGCCACTCTTCACTGATGACGAGGAGGACAACACCAGCATCGACACACAAACCATCCAAGACATCATTGACCTCATCCGCCAGCCACCTCCAGGATCAGGGCAGCCCAGCTACATCGATGAGACCCCACCCACCATTCAAACCACCCAGCAGGAGGCACCCACAGCCCCGGCACTCTCCCAAGACCCCCAGGAACAACAAATGGCCTTCCAACGCCGTGTGCTGGAGGGCCAGAGGGAGACGGCTGAGCAGGTGCGGGTGGGGTTTGACCTCATGGCTACCAAACTGGACGCCATCCTTGGGTGTCTGTGTCCGCCCCATAGTCTCCAACGAGCCCTGACTTACATCGCTGGAGTCATGACGTGGAGGGAGGAATACCTGTCCGCTCAGAGTGGCCCCAGCGATGCCAGCCGTGAGCTGGCACACATGCGGAGGCTCATGGAGGACATGGTGCGAATGGAGGCGGAAAGGATGGCAGCCACCACTGCACATCAGCGAAATGTAGCTGGGATCTACCAGGCCCAGCATGTCTTCATCATGGCATTGCTGCCACAAGGCGTGGCGATGATGAATGCTGCTGCCCCCACACCATCCACATCTCCGCCCCCTGGTGTGTCAGTGCCTCCCAGTGCGGCAGGCGTATCCACTCCAGCACCTGACGTGTCACTGCCACACAGTGCGGACGACAATCCTCCTCTGGCCCCTGATGTGTCAGTGGCACACAGTGCCGCAGCCGGTACTGCAACACCCACAGGTGGGGCAGAGCACACATCCGGGGATGAGGACGTGGATGGGATTGAGAGCAGGAGGAGGTACTAGCATTCATTTCTGCCACCTTGCCTGTTTCTGCTTGGTGCCGCACATCGCCTCAAGACCTACCACTGACCCCCGATACACTCCGATGCACTCACCTTGGACAGCGACATGGAGTGCCACATCCTGTTTGACGATCATTGACACGACGGACAGACTGCGGACTGTACCCTTCCCCTTCCGCAGTACAGGTCATCCCTGGATGTACACTGGCTGGCCCTCCACGGGCCCATATTGTGTAGTGTGCTCGGCATTGCCCTGTACTGCTCCAGCTGCATGACTGCACTGGATGTGCAAATAAACATCCAGTGACGCACTGCTGTGTAATGTCTTACGTCATTCATGTATGGATGTGTGGATGAATGTGGGGACAGTGCCTTCCCTTGCGTCAATGATGTTCATCCTGTGTGATGCCAGTCAGAGGGTGCGACATTGCATTTTGTGTACCGGGTCCCGTGAACACTACAACAGGGACACACACATCAGTCACTTCCTTGTCCGGACATGGACTGGACCACGCCCAGAACCCACGAGTCATTGTTGCAAGCCCTGCGCTGGTCCGGCGTACGGCAGGCCAGACCACTCCGCTTACGCCCCGAGGGGGGCCCTCATTGCTACCCGTCGCAGCCGTACTCGCTGGTGGTGTGCAGGTCACTGGTCTAGTTGTCAGCATGTCACAGCCACTCCCTCAGGGCAGGTTTTCACACACACCACACCCGTCCGGCACAGGCGTCACAGGCCATGTGACTCCGCCAACATAAGGGGCCGACGACGTCACATTCCCCTCTTCCGGTGGTAACTGGATGACGGATGCTCCACGGTTCGCACTCATATAGGGCCCATGAGTTGTTGTGCACAGGGTAAGTGGCATCCGGGGCCTTGAGTAAGGCATGGGCCTACCACCACGTGGCGCAGACTGGGGTTGCACAGGGTTAGTGGCATCCGGGGCCTTGAGTAAGGCATGGGCCTACCACCATGTGGCGCAGACTGGGGTTGCACAGGGTTAGTGGCACCCGGGGCCTTGCGGATGGCACAGGCACCCCGCCACGGGATGGTGACTTTCGGTGCACTGTGTCAGTGGCACCTTGAGCTGCTGAGCGGGTGTGCAGCCTGCGATGATGCCCCGTCCCGGCGGTCTGGCCAGCTCAGGTTTTGTGTGCCCTGCTGGACCGCAGTGTAGGCCAGAGCCGGCGGGCAGTGCGGGCCTACCACCACGTGGCGTCGCTTCCAGGATCCCAGAGTTGGTGGTACCCATTGGGCTGAGCGGGTGTGCAGCCTGCGATGGTGCTGGGTGCACTGGTATGTCCTCTGCCATGGAGTAATCAAGACCCAGCACCAAACGTGAGACCTGGTGGCCTGCGGAGCGGGGCTGCATGATGTGGAGGGTGCCATGTCCGCGGGCCCCGGGCTTTCGGCTTGCAGCGGCACGTGGCGGGACCTCCTGTCTACGTGCCGGTGGTGGAAGGTGAGCATTGAGGTCTGGGTGTGCATGGGCGGGCATGCTCCGATAGGCAGTGGGAGGGGTTGGGGTGCCTCTGCCTGGGTGTGCATGGGCGGGCAGGCGATGTTGTCTTGTGCACGTGTGTGTACTGTGCCAGTCATGTATCTGGGCTCTGTTTCAGCTGACGGCTCTGACTCAGATGTGTGACCTGGTGTCCTGCTATACATACTGGCACGTGGTTGGAGACACACCGGTGGCAGCAGGTGAGCAGTGTGGCCTGGGTGCGCAGGGGCGGCACTCTCTCTCTCTCTCCCTCTCTTCCTCTCTCCCTCTCTTCCTCTCTCTGTCCCTCCCTCTCTTCCTCTCTCTCTCCTCTTCTCTCTCTCTCTCTCTCCCTCTCTTCCTCTCTCTCTCTCTCCCTCTCTTCGTCTCTCTCTCCTCTTCTCTCTCTCTCTCCCTCTCTTCCTCTCTCTCTCCCTCCCTCTCTTCCTCCCTCTCTCCTTCGCTCTCTCTCTGTCCTCTGATGTGGGCAGGACACACCTTCTCATCATGTTTTTTTGTCTTACAGGCTGTGACCTACGTATTGTCCCGAGGGGAGCGGCCATGTGTCTTCATTTCATTTCGTTGTTCATTTTAATAAAGTTTCATTTGTTGCTTCGAAAGTGAATGTGTGCAGCTCATTTCTGTGATGACACATGCATGTCACCAGTTGTGATTGTGCGACATCAAGCAGAATAGTTTGCACATGTTTAGGTGTGGCTGATGTGGCATGTCTTTGGTCGGGGGTGCCAGGGAGGGCTGGTCCTGGGGGTGGTGGCGGTGGGTGTTGTGGCCCTCTTGGGTGTCCGGGCCGCATGATGGGTGGCTCCATGGCATCTGTTGCCCTTCCGATGTAGCCCTGGGCTGTGCTCCGTTTTGGTTTGCAGGCTGCCATCCGACTTTACACCAGGTCAGAGCAGGTGTAGATTTCCTGGTGCTAACGTGCCTTATCGCCTGTTTTGTGTTTTTATCGCCGATGTGGCTGGTCGTTGTGAATATTGAGGTGTGCTGTTGTCTCGGCTTCTGGCACGGGAACGCCTACTCTGCATCTCATTAGCGATATTTCCAGGGGTCCTCTGTGGCGATGTTTTTTGCGGCTGCTATCGCGGGTAAACTGGTGCTGTGGGCTGTTAACACCAGCTTGTGAATGGGGAGGTACATTTATCATGACTTTGGCTGCGATAAAGTGCCGTTAATTTGGTGATAACTCCTTGTGAATATGCCCCAAAGTCACACTCTAGTACATGCCTTTTGACTCAATTTAACAACTAGACATTGACCAACCATTTTTTTTTTTAGTTTAAAAAGAAAGTTTATTAGGAAAACAAGTGATACAGTACAATATATTAAGAAGGGTGCAAAGAAAAAGAAAAGGAGAACATATAAGATAAAAATATCACGCAAACATGTCTAGGTTGGAATGAGAAAACAATAAAACATCAATATGCCAATAAAGCAGTGCATTGCATATAACAACCATATAGCAACATAACATTTGCTGAAATATAACAATATATTCTAGAATTTCATTATCTAAGAAATGGAATATCATGGAGGCCTAGCAACTTCTTGTTGAGCAGGAGTTAAAGAAAAAGAAAAAGAGCGTTTAGCACTGCAATCAATGAACGAGGTAACAGGTGACCATAAATTTAAACGTTTCATGGCTAGATGAACAGGATGAACAAATGCTGTATCCAATCTGTGATGGTAACAAACTGCATACCACCAAGCTTGGAAAGATAAGTTCGTAAAATCCTTCCAATTTTTAGTGATCTGCTGAAAAGGCAACTGCTAACAATAAGTCCACAATTTTTGTATTGGAAGTAAGATCTACCCAGATAGGGGATAAACTACCCAGAAGTAAATGTGAGATAGAGAAAGGGAAACTGGAGTTGAAGATAGAGTTAATTTGAGCCCAAACAGATGTCCAGAAGTTATGTACGTGTGGGCAAGTAAAAAGTAGGTGTTTTAAATCGGCGAGTGGGGAGGAACAGGACCAGCAGGTGTCCGGTACTGTGACATGCTGTTTATGTAATACAACTGGGTGTAGCAAAAGCCTGTTGTAGGTGCAAAAATAACGTTTGTGTAACATTCACTGCTCTAGAAGTTTTCCTAATTTTGGACCAAATTTTGTTCCACAAAGAAGACGGCCAGTCAACCCCAAGATCCTCTTCCCAAGAAAGTTCAACTTTGGTCTTTGCTCTAACGTGTTGTGAGGATCGTAGATGAGTGTAAATATTGGATGCTTTAGGATAGGAAAGTAGAAGAGCACATAAGCTGTTAATCGGGGGAGGTTTCGGATGAGATAGAATTTGATTATATGCACTTGAAAGGGCTTGTGAAATTAAGTTATATTTAGAATGGAAGGAAGGGGGGGGTAAGTGGAAAAGTTGACTAGCTTCAGAGAAAGACAGGACCTTATTATGAGAAAATAATTGGTGTGTTCAAATTAAGCCTTTGTTTCTCCAAGATTTCCAATAAAAAGCTTTTCCACCGATTAAAATGGATGTGTTGTGCCACAAAGAGGAGTTAAGAAAGGAGTCTGAATCGGTATGAGATGCGGTTGGAGAAAAGCCCAAAAGTTTACAGGTGTATTTGAGAACAGGAGTAGAAAAAGAGGGTGGTCTACGGGTAAAGGAAATAAATTCTTTAAAAGAGAAAGGGGAAAGAAAGTAACGTTCAAGTACCACCCATAGAGGGCAATCCAATGGGGAATCAGAAAGCCATCTCGAGGCCTGGCGAAGTAGGAAAGATTTATGGTAAGTAGGGAAATCAGGATAATTAACTCCGCCTTCTGCTTTGGGCTTTATTATTCGCAAGAGGGACATGCAGGACGTTTTTTTGTTCCACAGAAAAGATGATAATATAGAATTAATTTTTGTGAAGAATTTTAGGGGAATGGGGACAGGGATATTAGAAATGGTGTATAGAACTAACGGAGCCAGCATCATTTTGATGGTGTCTAGACGACCCCACCAAGAGAGATATAAAGGGTGCCATTTAGTGGTCAGAGAGGAGATTTTAAGTAAACATTTCTCCATGCAAAGAGATAACGTTGTCGAAATTAAAGGGGTAAAGTAAAGACCCAAGTATTTAAGCAAAGTTAGAAGAACTGAAATCATCCTTAAACGTAAATTTAGTTAGAGGCAATATTTCACACTTGTCCCGATTAAGCTTGTAACCAGAAACAGAGGCAAAAAGTTCCACTTCATGTAAGAAGGCAGGAACAGAAGATTGTGGTTCAGAGAGAAATAATAATATATCATCAGCATATGCTGCTAACTTAATTTGTGTGTCCTTAGTTTCAAATCCCTTTATGTCATTGTTCTGACGAATTCTGGACAAAAAAGGTCCCATGGCTAGATTAAAAAGGAACGGGGATAATGGGCAACCCTGACGTACCCCTCTTTTTAAGTCAAAATAGGGAGATGAAGTACCATTAACAAAAACGGCTGCTCGTGGATTATTATATACGATAGAAATCAAAGAGGTAATTTTTTAACCGGAACCGAACCATTTCAATGTTTGAAAGAGGTACGACCAATTAACTTGGTCAATTGCCTTCTCGGCATCCAACGCTATTGCAGCTAATGAATGGGGTAAGTGTGAGGCTTTTGATAAAATATCGAAAAATAATCACGTGTTTTCAGAGAGGAGACGGCCTTTAACAAAACCAGATTGTTCTGCACCCAGCAATTGAGGGAGGAAGGATTCGAGACGAATAGCCAGGGCTTTAGAAAAAATGTTATAATCAATATTTACCAGCGAAATGGGTCTGTAATTCTTGCAATATTTCAAATGTTTCCCCTCTTTGGGTATTAGACATAATAGAGCTTCTAAAAAGGAACCTGAAGATTCTCCTGATTGTGTAAAAAGAGTTAAGAGATTGAGTAGCTTGGGAAGAAGGATGGGAGCGAAGTGGGTGAAAAATTCAACTGTAAACCCATCAGGTCCTGGGGCTTTGTCTTTCTTAAGTGATTGTAAAGCATTGAGAAGCTCTTGATGTGATAAATCAGTTTCTAAGGGGGTAAAATCAGTTTGAGTGTTAAACAATTTATGGATACCTGAGAGAAATTGTGTAATATCAGATTCTGAAGGTGAGATTTCAGGAGAGTATAGTGATTTATAGAAGAGAAGAAATTCATTAAGTATCTCTGGGTCCCTAGTTCGTAGTGTGTTGTGCTCATCGAAAATGGCATCAATATCAAACTTATTATGTTTAATTTTTAAGTAATTTGCTAAAAGCTTGCCAGCCTTATTCTGACCCCCATAGAACTTTGCGCTAGACTTCAACAAATATAGTGAGGCATTATCTTTTGATTCCTTGTTGAATTGAAATTTTTCCTTAACAAGTTGTGGGAGACAAGTTTTGGATTTAGAGGAATGATAGGAATGTTCCAGTCTCTTTATCTCAGCCAAAAGATCATTGGTTAATTTGCAAGCATTTTTACGTTTTCTAGAGACAAAACCAATGATGAAGTCTCTAGCAGCTGCTTTGAATGCGTCCCAAATTACGGAAAAGTGAAGAGTGTCAGTTTGGTTTAAAGAAAAATATTCATTAAAAAAGGAAACAAAAGAGGAGTGAAAATTTTGATCTAGAAGAAGTGAGTTATTGAATCGCCATCTTCTAGGTAAATTAGACTTTGAGACTATATCCAATTGAATGGAAATGGGAGCGTTATCTGAGATCAAAATAGAGCCAATATCAGCGCTTCTCAAAGTTTGGGATATGTTGTGTGAAACAAAGAAATAATCCAGTCTAGACTGAGTTTGGTGTGCTGGGGAGAAAAACGCAATTTCTCTAGTAGTAGGATTGCAAATCCTCCAAGCATCTATGAGCTTATATTGCTGAATGGTCTGAGTAAATAATTTATGAGCTTTATGTGATTTAAAAGAAAGAAATGAGTTTCGATCTATAAAGGGATCCATCACTTGCACACAATCACCAGCTAGGATAAAATTGTCATCAACACAAGGAAATTTGCTGAGATAAAGAAGTCCAAAACAAGGGATCTCCATTAGTGGGAGCATAAACACTAAACAAATATACCGGAACACCTCCAATTTTCAATTTAATATATAACCATCTACCCTCCTCATCAGATTGTTGAGAAAGCAAATTAATATTTAACGATTTATGACAAAGAGTAATATCTCCATTGCGTTTACCGTCACCTGGAGAGAAAAAAACTTTTCCAACCCATCCTTTCTTTAACTTCAAAGATTCTATAGCATTCAAATGGGATTCCTGCAAGAAAACAATATCTGCTCCTAATTTGGATAAATGTGTTAAAACACGTTGCCGTTTGATGGGAGAATTTAGACCTCTGGCATTCCATGAAATGATTTTCAAAGACATAAAAACAACAAGAAAATGACAAGAAAATGAAGGCCTACAATGATCTTCGAAGAGCAAAGGGTAAGATATGTAACATTCCAACTATAAAAGCATAAGATATAATGATAAAAAGAGGTTAAGAACAATAGAAGTAAAAATGAGCATGAGATAAGAAAGCAAGAAGAATAGAAAATGAGAGACTTAAATAGAAAAGTGAAATAAAGCATGTAGAGAGAAGGAAAGAAAGAGAAGAAAGAAGGGAAAAGAAAATCTTGAAAGTAGAAAAGACAATAGAAAATGAGAACTGAGCACTGTAGATATACATGTAGGAACATATTAGTGAACTGAAAGAGGGAGGAAAAGAAAAAAGAAGTAGAAGAAAAAGAAGTAATACAAGGGTAGGAAACAAGAAGAAAAGAAGAAGGGAAAAAAAAGAACGACAATGAAAAAGATACAACTTACCTAATTCAAAAGACATCACAAAGGGGTGGGGGGAGGTGAAGCCACGAAGAACGAATGGCGCGTCCAGACTCAACGAAACGAGGACGAGAACAAACCACAGGAATTCAAATAAGGTGAGGGTACAAAGTAAATGCGAGCATCAAGGAACCTGTAAAGAAGAGGGGGGGAGAAAAAAGACAAAAATATTCATCATAACAAGGAAACAGAACAAGCAAAATATAATGACATTACCATAGATTAAGCCAAATAAACGAATGGCTAAAAACAAGCAAATAGTATAAATTGAAGTATCAGACGTTAAAACCTAAAAACAGTGAAACCAAGAAGAAAAATCAATGCATTAAATGAAAGAACCAGTTAAACAACTTGGGAAGATGAAGTTCCAGAATAGTCTATAGAGTCAATTTTGCTAAAGTTGATGAAACTTTGCAATTTGACAGGGTCCTCATAAGTCGTTGTTTTGTTGTAATAAGTGACCTTGAAAAGGCAGGGGTGGAAGTGGCCATATCTAGCACCCATAGCATGCAGAGCAGGTCTCATGTTCAAAAATTCTTTACACTTATCTGCTGTGGACTTAGCATAATCTTGAGCGAAGAATAATGTAGAACCGGACCAAGAGATACGTTGAATAGACATAGCTGCTGAAAGCACCTTAAGAAGATCCGTGTATTCGAGGAAATACATAATGACGCCTCTTGGTCTCCGAGAAGAGGAGGTATCTGCACGTTGATGACCAAGTCTATGAGCTCGCTGAATATTGAGTAAAGTTCCTTCAGGTAAATGCAATAATTTAGGAAGAAAAGATTTGAAGAAAGATAGGCGGTCTGGTCCTTCTGAGCCTTCCGGCAAACCATATATGCGAACATTGTTTCTTCTGTTTCTGTTTTCCAAATCTTCGACCTGCCGCTGCAGCGATGTAATCTGAGACTGAAGAGTATTGACCTTCTTGTGCGTGTGAGTGAAGGAAGAGACACTCTGTTCCACCGTAGTAAGACGCTCATTCATCTGAGACCAATTTTCCATTAAGAATTGCAGCTTGATAGAGGTATCCTCCATAAAGGGGCGAAGTGCCCTTATCTCCTCCAGTAATACTTCTAAAGATACAGATGAGGAGGCTTTTGCTGGAGAAGGCGGGTCTTTCTTCAGTCTTTTGGTGGTGACTTTACCAGCCATTGAAGTACCTGTGTTCAAAGGAGAGGAAGCCTTGGAAACAGATGCCAACAAGTCTTCCATCTTGGAGAATTCAGAGAAGATTTTAGAGTTTTTGATAAACGTATGAGTGGTACGTGGCGCAGAGGAGCCCAGCTTTTTCAATCTTCCCATAAGAGAGACACAAAAATGGTGTGTTGAGGCCAAGTATTGCAATGCTCCAATGAAACCAAAACCACACCTTATGAAGAGGTATTATTAAATGAGCTGTAAAAAGAATCAGTTCAAGCAGCGTAATCAATAGAAAAAGGTTAGGAAATGAGGAGGGTCCTGCAAATAGGCTTTCACATCCGTTCCAGCACACAAAGGATTAGGGCAGGAGCTCTTCTTCTAATGAGTACCAGTATCTAAATGATATTTATTTATAATACCTCTCTTCTGGTTTGTAGAATGTCTAAGATGGTTTGGCTTCTTCAGTGAAAGCTTTAATAATTATAATTTTATTCTTTCAGAGTATAGAAAGCCTGCATGAGGTCTGGAAAAACAGCAGCCGAACGTACTACATTTCAGACAATCACCAGAACCCAGGTTACCTTCATGCGCAGCAACAAGAGTAGGATGCAAGGAACATTTTCCGTCAGAAATGCACCATAAAAGATGTCATCTCCAAGCCCAAAGGAATTGGATAATCCAGGTCCCGCATCAAATTAACAACCAGAAGGTTTCTGGACAGGAGCAAAGCAGGAAAGAACAATACTTGGCATTAAGCAGAATGTCATAAGTAAATAATAATCCACAAAAAGTTCCATATGTATTGGGACTTCATATTACCAAGAGCCCAAGATGCCAGAAGGAGAAGGATGCCATAAGCATATGTGCGCCCCAATTTCCTCACGAAAAAGACGTTGCAGCCAAAATGGCGGTCGCGCTCAGCACTTCAGAAACGCCGAGAGCGACACGTTGAATTCCTGGAGAAACAAGCTGCAGGAGGTCGCGGGAAACAGACCTTGCAGGTCAGCGCATCTTCCGAAAACTAAAAACTGCTCACCAGTGACCAAAAGCGAGCCGTATGTTGTGGTTGTCGCGGCCCATTCCGCGGAGCGTTACACGAATGCCGCCATCCGCGTCGGGCGCCAAGCCACGCCCCCTTGACCAACCATTTATAAATTAGCCTTGGTCCTGCTCCAACAGGTATAACTAAGCACAAACATGCCAGGCCACATTTCTTTTCATCGGGCACACAACAGCCCCAGTGAGGTGCAGCTTATGTAAGGCTGGACTGTTTCTATTGTAGTAGTGATTGAGGGATTTGTGGCTAAAACCAAAAAAAAAAAAAAAGCTGCTTACTGGTTGACAATGCATTTTCCGGCAGTAATGTAGCAGCGAAACAGCCACTATGAAAATTCTAGATGATGTCTATCACAAATGCTCATTCTTCATGTCTTGTTGATGGCCTTTCACATGGTTGATCATACTGGCTAAGCCTTACTTTGAAACATTGCAGAGACTTTAGTGGTAGTGTCCTGAGCTGATTCTCTTCCTTTCTCCCAAAAACCAGCATCATGTGCGCTTGTTCTCATTGAGCACTGATATGTCTGGGGTATTGTTCCACAAGGCATTTGTCCTCTCATCCAAGCAAAGAAACAAAGTTGAGGCCGCCCCTCAGAGAACATACTATGAAAGGCTTCTCTCCGTCACTTCACCCCCCCACAAGCCACAAATGAACCACTTTGCTCACACACTTTAACTGCAGTTTCGTCACATAATTTGACAACATGTTGACAACGTAATATGTGCTTGTCTTCAATTCCTGCAAGAATCAGTCTTAGAATTTGTTGTCTAACCTAAAGCCTTGCATTTGAAAAAAAAATGTTCTTTATTGTTGGAAATTGGGTTACTGGTTGAGAGATTTGAAAGCCTACCTAAGCAGCAACCACAATTTCTGTTTGGGTGAAACACAAACAAACCCCAAATTAGTGTGTGCTTAACCCTCTAGAAGCTTGGCATAGGGCAGTCAGGCTCAACATAGAGGCAATGTGTAAAGTATTTATGCAGCACTTCAATAAAGTGAAAACACAACATAAGAAAAATGTCACACAAACTTAGAGAAAAATAGAGTAAAATGTAATTAATGTTTTGACACTAAAAAAGCAAAAATCCAATTAGTAGAATTGGAGATATGCAATTGTAAAGATTTGAGTAAAAACAGTGCCTAAAAGCACAAAGCGCCAACTATGATTATCTGGTCGCACTGGACTGGAACAGTCACAAGTTAAAGCCGATCAAGATGGAGCTTGGGCTGGATGCAGGGGACAGGCTTGGCCTGCTGAACAGAGTACCTTAAAACCTAGGTTGCAGAGCATTGCAAGATCCTGCGTCGACGATGCACCAGTTCCAAAGAGCTGTGAGGCTGCAATGCGGGATTCTGCATCATTGTCAAGGATGCTGTTGATGAGGGGCTTGCGATGCAAATTCCTGCGTCAAAGATGCATCATGCACCAGTGGTTCTGAAGAAGCTGCGGGGTTGCAAAGCAGGGTCCTGCGTCACCATCGAGGATGCCATCGATGAGGGGCTAGTGATGCGATGGCATGTGTTGAGAATGTATCATCCAGTGGCAGCTCAGAGGAGACTGCATCCTGCAAAGCAAGGTTCTGGCATCAGTAATGCGTCACATTGCAGCAGTTCCAATGTAGCTGCAAGGAGATGCATCGCGCTGCGTCAGTTCTGACAACGGGATAACAGCCAGGTTCGAACAGCACTTTTAGGCCCACTTCTAATGGTTCAGACTGGGGTGGCACCACTTGAGGGGTAAACCCACAGCAAGCAAAGCCCAGGTGCTCGTTCAAGGTGGTTGAAGCCTTTTCTGTCCCTGAGGCTCTGATCAGTAGGCCAGCAAACTAGCCCTTGGAGCCACTCTGGTGGTTTTGGGTCCACGATGCAGGTCTGATCCTTCTCACACAGGCAGCAGAGCAGCTGTCCTTCCTGCACAGCAGTACAGCAGTTCTTCCAAGTTATCCAGAGGTCCATAGGTGTACTATAGAGTTGGCTCTCAGATTTAATATTTATACTTGGTGGCTTGAAGTAGGAAAAGGTTTTGGAGACTTCCACCCGAGAGGTGTTTGGAATTTAATGCCTCCATATCCTTGCCCCAGCTTGTCTGGGGGTACAAAAGATTCTTTGGGATGTGCAAGTGTGGTAGGTGACTGCTCCTCCCCCTCATCAAGTCAGAGATGATCCATACTGCCAACACTTATATTCCCTTTGTCTCACTGTCTGAGAGCAATACACAAAGATAAACTGCTGGCTACACCTAGTCATGTGACCCAGGATGCAGACTGCAGACATGGTTGAGACAAGAAAATGGCAACTTTGTAAAAGTGGCATTTTCAGAACTGTGACTTAAAATCCAACTTTACCATTAAAGAGGGCTTTAAAGTGCAATTATTTAGACACCAAACTCATTATTCCAATATGCTCCCAATTGATCGTTATCACTTGTTAAATGTAATAAGGTAACCCAATGTTATCGTATAGGAGAGGTAGGCTCTGCCGTAGTGAAAAAGAAATGTAAGAGTTTCTCACTACCAGGAAATGTAAAGGTTAAAAGCAAATGTCCAACTTTTTAAATTCACTGCACCTTGCCCTATGGGCTATTTAGGGCCTCCCTAGGGATGACATCTGTAATAAAGAGGAAGGTTTAGGCCTGGCAAAGGTTTATTTTGCAAGGTCAAAATGGCAGTTTAAAATTGCACACAAATGCTGCAATGGCAGGCCTGGAACATGTTTGAAGAGCTACTTAAGTTTGTGGCGCAACAAGTACTGCAGGCCCACTAGTCACTAGTAGCATTCCAGTTAAATGCCCTGGGTACCTGTAGTACCACTTTACTAGGGACTTACAAGTAAATTAAATCTGCCAATTGAGGGTCAGCCAATTTTACCATGTTGAGAGGAGAGAGCACACATACTTTAGCGCTGGTTAGCAATGGTAAAGTGCACAGAGTCATAAAGCCAACGAAAATGAGATCATCAAAAATGGAGGCTTAAGGCAAAAAGTTTTGGGAAGACCACCTTAAGGCTGACAGGTCTAACATTTATCCAAGCCCTTCATTTCTTCAGCGGGCCAAAAAGATCATGTCATGGGAACAACATAAACTTGCTGGACCTATCTTTGCTGTGCGATCAACATGGAAAAATGAATCAGCCCCACTACCTCTGCTTTATAGATTATAAGGCAGCGTTTGACCAAGTGGATAAAGGAAAGCTTTGGAACAAACTTGCCAGCTGGAAAATACCCCACTGCTGCAAGTCATGATCCTACTCCACACCAGCACTTGGGTCAGAATAAAGTTAGGATATGGTGCTCATCTATCTATAAAGATCTGGGCCCAGCAAGGACTAAGTCAAGGGTGCGTACTAGCTCCCCCCACACTTTAACCTTTTTTTAGTGGATCTCCCTACTAGCCTTGCCCAGGTACATTCACACACCCCAAAGCTGGGTAATATTTTTCTGCCCTGCCTAATGTATGTGGAGGATTTAGTACTGCACACAAAAGTTGGTCTTCAGAGGTTTCTGCACACCACAGCCTCATACTCCAGCACAAATGCTATGGAAATCAACTTGAAGAAGTTACAAATTATGATCCAGGGGAAACCATCATTAAGCCTTGTTAGATTTGGGGGTCTCTAGTTGGCAGAGGTATGTACCTTTGTCCAAATAGGGACCCTTGAGTCTAGTCAGGGAAAGTAGGTACACTCCCGAAATAACCCCTGCTCACCCTCTTGGTAGCTTGGCACGAGCAGACAGGCTTAGTTCAGAGGCAGTGTGTAAAGCATTTGTGAACACATACAGTAATCAAGTGACAACACTACAAATGGACACCACACAGGTTATATATTTATAAAAATAGGTATACTTTATATAGATTTATCACAAGACCATAAACGACCAAAATAATCCACAATACTGTTAAGAATACTTAGTTCTGATCAAAAAGGCTTAATTCAAGGTTCTGTGCGAGTCGGTAGCCTCCTCCGGCTACGGCGATGTCGAGAACAAACAGAGTCTAACAAATCCAGCTGACCGCGTCGAGACGGGCCAACACAGTGTAGACAGACTCGGTCACAGTACCTTTTACTTGAAGCGGCAGGCACGGGCGTGCGAGCCGGATGGCTGTTCGTCGCGGTCGCGATGCAAAAATGGAAGCGTTGCAGGACGCGTTGTCCCTCGATGCGGTGCAGGCAGCTGCTCGTTGACGTCGTCGAGACGGAGTCGGTGAGACCAGGGCCGTGCGTTGCAGGGCGAGACGGTGCTTCGATGCGGTGCTGGCAGGTTGCGGTGCGGCGACAGAGCCGGATTCAGGAGCTGGCATCGATCAGTCCGGACAGCGGTGCGAGTCGGGCGGTGAGTCGCAAAGCGTGCGAGCGGTGCCCAACTCCGGTGCGGTCACAGGACTCGAACTCAGCAGCAGTGACCGTGTCGGTCGGACCAGTTCGATTCGGCGTAGCGAAGCGTTGCAGGACGCGTTGTCCCTCGATGCGGTGCAGGCAGCGGCTCGTTGACGGAGTCGGTGAGACCAGGGCCGTGCGTTGCAGGGCGAGACGGTGCTTCGATGCGGTGCTTACAGGACACTGAGTCGGTCGTGAGAGTCGGTCACAGCTCCCTACCTCTGCAGCCACTGAAACAGAGTTTCCAGCAGCAGTTCACAAAGGGGTGAAGTCCAATGGTCCTGGGACTTCGGTCAGGGGGCAAGCTCTCTTCCAAGCCCTTGGAGATCCTTCACAAGTTGATGAAAGTCACAGCAAAGCAAAAGTTCCTTTCTCCTTTCTTTGGCAGTCAGGCAAACCACTGCAGGCCAATCCCCAAGCAGCACTTCAGCTTAGGGATAGTCTCTCCTCAGTTTCTTCTTGGTTCCGCTCCTCAGCAAAGGTTTCTTCTTGTTCCCAAAAGTGATCTAATCTTCCTGGGGTCTGGGTGCCCCTCTTATACCCTGATTCTCTTTGTTCTCTGGAGGCAGAGAGGCCTCTGCCTAGTCCAAAACCAGTTCTGGTCAGTTCTGGAGCACTTTGTTTTTCTGACTCCTTCTTTCCTTTCAGAATGTGGGGCAGAGTGCTCAGCCGCCCGGCAGGAGGTGGAGCCAGCATTGTGGAAGGCAGGCACAGCCCTAGTCAGACCCAGGTGCAACTCCTCCCTCCACTCTGGATGCAGATCTTTCTATTCAGCCCTGCGCTGACTCACCCTGTCTCCTGTAGCCACCCCCAGCCCCTGTCACTCAATCTCCAGACAAGGAATACACAACCTAGCAGAGGCAGGCTTGGATAGTTAGGCAAGAAAATACCCACTTTCTAAAAGTGGTATTTTCAAACACAGAATGTTAAAACCAACTTCACTAAAAGATGTATTTTATCATCCTGAGTTCAGGCATACTAAATTCGTTTTTCTACCATGTTCCCGGGGTCAGTTCTGACTATAAGGTGTAATAGTCAGTCTGCCCATTCTGGCCTATGGGGAGCACGTAGCCTTGCAATAGTGAAAAACGAAAATGGCTGTAATTCACTATTAGGACATGCCACACACACCAGGGCATGTCCTACCTTATACTTACAATGCACCCTGCCCTAGGGCCTACTTTAGGGGTGACCAACATGCAGTAAAGGGAAGGTTTAGGGACTGGTAAGTGGGTGCACTCACCAAGTCGACATGGCAGCCCTAGGCTGCACACAGGCTCTGCAATGGCAGGCCTGAGACACACTTTACAAGCTGCTTCTGTGGGTGGCACAACCCGTGCTGCAAGCCCACCAGCAGCATTGGATTTACAAGCCCTGGGCACACTCAGTGCACGGTACTAGGGACTGATAAGTAAACCAATCATCCAATCATGGAGTCACTAATACATACATCAATTAACGATAGGGAGCACTTGCACTTTGGCACTGATTTGCAGCGGCAAAGTGCCCATGAGCATATAGTCCAGCAAAAACATATCGGCAACAGTGGAGGCATTACGAAAAAATGGAAGGGAGACCCACGCCAAGGATGCCAGGTCTAACACGTGTCCCCTCCAGCTGAAATGTGGGGAGAACTATCCTACCCCTAGGGAGTTCTCATCGCTAAGGCGGAAAAATCTGGACAGTCCATCAGCATTGGCGTGTTCTGTACCAGGGCGGTGTTCCACCGTAAAGTCCATCCCCTGTAGGGAAATGGACCACCTCAACAGCTTTGGATTCTCACCCCTCATCTGCATCAACCATCTGAGGGGCCTGTGGTCTGTCTGAACCCGGAAGTGAGTCCCAAACAGGTATGGTCTCAGCTTCTTCAGAGCCCAGACCACAGCAAATGCCTCACGCTCAATAGCACTCCATCTCTGTTCCCGGGAAGTAACCTCCTACTGATGAAGGCTACAGGTTGGTCTAGGCCCTCCTCATTGATCTGTGATAGAACAGCCCCTACACCATGCTCTGAAGCGTCCGTCTGAACAATGAACTCATTGGAGAAGTTGGGTGCCTGGAGCACAGGCGCCGTGCACATGGCAGTCTTCAAGGTGTCAAAAGCTTTTTGACAGGCGTCAGTCCAAATCACTTTCCTGGGCTGCTTCTTGGAAGTCAGCTCTGTCAAGGGGGCAACAATGCTGCCATACCCCTTGACGAATCTCCGGTAATACCCGGTGAGTCCTAGGAAGGCTCTCACCTCTGTCTGGGTCTTGGGGGCTCCCAAGCCAGAATGGTATCAATTTTCGGTTGGAGGGGCGCCACCTGGCCGCTCCCAACCTGGTGTCCCAAGTACACCACAGAACCCTGCCCAATCTGGCACTTACTCGCCTTGATTGTGAGGCCTGCTCTCCGCAGCGCCATCAACACTTCCCAGAGGTGGCGCAGATGTTCTTCCCAATCGGCACTGAACACTGCGATGTCATCCAGGTAGGCGGCACTGAAATCCTCCAGTCCAACCAACACCTGGTTGACCAACCTCTGAAAGGTGGCAGGGGCATTCTTCATCCCAAAGGGCATCACCCGGAACTGGTAGTGCCCATCTGGTGTGGAGAAGGCTGACCTCTCTTTTGCCCCATCAGTCAAGGCGATCTGCCAGTACCCAGACGTTAAGTCAAACGTGCTGAGGTACCGCGCAGTCCCTAACCGATCTATGAGCTCATCAGCTCTGGGGATGGGGTGGGCGTCAGTCCTGGTGACGGAATTGAGTCCCCTGTAGTCCACACAGAACCGGAGTTCTGGTGTGGCACCAGGCGCGGCAGCCTTGGGAACCAAGACCACTGGGCTGGCCCAAGGGCTGTTAGAGGACTCAATGACCCCTAGCGCAAACATCTTGGAGACCTCCTCCTTGATGCAGGCTCTGACCCTGTCAGTCACCCTGTAAGCCTTGTGCTTCACAGGAAGACTGTCCCCAGTGTCCACATCATGGACGCACCAATGAGTGACACTGGGAACCAGGGAGAACAGGTCAGGGAACTGTCCCAACAGTTGGCGACAGTCACCCTGCTGCTCAGGTGTCAGGGAGGTAGAGAGGTTTACTCCCTCCACTGATCCATCTTGCTCTCGGGCTGACAGGAGGTCAGGAAGAGGCTCGGTCTCCTCCTCCATTCCATCATCTGTAGCTAAGAGCATGCCCACTTGGGACCTCTCCAAGTGGGGCTTCAGGCGGTTCACATGCAGGACCCGCAAGGGGTTCCTGGGAGACTGCAAGTCCACCAAATAGGTAACTGGACTCTTGCGCTCCACCACCGTAAAAGGGCCGGTCCACCTGTCCTGGAGCGCACAGGGCTCCACAGGGGCCATGACCCACACTTTCTGACCAGGCTGAAGCTCTACCAGAGTGGCATTCTGGTCGTACCACCGCTTCATCTCCTCCTGGCTGGCTTCCAGATTTGCCTCAGCAAGTTCTCTGAAACGCCTAGTCTGGTTCCTGAAGGCCAGCATGTAACTGTATACATCCTGGGGAGGTTTCCTGGGAGATTGCTCCCAGCCTTCCTTGACCAAACTCAGAGGTCCTCGCACCGGGTGTCCATAGAGGAGCTCAAAGGGACTGAACCCTAGAGACTTCTGTGGCACCTCCCGGTATGCAAACAACAGGCATGGTAAGAGGACGTCCCATTTACGCCTCATGGGTTCTTCCAGACCCATAATCATGCCTTTGAGGGTTCGGTTGAATCTCTCAACCAGACCATTTCCTTGAGGGTGGTAAGGAGTGGTGAACTTGTAAGTTACCCCGCACTCCTGCCACAGGGACTTCATGTACTTGGACACGAAGTTGGTACCTCTGTCAGACACCACCTCTTGAGGGAATCCCACACGTGAGAAAATTCCCATCAGTGCCCGTCCCACCACGGGGGCTGTCACTGTCCTCAGAGGGATGGCTTCAGGGTACCGGGTGGCATGGTCCACCAAGACCAGGATAAACCTGTTGCCCATGGCTGTCTTGGGGTCCAGCGGCCCCACAATGTCAATACCCACCCGTTCAAAGGGGGTGCTGACCACAGGGAATGGCTGGAGAGGAGCCTTGTGCTTCCTCCCACTCTTTCCACTTGCCTGGCAAGTCTGGCATGTCCTGCAGTGAGTGGCGGCACTCCCGCGCATCTGGGGCCAATAGAAATGGGTAACAAGCCTGTCAAAGGTCTTGTCCTGCCCCAGATGTCCTGCTAACGGTACATCATGAGCCAACCCCAGTAGGAAGGCTCTGAAGCGCTGGGGTACCACCAGCACACGGGCTGACCCAGGCTCAGCAACCTTAGGCTCTGAATACAGGAGACCATTCTCCCAGTAAACCCAATGTGATCCAGACTGATCACCTGCTGCCTGGTCTGTGGCCTGTTGCCTCAGACCCACGAGAGAAGGGCATGTGTTCTGCTCCTTGCAGAACTCTTCCCTGGAGGGTCCTCCTTCTTGCTGCCAATGGGTCAGCTCAGGTAGGTCCCCCAGTTCAGCTACCTGTTCCCCTGTAGGCTCCAGGGCATCCCCCTCAGGGTCTGCCTCCTCCTGGACCGTGGGAACTTCGGGGGCCGGTTTCCCGCGCCCCCTGCCTCCTCTCTCTCCGGCAGGCACCTGGGCCTCCCTCTCAGGCTCCAGGTCCTCTTGAACACCTTTAGTCGCCATTGACCGGGTGGTCACACATGCCCAATCAGGCAAGCCCAACATTTCTAAATGCGCACTCCGCTCCACCTTAGCCCAAGGGGAGCTCTCCATATCGTTCCCTAACAAACAGTCAACAGGCATGGCTGGCCTCACAGCTACTTGAAGAGTACCCGAGACCCCCCACTCAAAGGGAACCTGAGCCACCTTGCAGTGACTCTCTGTGTTGTCAGCGGCAACAACCGGATAGAATGCATCAGGGATAACCTGCTCTTTAGACACCAGGTGACACTTGACAGCTGTCACACTGGCTCCTGTGTCTCTCAGAGCCTCCACCCTATGGCCATTGATGGTCACCCACTGCCTGTATTTCTTAGTGTTCTCAGGCAGCCGGGTCCTAGGGACCATCTCAGAGTCTCCTAATGAGACAAGGGAAAACACTGTGGGATCCCCCCCACCTTGGGCACCCAACTCCTCCCCCAGGGCTACACTAGCCAACTGCCGGGGGACTGCACTCGTGGGTGCTAGTTTTCCATGCAAAGGGCAACGAGGATTGTTTGCCTTGTGGCCAGGGGCGCCACACTTGTAACATACCAGTGGTCCCTGGTGAACAGGGGGGCCTGTCGGGGCCACTGGCTTCTTCTCAGGGGAGGCTGGGAACCTTTCCCTTGGTTCCCTTGGGGTTTACTTTGGGGCCCTTTATGGAACTCCTTCTGTTTACCCTTGTCCCCCCACTCTTCTGCTGGGGACCCTGCCCACCCTTGGCGGAGTCTCCCACGTGACCCTTGTGGACCCGGGTACTCACCCAGCGGTCCGCCTCCTCAGCAAGCTGCCTAGGGTTAGTCAGCTTACTATCAATCAGGTGCTGGCGTAGCTCAGGAAAACAATTACCGGACAAGTGCTCCCAGGCAATCAAATCAAAGAGCGCCTGAAAATCAGTCGCTTTGCTACCCTTTACCCAACCATCCAAGGCTCTGCAAAAGAAGGTCACATATTCAACCCAGGTACTGCTTTCAATCTTACTACAGTTCCTGAACCTTTGCCTATAAAGCTCAGGGGTCAAACCATACCTAGTCATTAAGGCATCCTTCATGTGGCTGTACGAATTATAGACTTCAGAGGGCAAATCTAACAAGGTATCCCGCCCTTCACTGAGGAACCGTCCCCACAACCCCGCTCCCCAATCCTTCTCAGGGACCCGGTGGGAAGACATGGCTACCTCATAGGCTTTGAACCACTGCCCTATGTCATCATTTTTAAAAATTCCTTAACCACATCTTTGGGAATATACACCCTAGCTTCAACAGGCACAGGCGGTACACTGCCACCAGAGGGAGTAATCTCTAAGCTCTTGGCCTTCAATTCCAACTCCCTCAAAACTTTCTCATGCTCAAACTGCATTTTCTTTTCCTCTAGGGCCAATTTCCTAGTTTGCATTTCGAATTCTAACTGCCCATTCAGCTTGAGCTTGGTCATCTGCATTTCGTGCATCCTACTCTCCTTCCTGTCCTCCAACTCCTCTGGAGACAGTCCTCTTGCAGAAACACTGCTACCTACTGGGGAAGGTGGTCTTCTAGCCCCTAGACCCAATAGCCCCTCCAGCTGCCCTTCTGCATTCTCAGCCTCCTCCACAGGTATAGGGGTGCTCCTTGCTTCAACCCAGGCCCTCAGCGCCTTTTGGTGCTCATCCTTCTTGGTGAGCCCGGTCATGGAGACTTTAAACTTCCTGCAGAAATGCTTGAGCTGTTTGAGGGTGTAGCACTCCAGCCTCTCTTCTTCCCAATTACACTCAACAGAGGCTACTGATGCTGGTTTCTCCATAGTGACTGAACTTGGCATTTGCAAAAATAGGAAATCCCAGAAAAACTGCTATAAAAGTATGTGGTTGCGTTTTGGTCTGCACTCACTAAGTAGTGTTCACCAATCACTGTACATGAGTCACAAAGGCAAATCCAGAATCCTACCGCTGCCACCAATGTTAGATTTGGGGGTCTCTAGTTGGCAGAGGTATGTACCTTTGTCCAAATAGGGACCCTTGAGTCTAGTCAGGAAAGTAGGTACACTCCGAAATAACCCCTGCTCACCCTCTTGGTAGCTTGGCACGAGCAGACAGGCTTAGTTCAGAGGCAGTGTGTAAAGCATTTGTGAACACATACAGTAATCAAGTGACAACACTACAAATGGACACCACACAGGTTATATATTTATAAAAATAGGTATACTTTATATAGATTTATCACAAGACCATAAACGACCAAAATAATCCACAATACTGTTAAAAATACTTAGTTCTGATCAAAAGGCTTAATTCAAGGTTCTGTGCGAGTCGGTAGCCTCCTCCGGCTACGGCGATGTCGAGAACAAACAGAGTCTAACAAATCCAGCTGACCGCGTCGAGACGGGCCAACACAGTGTAGACAGACTCGGTCACAGTACCTTTTACTTGAAGCGGCAGGCACGGGCGTGCGAGCCGGATGGCTGTTCGTCGCGGTCGCAATGCAAAAATGGAAGCGTTGCAGGACGCGTTGTCCCTCGATGCGGTGCAGGCAGCGGCTCGTTGGCGTCGTCGAGACGGAGTCGGTGAGACCAGGGCCGTGCGTTGCAGGGCGAGACGGTGCTTCGATGCGGTGCTGGCAGGTTGCGGTGCGGCGACAGAGCCGGATTCAGGAGCTGGCGTCGATCAGTCCGGACAGCGGTGCGAGTCGGGCGGTGCGTCGCAAAGCGTGCGAGCGGTGCCCAACTCCGGTGCGGTCACAGGATTCGAACTCAGCAGCAGTGACCGTGTCGGTCGGACCAGTTCGATTCGGCGTAGCGAAGCGTTGCAGGACGCGTTGTCCCTCGATGCGGTGCAGGCAGCGGCTCGTTGACGGAGTCGGTGAGACCAGGGCCGTGCGTTGCAGGGCGAGACGGTGCTTCGATGCGGTGCTTACAGGACACCGAGTCGGTCGTGAGAGTCGGTCACAGCTCCCTACCTCTGCAGCCACTGAAACAGAGTTTCCAGCAGCAGTTCACAAAGGGGGTGAAGTCCAATGGTCCTGGGACTTCGGTCAGGGGGCAAGCTCTCTTCCAAGCCCTTGGAGATCCTTCACAAGTTGATGAAAGTCACAGCAAAGCAAAAGTTCCTTTCTCCTTTCTTTGGCAGTCAGGCAAACCACTGCAGGCCAATCCCCCAAGCAGCACTTCAGCTTAGGGATAGTCTCTCCTCAGTTTCTTCTTGGTTCCGCTCCTCAGCAAAGGTTTCTTCTTGTTCCCAAAAGTGATCTAATCTTCCTGGGGTCTGGGTGCCCCTCTTATACCCTGATTCTCTTTGTTCTCTGGAGGCAGAGAGGCCTCTGCCTAGTCCAAAACCAGTTCTGGTCAGTTCTGGAGCACTTTGTTTTTCTGACTCCTTCTTTCCTTTCAGAATGTGGGGCAGAGTGCTCAGCCGCCCGGCAGGAGGTGGAGCCAGCATTGTGGAAGGCAGGCACAGCCCTAGTCAGACCCAGGTGCAACTCCTCCCTCCACTCTGGATGCAGATCTTTCTATTCAGCCCTGCGCTGACTCACCCTGTCTCCTGTAGCCACCCCCAGCCCCTGTCACTCAATCTCCAGACAAGGAATACACAACCTAGCAGAGGCAGGCTTGGATAGTTAGGCAAGAAAATACCCACTTTCTAAAAGTGGTATTTTCAAACACAGAATGTTAAAACCAACTTCACTAAAAGATGTATTTTATCATCCTGAGTTCAGGCATACTAAATTCGTTTTTCTACCATGTTCCCGGGGTCAGTTCTGACTATAAGGTGTAATAGTCAGTCTGCCCATTCTGGCCTATGGGGAGCACGTAGCCTTGCAATAGTGAAAAACGAAAATGGCTGTAATTCACTATTAGGACATGCCACACACACCAGGGCATGTCCTACCTTATACTTACAATGCACCCTGCCCTAGGGCCTACTTTAGGGGTGACCAACATGCAGTAAAGGGAAGGTTTAGGGACTGGTAAGTGGGTGCACTCACCAAGTCGACATGGCAGCCCTAGGCTGCACACAGGCTCTGCAATGGCAGGCCTGAGACACACTTTACAAGCTGCTTCTGTGGGTGGCACAACCCGTGCTGCAAGCCCACCAGCAGCATTGGATTTACAAGCCCTGGGCACACTCAGTGCACGGTACTAGGGACTGATAAGTAAACCAATCATCCAATCATGGAGTCACTAATACATACATCAATTAACGATAGGGAGCACTTGCACTTTGGCACTGATTAGCAGCGGCAAAGTGCCCATGAGCATCTAGTCCAGCAAAAACATATCGGCAACAGTGGAGGCATTACGAAAAAATGGAAGGGAGACCCATGCCAAGGATGCCAGGTCTAACAAGCCTCAATCAGTGGTATCTGGAAAATGATAAAGTAGAGGTGGTAAGAGAATACAAATATGTGGGCATGCTATTTGACAGACAAGGCTCCTTTAAGCAGCATCAGGAGCTTATGCGCCTAAAAGTCATCACCCTCACCACAGCCTTCAAACACCTAAAGTCAGCAATAGTGACATCGACAGTCACACCTCTTCTGAAAATAATACATACCATAGCCTATTGCACTGAAGCACTAAAGGGCATAGACACCACTCATCTAGACAAACTCATCACTAAACTCTATAAGTCATTTTTTTCAAAACCACGTCATTCATCTCCAGCCCAGTTGGGACTAGGATTTGGTCTATACAAACCATTTTTAGCAAGACAAGGAGCATTTATTAAACTCTGTTACAAGTTAAAGAATGCCAATAATGGAACCCTGAACTGCCATTCTGGGAAGAGAGTTGTAGCAGAAACCATTCTCCAGTCAGATGCTACCTCTCCTGCTCTCTAACCACCCTCGGCCTAGCTGAAGAACAGGATTTAGTTACCAACTACTCTGTAGTCAAGACCATTGCAAATAAAAGAATCAAGAGTTACTGCTGCTGGCAGACAAGGAGTAGTTTGCGCTGAGAGAGCATGCTTGGCTTACAATAGCATCCTATGACAAACTAGCACCGCAACCATATCTGGGCGCATCCAATAAAGTACAGACCAAAATATATTTTCTGAAATATCATCTGGGCTGCCTACTATCACTTTTATGTTTACCATCCTGGAAATGTAGTACCAGTACAGAAGTCTGCAGACTCTGGGGAAAATCCCCTGAAACCATGGTTCACCAAATCTGTACATGCGAAGCAAATCTGGAGGATCAAAAACTATATTAAGACCAGCATTTAACCAGAGGATGTTATGTCACTGCAGGCCGGCCATCATAGCCTACTTCAACCCCTCATATATTCAGCTTAATTGCATATTGACAAAATACATGACAAGACTAAGGGGCCGATTCCGATTCCGGCCGGAAATCTCTCCGACCGAGCCGGACCCGGAGAGATTTCCGACCGAATCGGACTCTGGCAGTCCGACCGAATGAGTACGATGCGCATGCATGCCATCGGACTCGAGTCGGTCGGACTCCCATTGAAGTCAATGGGAGCCTGTCGTACAATGCGTACGCGGGCTCCCATTGACTCAATGGGTGCGAGGCGGACAAGGGCGCCCCCTACAGCAGGTATGCGTCGATGCGCATCGCGGCGTACATGCACAGGTAGGGGGACCCATGGGTCCCCCTGTGTGCGACTCGCGCGCCTACGCGTACAGGGGGTCCGACGCGGACCCCCAAAGTCCGGCTCCGACAGCTTTTTCGAGCCGGACGGCGCGAGTCGGTCGGACTGCTCGCGGCGCGCATCGTACTTACCCGGCCGGGATACGTCTCCATAGCGCGGTGTGAGTCGTGTCCATGCGAGTCGGTCGGAGCGTGTTGAAGCCGCGTTCGAGTCGGTCGGAGATTTCGCGGGTGCCTGCATCGTACTCGCTCGGCCGGACCCGCGTACGATTCGGTCGGGAAACAGGGCTCCGAATCGGATCCGGTAAATCCGAATCCGATTCGGAGCACTACCGGCCGAGATCGGAATCGGCCCCTAAATCGGAAAAATATTTCTCTAACTGACTGTACAATATCTGGGAAGATTCAGGCACTCTGAACCTGCTTTTTGCACAAGTTAATGCTAGCCCGGCCACTCTATTATGAACAAAAGTGGAACAGAAAAGTCAGCAGCTAATAGGAGGGAGCATATGAATGTTAAACTCAACATTACGATCTCACTCGCACAAAATTCTGATTGCACTGCCACTTTATTGAAATTACCAACACAGCTAAACACCAGAACTTTCTCACAGCCTATGCTTGTGTAAGACTCAGATTAATGTCACCCCACTTTAATACAGGCAAGATCAGGCATACCATGCACTTTATACTGACTAAATTGCCTAAAATTGTCAAAGGAGGCAATCTCTCCCTGGTCTACCATTCCACCAGAGCAGAAATTAAGCAAGGGTTTTTAAGCTGTGAAATTATAGTACTGAATCATACCCATTATACTTCATATTTTACTGCTTATTCAAACAAAGTATTGCACATTCAAATACTCTTATTTTTCACAATTAGCTCTTCTTCACTTCTAGCATTTTTAAAGTTTCAGAGTAGTACTCTGTCATGGGTCTATAAGGGGTGAAATTAAAACTTCTAGCATTTTTAAAGTTTCAGAGTAGTACTCTGTCATGGGTCTAAAAGGGATGAAATTACAGGACTGAACCTGTACCTATGACAATCTCATTTTTTTGCTGTTTAACCAAACAATGACTTGCACATTTAAATATATATATATTCTGTACAACTGCCTTCTCCTTTTCTCTCAGCATTTTCTTAGAGTTTTAATGAAGGCATCTGTCTCCTAATTTCAGTTGAAAGGTTTTAATTAACTAGATACGTAAATAAAAATTAACTTGAAACTTGAAATCTCATAGAACATTATGAAAGTGGGAGAGGTGCACACTACCTGGCTTACCAGCACACAATTCATCCAGATGCATTGTGGTAGATGAAGTGCATGAAACACTCACTTCAGTTGAAAACCGTTACTATCCAACATTGTTGTTGGAGCCAGTGCTGGCTACCTCTAGAAATGTTTCAGGATTCTTGTCCTTCTTCAGCAGAGAGTAATGCTTTGAATTTGTGGGTGCTGGCAGGCGCGGTCGGTGGTAGGAGTGCCGGTCGGGCGGTGACGTGGGGCGGGGGAGGGGGCAGGGTGGGGGTAGTAAACTAGGGATTAAGGCCCAATACAGGTAAGTAAACATTTAAATAAATAAGACGAATTTCGTTGTGAGCGCTGCATCGCCAAATGCGATGCAGTGCGCGCAACGAAATTCGTTTTATTTATTTAAATGTTTACTTACCTGTATTGGGCCTTAATCCGTAGTTTACTACCCCCACCCTGCCCCTCCCCGCCCCACGTCACCGCCCGACCGGCACTCCTACCACCGACCGCGCCTGGGTGCTGGCAGTGCTGCTCAGAGTCGTCTCAGGTTTCTGTCCCTCTCCCAGAGCGCAGGGGCATCCCAATGAGCTTGTCAGCCCAAACACTCATCAAGGAGCCAATCACAAAAGGGGGGAAGGAGCACACTACTTTTTTCCTTATTATAGGCAACGCCACCAGAATATGGATCACCAACAAGCCTTGGGCTCTCCTATACCATGACACAGATGACCTCAAATAGCACTGGTTTGTACAAGTTGCTTGCAAAGATATTCATCACACTCTGTCCTGCATACTGCCTAATGACCGAAGGGCGGCTCGAGATTACTGCAACGTGTTTGGAGCACACTTATGGGTATCATGTATGCCGTGAAAGAACTACAGTTTAGCTGACACCACATTCAACAACCTTCTTCGTCCATGCACTCAAAGATTGAGTCCTACATGATTGCCCAATTGACGAGCAGTTTGAAGCCAGGAGATATAGAAAGTGCCATAGAAATGTTACGCTAAACTGCAGTAAAAGAGTAACAAACCCCTAGTTTCCTTTTTCTGTCTGTCAGGTGAAAGAAAAGTTACTGATAATTCCTCAGTCTTACAATGTTCTCCCCTGCTAAGTTAGAAAACACACTGAGATTTGAGTATAAGAAACATTAAATCACTGGACATACATGAGGTCGTTAATTTGAAAAGTTTCAAAATCTTTTGAACAATTTGAAATCACCAATCTTATTGGCTGCAGCCTTGGACCACCAATTAAGCATAGCACTAATAATAACTGCAAAAAAATGGCAGCATTAAACTCTGGAGCTTCAGAAGGTCAAAATTAACAGTCCAAGTAAAGCTAAAAAGAATGCCTTCCATTTTTCCAAAGCTGTCTAAATGCATATTAGGGACATAAACAATCCAGGCAAAACATATACTTTTATAACTGCAATCTTGCTTATGATGGACAAAGATAAGGCTTGCATCCTTTCCGACATATCCCTTTTATTCACCACTTATAAAGAACAATTTAAAATATTTAAGTCACATGGAGTTTCTGAAATTTTACTCGCAAGTATCTCTTGGATGTAATATGAACACAAGACTGTGGAAGGATTAACTGAGAAAAGTTAAATAAAAATAGTTCACATTATTTCATTTACTTTTTTAGCCTCCCACTTTGATATAGGATTGAATGGTCAACATCACCATTTCAAGTAATTCTCAATCAGCACACACAAATAGGGTGATTTCATTTAAACACAACTGAATGGCAAATCTTCACAAGATTTCCAACACTCTAAAGAAAGAATGTCTTATATAAAATGCTGGTAGACCGGTGAACAAAGCAAATAGAACAGTAAGCAAGTTGGCATGGTTCAACCCTGTTGTGCCCCTATTTTTATATTGATAACCTCTGTGGCAACTGTAAAGGCTTTCAAACGTGAGCGTAATGAATAAGAATTATCTTTCTGGCAGTACTCTATTTGTACAAGAGACTCACAGCATTTGAGCTGGGAAGGAAAATTATCAAAACTCAGGACAGTAAATAAGAACTCCCAATTCACACCATTCAATACTTTCTCTATATCCAAATATAATGGCTAGAGGGTTGTGCGATAATAACCTAATGCCTATGCCATATAGAAAGTATTAGTATACAATAATGACCAGGTAAAAACCCACTCTGATTAGACCGAATTACCCACAAATCATCCTTCTATATAGAATTCATTTTGTCTTTTGCACTTGTTGAATAATCAGCATTTAACAGAGATATGAGTTGATACGACCCTGATTTTTACTTATGTTTATCAGGCTTTCCAACACATTGCTACATATTATTATCATTTCAAAAATATTTTCAAGATTCAGTATTGTCGCCGCAATACTATTAGGTATGCAGACAGAATATCCAGTTGGAAATGTTGACTTACACAAATATCGAGTTGGAAATATTGTGACACAGAAATATCGACAGCAAGAATATCGTGGTCAAGAGTATCGACTTTAAGGTAAGAAATATCATTTTTTTAAATATCGAAGTCATTAATATCGTTTGCAAAAATATAGTTGTTTAAAATATCGATTTTTTCATTAGTGTTATGTATTTTAGTATGTATTTTAAATGTATCTGATCTATTTTTTTGTATAAGTATTGTTTTTGTTTTTTAATATACGTGTTAAATTTTTAGTAGTTATTAATTTTATTTTAATTAAATTTTGCACTTTTTAGTTCTGTAGTGAGTTTTGGGTTTATAGGGGAATAGGGTGGGAAGTAATTTAATTATAATAAATTAATTATTATTTTTTATTTATTATTATTTATTTAATTTAGGTTTTATAGTGCAAATTGTGAGAAGTAATTTATTATTAATTAATAATTATTGGTTGTTAATTATTAATAATACATTGATTGGTAATTAATTATGTTAATTGTGTCATTTGTTTAGGAGCAGGTGTTGGGGTTTATAGGGGAATAGGGTGGAAAGTAATTTAATTATAATACATCAATTATTATTTTTTATTTATTAATATTTATTTAATTTAGATTCTATAGTGTTAATTGTGGGAAGTAATTCATTATTAAGTAACTATTAATTGGTTGTTAATTATAATTGATTAATTAATTGGTAATTAATTATGTTAATTGTGTCATTTTTTTAGGAGCGGGTGGTGGGTTTATAGGGGTAAAGGGTGGGAAGTAATTTATTTTTAATTAATTAATAATTATTTGTTAATTAATGCTAATTAATTAAAAGTTAAATTTGGCAATTGTGTAATTCATTTTAGATGTGAGTTGTGGGGTTTATAGTGGTAAAGGGTGGGAAGTAATTTATTTTTAATTAATTAATAAGTAGTTGTTAATTGATATTAATTTATTAATTTAAAATTAATTATGGAAATTCTGTAATGATTTTTAGGTGTGGGTTGTGGGGTTTATTGGGGTAGAAGGTGGAAAGTAATTTATGTTTAATTAATTAATAATTAGTTGATCATTAATATTAATTCATCAATTGATAATTAATTAGGGTAATTGTTTTGTGTTTTTGTTTTATAGAGGTAATGTTTGGGGAGTAAATTAAGTTGTATCTGTTTTAATTTGTTTTTTAATTAATAATATATATTTAATTGAAAATTAATTATGTTAATCATGGAGGTACATTTTTTTTTAAATTTAGATGTGTGTTGTGAATTGTGTGGTGTTATAAGGTAGGAAATAAAAAAGATTACATTTAAGTAATAATTAATGTTTTTGTTTATAAATAATTTCTAATTAAAATAGTTATTTGTTTGTAAATTATTTTTAAATGTATTTAATATAATATTTCTAGGTATTTGTTATATCTATTTAACATTATAATATGTTTCTATCTTTTTTAATTTTAATATTTTTATATATGTTTTATTTTTTTGTTTTTTTAAATATTTTGTGTTGTTGTTGATATTTTGTTTGTTTTTAATTTTGAACTGACTCCAGTGGGAATATTAATTTTTACCCTCGGCTATCCAACACTTTCCCTATTGCTGCACTAACTGGAGTGGGAATAGTATTTTTTACCTCTCCGCTATCCAACACTTTCCCTATTGTTGCACTAACTGGAGTGGGAATCGTATTTTTACCCCTCCGCTATCCAACACTTTCCCTATTGTTGCACTAACTGGAGTGGGAATAGTATTTTTTACCTCTCCGCTATCCAACACTTTCCCTATTGTTGCACTAACTGGAGTGGGAATAGTATTTTTAACCCCTCCGCTATCAAACACTTTCCCTATTGTTGCACTAACTGGAGTGGGAATAGTATTTTTTACCTCTCCGCTATCCAACACTTTCCCTATTGTTGCACTAACTGGAGTGGGAATAATATTTTTTGCCCCTCCGCTATCCAACACTTTCCCTATTGTTGCACTAACTGCAGTGGGAATAGTATTTTTTACCTCTCAGCTATCCAACACTTTCCTTATTGTTGCACTAACTGGAGTGGGAATAGTATTTTTATCCCCTCCGCTATCCAACACTTTTCCTATTGTTGCACTAACTGGAGTGGGAATAGTATTTTTTCCTCTCCGCTATCCAACACTTTCCCTATTGTTGCACTAACTGGAGTGGGAATAGTATATTTTACCCCTCCGCTATTCAACACTTTCCCTACTGTTGCACTCACTGGAGTGGGAATAGTCATTTTTAGTCCTCCGCTAGCCAACACTTTCCTTAATGTTGCACTAACTGTAGTGGGAATAGTAATTTTTACCCCTCCTCTATCCAACACTTTCCCTATTGTTGCACTCACTTGATTGGGAATAGTATTTTTAACCCCTCCGCTATCCAACACTTTTGCTATTGTTGCACTAACTGGAGTGGGAATAGTATTTTTTACCTCTCCGCTATCCAACACTTTCCCTATTGTTGCACTAACTGGAGTGGGAATAGTATTTTTTACCCCTCCGCTATCCAACACTTTCCCTACTGTTGCACTCACTGGAGTGGGAAAAGTCATTTTTACCCCTCTGGTATCCAACATTTTCCCTACTGTTGCACTCACTGGAGAGGGAATAGTAATTTTTAGTCGTCCGCTAGCCAACACTTTCCCTACTGTTGCACTCACTGGAGTGTGAATAGTAATTTTTACCCCTCCGCTATCCAACACTTTCCCTACTGTTGCACTCACTGCAATGGGAATAGTGATTTTTATTCCTCCGCTATCCAACATTTTCCCTACTGTTGCACTAACGGGAGTGGGAATAGTAATTTTTACCCCTCCACTATCCAAGACTTTCCCTACTGTTGCACTCACTGGAGTGGAAAATGTAAGTTTAAAGACTTAAATAGTTTAATGTTTTAATTTATAATATAATGGTTTTTTAATTAGATTTTATGTTATTGATGTATGTCTATATATATATATTTATTTGTAAATTTTTATATATTTATAAAATTATAAAATAAATTAAAATTAATAGTTTATTAATTGTTTTAAAGTATATATATAAATTCGACCTCTTTTCGGAAGGAATCATAGAGGAATTGGATAAAATGGAAAAATTCACACATCTGAATCGAAAAGAAAATCTGACCTGTAAAGAGAGGAAAGCTCTAAAAAATCTAATGGAGAACAAAACACTGATAATCAAGCCTGCGGATAAAGGTGGAAATATTGTTGTACAGGACATAGAAGCATACAAAAATGAGGCATACAGGCAATTAAATGACACTTCTAAATATACTAAACTCCAAAGAAACCCCATCAATGACATGACCATGCAGTTGAATGTGAAATTAAAAGCCTGGCACCAAGCAAACCTATTGAACTTGGAAGATTTGCAATTTTTGACTAATGATTTGCCAACAATACCAACAATGTATTTTCTACCGAAAATCCATAAGTCACCAAAATAACCACCAGGGAGACCAATCGTATCATCTTGCAACTCCCTTTATGAGAAAATATCGGAATATGTTGACCATTTTCTAGCCCCCATCGCACAAAGCTTAAATTCCTACATACGCGATACGGGGGACTTCTTGAGAATCCTTACTGGAATAAGCTGGAGCCCGGAGTACATCATGGCAACAATAGATGTGGTCTCGCTCTATACGTCAATTGAGCATAACATAGGATTGAAGGCATGTGCATATTTTTTACAACAGCGAAATATATCTGAATTGGAGCACACGAAAATGTTATTGACAATGATAGAACTGTGCTTGACAAATAACGTTTTCCTCTTTAATCATGACCTATATCGGCAAGAGTGTGGAACTGCCATGGGCATTTCCTTTTCGCCAAACTACGCGAACATCGTGATGGGGTGGTGGGAAAAGGAAGTAGCCTGGAATACACAAAATTAGAATCAGATGAACAACATAATTTTATGGGTCAGATTTATTGACGACTTGTTTATAATTTGGAACGGTTCTGAGGAAAACTTTTCGGAATATTTTGAAATATTGAATGAAAATACCTTAGGCCTAAGGTTCACATGCGCAACAAGCAAAAGAGGTATTGCTTTCCTCGACACCTGGATATATACAGAGGGAGATCAAATTCATTCCACCTTATACCGAAAGGAAACAGCAACGAATAGCATATTACATGGTAGAAGCTTTCACCCCAAACCTCTTTTAGAAAGTATCCCTTACGGTGAATTTACTAGAATGAAACGAAATTGCTCAAAAGAAGACGACGCAAGAGAGAGAATAAAGGAAACATCAAAAAGATTAAGATCAAGAGGATACAATGAAACCACATTACGCAAAGGCAGACAAAAAATACAAAAGAAAACAAGAACAGAAACTCTGATCACTAAAAAGGAGAAAATGACAACAGAAAATGATCAACAAAATACGCCAAGATGCATTCTGATGTACAGTAAAGAAAGTGGATTAATCACAAAAAATATCCAAAAATACTGGCACCTGATATCCAATGACCCGGACATTGGATCCGTACTGGGACCTAGACCTATGATAACGTACAGAAAAACCAAATCAATAAAGGACTTAATTGTAAGAAGCCACTTTCAAGAAGAAACACCAACGAATTGGTTGCGCCAACAGCAAAAGGGATGTGTGAAATGCACCACGTGCAAGGCATGTAAAATTGGAGTGAATCGCAAAAACATACAGGACTTCCAAGGCAAGACGATTGAAATTAAACAAACTATCACTTGCGCAACAAAGTTTGTAATCTATGTCATCCAATGTAAATGCGGCATGCAATACATAGGAAGTACAATATGTATGCTCAAAAAAAGAATACTTGAGCACATTCGAGCCGTAAAAAATAAAGATACTTCCTACGCCACAGCTAAACACATGATGGTATGTCAAAACAGTGACTGGAGAGCCATGAGCTTCTTTGGAATCCACACCATAGAAAACCATGAAAGAGGGGGTGATAGAATCAGGAAACTACGCCAAACAGAGTCAAGATATATAATCAGGCTAAGAACCAAGACCCCTCATGGGATCAATAATGATGAGGAACTTTTTGTACACCTGGATTGAGACCATTTTGACTTCAAAAAAAAAAAAAACTCCGGAAAAAGAGAAAACTGAAAAAAACAAAGAGGGAACTACTCCCAAAAATTAGAACTGTAACAAGAAACATGGATCAACTGAAAAAGAACACTACATAGTAATAAAAATCAAAAATAAATACCAAAAGTGGAAAGGAATGGACATTAAAAACAAGACACTTAGGTTAAAATAGAAAAAAGACTTATTTAATGTACTAAACGTTTAATTAAGGCAACTCTGAATGTAATGAAATGCTTGCAATGATTGATTACTGTAATGTAAAGTAATGAATTGCCACCTGAAAACAGGAAAACTTTGTAAATAGTGTAAATATTCATGTATAATATAAACTAGCACTACGTTTCCCACAATGCTGCATTAAAGGCAATAGGTGATTGGTATATATAGTGACACAAAAGAGGGACTCACTGACCGTGACAAAGGCCTCGCTGGGCTGAAACGTGTTGGTTGGAGCCAGTTAAGCTAACAATAAAAGCTTTAAAACTGGAAATTGGAGTGCGTTGCATCTTTACAGAATAATATATATATATATATATACTATATTTTATATACGTATGTTTAAATGTTTTTAATTAAATGTGTTTGTTAACTTTGTTAAAATGTACATTAAACATAATTTCTTTTTAAAGTTAATTTTTATTATTTAATATTTTTAATATTATTTTTTATATATATATTAAAATCGATATTTTGTACAACTATATTTTTTACATCGATATTTGTTTCCGATATTTTTTTACTTACCATTATAAATATAGGATGTCGATATTTTTGACATCAATATTTATAACTCAATATTTTTGTATGTTGATATTTTGGGGGTCAATTACCGTTATGCCTTGGGGTATTTCATCACAGCTAAAAAGATTCTTTTTTCATAATTTTTAAATAATTTTGTATTTAATAGTGAGTTGTTACAGATCGCTGTATAAAACATTGTTTCTGCTATGCTTAGTATTATTATTTAAGTAATTGATTGCATAATAATTTTATATTCTTTTGTATTACACATGTTAGAATGATTGTAAATATTTTAGAAGATGGGTTGTAGGCTATTAGGGAAATTGGGTGGGAAATGTATTTTAAACACATTTGTTTATTTTTTTATTTTGAATTAATTATTAATTCTTCAAATTAAATTTTTTAAATGTTACATTTTTTTAATTGTATTTTATTTAATGTTTTTACATTTATTAATTTTATATTTTACTTTGTATTTTTTGTTTTCTTATAATTATTTTTGGCTTTTATGTATTGTGCTTGCTAAAATAAATGTCCTTCAGATGTTCATAATTTTAAATTTAAGCTTGGTTAAAATAGTAAATTTGAACTTCTTTCAAAATCCAGGACTTATCCAGTGTAGTTAAGTTTGAAGTAGAAATAGTAAATGTAACTCCAAAAAGTCCAACACCTTCCCTCTGGTGTTTGAGTTTGGAGTGGGAATAGTATATTTTAACCCCCCTCAGAGTCCAATACTTGCTTCATTGTGATTACGCTTGCAGTGAAAATAGAAAATCTACCCGCTTCAAAGTCCAACACTTTCCCCAGTGTGGTTGAGTTTTGAGTGGAAACAACACACCTAATCCTCCTAAAGTCCATGGCTTTCTCCATTATGGTTAACTTTGGAGTGAAAATATTAAATGTAATGCTCCCAAACTTCAGTACTTTCTCCAATGTGTGAAAAATTGAGCGGGAATAGTAAATTTAAATCCATACTTTCCACAATGTGGTTAAGTTTGGAGTGGGAATAGTATATTAAACCCAAACCCTCTGCACCAACGTCCAACAATTTCCTCAATGTGGTTACGTTTGGAGTTAGAATAACAAATTTAACCCACTTGTTATTCAATACTTTCTCCATTTTGACTACATTTGGAGTGGGAATAGTAAATGTAACTTTTTAATATTGGTCTTCTCTCCTTGAGGCAGGCAGGCAGGCAGGCTCCAAACTCCCAAGCAAATCCTGGCGCTGCTTTTACCAGCATGAGTACATTTAGTATAATGGGGTGACCCAGTGCCCCTCAGAACCTGGGTGTACAGGAATGTGGAAAATATTGGTTCTGTCGGGTACAGAATTGATTCTAGGTTTACTGTATAACAATAATCAAACCTTTCAGTAATAATCAATGAAAAGCGAAGAGAAGAAAAGGCAAATACCATGAATCAACAAAACAAGGACAAAAACACACCAAAATTAAATCAATCAAGGTCTGTATTTAAGGATAGATCCATATGTTCTTTCCATTTTATGGTGTCGAAATGACATTAACAGGCTGTCAAAGTTCATGAACATACAATTTGTTCTAACGGCGCAAGTGATATGGTGAAAAAAGTTGCGAATAAAGTGCTGAATGTGAACAAGATATATACAGTGCTGTACGCAATGCTAAAACTGGTCATTCAAAAGACATCCATCCCTTGGTGCACAAAGCTCTGCGCCGCTTGGGGTTTTAAATTTCCGTTTCACGTGGGGCGGAGAAAGTAGGGTCAGGATTATAATGAGCACGTCGACGTTTCGACCCGATGGGGTGCGTGATTTACTAATAGGCATGGCGGGTCTTCCTCAGGACAAGGTGATACAAGGGACAGCCTGCACAATTAGAAATGGGTAGGTTTTAGGAATGGTGTGTTTGATAAGAAGAAAGGAGCAGTATGGTGAGATGACTGCGGACCTACCATGATTTATGAAAGAAAGGTCTTCAGTGAATTGTCCACCATGGGTTGGACTCACAATAACTGTGGTAAAGTCCTAGATGGTGATGAATCGCATCAAAGGGGCAGCGTCATTCTGTACCTAATGGGAAAGGTGACTGGAGATCAGTATGAAAACAAATCAAATCCCCCAAAAGGTAGGCGAGCTGTGATCAAGGCAGCGATATGACTGACAGTGGTGCACGCGAGAAAGGATATTATGCATGCATGGCCAGTTGAGGCTAATAGCACAGGGGTATAGCGTGCATCCGTGAATAGAGGCTATGCCCATGCCGGTAGGTAAATAAACAATTAATGTACCTGACCTGTAAACTACAGGTGGCAGGGTCGTGTTGTGCCTGTGATGCTGGCGCTTGCCTTGATCACAGCTCGCCTACCTTTTGGGGGATTTGATTTGAAACGTCGACGTGCTCGTGATAATCCTGACCCTACTTTCTCCGCCCCACGTGAAATGGAAATTTAAAACCCCAAGCGGCGCAGAGCTTTGTGCACCAAGGGATGGATGTCTTTTGAATGACTAGTTTTAGCATTGCGTACAGCACTGTATATATCTTATTCACATTCAGCACTTTTTTCGCTCCTTTTTTCCCCATATCACTTGCGCCGTTGGAACAAATTGTATGTTCATGAACTTTGACAGCCTGTTAATGTCATTTCGACACCATAAAATGTAAGGAACATATGGATCTATCCTTAAATACAGACCTTGATTGATTTAATTTTGGTGTGTTTTTGTCCTTGTTTTGTTGATTCATGGTATTTGCCTTTTCTTCCCTTCACTTTTCATTGATTATTACTGAAAGGTTTGATTATTGCTATTCAGTAAACCTAGAATCAATTCTGTACCCGACAGAACCAATATTTACCAGGATGAGAGCAGCGCCAGGATTGGTGGGAGTGGCCTCTATCAGAGCTCAGAAGAGCACTGGAGGCTTTTGCTTTCTCTAACTCAGCTGCCTTAAGACAGCTGGGTTAGAGAGGTTTAAAGTGTGCATGTGTAGCTGGATGTCACAAGACGGCCGGCCAAAAAGACATGTGCACTTTAAACTGAAAGTGCTGTGCTCTCTCTGCTGCTGACAGTTAGCAGCAGCCCTGCCCCCGTCCTGACGCTCTGTTCGGGATGGGGTGATAAAAAATAAAATGGTAATGAAGTAACTTCATTACCATTTCAATTTTTGTCTCTGGGGGCATTTCAGTGGGTTGATGCTCCTCTGCACTATAGGAGGAGCTTCCCAGGGAAATAGTAAACTTTGTCCCCAACAAATCCTGCACTTTGTCCATGGAGGCTAAGTTTGGAGTGGGAATGCTTAATGTAACATACCAAAATAGTTTTTCTTTGTTTAAGTTGGTTAGTTGGCAGTTACAAATACTTATAGTTTATTATACACAATACAAACTTAATTTACAAGTTGTGAGTATGCCTAGGAAAGTTTATTATTAACTGGGATGAGTAAATGTAATCAAAGGACACACAGATGATGGACGGAATGAAGAGTAAATCAAACATTCTCCCCCAGTCAATCAATCTGGGTTAAATCCATCATTCTTTTGCTCACCATGCCACCCCAGTTTAGACCCAGCCATATGCAAATCAGTCTTGACACTGTGCCTCATGGGAACAGTCCAGACCGAACTGCCAAGCCAGGTCCTCCCTGGACCGGAAACAAGCATCCTGGGACTGGTTTCGGGGCATCACCCCTCATCAGCCAAGCTAGCTTGAATCCAGTGGCACAGTGAGCCTGGGACCCACGTTTGGGCATACCGGCGCACTTAGGGCGAGAAAACAAAGGACACACAGATGATGGACGGAATGCAGAGCAGATCAAACATTCTCCCCCAGTCAATCAATCTGGGTGAAATCCATCATTTTGTGCTCAACATGCCACCCCAGATTAGACCCAGCCATATGCAAGTCAGTCTTGACCCTGTGCCTCATGGGAACAGTCCAGACCGAACTCCCAAGCCAGGTCCTCCCTGGACCGGAAACAAGCATTCTGGGACCGGTTTCGGGGCATCACCCCTCATCAGCCAAGCTAGCATGAAACAAGCATCCTGGGACCAGTGGCACAGTGTTATCCCGAAACCGGTCCCAGGATGCTTGTTTCCAGTCCAGGGAAAACATGGCTTGGCAGTTCGGGCTGGACTGTTCCCATGAGGCACAGGGTCAAGACTGATTTGCATATAGCTGTGTCTGAACTGGGGTGGCGAAGTGAGCTAAAGAACGATGATGGATTCGCCCCAGATCTGTGACTGGGGGTGAGTGTCTGTAAAATTTCAGCACTCCGTCCATCATCTGCTTGTGTTTGATTAGTAAATGCAATGCAAGCAAAGTCCAAAACATTCCTTAATGTTGTTAATGTGCCTAAGTTTGGAGTGGAAATGGTAAATCTGATCCCCCAAAGTCCAACACTTTCTCTAACGTGGCAATATCCTGAGTGGAAATAGTAAACATAGGATGCTCCATTTGGAGTTGGAATACTTAATGTATACAAAAAACTTTTTTATTTGTTTAAGTTCATTAGTTTGTAGTTTAAAATACTTATAGTTGATTATACATAATACAAACATAGATCCTCATTTACAAGAACTGATGCATCGCTGCGTTGCATCAGAGATGCATCAAAATCACTTACGAATCGCTACATCTGTTTTAAATGCCATGGAAGCACCATATTTACGCTATGGTGCACCATGGCGTAAGAATCAGGTAGCGTAAAAAAAAAGAAGCTGCCGCAGGCATGTTGACATGTTTATGGCCATTAGGGTAATTGTCGACATTGCTAAGTTAGCATGAGCTCTGCTGCCATGATGCTGCTTTTGCGCATGTTACTACATGACTTTGTTTTGCAAGACTCTGTTTGTGCCTTTCACGTGAGAACTGTCTGCTTTCTGTGTTCTCTGTTTGTTCCTGGAGTTTAGTCTGAACACTGTGTGCAAGGTTGATAAACAATGCCCCTTGTTATTCTGTTCTGGTCAGTCCCTAGCATCTAGACAAAACATGCTAACACAGCTGCGCTGCTGGAAGCTCGTGCTTTGATATTACGGGGATGCATGTTGTTCTGACAGACACTTGGAGAGGGTCCTTTCCAGGGACAAGAGCTATGCTGTTCCTATGATGTAAAGCTTCCATCTAGGCACTAAGGTATGGGGTCTGCTGACAAAGCCCAGAGATCTTCCTTTATATAATAAACTTCACCTTACCAAAGGGAGGGTGGTTAGGCTTTATAGTTCTTTTTCCACTGTCTATATATGATGACATCCCCTTTTATATTCTATGGAATTGTAACAATGCTAATTGTTCTAGGTTTATGCATTTCGCTGCTGGTAGTGGCTCGTATACTGCATTATAGAGCAGGATAGTTAAAATAAACATTTTGAACTATAACAGTGACTCTGACCATTCTTATTGGGGACAAGTACGAGTGAGCAAGCGAAAGGGTATGTCTTGCTACAGCGATTCCTGAGAGAGTCGGGAGTGTTGTGTTCTGGGTTGTCTAATCATTTGTAGCTTCGTGATTTTGGAGGAGAACGAATGAGACACTATAGCTATTAGGTTTTGGGATTTTGGGCACTAAGGTGGTAGGTTGGTACACCCCTATACACCGAGGTCCTTTTTCCCTATGTATAGTTCTGTGTATGTGCACAATCCCCGCAACATGGCGCTCCCAACGTTTGGTCTGGTACTTAACTGCGAGACTCCTGAGTAGTGCTTGTGCTTGTACACAATCCCCTCACATCTGTTTCCGGAGACAGTTGGGACAGTGTAACCTCCTATATTGATGTTTTATAGGTTTTTCAAGCTTGAATTTTAAAAGGTCTTTCTCTTTCTAGTTATCCCGTTATTGTGCTGACATACATAGGTTGTTATTCTCTACTATAGATTATGGCGGTTGTCATTGCACCGCCTAACCGGGCTGCAGTCACGGCTTACTTGACTCAACATGGGGTCCCTAATGCTGGTGTTACGCTCATTTTGGTTGTAGAAGCAGATGCAGCTTACCGCTTCGAGGTGTTTTATTCTTGGGTCACCTTTCCGGCGGTAGATGGAACGGATAATTTGTTTCACGAATATAACTGCCACGGCCATTCCTCAGAATCATCGGCCTTATAGGTCTCTTGAAGTTCCACTAATGGCTTGGCAACACCAAATATGGTTTAATGCCGCCCTTCCTCACCCAATAACGCCGGTCCGCTTAGGCCCTTTATCGATAAATGGGGCCACGTGGCCCATTTTGGCTGGGTATACCACGCACCCAAATTATCTCACTGCTACAGTCGCAGAGCTCTGCGTATTACATACTTCGTTGATACGTGTGCATAGAGCTGTTATACAGTTCATGTTGCACAACTTCCAGGTGGGACCACCTGGCATTGCTGCGCGACCACCTGGACCTGGTGGTGTAACCATCAGTCCTGTCATGGTTAATTCCGTGATGGGTAAGCGTCCGCAGAATAAGGATGAATTCCCTTATTGGCTTGCTGAAAAATTTGGACAACTCGAAGCTGTTTTCCCAAATACCACTCCTGTGGAGAAACACAGGATCCTGACCATAAGTTTACCTAAAAGCTTGTTTCCCGAATTAGCTGATTGTAACACTTGGGGTAGAGTGTTTGCAGTGGTATATTCGATGTGTTTCGGCTAACCCTGGGCGTAGTTCGCGTAGTAGCGCTACGCGTAGCTACGCGAAATGCACTTCGCACTACGCGAGCTACGCGTAGCACTACGCGAACTGTGTAGTGCGGTAGGAAATGCTGTTCGCAATGATTGCACAGTGCCGGATGCTTGTCCGCACTGTGCAATCATTGCAAACGGCATCTTGCACAGTGCAAGCGGTCGTTTCTGCCGCTCGAGTAGATTTGTACTCGAGCGGCAGTTTTCTCAACCTGGACTGGTAGTTTCTCATCGCGAGCGGTCGCGAGCATACGCGACCACTCGCAATGAGAAACCTGACCTCCCCGCGTTGAGAATCTCGCCGGGAGGTTTCTTTCCACGCTCACGATCGGCAACTTGATGTTGCTGATCGCGAACGAGGAAAAAGTCTCGCCGGGATGTCATTTTGCTCGCTCGTGGTCGCCAACTTGACGTTGAGGACCGCGAGCAAGCAAAAAATGCCCGCTACGCGTTTTTGCACTGTGCTACGTGCAATTTGCGTAGCGCGTAGTTGCGCAAACTACGCAAACTACGCGAGTGTAGCGTAGTTTTCCACCCAGGCCTAGTTTCGGCACCCCCTCAATGACTGTCCTCCCGTCTGTGATAAAGCGTGTTCAAGATGAACACGGGGCCGAGGTGGCTCTGGAGTTGGGGATGAGACTGGTGGGGGTGTTCGACATTGTTTCCGATATGATCCTTGCGAATGTTAAGGGCGATGCTGTAAGCTTGCAAGTGGCTAACTGCTTGGAGGCTGTGGCAGACGCAGACAGGCAGCGCGAATTGCCAAAGATTATTGCTAAAGCTTATAAAACCTTAGGACACAATAGTCTGGGAATTAAGCCTTTTGCTCAAACGCAAACGCAATCTCAAACTCAACAAAATGCCCAGACTGATAAAGATGGGCGCCCGTTCTTTCCTTAAAGGAACTGGAGAAATAGAAAACAGGGGCAGCAACAGCAGAAGCAAGGTTTCTTGTGCTGGTTCACCGACACCTGAGTCTTCTGAGCGTACATATGACTTGTGCGACTGCGCGAAAATTAAGACTCCTGATAGATTTCAAGTCCCTGATCAGCACTCTCCTCGTTCTTTACAGGACACATCGGACTCTCAAGTCAGTGCTGGGGAGCGCCAGGATCATGGCAAAGGTCCGACTAAACAACAGGGACGAGATCAACCTCGACAGTTTGACGTCAAAGCCAAACAAGAGGATCTGCCTCGTTTTTGACCCCCATATCAGAAGAAAAAAGTTGCCGCCTCAGACGGTGAGAACGCGACTCCTAGACTGGACATGGGCAGTGACTCTGCTCGACAGCGCAGCGGAGGTTACCATAGTGCGGGAGGCACTGCGTCCCTGTCTGGAGGTGAGAGAAACTGATCCATTTATTACAGTGGAAACAGCAGATACCCGGGTTGCCCCCCCAGATAGACTCTATGAGATTGTCTTCTAAATTGAAGGTGATATACAGCATACAATCACGGCGGTTTTCTGGGAAAATCTTACCTCCTCATATGACATTTTGTTGGCGGAGGCAGATTGGCCTCTACCATCTGTGCTAGCCGCTTCTAGAGGGGAGGATGTGATACTTCCTAGTTCAATTCAATGCCAGCTTTATTCGATTTTTGTGCCAAAATCATAAAAGCATACAGTTTAAAACATCAATATTACAAGATACAAAAATGCATACTTCCTAGTTTCTCGCGTTACGTCCCTGAGGAACATGCAAAGGCTTACGCAGCTGAGTGGGCTTTGGCCCTTGCCCCAGCGGTGTACCGTAATCAGGTGGGCTGGGATATTGATTCACCGGCACATGAGATACCATTACGGTCTATGCCACAACCACAACCGCAGTATCCAATCAGACGTGAGGCTAAGACTCCCGTTTGTGACATTCTAACTCTGTTGGAGTATCAAGGAATGATTGAATCCTGTGTATCACCGATGAATAATCCTCTTTTTCCGGTATCAAAACCTGACGGTTCATATCGCATTGTATTGGATTATCGAAATTTGAATAGTCATTGTCTTACATTTGTGATACAGAACACACACAGCTCTGCGCTGGTGAACAACCTTGTTCGTAAAAAATACAAAACTACACTGGACATATCCAATGGTTTCTACAGTCATAATCTGGCTCCTGAGAGCCGTGACTTGACAGCATTCACAGCCGTCGGAAATCAGAAAAAATGTACGCGCTTGCCTATGGGGTATAAGAACAGCCCTGGGGCTTTTGCTGCACGTGTTGTGTCTTTGTTGCACGACATAGATCCAGATGCGTTCTCGTATGTTGATGATATTTATCTGATGGACGACGAACTGATGCCGCATCTTGTCCGAGTCGACCGCATCATTTTATCGTTTGCTAACTATGGATACAAATTCAATTTTGTTAAATCACATATCGCTCATTTTACGGTGCTCTTTTTGGGCTACAAGCTCAATAATGAAGGTAGGGGGTTAGCCCCCCACTTTCTGGAGAAATGTGCACAATTGCAACCTCCTTCTACACTGAAGAAACTTCAGTCTTTGCTGGGATTTTTTAATTTCGGTAGGACATACATCCCCGATTATGCCCAGCATATCAAACCGCTTTATGCGTTGATACAACCAACATATTCTTCTGCCAGTTGGCTTCCGGAACATACCACTATTCTACATTCTTTGCAATCTGATATGCCTGCAACTATCTACTTGTTGGCGCGTGATAATACCACGAACCTGGTGATACGTATAGTACCGGGGATGGTGGGTTTCACTTACTTGACGTTCAATGAGGGAGACACAGTGCCTATTGCATACAAATCGCATTTGTACACTGCGGCGGAAATGCGTTTTTCGAATGTTGAAAAAGCGGTCCAAATGGCAATTTTGAAAGAATGCTCGCTGGCACAGGGAAAACGCATTCTTATGGTCACGCCTTTCCCTGCTTTAGAAGCAGTGACTAAGGCAAGTGTACCCAATTCTAAGGCACTACATCCCCGTTGGATACAATGGGCTACGTCTTTGACATCGTCTGATGTCACGTTTATCTTTGATCCTGCTCTTCAGACACAGTAGTTTTTACAGTATAAACACGTTCATCCTCCTCCGTTGTCGTTGCTTCCTTTGGATGAGTGCAAATGTATCATTTATACCGATGACTCGGCTCAACCGGCCACTGGTTCAAAACACGCTTATTCAGCGGCTTGCGCTAATGTGGCTGGTTTAATTGTAAATGGAGAATTTAAGTCTTCCATAGTGCACACTCAGGCACTTGGAGACTGTACAGCACAATTGGCGGAGCTGCGTGCTCTTATTCTAGCCCTTTAGTTTTCTGATCCTAATGTGAATACTCTTACTGTATGCGATTCTTTCTACTGTGTTCAGTCTTTTAATGACAACTTATTCTTTTGGTCTCAAAATGACTATTGAGACTCTAAAGGCAGCGCAATCAGCATAAAACGCTTTGGGTTCGAGTGGCAGACCTCAAACAGCGTCTGCCCCTGACACAAGTTATACATACTCTTGGCCATCAGCATGTGGGAGCACATGCTCTTGGTAATTCTTTGGCTGATGAGGCGGCCAAATCTGCAGTAGCCACGTGTTCCGCTGCAGCAGTTACAAGGTCCATGACTAAGATAGATAATGACATTCTGGCAGCTGTAGCTGCTACAAAGGATGGGACTGCATATCCGCAGGGCTTCCCTTTGAAGTATTCTTATCATTTATCTCCCAAACAAGTTCCTTATGCTAAAATTCCATCAGTTGGGGATCAGCTGATTCCCAACATGGACCGCAGACTTGCTTTGATCACAGCCGCACACGAGGGCATGGCTTCTGCACATGCCAGAGTGTCTGCCACTGTTTCTATTTTACAGAAATGTTATTGGTGGCATGGTTTATATAAACAAACCCGTAATTATGTACTTTCTTGTGACATTTGTCAGCAAATCAAACCGTCTACGGTCTCACGCCCACCACAAACACAGCTCTGTATTTCTAATCAGCCATTTGGCTGTGTTTATCTTGATCAATGTGGTCCATTATCTTCTGATACTGCATATAAATACATTTTTGTTGCAGTTGATTCGTGCACTAGATTCCTTTGGGTTTGGCCACAACGCAGTGCTGAGGCTCAAAATGTCATTAAAGATTTGTGTGTCTTTGTCAGGATGTTTGCCTGTGGCACCTTCCATTCTGACCAAGGTCCAGTGTTCGCCTCTAAGGCATAAAAGGACGCAATGAAGTCAATGGGGGTGCTGGTGCAGTTTTAGTCTCCGTACAGGCCTGAGGGCAATTCTATAATGGAGCGAATGAACCGTGACTTAAAGCAATCTTTGACAGCTAGGGTCTTAGGTACTGGCAGGAACTGGCTGGCCCATTTGTATGGAGTTCAACGTGCACTGAATAATCTCCCTAGAAGATCTCTGGGTGGGCGGACCCCATACGAAATGCTCTGTGGCATTAAAATGTTTGTGCCAGACCTTGATGGTCTAGACGTTGTGGCGGCTGCCACAACCTTTGACGTAGATAATCATTCAACTATGTTACAGGACCTACAAAAGACCTGTGACAGCTACACAACTGCACATTTGCCCTCTTCCAATGCCACAGCGATGCTGATTCCGGTCGCTGGCTGGCTTCCTAAGATTGGAGATCTGGTACGAGAAAAGCTGGAGAACAAGAAAGAATTTGGTCCCTCTTATCGTGCACCGGTCCCGATTCTTGGATTGAAGGGTGCTCGTACAGTGATTTTACCACCTTTACCTGGTCGCAAAGACAACAGATACATTTCAGTGGATAATGTCAAGTTACACCGTCTGGCCGATTCTGAATAGTGTAACTCCTGCAGTTTCATGCAACGCTATCTCAATGAATCCGGTGCATTCGTCCGCTTCGACTCATCCTCGTATCGCTGAGGGTGAGACGGAAACTACCATTGACCTTTTACCTGTCCTGAACCCCTCCTGTTCCACTGCCGAAGTCAAGTATACTTATCCTGCGGAAGAGTCCCAGAGTGAAGTGCCGAACAGTCCAAGTCAACATCAAACTGATGCCGCCCTACCGCCTTTGATGAATATGGGTGCAAGCGTTTATTTTGGGGACCGTGCGAGCTTCTCTTATGACTCTTCCTCCTCGTCTTCCATGTTGGCACTTCCACCGACAAAAATAAGTATTTTCATCTCTTGGTTCAAAAAGTCTTACCTGGTCCCACCCTGGACGTATATCTGGTTGATAGTTATCCTGATTTTTCTTTTCCCGTCAATTGGATTCGTGACAGTATTTTTCTTGCTCATCAATGGTCATTACTTGCCAGAACGCTCTGCTGTGAAATTGGTCGATGGAATTCTGGCCCCTCATACATCGTCCCATATAATGAAACGTGATCAAGCCCTTGTGAACATTTCTGCTTTCCTAGTTGCAGATGGCATCTTTTGGGATAAAGTAGCATTCGAAATCCATGGTCTGACGGAAGTCCTCAACATACCATACGTGTTTCGCGTTTCTTTGGGAGACGTGGTGACACCGGACATATATTCCGATGATTGGGATGTACAAGCAGTACATTCATTGTTTTCAGATTTAAAGTATTAGGCTGCTTTTGATGCTGAAGATTTATATTTAAATTCTGCCAATTATGCTGATTTATTCTGTTATCAACATTATGAGCATCATTACTTACACAAAACAAACACGTTAAGACCTGTTTTTAATTACACGCAATGGGAACATTGTCCAACTCTTTTACAGGGGAGTTCTAAAACACTTAGGGATAAGTCCACCTACTTCACGGATTATGACACGTCCAATCCTGAATCCTATTTTTTTAAATTACATTTGTCTTCGCAATCTAAATTTATTCTGACCCACACTAAATTAATCTATTCCAATTCCTTTAGATCTGAATTTGCCACACAGGGTTATGATCACTGGAGTGCTACCATTGATTTAAAAACAGTTTGGGGCACTAAGGCTTGGCAGGTTCAGGGATCTGAAGCTTTACATTGTGCCTGCCTGATACCGGCACAAATCTTATTTCTAAATGATTCAGTATATCAAACTACTTGCTTTGGCCTGGCAACTGCCAAAAATTGTAATAACCCGTCCATTCAATCATTAGTGGAGTATGATAATTGGCGCACACACATAAATTATTCAATCGATGTTTTGCAGACTCTGTTTCGAAATAGCACTTTCAATGTCCCTGATGTTGACCCTACCGGTTGGTTGCTGTGGCAAACCAGTTCAAATTCATGCCAACTACATTTTTATAATATAACGCCTGGTTTCACACAGACTAGATTGGATCCACGTTTTTCACACTCACATTCAGTCACCACATATTCGGTGGGCAAATTGTGCCAACAATGGTTGGAACACCCTACATTATCCTCAGTTAAAGAACACTTGTCACTCTTGTCGAGTGACATCAATTTGGCTGATTTTCTTCTAGGTCCTAGGACCCCGAGAACAAAAAGATTTTTCTATGCTGCTTACAATGAAATATGGAAGCTTTCGCAGATTGAGGCAGCGGTTCGTCTGCGTCAAATTGACAAAGCGAATTTAGAAAAAGTCCTTGCAGTGGTCGACAATAGCATTAATACACTGTCTTCACGCATTTATTCCTTGGATAATATTGTTTCATCTGTTATTGATATTGTTCAGAATTATGTATCTGTGTTATATCATGGTCAAAATCAATTACGATCTGTAATGCAGTTTGCTTGGACGTTACAGACTCTTAAAATGGGAAAAGTACCTTTGGATTATTTAAATGCTTCCGCTTTGTTTTTGCCATTTAATCTAACTGATAAACAGAGATTTATGTCCATGAAAGATGCTACATACACACTATTACACATTGAACAATTGGAACACTTGCCATTCTCTGTGGTGGAGACAGATTCAGCCGTATGGTTAATTCATTGGGTTATCTCTCTCCCTTTTTCGCTGTTTCAATTTAAATCTTGCATGAAACATTTCCCAATTGGCCGCTTTGAACCCCTGGGAAGTACGTTTCTTCATGAATTGTGGTCACTACCTTTCACTTACAGATGTCATCGGGAGGATAAGGAGGTTTTCCTAACAGGGGAGGACTGCGATTCCACAGTGGGACACTCCCTAGTTTGCAAACACGTTAAGTTGCTCGGTGCTTGTAATGTTTCCGCACCTAATCTTGCTTGTTTATTGAAAGGGAGTCCCGTCCCATCAATAATTCCCGCTTTTACATTGCTTACTAATGGCAGTTATCTTATTTTGAATAACCACGACTGCTGTGGTTTACGGGCAGGAATCCCGTATATAGTAACAGTTTCACAACGTGTTACTTGTTGTAGCAATGTGCTTTTTCCGCCCCCGCATGAGAAAGTAGATATTTCGATTTGGCCTTCCATTCCGACTTTGAAAACAGATTTCAACATATTAAGCAGGCTCAAAGCGCTATTGTTTCAACAAGAAGTGGCTCTCACTTCAACTCGAGAGACCTTTGAATTGCAGGTGGCTAGAACTTCTAGCGAGATTCAGTCACTTCTGAACACAAATCTCCCACTGCATTTTGGGGAGCTGATACATCAAATATTTAATGCGTCTGACACCAAAGGCCTTGCTCAATTTTTTTAAACTGCTAGGATCCGGCCTTGTGACTTCTTTTCAGACGATATTTGGAGTAATACCGGCCTTTATTCATTCTATTTTTCCCAGCGTCTTCGGTGTATTCCATTAATATTGGCGCAAGCTGGTGGAATCCTGCTGCTTCTGTTCCTGCTATGCAATGGCTGCTCATCTTGTGGTACTGCACAGACCAGGCCAATTGCAGCTGTACCATGACCGAATGCAACAACTTTTTGGATGCTTGGCACTAGTGACGCTTAGGGGCCGATTCCGATTCGGGCCGGAATCTCTCCGACCGAGCCGGACCCGGAGAGATTTCAGACCGAATCGGACCCTAGCAGTCCGACCGAACGAGTACGATGCGCACGCATGCTATCGGACTCGATTCAGTCGGACTCCCATTGAAGTCAATGGGAGCCTGTCGTACGACGCGTACACGGGCTCCCATTGACCCAATGGGCACGATGCGAACAAGGGCGCCCCCTACAGCGTGTTCATGTCGATGCGGGTCGCACCGTGCATGCATGTGTAGGGGGGACCCATGTGTCCCCCCTGTGTGCGACTCGCATGCCTACGCTTCCAGGGGGCTCCGACACAGACCCCCAAAGTGCGGCTCCGACAGCTCCTTGGAGCCGGGCTGCGCGAGTTGGTCAGAGCGGTCGAGGTGCGCATCGTACTTACCCGGCCGGGAAACGTCTCCATTGCGAGGTGCGCGTCGTCCCCGTGCGAGTCGGTCGGAGCGGTCGGGTCCTGCGAACGAGTCGGTCGGAGATTTCGCGAGCGCCCGCATCGTACTCGCTCGCCCGGACGCACGTACGACTCGGTACGGGAAATAGGGCTCCGAATCGGATCCGTTTAAGCCGAATCCGATTCGGTGCCCTACCGGCCGAGATCGGAATCGGCCCCTTAGTGTGAGTTATGGACTAACTTTTCGCTTTGCCTACTTCATTTGCGTGCAACCTGTATTCTACTGTCAGCGGTGCCCCTTTTACTGGGTTTGGGATTTATGCCTCTCCAATACGTCATATTCGGACCCGGATTATGTCCAGTTAATGGGTCCCTTAGTGGCCCATGACCAGGCCTGTTCTAGGGATGGATGTATGGCGAGTGCGGCTGCACTTGGAGTCTTGGCTGAATGGGATATATGAGCGGCTGCGCAGAACCTATTGCGACGGAGCTTCATCGAATATCATGCAAGTTGCCCGGTTATGCTTTTGGAAGCATCTGATTATGAGGAACACGTCTGTTCCTTCGGTCTACTTGATTGGATGGCATCACTTTTTTCTACTAACGATAACGATGGTATTTTGGATTGACTTACATTGTTAAGTTCACGTACTTTGATGGATACACCACCTCCATGTTAGTCACGTTTTTCGTGCAACCATTTTTTAAATTTTTATCAACATCACAATTTTGTTTAATTTTTTCCAATCTGGTCTTTTTCGTGCATATTTGAACGCTGCTTACCCTTGAAATCTGTTTTGGTCTTTTGTCCATATACTATGACCTTACCAAGGGGAGGGTGTTATATGGCCATTAGGGTCATTGTCGACATTGCTAAGTTAGCATGAGCTCTGCTGCCATGACGCTACTTTTGCACACGTTACTACATGACTTTGTTTTGCAAGACTCTGTTTGTGCCTTTCACATGAGAACTGTCTGCTTTCTGCGTTCTCTGCTTGTTCGTAGAGTTTAGTCTAAACACGGTGTGCAAGGTCGATAAACAATGCCCCTTGTTATTCTGTTCTGGTCAGTCCCTAGCATCTAGACAAAACATGCTAACACAGCTGCGCTGCTGGAAGCTCGTGCTTTGATATTACGGGGAAGCATGTTGTTCTGACAGACACTTGGAGAGGGTCCTTTCCAGGGACAAGAGCTATGCTGTTCCTATGATGTAAAGCTTCCATCTAGGCACTAAGGTATGGGGTCTGCTGACAAAGCCCAGAGATCTCCCTTTATATAATAAACTTCACCTTACTAAGGGGAGGGTGGTTAGGTCTTATAGTCCTTTTTCCATTGTATGTATATGATGACATCCCCCTTTATATTATATGGAATTGTAACAATGCTAATTATTCTAGGTTTATGCATTTCCCTGCTGGTAGTGGCTCGTATACTGCATTATAGAGCAGGATAGTTAAAATAAACATTTTGAACTATAACAGTGACTCTGATTGTGGACAAGTACGAGTGAGCAAGCAAAAGGGTATGTCTTGCTACCGCGATTCCTGAGAGAGTCAGGAGTGTTGTGTTCTGGGTTGTTTAATCATTTGTAGCTTCGTGATTTTGGAGGAGAATGAATGAGACACTATAGCTAGTAGGTTTTGGGATTTTGGGTACTAAGGTGGTAGGTTGGTACACCCCTATACACGAGGTCCTTTTTTCCTGCGCATAGTTCTGTGTATGTGCAGAATCCCTGCAACAGGCACAGCGGAAACTGACTCATCCAGAGGAAAACTGACATAAGGTGGTTTTGGCGCACATAAAGTGATGCTGAACACCCGAACATCACTTTTCATTGCGTGAAACATTAAAATGGAAAAACAAATTATGCTATGTGTAAAATAAACATTGGCACAATTCACAAGAGGCAGCCATGCAGCCGGTAAAAGAGAGAAGCAGCCAGGGCAACAGCCCCAACAACCTCAGCACCAGCCTGGATGTCCTGACAGGCTCCCAGGGAAAGAGGAAGAAGAAGTCTAACTTCATTGAGCAGGAGAATGAAATCTTGATCACTGAGGTGACACAGCACCAACATCAGCTATTTGTCACCTCAAAATTGACATTAGAGAAGAAAGAGGCCATTTGGCAGTCCATAGTGGACAAGATCAACAGTGTGGGGCAAACCAGAAGGACAGTCACTGACTGCAAAAAATGTTGGCATGACTGTAAGCACAGGACAAAGGATAAACTGGCTAACAACCTGAAGGCAGCCATGAGGACCAGAGGTGGTAGTCCAGCCCCACCAGAGGAGCTGGATTCCTTGGAGGAGCAGGTGGCAGCTGCCATCCCAGAGGTGTAGGTGGCAGGCGTTCCAGAACAAGACAGTGCAGCCCATGAGGAACATCAAGACCTACAGGGTAAGTCACTACAAGGGGCAATGTGGGCGAAAAGGACATGTGCAGCGCAGCAAGCTAGGTACCAGCGCTCCTAGATGTGTGCAAGGTAAAGGGCATAAATCTGGGTAATATACCATTAAACATCACATACATGAAAGTCACTCTGCCCATTTACATGTGGCACAGCTCAGTATAGCTCCTTCATGTTTATCCCTGCCATGTGCGAAGTGCAGCACCAGTACAGGTTCAACTTTGTTTGCATACTGGCACTTGTAGTGGTATGCATAACATGATTCGCCAGAACTACAAGTCCTAGAATACAAAGCTAAAAACATGGGGACTCATTTACAACCTTTTGGCATAGGGCAGCGCTGCAAGGTTTCTAGCTGCACTGCCCTGCGTCAAAAGGAAAGGGCAGGAATGCTATGTATTAATGAAATAAGATGCATGCCTGTCCTCTCTACATGCGTCGGGGCTTAAACTGGTGCCTAGCACCAATGCAGGCACCCTTGCACCATGAAGCAAGGGTGTATGCATTGTGGTGCAAAGGTACCTGCACTGTTGGCACAAATGTTATTGTGCAGGAAGGGACACCTTCCTGTACAAAATCAATTAATGGAGGTGTTTTCCTCTTTCTAAATGTGCTGCATACAGTTTTTTCTCCTCATTACGCTTCCAATGGGGAGGCGTACAGTTTTGATGTATTCCCAGGTTTACAGATCCTTGTAAATCTGGAAATGTGTCAAAATCCATGGGTGTTGCATGAGAAAACACACAGAAACACCCATGAATGCCTTCTTGACATAGAGTAAGGCAACACTTTGTGCTGCCTTACTTTTGTTACTCCATAACTATGAGGCCATGCAAGTCCATGCAGGTTGGTTTTGCGTTGCCTCATAGATATGATTGAGAGGCCTGTGCCATTGGATCCTCATAAAAAGTGATGCTACTGCAGCACACGCCTTTTGTAAATGAGTGCAATGTGTCTAACTTGGGCCAATGCACACAAATCTGGAATCAAAGAAATGGAATGAAATGGTCTTGCCAGAGGCAAAACTACACACCTTCTAGGGGGTATGGTGTCGGGCATGTGAAGGATTTACACATAGGAATATGCAGAGAGTCATGTGTATAGTAGTCTGCATGAAACTACATTGCACGCATCTTGTCCTGACATCTAGGGTGAGAGCACACAGTAGAGACCAGCCAAATTCCTGTCATGATCTATTGCAGACTGGGGGTGGGGATGTATTCAAGAGATACACACCAGAGGACCATGTGTGTCGAAACATGGTAGTGCAGTGCATTGCAGTCTTTGGCTGAGTACGTTCAACTACTACTGTGTTTGAATAGGGAGACATGGCATAGCAAAGAGGTGAGAAGGGATATGTGTACTGCAAGGTAGCATGACCAAGACACATGCTTTGCTGTGTCTGACAGTGTCAGACTTGTGTCATAGCTGGGGAGGGATGACAAAGAAGACACCATTGTGGACCCACATCCTACCTGTGATGTGGGCCTGGATGAATATGCAGCACGTGGCAGGAGGGAGTCTGAAGCTAAAATGTCTCACCATGCTACATATGTCAAAGTCAGAAGCTGCGAAACAGGGATCGGTCAAAGTATAGGTTGAACTACCCACCCAACACAAAGTCCAGGAGTCAGGGATGGTTGGAGGATGAGGTGGATGGGTCCAGATGCATGGAAAACCTGGGTAGGTACATGTCACCAAGTCCTGCACTACTATCATTTGGGATACAGCTCATCCCATAGCCCTCAGAAACCGCCAGCAATGTCAGTCCATTGGATATGGTCACACATATCGTTGGTGTTGTAGGTACATGAGAGTCAATGTATTACCTGGGTACCATCAGTGTGTGGCAATGAGTTGAGTGCCTGGTCCTAAATCAGGATTGCCTTAGGAGGCATATATGCATACAATGAGAGGGCCTGAGTAAAGAAATGTGTGAAACTCTACAGATGACCAACTCTGGCAATGATGAAATTGCCTGAGTGTCAGTGTTAGCAATCTACCTAGTTTGACTGAGTCCATACCCTCAGAGTAGCTACACAGTTCCCACTGTCCACAAATATTGAGCCAACTGTGTGTGCTATGAAATCACATGAGTAAACACAAATAGAAAACCCATGGCTAGTACATGCCCTCACAAATTCCTGCAGTGTAGCAAGGTTGGAAGCTGTGTAGAGTTGTGCAGGATATGTGTGAAGAACTGAATCCCTGGACACATAAATGCACAATGTGCATGCAAGAAGCACAACAAAGCAGAGTGTTATGGTTTACTGTATGAAAAGCAGACTGCTGGAACATAACTAAATCATTAGTAAGCCCATTTCACCTTCACAGGAGCTGTGGGCTGATTATTTGTCACAGGGAATGCAGGCACCCTGAGGACTAGGTGCAATGTGCACAGTAGTGGTGTCAAGAAGTCGAAAACACTATAATTATAGCCATTATGTAAACTAAGCTATTCACCAAGGCAGAGGTGGAATGTCCCTCATATCACATGTGTGGGAATGGCTGGGCCATAGAGTTGTGTAACTATGTTGCAACAAGTGTCATGACACGACAAGTCAGCTTGTCACACAGTGGTTGTGCCATCTAAAAGGCAACTACACTTCAACTTGACCTCTATACCTATAAGGAACAGATGTCTAAAGCATCAAGGTAGACCTGACAGTGAATCAGTAGGATACTCATGTCACCATCTAACACAGATTTGCAGCAACATATTTGTATTTAATTGCTTTTGATGTATCAACAACTCCTGAGCAGCTGCATGTCCTGGATGACAACCTTGCTGGTGATGACAGCCTGCCAACCCCCGACACAGACACCCTCCAAGAAATCCTGTACTCTATTCGGACACCATCTCCAGTGGCAAGAAGGGAGGACAGCATCCTGATGTCACCTAAGGATTGGCCTATCACCCAACAAACACCACCAGCCAGCCCATCACCAGAGCCGGACTCCGAGGATCCCCAAGTTGAATTCCAACATCATGCGGTAGGAGTCCAGCCGGAGCTGGTAGATGTGATGCGGGCAGAGATGAAGATAATGAGGGCACCCTAGAGGGAGTTTATAGGACACCTTGGAGGCCATAAGAGGCCTACCCTCCACTCTATGGCTTGGAGCAATCCCTGGATGATATCGCTGGTGTCATGAGGCAGAGGCATGAACACCTGCCATGCCAAAGTGGCCAGGACCAACCAGTCTACATAATGGAATAATCCACTTGGCCCTAAAGGTATTGTAATAGGGGCAAACAAATAGCAGGTGGACTATAGATTCTGAACTGGCTTTGCAAGATGGGCAAAGATCGTCAGGGGAAACATCTCGGCGCCACTTGCTACAAAACAATTTGGTGGGTAAAGTCTTGTAACGAAATTGAATAAATAGTTTGCGTGCCAGAGAGGGGACAATTTCATCAATAGTTTCTTCGCAGCTTGGGACAATTTATAATTTATAAAATCCTTAGTCAGAGTACACGCCAAATTGGATGTCACCTTTTCTACTATTGTTTCCCAGTAAATCTCATTAACCCTAGCCTTTGATATTAGGGACAAGCTTTCAGGATTAGACCAATACACCTCCATCCTTAGCCTCCTGAGTAAGTTTCTCTAGGAGCTAAACCATGGGATGGAGGTTACCTGGGACTGTTTCAGGAGATCAATCGTCACCCTCGGTAGGAAGCTAGCTCTTAAACAGACCACAAGCGATGCCAAACCATTAATAATTTATAATCTAGCCTGTGTGCCAATTCTCTTTGAGCAAAGTCCAGGTACAATGGGGTCAAGGGGGTACTGGGAGGTAAATTTAAAAGAGATCTAAAAAAAATATTTTCTACAATGGTGAGGTAATTTGTATTTCCACTACCCCAAAGTTCTGCCCCATAGAGTGCCCCCCCTAGGGATTGGATGTTATAAATTTCTAGTGCAGGGGCCACTTTCCTGGACATCGTACTTTTATGTATTTTGCTTATGTGAGCAGTCTGCTGAATTAGCGACAGCCTTACTTTGTCGATGTGAGGAGCCCAATTTAGGTTAGGTGTCAGACGAATTCCCAGATAATCAAAAGCAGATATTTGCTCCAGGATACTGCTTCCTGCATACAAACATCTTTTAGATGGTTTTGCAATCCCTTTAGAGAAGACCATAAATTCTGTTTTGGCCTCATTTAGTACCAATCCCCGCTCATTGCAGAACCGTATAAAATCATTCAGCAGTTGTTGGAGGCCTTGAGGGGATTCAAAGATTAATAGGGTATCGTCGGCAAAAATATATATATATTTTGTATTTTTATTTATTTATACATATAATAAACACTAACCCCCACCCACTTAACAACCTACCCACCCATATCCCCACCTAAAAACAGATAAAAATTAAAATCTTTAAACACACATAAACTAACCTAACCTACCACTATGCGAATACCTATCCTTACCTATGCTAAAAGTCTAATCTATGATAAACAGCAAAAAGAACCAGGGAGGGCCATAAAATTGGAGGGAGGGCATAAATTGCATTGTCTGTACCAGGGATACTCAAAGTATGGCCAGGGGGCTGCATGCAGCCCTTCTGACCTTTAACTGCTGCCCCTTGGTGAACAGCAGTACTGGGCTGCTGCTCACTTGACAGAGCAGGAACATTCAGAAAGCTGAGAAACAAATGGGCATACTTTATTTACGCGTTAATTAAAGTAAAGGAAAAGATGGTGTCCTAGAAAACGTATCCTTAGGAACACCCTTAGTTTTAAAGACATCTTGCACTACACATGTAAAAATACTTTGTTTGAAGTTTGCAGAGAGTTTATTTTATTAACATGCATGAGCATTTTAGCTTAGTAGATCAGATTGTATCAATGCATTGAAAGGCATTTATTAGCAGTAATGGTTTTCAAACATGATCTTGGAAAACAATGCCTTTAGTGAACCAAGAGGCAAGTCATTTGTCAGGTGCACCTTGTGTGTAGTCCTTGATTGTTATATGATTGGAACAACATTATAGTTTATTAAATAAAACACAAGAGAAGGTTTTGTATAGCACACATCCTGAACTTGTATATTTTAAAGGGCTCTCATATGTGGTAATAAATGAATAGGGGACAAAGTGAAATTAACCAATTGCCTAGGATCACAAAATTTCCTCAATTGGGGAAGCCAGGACTGATATCAGGTTTTCTGGTTTCATATTTTGCAATTCAGCCACCAGATGAGTATCTCTTTCCCCCTCATGTTTTACATTGTAAGTTAATGGTTTGACTTTAATTCTTGGTGCATGAGAATAGAGGGTAGATGGCCGACAGAAGTCATATGAAGGCTCGGTTTGTTGTCTACACCAAGCATCTGCTTCTTCTTCACCTACGCCCACCTTTCATCACCCAGACACTCACATTGCTGGCATCAGTGCGGCCCTCTGGCATACCACAGATAGTACTTTGCGCCCCCCGGGGAAATGTTTGTGAGTACCCATGGTCTATTCGGTCCACAGTCTGCATTAAGCTCTGCACCATTTGCATGAGGGTTCCCACCTGCAATTGGAGTCCTGCCAACTTCAATTTTGTGTCTTGCTGTGCCTTCAGCAACTGCCTCTCGAACTCAGTTGGCTGCTGAGGTACTGGTGACCGGCTGTGGTACCACTGCTGGTGGGGCAGTGGAGGGTCCCGGATCACTACCATGGGTATCCTCCACTTGTGGCCTGGCGCTTGCCCTGTCGACTGTCTGTCCCTGAGATGGTGACTTCCATGTCCCTGCTGCCCTTAATCTTTCAAAGTTGTGCCCAATGTGCCTGAAGGCCTTGGCAATGTGCCATAGGTGTCAGTATCTCTCCAGGCGGATCCAATATGCCTTTTCCTGAGCAGGGGTCATGTTGTCTGTTGTAGAGGAAAGACTCATATCAGACCAAGCTGAATTGTCCACATTGTCAACAACTATATGCATGAATTAGTATTAGCAGCACAAGTGGCATGTCGAGCTAAAAAATGACATCTATGTAATGAATCATGACCAACCATCATGAGAAGCATGTACTTCCCCTAAAATTACAATGCTAAATTACTCAGGTCTTAACCTTGTAGGTGCAGGAAATGACAGTGTCTGGCCTCATAAACATGTACCCATGTGCATATGAAGACAGATTCAGAACAATGATGTTGTGTACACATAGGATGGTACATATGATCCATCTAGGTACTCTGGGGAATGTCATGCAACATGCAGAGGGTAACATCTATGGCCAATCACCTATGTGAAATGAGTGATGTGTAGCAAGTACACGTATTGTGCCTCAGCAATGCTTTACTGTTATGGCATATACACAAGGCCACACACATAGTAGCATAGAGTGACAAAGTGCCAGGTAGCAGAAACAGAAAGGGAGTCTGGCTAGCTACCTGCGTTTCAACAGACCTGTTGATACTTCTCCAAGAATTACACATGGACATACCTGCAACACTTTACCATAGAGCACCTAATGAAAATAAGATAAGAGCATGTGCTCCTTTACATACCAAATAGTCTGTCCCTGAATTTCTGTGCAGGTTATTACCTAGAAGCACATCAACTTATACTTACACCATGTGATGAGTGTGTGCATGCTGTAGATCTCAGCTAATTGAGTATTTTGAGCTGTATCATTCAGCTAATTGCCCAACAGCTGTTCAATGGAGAGAAATCCTGGGGATACATTATGGGTAACAACAGCAGTTGGTGTGATGTGTAATGGCCTGTATGCGGACAGCACAGTGCACACATGCCTGTGGTACTTCACACATTGGCCTTATTCCTCATAAAACACTATCAAGGAATGGGAATTTGTCTAATATAGAGCATTGGGGATATGAGGGCATGAGTCAGGCATGTGACAGCATTGGCATGTGTGGAGTGTTGACATGTCCCACTTTGACTCATACCTATTCAGTCTGCACTGGGGTAGGAATCACTAGTTAGTGTGGACCAGCCACACAAAATTTATCATACAGTGCCATGTGCTTGCATGCACTAGCAATGTGCATCAGGCAGCCAGATTGAAGTTCATACCTCAAAATCTATGTGCATATCCAGTTTAGTGACTACTTCCTTTATGCCACCATGCCATTTTGCCAATTGCTCCTCTTTCACCTCATCTAACATATCACCAATATGCAGTGCTCTGAGAGATGCACAGGTACCCATGATGCTGGCTGACAGCTATCTCATATCATGATAAATGTATGCAAAGGGATAAACCCAAGTAAGTCAGTGGTCTGGACAAATCATTGACACAGTCACTGCAAAAACTGGGGTTATGTAACTTGCCCACTGCTTTTGTTAGCATGAATATTACATTTCAACTATGGTACATCACAAATACATATGCAGCATTTACACTAGTAAGGAATCTTGTTTTGGTATCTCAAGCCTGCTCCCAGTCCCTAGTCAATTGGAGTTGTAACTTTGGCTAGACGCTCAACAACAGATACATATATGAATCCCAAAACAAATTGCTGTGTGAGTGGCATTGATGTGTGACATGGCTTCTAACATTTATATGGTCCCAATTTAGGTAGGGTAGAGGAATGTACTCAGCAGGCATGTGCATGGTATGATGTGAACACACAATAGGAGGACAAATACATTTGAAAAGCTGTTCACTGTGCACATGCCAACATTAGAGGTGCTGTTGAAAATTGGTAGTATTGTCTGGGATATGTGTTACACCTCAAACACACCTGTGTCCTGTGCAAATTTGGACTTGGGAAGACATACTGGCCCCATTTACAAGAGTCCTGCAAAGATGGAGAGTCACTTTTTAACTTTTTATGAAGATGCAGTGGTGCAGGCCTCTCAATCATATCTATGAGGTGAAACAAAGTCACCCTGCATGGCTTTGCATGGCCTATTAGATATGGAGCAAGGCAAGGCAGCGCAAAGAGCTGTGTTACCTTACTCTGCTTCAAGGAGGCATTCCGTGGGCATTGCTGTAGGTGTTCTCACTCAACACCCAATGGATTTAGAACATCACGTAAACCTCAGGCAAGGCCAAAAACATACGACTCCCCAGAGCAGGTATGACAAGGGGAAATGTCCTTGTTTTTCCTCCTTCCATGTGTGCTGCATTCTGCAGCACACACAGAATGAGGAAAACATATCTTGTGATTGCTTTTGTGCAATAAGGTTTCCCTCCTGCACAGAAACGATGATGCCAACAACACAGACACCCTTGCACCATGGTGCAAGTGTGCCTGCATTGGCACTCAGCTGCTAATTGTGTGCCGGCTGAAAAGACAGGAATGCATTGTATCTTGTTAATATGGTGCTTTCCTGCCCTTTCTAATTGGCGTAGGGCAGCTCTGAAAAATGACTTGCGGCACTGCCTTATGCTAATTCTTAGTAAATGAGGCACAGTATGTCTTGAATATCACAGCCTATTCCACGCAACATTTCTGTCACACATTCTGGGTAATATGTTGTCACTTGCTGCCCATATGCGTGAATGAGAGACATTTGAGGTAATTATCATCATTTGGTTTATGGGCAGGTGATGGGACATGTGCCGTGAGCATCCGCTTCATATCTTGACTAAAATTTGCACAGCAGATTCTGAAGGCATCCATCATGTGGGTCTGCATACATTGGGATTAATTTCACATAGCAATTTTGCCCAGACATTTGCACATGCAAATTTGTCCTACTTCTGTTGTGAATCTAGATGTAAGGTAAAGCCTATTTCTGCTGACTCATGATACCCCTTACACATCTCACTGCAGCCACTTTATAGGGACACACACACTCCTTACTGAGCACAGGAACAGTCAGTTGATACTCACTGGTAGCATTGGGATTGCTTAAGGTCACAACCTCGCCAATGGTGTATTGGCTTGGTCCACCTACAAGACAAAAAGATGGTATGTTGCTCTTTAATGTTGAACATACATACTGTGTACATATGAAGCACAGTACAGTCACTTCACAAATGCCTGCTATTGTTGGTACGCTTGACTGGTAGCAATAGGCAAAGTTGGATTGCCCTAATGCTGGACCTATGTAAGCCATGTTGCAGTGTATTCATATAATGCCAGGAGCATCACATATCAGGTGCACAGAGTACAGACAAGGTACAAGACCAGCCTAGCGTGCAACATGGTGCAAGGGTGCCAGGCTTTTATGGTTATGTGAACAGTCCAATTTGATTGACCACACTCTGCAAAGTATGACAATGGTGGGGCATTCTCAAGCCAGTATGTGTTCTTTACAATGCTACACACATCAGACAGTACCCATGCTTCTTTGTCTTCTTCACTTAGCTCCTTACATGTGACCAGTGCACTGCAAATGAACAATGATTAATGAGGCCCATGCAGGCTCATAAAGGAATGATTTCCATTTTTTGTAACATAGATGTGTGTGTGACCATTTGGGGTGAACCAAACACCATGGCCAACCTGTGGCCTGATGACATGTGAGTGCGCTCCCCTGCAACAAACATGGTGGGTGGCCCCCAGAGTCCTCAGTAAGTAATGATCTAGCAGGCCGGGTGACAATACTCCCTGCACAGTGCCAGAAGGGTCCCACATTACCTTACAGGTAGCCCCACAAACCTCTATCCCCAGGTGATCCAGGAAATCTCGCTCCCGACTGACAACATCTGCCCACTGGTGCTTGAGTTGGTGGACGATCTGCAGGACGCCAAATACTCAACTCATCTGTAACCGCAACTTCTCCCAAAGGAGCCGCCAGTCACAGTTTGGCTAGCCTTGGCAAACCCTGCCTCCACTTCTGACCATGTTGGGCAGGTACTTGTCTAACAGCCACAGCAGGCCAACAAACTCATCAACCATCAGGTTCTTGGCCCTGCCCCTGTCCGAGATCTCCCTACCCCCACTAGCCACACTAAACCCAACAACAGATACACAATCCATTTCCCCAACCCCTATAACTATATTTCCCTATTTAAACAAACACCCCTAAATACACTACACAAAACAACACAAAATACAATTACTAGTCAAAAAGGACAGTTTGGGACACAATAGGGACAGCGCAGACACCAACAAGATCAGGAAACATCCCCAAACTCTCCAGCAACAAACAAACACCTCCACCAGCCAGCACAGATAAAATAACTGTAAGTGAAAGTGAAAGGAACTTCACACTTCCTGGGTTGCAGCATGGCTGAGCCATTGCATCATTTCCTGTGTGGATGTGTCACGTTTCCGACGCACGTGTCATGTTTCCTACTAACTCATCATTTTTTTCTGATACTTTGCTAGAGAAATAGCCAAGTCGCGAGTTACACAATGCCCAATGTGTTTTTGATGCTTTGGCATTGATGATTGGCTTCCGTCTGACGCCCTTTCCACTAAAGCATCACGTTTTCTGCTACAGCTCCACCTTTCCTACAACAGCATCACGTTTACTATTAAAAAGTCACCTTTCCTAGAAAAGTGCCACCTTTCCTATCAAGCATTATGTTTTGTGTTAAAGCAAAACAAATGTTCTACAACAGCATCACGTTAACTACTAAAACTCACCTTTCCTAGAAAAGTCTCACCTTTCCTACTCAAGGGTCACGTTTTGTGCTAATGCCTTTCTTTTCCTACAAATGCGTCACATTTACTACTAAAAAGTCGCCGTCCCTAGAAAAGTGTCACCTTTCCTACTCAAGCATCATGTTTTGTGCTAAAGCATCACTTTTCCTACAAACGCGTCACATTTACTACTAAAAGACCTAGAAAAGTGTCACCTTTCCGACTAGAGTGACACATTTCCTACTAAAGCATGGTTTTTTACTAACACTTCAGTAGGGAAATGGGCAAGTCTCAAGTTACATACAACACATGGCAATGCAGAGTGTATTGTTTCCGACGCTTTGACGTTGATGCCTGCTTTCTGACCTGATGGAAAACTTTTGAGGGCTACTTCTAGTTGATGAGACGTGTGTAAGTTGATGTTTCCTGGGACTGTGACCTAAACGCAAAGACAACTAATGGTTTCAAACATTTATTTTCATGTTGAACCTTTATAACATGTTGGTTAATGGTCCATTCCCGAACATGTGGCTCAAGTGAAGAAATGTTGCCCAATGTGTGTGCATCGTGATTGCCAACAGCAGTGTTTTGGATGTCTCCACCATCGGCATCCTCCTCCTACTCCATCAGGTCCTGCTGTTGTTAGTCCCCGTCCCAGTGGACATTAGTCTGCACATATATATTGTGCAGTGTGGCACACACCAGAATTATTTTGCACACCATGGAGGGGGCAGAGAAATCTATCCCCGGAAATGTCCAGACAGCGGAAACTAGGCTTGAGCAGGTCAAAGGTTCGCTCAACAATTTTCCTTTGTCTTACTGAGTGCCTGGTTGTAGGCCTTCTCCAGCTCAGTCCGGGGGTGTGCATATGGGTTCATTACCCACGACTGAAGCCCATATCTTTGGTCAGCTGAAAAGGAAAAGAAAGGGCAAATGTCAATACTTTTGCTAACTATTACAGATACATGCCAGTCCAGGTGTGTAATGTGTAGTTACATTGTCATGTAGATTTCTAACGTTTGTTTCACAATATGTTTTAGTCATACAGTTGTTCATAGGTTAACACGTCTCCTCCAATACTCTGTGTAATAGTAAATGCTGAGCATGAGCTGATACATTAAACACTTCAAAATCTTGACTGTCATGTTGATCCTGTAGTTTTCTGTGATGTGTGTTTGGAGATGCTCCTGACTAATCTATGTTATGTGCTCCCATTACATGTGTGAAGTGTCAGATTGGGGATCAAATATTTGGGTAGTTGGTTCTCCCTAGGTGGGCAGTGACATAGTAGACATGCCTTACACTGACACATGCATATGTCCATGGTAAACCACAGATGCCGGTGGCGGGATACATGACATGCCTGATATGCCGTGGGAGTGGCATGTAGACACCCCCATGGAACACTTCCCTTGCACAAAGTGATGCTACACAGAATTTGACCCAGCAATGCATTGCTCTGCACCCTTCCACCATTCAAAAGCAGCCACAGTGGCTTTTCATGTCTTGACATGTGTAACTTGGGGGTTTGCATGCCACATGTACCATGATGAATTGTGCATGTATGAGGCACACCCCTCATACCTATGTCCCTATCTGTGTCAACAGACACAGAGATGAGATGTGTATTATGTCATCCATTTCTAATTGTTATTTGGTGTGTTAGGTATTTGAGTTTTCCTTACCTACAAGTAGGCCATTAACATATTGTCCATTCTGGAAGTGGCTATTTATGATGGAATGCCTGAATATTTATGGGTCATGCACACTCCTAGGGTATTTGGCCAGCACGTTAGTGAACAGTCCCCTATGGTCCATGATGCCTGGACATTTATGAATTGATTGTGCTTCCAGTTCCTGTAGAGATGGGATGTGGCTGCAGGAGGAACCAGTTGCACATGCGGGCAGTCCATGGCACCCAGCACATGTGGGAACCCAGTGATGGCATAAACCCCTTGTTTTGTCTCTAGCTACAGTTCATGGTTGTTGGGGAAGAGGAGGTAGCAGGGTGTCAGATGGATGATGGCATCTAGGACAGAGGGAAGGAATGAGGAGAAAGATGGCTGGGAGATTCAAGCCACTCTGGTGGCTGTTATCTCAAACGACCCCATGCCAGCATGTGTAGTACTGCTATGAGCTACACATGTGGAGGGATGTTGATAGACCTGGCATCTGTTAGATGGAGCCTTGGCGTAATCTTTGTAGCAGCTCTACAGTGGAGTCTCTCCTCAACTGGTAATAGGTAATGACCTCTTCCTTCTTGAGTCCAATTAAGATAGTCCTCTGGCAATAAACGTGCTCCCTTCTCCTGTGCTGCCTTTGTGGTGGTGCAGGGAGGTGGGATGGGTGGTTTGGTGGTCATCACCTTGCAACTCGCAGCTGCAAAATGAGCACCTCCATGGTGTGGTTGTGGTTGCCGCACTGGTCTGTCTAGCTTCTCTTTATGTACCAATGTCAATGCATCATTTTCTACGCATGGGTTTCACAGGTGCAGGAATTTTTATGCTATCGGAACTCTGCGCGACTAAAGCCGATGATGCATCACTTTGGTAAAATCTTGTAAATCTCCATGCGCTTGTTTTATGGTGGAATTTAAGATGGAACGCCTACTTTGCATATTTTAATACTTATGTGATGTAGGTGGTTCCAACGAAAGTTCCTTTTGATGCAGGTCTCCAAAAAGTGACGCATCCACCAAGATACATCACCTTGTAAATATGGAGTACTGACAGCGCTGAAAATGCATCAAAAACTTTGAAGCATTGGCAGTGCAAGCTCCTTCTAAATAAGCCCTTTAATTTACAAGTTGTTAATATGTCTAAGAAAGCGTATTGTTAATTTGGATGGATTGGATTCTACTGAAATGAATAGGACCACAATTATGTTTAGGTTTCAATGATTTTAACCTGGACTTAACCACTGAGTACCTTTGGCAGGGTTTAATTAGAAAATTATAAAGTAATTATCAATACAAAAAAAGTTAAAAAGTCAAAACATAACACAATAAAAATCCCACAACCAATTTAGAAAAATGGAGGAAGAATTATTAATCAGTAAAATTACTAAAACTACAGAAATCTAATAAGAGAGACTAGAGATATGAATTTGTAAAGATTTAAGGCACAAAGCAAAGCACTAAGTAAAGCACCAATGAGTAGTCACTTTATCTGGTTTCCGGAGCTGCTCCTCTTGATCACTTCTAAGGCTTCCAGGGCCTCTGGGTCAGCTGAGCACTTCAGTAAAAAAGGCCTCTTGCAGCTAATTGGGTCTCTTTAGTCCCTGTAGGAACACAGGAGGTCTGCCACCTACCCTTTGGAGTCCACTTCATTGTCCTTGGTACAATCCCTTCAGGTCTCCAAACTGATCTCAAACAGCAAGTCCAGTCCTCTTCTGTTCTTCTGTAAGTCCAGAGAGCGTTCTGATAAGCTATAGCTTGATGGGCCAGCCTTGTGCGTTTCACTAGCCATGGGTGGGGGTAACCCCTGGCCATTCCCTAACCAATGAGAAAAAAGTTCCCAGGGGGAACCCTTCCCACTTTTGCAGCACATTCTGTTTCACTTACTATAAACAATTGCACAATGCACTTTTCTTAGGAAAATCTGACATGGCAGAATCTTTCTACTGCTGAAGGTTGCTTGCGTGCAAACCAGGGCTGTGATTAGGAAAATTAGTAGTTCCCTTCTCCTTAACTACATCAGCTTGGTTCTAGGGGATAGCTCCCACTGTACTGGTACCAAACTGGCTGCAGAGGGCCTACGGAACAACATGCTTCTCTTTCCCACATCTCCATCTCCATTTAATCAAGAATCAGCAGGCCTCACCTTGATATCTTTCAAGTTAATTTAGTTCCTGGACCTTCCACAGCTGTTTTGCATTGACATTTGTCACATATATTAAACTTGGATCTTCCTTTGGAAAGCCTTTTTCCAACGCAGCAGTTTTCATAACCCATTAAGGGGAAACACTGACAAGACCATCTGTCAGCAAGCAAATGCTAATTAGCCTACTGGAGGCTCGGTAGGTAAAGTCAATTTTTTAAGTCACTTTTGTAAATATTTATGAAAAATTCTAATTCACCATTTTATTGGATTTTTAATAAACATTCAAAAATAGTGTTTGAATTAATCCTGTAGCTTGTCCCAAACTGGGGATAACAGGGTAATGATTTTATTCTGAACTCTACCTTTTCTTATAGGGTAGCTATAGCCCTTTACAGTAAAAATAGTTTATGGAGGCTTATCACTGTTGGCACATGCCAACATTAAATTCTTGAGGGTGTCACTTTAAATACTAGGCACCCTAGCTTGTATGCTAGGAAGCCTACTCAGACGTTACTTATTTAATATTTAATAGCAGATTTTCTTTCTGACCAAAAAATGTTATTTTAGGGGATTTATCTGTAGGATTAAAAGCTCCTGAAGTCAGACTACAAAGGTAAGCCCTAAGCTATGTTTCCTTTGCTTTGCTTTCTATCAAACATTTTGAAAGTTTGTAGTCTTAAAAACATATATTTATTTGCATATATATTTTTTATTTCATACAAACTTGTATAAATATTGTTGTTCACATTTTAGGACAGGTTTGTGTATATATTATAGATTTTTAATGTATACAATAGTTTATATATATTAACAATTTTTAAAACTTTTGTTCAAATTGTAGAATATAGATTTATTATTTGCTTGTAATTATTGCATTGGGTTACATAGTTTGAAAGTAGTCATTTAATTTCCATTAGTCTACCATCTGTTGTTAACTTTATTTTATAGTATAATTCTGCAGGTTAGAAGTTCCTCATTGTTATTATTTGGTAAAGTACATTTAATTTTAATCTATTTCTGTATTCTGAGGGAGGGGATGTACCGCTGTAAGTAAGATCGGTATTTGTAAGTTAATGTGATTTTTAGGATTTAGTCAGTTTGGGGTTTTTCTGTAGTTGTTTCAGGTGCTAGCAGTATGCCTAATTCTGTTGTGTTATATATGTGTTTGTATTGTAAGAAAAAATGAAATTTTGTCCACTATTTTTAAACATTGTGACTTGTGTGTTAGTATTTATATGGTGGGTGTTTGTTTGCGGGTGGATTTTGCTATGTTTCTCAATGTTTCTATGGTTTTCTTTTACCAGTACTTTTATTGAAGTTGAATTTATATTTTTGGATGGTAACGGAGTTTATTTTTTCTAACAAGGAAAATTAAATGAGAATTTTAAACCAACAATTTTGTTTTTCCTTGTTTCTGCGGTTTTCCGAGGGCTGTTGGGTATTTTATTTTTTGGTCTTCTAAATGGCTGCCCTGGGTTATATAGTGTTTGATCGGTTATATTGTTTATTTGTATTTTCGACTATATGTTTTAACATTTATGATGGATTATGTGTTTTTTTGGATGTCATATTGTCACCAGAGGACTTCAGCTACAATTTCATGAGTAATTATATTTTTTAATATTTATTTGTTGGGTAGAATTGTTTAGTGTATTTTGTTTGTAGTTATGCACATTCTTGTTTTGTTGTGTATGGCTTTTGATCTATATGAGCTGTATATTATTGTATGCTAGTTGTGTTATATTGAGTAAGTATTTTTATAAATATAATGTATTATATTGTTTTATCATTCTGAACAAATGTTATTCATTTTACAATTATTTAGGGCAATAAAAACTATATATTATTTTATTATTCATAAGATTGTGTAGTTTTTATGTTTAATTTATTTAAGTCAGGTTTTAGTATGATGTAATTTCTGCCAATATTTTTTTAAAGATACAATAGGCCTTGATTGTTAGTAACTATTTGCTCCTTGCTTTCTATCATTTTGTGCATTTTGTTCTTTATTTGCATATATTTGGTTTGAGTTGTTTCAGGGATTGTTCAGGTCTTAGTTCTTATTTGCTTTGTTCTTTTTTGAGTTTTTCTAGAAATTGATAGAGTCCTGGGTGGCTTCTTCTTTCATATTGTTCAGTGGAAGGAATTGTGCCACCTGTCTTATGCATTTTTAATTTTTGCTTCTTGAGAGATGATGCATTTGTAGACATTTTACCATAGAATATGAATTTTCTGTAGGTGCCTGCATCCTGATCGGTGCAGGGACCAACCTAAGGGGCCTATTACGATGGCGGTCGGATGACCGCCGCCTGGCCGGCGGTGGCAACCGCCGGACCGGCGGCAGACATCCGCCCGCGATCGCAAGCCAGAAACTGCCGGTCAGATTAGGATGGCGGTGGTGACCGCGGCGGTGGGAAAATCCGACCGCCGCTTTTCCGCCGGTTGCGATCTGCACTCCTGCCTGGCGGATGGAGAATGACTGGGATAATGGTGGCGGTGCAGAACAGGCTCTGCCAGCAGGATTATGATGCCGGCGGTAGCCAGCCTTTCCTCAGTGGTCAGACCGCCATGGAAAGGCATGCGGTGATTGTCTTCTGGGGGCCCGTTGCGGGCCCCCATTGTTTTGTGGGGGGGTTGGGTGCACTGAGGGGGTACCCATGGTCCCCCCTACATTTCCCTGTACCAGGTGGCAGGCACTGTGCAGTGCCTGCCACGCAGTGCAGGGAGATGCAGGACATGCTCCTTTTGACATCGCAGCGGTGCTGCGTGCATCAGCGACCGCCGCAATGTTAAAGCCCGCGATCCGACCGCAGCGGATTTCGAGCAAGACACATCGTAATACGACCGGCGGTTATGTCGCGGGCCTTGCGGGCGGCCTTTTCCCGTTACCATGGCGGTCAGGGAGGTTTTCCGAGCACCATCGTAATAGGCCCCTTAGTGTCTTCAAAATAGCTCATTACCGATGAGTGTTTTTGTTTACATGTCCTAATACTTTGGTACTTTGACAGGGATGTAGGCTAAAGCAATTATTGTTTTGTCTTTATATGAGGCACATTCTATTACAATTATAGCCCATTCTATTTCAAGTGTAGATTTTTGTAGGTGCCTACATATACTTTGGTTGAAGTGTTAGGAGCACCATTATATTGCTGTGTGTATGTAATCTTTTAGAGTTGAAGAAATCATAGTTTGGCCAAAATCAGTAATGTTTTTTGTTTGATTAATGTTTGGAAGCAGTGCAAATAAAAAGTGACATTTGAGCTATTGTATTGGCCATGTGTAGCATATATTGTGTAAATGGCGGTGGGCATGATCTAAATGTCCCTTCCATCATCCATGTGTTGGATTATTGTTAATATCAGAAGATTAGTGTAAGTTGCATAAACAATGATCTTTTTTCAATTCATTGTCTTGCAGAAAAACCTACATTATTATATGTTATTATCCATGATGACATAAAGTGAAATGTTCACGCTATCTAGCTGCGATAGTACAAACTATTAACCAGAGAAACAGGTCTGGCGCATATTAAACTGTCTCAGCTAGATGAATCAATGACTTTCATTTCCTGACATAGATTTATGAACAAACACTGAGTTTTAGTTTTATGTTGCATCTTTTTCATATTAGTGGTACATAGGCTTACTGATTTCAAATAAGTAATAAACGCCCCCCCCCATAAATATTTTGTAAGTGTTGGACTTGACCCTTTTGGAAGGTTCACCCCTAAACTTTTTGCATTCTCCTAGCCTTTTTCTGTGACATGGTGTTGGTGGTTTTAGGCCTCTGGGCACTTTTAGCACTGTGGTCCAGTGGAAAGTGTGTGCGCTCTCTGTGTACATTTGGTAAGGTTGGCCTGCCCTCCCATAGGAATGCATGGGGGATTCCCTGATTAAGTGTGTCAGTGGTAATTCCTGGAATGGGAGGAGCAGCGTGGTCAAGTTTAGTATGTATGAAATTGTGAGAATAAATGCTGCGCAATGGTGTGCGCAGATTTATTATGACTGTTGGAGAAATGCCACTTTTAGAAGTTGGCATTTCTGTGTGCTATGTGTCTGCCTGCCTGATGTGAATTGCATGTCTGGCTTGTGAGTGACAGGGGCTGGGAGGTGTATGTGGCTCCAGGAGGGGCAGGGTGAGTCAGCACTAGGCTGAATGGGACATCTGTGCTGGGAGTAGTGGGAGGAGTAATCCCCTGACTCTGAATAGGACTGTGCCCAGCCTGTACAATGCTGGCTCCGCCCCCTGTGGTGTGTCTGATCACCTAGCCCCCACCTGACAAAGGGGAAGAGGAGCTTGGAAAACAAAGTGCTCCAAATTTCCCCTGAACCAGTTGCATCTGGCTCCCCAAACCCTACACTGCAGACAAAGGATTATGTGGTATAAATATAGGGGCTGCGACCCCATGAAAATGTTCTTGTGCTTGTTCCTGACCTTGCTGGGGCATGCTGCTGCTGGGGCCCAGGAGGAACCGCCATGAGGGCTTACCTCCCTGGGCCCAGCATTGCCCCCTTAATCTTCCAGAACTTTTGCTGCATCTGTTCTTCTCATTTCCATGGACTTCAGGGCTCCTAGCGCCTGGGGAGCGCTGTGCTTCATTTCTTTATTGGCCCTAAGAAAGAGGACAGCGTGGGCTGCGCAGCGCTGAGCTGCAGCCCTCTGAGAGGGAATCCCCATCGTAGGGATTCCCCCGTGATGCCTGAGCAGCGGGTGCCCAGGCCACGTTTTTCTTTGTCTTCGCGGGTGCCCACCCCGCTTATTTGATTTGAATTCGTGGGTGCCTACCCCGCTTTATGTTTATTTATGTAGCGGGTGCCCACCCCGCGTTATGTGCCTTTACGAGCGGGTGCTCACCCCGTGGTTGCTGCCGAGATCCGAAAAATCACTGCCGCGGCCCAGCGCAACCCGGAAGACAGGCTCGTCCGCCTGACTGTGGGCGGGGCCTCACGGGTGTCCCTTCCGCCTTCCCCCGTCCAGGAGAAGGTGACACGGAAGACATCAGGTGATTAGCGGGGCTCCCGTGAGCGGAGGGAAGCCCCGCGTATACCGAGAGAGGAGCCGGCGAGAGGGAGGAGACGGAGCCTGATCCAAGCCCCGGTGAGTGGGGCCGAGGCCATTCTCTTTTCCTTTCTTTATTGGTGCTCGAGGCACCCGGGCAGTTATGTGGGGATTCCAAGCGGCCCCGTCTGAGAGAGGGCCGCTCCAACATGGCCACATTGTTTCTAGGGCCCCTGTGGGGGTCTAGAGGGCCCAGGGGGGCCCGTGCCTCTTCCAGTTTGGCCTGAGCGGTGTCGCCGTTGCGTGCCGCTCCAACGAGGGGGCGCATTTATTGTTTGAGGGCCCAGAGGGGCCCGTGCTTTCCCCAGTGTGGCTATGCTTTCTCAGTTGCCCCGCCTGACAGTGGGCAACTGCAACCATGGGGGCAATTGGATTTAGAGAGGCCCAGTGGGGCTGAAGAGGCACAGATGTGCCAGGGCCCCTTCACTTTGTTACTCCCAGCTGCGCCGCACCAGCGCGGGCAGCTGCAACGTTTTGGGCATATTTGTTCTCAGGGCACAGTCGGTGCCAGTGCCCCACATTTGAGTTTCACAGATGCACAGCAATTAGCGTCAGCTGCTATGTTTAGGTTGACATTTCTTTGGGGGGCATTCTTTGTATGAGATAGGAGTGAGATACACTCCTCTGCCCCAGCGCAATTGCGCACGTGGATACTGCTGCATTGGCAGCCGCCCTGACATTTGGACATAGGGCATTTGAGCCCCTTTGAGAAGGCCAGTTGGCCAGGGGGGACTGTTAGGTTTTTAGGGCGCCAGGCCCTAATGTGATTTATGTGGTGCTAGGAAATGTGATTCATGTCCTGTGAGTTATGCACCGTGATTTATGCCTCTACTGTGTTTATGTTATGAGGTTTTGCATATTGTGGTTTATGCTTGTGAGGTTACGCCCCTATTGTGAGTTATACTTAGGAGGTTGGCGCAGAATGTATTTCCTGCCTAATGTGATACTGTGCATAATATGGTTTATGTTGCAGGAGAATTCTGAGTACAGTGTTGCCAGTAATTACTGGTTGTGTTCTATGTTTATGATATGTTCTACATTTACTATCTTTACTAAGTGATGGTTCTGACAGTGGCCCAATTGTCCCTGCCAGGTGTATATAATCCCCTGTAAATATTGCCTAGTGCCAGTTGGCACAGTGTATATTATGTGATTACTATTCTAATGTGTTTATGGTAATACAAAGGCTATTTTTGATATAACCTTGTGTGGAGTTCCTTTTGTGGTGCGCCTAGTGTGTTGTTGCTGTGTGTGTGTGTTGCGCAAACTCTTTACACATTGCCTCCGGGATAGGCCTGACTGCTCGTGCCAAGCTACCAAGGGGGTGAGCAGGGGTTATCTTCGGCGTGTAACTCCCTTGCCCTGACTAGAGTGGTGGTGTCTGCCTGGCTTTGGCGCAAGCCTTAGCCAACCAGAGATCCCATTTCTAACATTGGTTGTCAGCGGTGAGGATAGGACTTGCGTTTGCGCAGTACCACAGCGACAACTGGTTGCACTACAAACTCTGCATTTAGATAGTCACATGTTTGGGGATTATTGTTTCTGAGTTTGTTTTAAGTCTCATTTCTTTTTGAAATGTGTTTTTTTGTTGCACTATGAGTTGGTGGTCCTGCCAAGGACAGAAACCAGAGAATCTGGAGGAGTTGTACTGCCCTTGTGCAGACTGCTATTTATGGGGTTGGCCTGCAGCGCAAGCTAAAAGAGTTTTTACTGCCCCTGTGCTGTCTGCTATTTCTAGGGTTGGCCTGCAGTGGTAACTTAATTGGCATGGAGTAACTAGCTCGGGAGGGTAGATTATCCCCTAAGTGCAGTTTTAGTTTTCTGGAATCCCCAGTAAGGGTGGGATCCAGTGGTGGCAGCAATAGGAAGTCCAGTGCAGGAAGTCCCATTCCCAGTTCCCAGAGTATGGTACCTGGTTCCCAGTTAAGACGGGGACAGGTTGAGATTCAAGGGTAGTAAGATACTGTCTCACCAGTCTTGGGGGGGAGTATGTGGATGAGTGTTCTGGTGCACTGGACGTTTTGGGTGATTGGTTAGCATGGTAAATGGTGTTAAAGGGATCTTCAATCTGTTTTGTCAGAGAGAACCTGCCCCGTAATTGTTTTCCGGAGTTGCGCCAACACCTGTTGGAGTGTGTAAGTTCTTTGATTCTAGGGAGCTTGCATTGGGGAGTGATACTAGAGGAATGGTGCAGGTATCTTCCACCCCAGAGTGGTGGAAGTGGTTCAGAGTAGCCCAGCTAGGTAACCTTATATTGAGGAGGTTGTAGGGACTCACATCCTGTCTCGCAGGAGAAGGAGTGAGATTGGGCTGTGTCCCGAAGTGCCCGCACCTCAGTCTCCAGTACTGGATGGTTCCTAGAAGGAACACCAGGTAGGAAGCCTAGTCTGTCCTGTTGGACCGTTCTTCGAGGGGGATCTCCCCTTGTTAGGTGAGCTGGGAGTGTCTGTAATCAGGCCTCCATCAGTTCTGGTGTCTGGCAGTGCCACTCCTAAGTGGAGGGTGCAGAAGTCGAGATTGAGGGGTGAGAGGGGGAAAGAGTCCCCAGTGGAAGAACCATTGGGTCAGGGGCCAGCCAGAAGGGCTGAGTCACCAATGATTGACCATGGTGACGCCACTTCTGTCCTGGGGCATCTTCACGCACTGTCAGATGGACAGGAGGTCGTGAGCTCTGCGCCAGGCAGACTGTCACATGACAGATTAGTTATGTGTCACCCTCGGGGGGTATATGTACTTCCCAGGAAGTCCTGGTTCGCCGGGCAATTGTCCAACCAAAGGGTACTGTCCCTGGGTTGGGGAGCCAGGTTCAGGTGTTTCCTGTCCTGGACGGAAGGGCAACTGTAATCAGTGCCCTGACCGGTTTGCCTTCTAGGGGTACCACTCCAGTTGGGAGGGTATAGGGCTCTGGAAGGGGGTGCAGAGGGAGGGAGTCCTCGCCTCTGACCCCGGTGCAGCCGGAGAGTTTAGATCCCAGGGGAGTAGACCAGTTGATGGAGAGAGGTCCTGAACTGGTGAGTGAGTTGTGTTCTGGGGTGCTTCTCCTGGGAGAGTGCTGAACCCCAGAAGGGAGGGAGGGTGAGGAGACGCTTCGCCCGTGACCTCTGGTCAGCCTGAGGGTACGGACCCTAGGTTGAAGGATCAGTGGCAGTTTGGAACTACACTGAGAGGAAGAGTGGAGAATGGCTATTATGTGCCAGGGGTTACTGCCCCCCACTCTGTGGATTGGCAAGGACCAGTAACATCTGGATGGCCTAGGGCCTGGTCCTGGCCGTGGACAACTAGGGAGTACCAGTGGGGTAGCCTAGTTGGGCCTGAGAGTTTTTTTCAGAGGGAACCACATGGGTTCAGAGTGGCATAGAACCGGAGGGTGTCCCTGCTGTTGCAGGCCCGCGTCTGTGTTCTATCGCCCAAAGCAGGGAAGCCCATCAAGGGAGTGATTGGTCTACCCTGCGTTTTGGCTGGAAGGGGGTTGTTTTGGACTTGGCCCTTTTGGCAGGTTCACCCCTAAACTTTTTGCATTCTCCTAGCCTTTTTCTGTGACATGGTGTTGGTGGTTTTAGGCCTCTGGGCACTTTTAGCACTGTGGTCCAGTGGAAAGTGCGTGCGCTCTCTGTGTACATTTGGTAAGGTTGGCCTGCCCTCCCATAGGAATGCATGGGGGATTCCCTGATTAAGAGTGTCAGTGGTAATTCCTGGAATGGGAGGAGCAGCGTGGTCAAGTTTAGTATGTATGAAATTGTGAGAATAAATGCTGTGCAATGGTGTGCGCAGATTTATTATGACTGTTGGAGAAATGCCACTTTTAGAAGTTGGCATTTCTGTGTGCTATGTGTCTGCCTGCCTGATGTGAATTGCATGTCTGGCTTGTGAGTGACAGGGGCTGGGAGGTGTGTGTGGCTCCAGGAGGGGCAGGGAGAGTCAGCACTAGGCTGAATGGGACATCTGTGCTGGGAGTAGTGGGAGGAGTAATCCCCTGACTCTGAATAGGACTGTGCCCAGCCTGTACAATGCTGGCTCCGCCCCCTGTGCTGTGTCTGATCACCTAGCCCCCACCTGACAAAGGGGAAGAGGAGCTTGGAAAACAAAGTGCTCCAAATCCCCCTGAACCAGTTGCATCTGGCTCCCCAAACCCTACACTGCAGACAAAGGATTATGTGGTATAAATATAGGGCTGTGACCCCATGAAAATGTTCTTGTGCTTGTTCCTGACCTTGCTGGGGCGTGCTGCTGCTGGGGCCCAGGAGGAACCGCCATGAGGGCTTGCCTCCCTGGGCCCAGCATTGCCCCCTTAATCTTCCAGGACTTTTGCTGCATCTGTTCTTCTCATTTCCATAGACTTCAGGGCTCCTAGCGCCTGGGGAGTGCTGTGCTTCATTTCTTTATTAGCCCTAAGAAGGAGGACAGCGTGGGCTGCGCAGCGCTGAGCTGCAGCCCTTTGAGAGGGAATCCCCATCGTAGGGATTCCCCCGTGATGCCTGAGCAGCCGGTGACCACACCGCGTTTTTCTTTGTCTTCACGGGTGCCCACCACGCTTATTTGATTTGAATTCGCGGGTGCCTACCCCGCTTTATGTTTATTTATGTAGCGGGTGCCCACCCCGCGTTATGTGCCTTTACGAGCAGGTGCCCACCCCGTAGTTGCCGCCGAGATCCGAAAAATCACCACTGCGGCCCAGCGCGACCAGGAAGACAGGTGCGTCCGCCTGACTGTGGGCAGGGCCTCGCGGGTGTCCCTTCCACCTTACCCGGTCCAGGAGAAGGCGACCCGGAAGACATCAGGTGATTAGCGGGGCTCCCGTGAGCGGAGGGAAGCGCCGCGTATGCCGAGAGAGGAGCCGGCGAGAGGGAGGAGACGGAGCCTGATCCAAGCCCCGGTGAGTGGGGCCAAGGCCGTTCTCTTTTCCTTTCTTTATTGGTGCTCGAGGCACCCGGGCAGTTATGTGGGGATTCCGAGCGGCCCCGCCTGAGTGAGGGCCGCTCCAACATGGCCATATTGTTTCTAGGTCCCCCGTGGGGGTCTAGAGGGCCCAGGGGGACCCGTGCCTCTTCCAGTTTGGCCTGAGCGGTCCCGCCGTTGCGGGCTGCTCCAACGAGGGGGGCATTTATTGTTTGAGGGCCCAGAGGGGCCCGTGCTTTCCCCGGTGTGGCTATGCTTTCCCAGTTGCCCCGCCTGACAGTGGGCAACTGCAACAATGGGGGCAATTGGATTTAGAGAGGCCCAGTGGGGCTGAAGAGGCACAGATGTGCCAGGGCCCCTTCACTTTGTTACTCCCAGCTGCGCCGCACCAGCGTGGGCAGCTGCAACATTTTGGGCATATTTGTTCTCAGGGCACAGTCGGTGCCAGTGCCCCACATTTGAGTTTCACAGCTGCACGGCAATTAGCGTCAGCTGCTATGTTTAGGTTGACATTTCTTTGGGGGGCATTCTTTGTATGAGATAGGAGTGAGATACACTCCTCTGCCCCAGCGCAATTGCGCACATGGATACTGCTGCATTGGCAGCCGCCCTGACATTTGGACATTGGGCATTTGAGCCCCTTTGAGAAGGCCAGTTGGCCAGGGGGACTGTTAGGTTTTTAGGGTGCCAGGCCCTAATGTGATTTATGTGGTGCTAGGAAATGTGATTCATGTCCTGTGAGTTATGCACCGTGATTTGTGCCTCTACTGTGTTTATGTTATGAGGTTTTGCATATTGTGGTTTATGCTTGTGAGGTTATGCCCCTAATGTGAGTTATACTTAGGAGGTTGGCGCAGAATGTATTTCCTGCCTAATGTGATACTGTGCATAATATGGTTTATGTTGCAGGAGAATTCTGAGTACAGTGTTGCCAGTAATTACTGGTTGTGTTCTATGTTTATGATATGTTCTACATTTACTATCTTTACTAAGTGATGGTTCTGACAGTGGCCCAATTGGCCCTGTCAGGTGTATATAATCCCCTGTAAATATTGCCTAGTGCCAGTTGGCACAGTGTATATTATGTGATTACTATTCTAATGTGTTTATGGTAATACAAAGGCTATTTTTGATATAACCTTGTGTGGAGTTCCTTTTGTGGTGTGCCTAGTGTGTTGTTGCTGTGTGTGTGTGTTGCGCAAACGCTTTACACATTGCCTCCGGGATAGGCCTGACTGCTCGTGCCAAGCTACCAAGGAGGTGAGCAGGGGTTATCTTCGGCGTGTAACTCCCTTGCCCTGACTAGAGTGGTGGTCTCTGCCTGGCTTTGGCGCAAGCCTTAGCCAACCAGAGATCCCGGGGCATATTAGCAAGACCCACGTTAAAATTATCGCCGTTTTAGCGGCAGGAAACTGCCGCTAAAACGGCGATAATGGGCTTGCTAATATGCGTTATGGAATTCCAATAGAAGCCCAGGTTAGATGTCCTACACATCTAACCTGGGCTTCTATTGGAATTCTATAACGCATATTAGCAAGCCCATTATCGCCGTTTTAGCGGCAGTTTCCTGCCGCTAAAATGGCGATAATTTTAACGTGGGTCTTGCTAATATGCCCCCCCATTTCTAACAGTAAGTAACTAGGAGAGATTATATAGAAAGCTACGACCATCGCATAAGAGGCCATGATAGCTGACAGAACTGTATTAATCCTTTCTCAAATTAAATGGTACAATAATCCGCCTCCACTGTACATCAGCCACATTAGGCAAAAACCTGAAATGAGAATATCCCAGAACATGATCACCATTTGCTGATGGGACTTAGAGGCAGTTGAATAGTACTTATTACTTAACCAAGGATTTTGAGCATGAACTCGTGACCTTGCTGCAGGTGAGTTTTTAGAATAATTGTGACGAGGGATTGAGCTTCTAACCATCGGACCATTGACTAGATTTTGCATTGGTTATCAATACCGCTGTCACTAAGGCTTATTATTTTAAAAGTGCCCATTCATTTTGGACTGATGGCTCCTACATTTTGGGCCCAGTTTGCTGGCATGTTCTGTCAATGAATGCAAAGTTTAAATCTTTTGTGCAACTTTTAAAAAAATCTTTTCCTGCTAAATACACTCCAGGCACACCAGCACACTTGTACCTTTTCTCATTGGCTACCCCTCCCAGATGCCACGAGAACGACTACTGTAGGCTGCATTTCTTTACTCCCTCTCTCCTACCTTGCTGTGCCGTGGGGAGATTGAAACCTCACCCTTTCCTATTCCCTTCTAAAGTTTTTGGAGACTTATAAAAATATAAATCAAGAGAGGGGAATCATAAAATACATGTGCAATTTCTGAATCTTAATCTTCAACTTCATAATAGTGCACCTATGTGGTCTCAACTCTTAATTTTACTCAAAAGTGCCTGTGCTTGGATCATGTCAGGGAGGATGTGAAATTGCCTGGCCCAATGATCCTAAAGTTGTGCTTGCTGTATGAGATGTTCTTGGGCACCGACCTGTTTCAACTTGCAGATTAATTATTTACGCTCCCATATGTGTCTTGTTGTATCATGACAGAAAGTTTAGATAACTTCAAATGTAACATGGCTGTATCTTGAGGTTCCAAGCCACTTAAAGTAATTGCTCAGTGATTGTACATCAATATCAAGATGGCTGCTGTAAGAAATTGGATTATTACTTGTGAAGGATGTTCGTCCTTCACTAGTTATATGTCCACAATCATCTTATTACTGGGAACCATGTGCTCCACTGTAGCACTTTTCTTTCTCAGTGTGAGAAAAAGGCTTTATGCAGGTTCATCCCCACTTTTGCCCTCACTTTTTGACTATTAGATATTGATGTAATGACTGTGTAATGCACTGGGCCGTGCTGACCATACCTCATTGCATGTGCTCTGACCCTTAAAAGTATAAGTTTAATTTATTAATTGACTTATAAGTCCCTAGTATAAGGTATCAGGGGTACCCAGAACTTGTAAGTTAAGTGTCCCTCATGGACTGCAGCACTGATTTTGCCACCACAAGTATGAACAAATAAAGCATGTCTCCCAATCTGCACTGCTGATGGGGGAGCGTTGTTTAAATTTCAGTGGAAAAGTCCATATCTTCCTTTTAATATTTATTAGTCACTCCTGAGGCAAGGTGCATTAAATTAAAAAGAACGGCATGTGTTTTGTTAGCTTTACATGTCCTGACAGTAAAAATCCTGCATTTTCATTTTTACAGTGGAAAGGCTAGTAGTCCCATTGGTAAGTATGGAGTTACACGGTGACAACCCAGCAGTGCTAACTTCTAACTTGGACTACTTAATATGATACTTCAAGGTGTCAAAGGAATAGTTGCACTAAACTCAACATGTTACTGAAGTCGAAAATAATGTATCTTTTGTACAAATGGCATTATTATCAAGTTTGCACTTTGTTGCCTAAAGATTCCAGAGGAGTAAAAAGGACCTGTTGAGGGAAGAGGTGAGACCTTCTTCTGGCAGGATGGCTAGAGTGGATGTGAGTCCAAACGGAGAGTTTCCAAAGGGAAGCCACCTTTGCAGGGCAAATGGTAGCCACACATGGAAGAGGCCCCTTATTTATTTATTTTAGCAGGCAGGTGGCATCTTGGGCAGAGAGGAAGAAGCTGTTGCAAATCAGTTTTCCCAGGGGAGTGTAGCCCTAGATAGCCGCATCTCTGGGTTGGGCTAGGGAGTTCCACACACCGAGAGAAGGGTATGCCATGTTGGAAGTGGGTAGAATAGTATATTCTGGGCTAGCTAGATGCCAAACTTTGCAGGAAGCTGTCATGAGGCGAGAGGGGAGTGTGTGACTTGGCCTGTCAACATGGCTGTCACTCACTCTTAAGAGTTCCAGACTATTGGCCACCTTAATCCTGTGTATTTCTCCCTCAGGGTCTGCCATCCCTCCTTACCTGACTGTTCGTGAGCAGGGGAGAACTGGGAGAACAGCTGCAGGCCACAGAGGACTAACCCAGCCTCGGGAAGGCACCGACTTTGGTAGGAGCTCGGTGGCCACCCTCAAACACATCAGAGTCTGATGCTCACTCTGCTCCCTGTTTGTCCTGAGATCATAAGGCCTTGATGGACATGGCACAAATCCACCTTTGGTGCCTGAGGACCAGCGGGCATTGGCATGGCCTATTGGAGACTGAGGGCAGGATGGCCAAGTTCTTCAGCCACCAAGGACCAACATTGACGCCTCTAGCCTGGTGGCACTTCCTGGCAGAGAGGCCCCATTTAGCCCTGCTCACCTCAGTGGGCGGAACTTGAGGAGCATGCTGCGGAGACAAGCCGATGGCTGTTGGCGCAGGGCAGAAGGATTCCTCCTCTCCACTACATCTGCTGTGATCAGGGTTAAAGCCTGGTGTGGAGCCATTGCCTGGGGCATTGGAGGGGCCAGCCAGGCCACAGCACAGTTTCTCATGGCACTCGAGGCCTCCCCACATACCACCATTACCCCCAAAGTGAGGTGGTGACCACAGAGGTGAGGAGAGGGGGGGTCCAAAAAAGTGGCTTAGCAGGTCTACCATGGTGCATCTCCTGGTCCCCCCTCCCTGAGCATATCAGACTCTGCTCACTCCCCTCAGCTCTCAACATGTGCTGGTCAATTGGGGACAACAAAGAAAGAGGCCCTCCAGCACCGCAGGAGGGGACTGAAATTGCAGGCACTTCACTGGTTCCCTGCTGTGCCTATCACCTGCTCCCCCTATGCTGCTTCCACTTTAGGGTGACCTTGTCCCCTGGCAATAAGAATTTACGGCCTACCTGGAGACCTGCGGGCTCCCTCCTGTGGCCCTGCCCCGCAGCACCCCAACCGATCTCTTTCCATCACAGACTGTTGGCAACCTGGGAGCCCTGACACGCCCCCCTGGGTTATCACAAGCTCGACTGCAACCAGTCACATCTTGCAGCCCTGCACAGCTACGCACCCTTGCCGCAACCCAGGCTGTGGCATGTCGCCCTCCAGCAGCCCATCTAATATATTAGAGGACCATCTACTAATTTATCCCCCAACTTACTTGGCCCAGTTGGGGTCCCCTCCCCCGGCTAACACGATGTACTGGCTTCAGTCGGCAGTGCCTGCATCAGCGCACCTGACCACCGGACAACAGACAAGTGTGCCAGAGATTCCTCTTGCCATTAACTCAATAGACAACTCGCTGCCCTGCAATGACAAACTGGATAAGGTCCTTGCTGCCATCGGAGTAGAAGGTGGGGACCCTGATGACAGAACTCAGCTTCCTCTGAGACGACCACTGAAAAGTGTTGTACTGCATTGCGTAGGTGAAAAGGAACCTTCAGTGCTGCAGCCTCAGATGTCAGATACCAAACAGGCCCTAGCAGACCTTCAAGTCAGAGTGAGGACCCTCGAGGAGTGAGCAGAAGATGCCAAGGGTGCCCCCATCAAAGCAATATTTATATCATAGGCCCCCAGTAGGGACTGGAAGACCTTGATCCACTGACTTTCCTGGACAAGTGGTTCCACTTCTTTACCCGGCCTCTGACCTTACTCCTTTTAACTCCCTAGAAAGGGTGTACAGGGTCCTGAGGCAGCCACAAATACCAGGATTGCCCTCACACCCCATCCTAGCCAAACTGCTCCACTACAGGGACTGGGATGCCATCCTCTGAGCTGCGAGATGTATTGGCCCCCTGAAACTGGACAGTTAAACAGTAATGTTGTTCCCCAACTACACACCAGCTGTGCAATGCCAAAGGACTTTGTTTCTGAGTGCAAAGAAAAGACTCCACAAACTAAGAACACAATATTCCTTACTGTTCACCACCTGCCTTAAACTGCTGTCAAAAGGCAAGTCTCTCTTCTTCTTGGACCCGAAAGATGTCTGGGACTGTTTAAATCAGTATGAGGCTCAGTTGCCGTTGACCCGAGGGGGGGAGCCCTCTCGACCACCAGGAACAGGATGGCAGAGGCAATGTCTGGAGTGGCGGGGTGCCTCCCTGCCCCCCCAAACCAGCAAAGCCACTCTCACTTAAACAACTCTTCTCGGAAGTCCTCTTCCAGGCCTTGGATACCATAGTAGACAGGGAAGGATGTTTTGCTATAGTAGAGGGCCACCTGGACAGCTCAAGGGTCCTTCTGAGCAGCATCTATGCCCCCAATATGGAGCAGGAGGCCTTCTGGGCGACACTGTCACATACACTTGCAAACAAAATGGGACCCCATGGATCCTGGCCAGTGACTACAATTGTCCACTTGGTATATCCTTAGTTTGCTCCGCACACCACTCCCCCATGCACCCACCCACACACAGGCAGCACACTTTCATAAATGGGTTCATCACTTGGAGTTAGTGGACAGGTGGAGGTCCATCCAACCTCTTAAATGAGTCCATTCCTACTACTCGGCGGTACAAGACCGGTATGTGCACCTTTATCACATTCTAGTGTCAACTACCCTTCTCGCACATGATCGACATGTCGTGGAATGCTCCACTGCCCCTAGTGCCCATGTGGCTACTACCTAGCGAGATGCTGGAGGACCCTTCCTTCCAAGATTCTAATGGCCAGCACATCAATCAATACTTATCCGACAGCCATGGAATGGCATACTAAAGAGTGGTTGAGTGGGACACCTTCAAGGTGGTATACAGGAAATATTAGGTGTCTATAAGATGCTCAACTGTAATATAACCCAGTCTGAATGCCTTCCTGCTGACCTGGGCAAAGCTGTGGTCCTAGACGCCTCCAGAGGAGCAGAGCTTGTGGATGCCAAAACCCACTATGTGGCCCTCCTAGAACAATTACCCTGTTCAATTTTAAAGTCTTTGCAGCCAAAGTGCACCGGGAGGGGGAAAAATCGGGCTGTCTCCTTGCATGGCTGGTCTTCCAAGATTCCCACTCTGGGTCAATCCTTTAGATTTCCTCACCCGCTGGTACCAGCCTCCACACTCAACGAGCCTTCCTCGATGCTTTCATTGCCTACTACTCCTCGGTTTAAGCAGCAACCCAGCGTGAAGAAGTCATGTAATTTTTTTCAGGGTGCCCTTCTAGCGTGTCACACCCATCAGCAGGGGGGCACTAGATGATCCCCTGACCGCTTGCGAAATAAAACAAGCCATCCGTTCCCTAGTCAGGAATAAAACCCCTGGCCTGCCAATTGAGTATTACAGTACCTTCAGTTCCCTCCTCGCCTCCAGCCTAGCTGAGTTGTATGAAGATGCTCTACATGCAAAGAGGCTGCCGCCATCCCTATGTGAGTCCAAACTAATCTCATTACCTAAACCCAACAGAGACGCAAGCCTTCTTGTATCTTACCGCCCTATTGCTATATTTGGCATTGACTACAAGATCCTGGGGAAAATCCTGGCTGAGTGCTACGCCCAGATCCTGCTGACCTGAGTACACCCTGACCAAATGACTTTGTCCCTGGGCGCAACACCTCCCATAACATAGGCCGCCAGTTCCATCTGATAGACAAGCCCCTCACGTTTCCCTTATGTGGCCTGTCTCATTCTGGATCTGGAAAAGGCTTTCAATACTCTGGATTGGGACTACCTCTTTCAGGTACTGTCCCCCTCAGGGATCAGCAAATACCTACATGCCTCTACACAGCTACTTTACGCTGCACCCACATCCAGGGTCCGGCTTGGCAGGCTGATCTTCCCACCATTTCCAGTGAAAAGGGTCACTAGACAGGGCTACCCCCTTTCCCCCTTTATTATTCACACTTGCGATGGAACCCCTTGTGGCTTGACTTCGCTTGTAGGTGGACGCCTGGGGGATACTCTTGGATGGCACAATCCACGCAGTTTCCCTCTATGCTGATGTCCTACTCCTTTGCACCTGAGACATTGCATGGACCTCACCCCAATCTACAATACACTGCAATCATTCGCACTTATTCTCATCTTGCGTGTTAACTGGGAAAAGTCATGAAACTTCCCCTTGAGCAGCACCGTGCCCACAATCAGTAGTTTCCTGAACACTGTTGGCAACCTATTTACAGATGGCCAACTCCTCACCCTCGACCAATTGATTGATGACTTTGCTCACCCCAGGTGTCAATACTTAACATACCACTGGATGAGGTACATGATCCACGCCCAGTGGTCCATACTAAAAGGTGAACCTCCCACCCATTCTGTCATAGAGACCCCACTAGGTAAGGGAACGCGTCTCTGCCTCATAACATGGCTCTCCAGGGAATTGAGGGAACACACCAGTACCTCATTGATGTCACTGAGAGACAAATGGGAAACCGACTTCGGACGGGCACTTCACAACGCCAAATGATAGGGCCCTTGAATTCCACACAGGTTTAAAAGTAGTCATCATCAAGTCCCTTTATTTCAGTTCTTAAAAAACCACAAAAGTACACATAAAATATACTCAATACATAAAAACATAAAGATTTTTAAAAATCCACTGTTAGTGTACATAGGTAAAAATAGGAATGTATGATGGTACAACGCGTACCATCACAACGCGGTATGTTACTTCGCGGTATTGACAACGCAAGTCGTTACATCGACTTGCGTTGCAGGGCGCTGGACTTAGGAATAGTGTGAATTACTATTCCAACTCCAGTCTACGTACAGTAGGGAAGGTGTTGGAATAGTAATTCACACTATTCCTTAGTCTAGAGCGCCCTCCAGTGCAAGTCGATGTAACGACTTGCGTTGTCAAAACCATGATACAACCATACCACGTTGTAATGGTTGCGTGGTAAAGGATGTTTCCCTAAAAATAGATAAAACATGATACAACCTTGACGCTCCAATAGAATGTACACTTAGCTGGAGTGATAAATAGAGCGTAATACATCTGGTAACGCACTAGGCCTGCCCAAATAACCCCTTAGTCAAGTAGTTTCCAGAGGGAAAAAACCTTTGAAGGAGTCCTAGAAAGAATGGGCTCGAAAAGGGTCTGCCAAGCGGACCGTGAGTTCTATGACAGGGGAGCTAAAAGTAACTTCAAGGACACTGGATCTCCTAACCAAGTTAAAGTGCATTGTGCTGTGTGAAAAATTTAAACCCCAGAGCCCCCACCTGGAGCTGTTAGTTTCTCCCCACTATTCTTGTAAGGCTAATTGGACTTAGGTGGATTGTGATCAACTAGAAAAATGCTAAATCTAATAGCTAGCTTGCAGGAGGCGCTTGGAGTATACTGAGTAACCAGCTTGAATTCAGATGCTTAAAGCAATACAAAAGTGAAAACAATAGAGGCACAGCCATTAAAATTTTAATTTCTCCCCACTTTTCTTGCTCTGCTATACCATATGGAGCATAGGTAGCTTGATATTGAGTAAACAATACAGCTCCTGGTATCATTTTTACAAACTCTCAGAGCATTTAGCCAAAGAAGGCGACAGAGAGGAATGATCCATCGAGCACACTGTTTAGCATAAGCGCCACAGAAAAACAATAAATGTTCCTCATTTTCCACTGCCTGGCAACCCAGGGGACACTGGTTGGTGGACTTAGAGTTTCTGGTCCATGAGGCAGTAAAAGAGGCTATAGGTAATACCCCTAGCCTAAATTTAATGAAAGAGACCTTAAAGATGGCCATTTGACGTAAATCATGAATTCTTCAAATTGGGGGCCACATTTGAAGGACAGGAGCAAATCTGTAAGTCTACCTGAATTGGTTGCAGAAATTTTAGAGCAAAGATCAGCATTCCTGTATGAGTATTTGACAGATTCATGGGCGCTACTTGGGATAGCGTTCGGATGAAGCAAAAAGTAGGTCAGTCCTCACCTGACCAGCCAGGTTTTGACATGGGATACCCAGGGGATTTTTGTGCCGAATGATGTTTAAGCATTTCTTAGATACACTCCCTATATTGAGCTATTGGTTCTAATGTCCACAGCCTAACCCAATATAAGATAGGCTTTAGGTAAGCTATATCTGTAATTTGTCAGATGTCGAGATCGAACCTTAAAGGGAGTAATGGGGTACTTTATGGGAGTCTCAACTACGATCTAAGGAAAGAGTTCTCATCACTATCTAATGGGTCAAGATTACAATATCCCCACAGTTTAGTCCTGTATAAAACTGCTCCACATACTTGGGCCCTATATATTTACAATGCTGGTGCAATGGGATACGTGGAAGCTCTACTCACAAATCTGACAAGGGACCCAGCTTTGCGTTTCAGAGTCAGTATGCTCTTTTCGAACAGGGCAGCCCAACTGTTGGAATCATTTGATCTCAACCATAGATAAGCAAATTCTGAGACACTTTCTAGTTTAGCTCTATTTAAGTCCATGTTCTGTCTTATGACTAAATACCATGGGGCATATTAGCAAGACCAGCGATAAAATTATCGCCGTTTTAGCGGCAGGAAACTGCCGCTGAAACAGCGATAATGGGCTTGCTAATATGCGTTATAGAATTCCAATAGAAGCCCAGGTTAGATGTGCAGGACATCTAACCTGGGCTTCTATTGGAATTCTATAACGCTTATTAGCAAGCCCATTATCGCCGTTTTAGCGGCAGTTTCCTGCCGCTAAAACGGCGATCATTTTATCGCCGGTCTTGCTAATATGCCCCATGTATTTAGTTTTAGAGTTATTTATTTCTAAACCATAGTCTTAGCAAACCCCCCGCAGAGGGTGTTTAAGCGCTCAACTGTTTTTCAAAGACGTATGTTGTCTGCAAAAAGCAGACACAACACTTTGTACCCAGCAATTTTAGGGATGTCATTCACACAATCCACTAAGTAAAAAAATACATTCATTAATGAACAATAAAAATAAGGTGGGGGCAAGAACGCAGTCCTGTTGGATGCCATGCCTAACTGAAATATTCGCTATAGTCTCCCCACCGGGCCCCATCTAGCCCTGGTAAAGTTGTCTGTTCACATATTCTTGTTTAGCAGCAGAAGCTCTATAAGTACCACCATTTCCCACATGACTTCCCAAAGTTTTGCTCTGGGGACCAGGTCAAAAGCTGCACGAAGATCTGTAAATGCGACATTTAGTGCTCCCAAGTCCATATCGACAGTTTTTCATTTGATAGCCAAAAAATAAAAGATTTGGTCCACAGAGCTTGTGCTAGCTCTAGACACTGTTTGTAGATGTGGCAAAGCACTGTTGGAATGGATCAATTCCCAGACTTTTGACAATTTTTGTATGGTGTTGATAAGGCTTATGGGGCAGTAATTAACTGGAAGTTGTCTTGATCCTATTTAAAAATTTGGATAATTTCCACCCCTTTCTATAAGTCATGTATGGGGCTCCTGCTGCAATTGTGTTCAACAGAATATTGATGTAGAAACACCAAATCAGAGGTTCGGAACATTACTAGTCCGAAGGAATTCTTTCAAGCCCTTGGGCTTTCCCCACTTTCTATCATTCAGCGAATCAATGGTTTCCTCAACAGTAAAGTGACATTTCTCCTCGCCAGTAATTCTACTGGTAGATGGGAACCCAGGGCTATAAGGGCCTTCTGCCGACAATTACTATGCATAAAGAGCTGTAAAAGGCTTGACCCATTCCCCTCAGAAATATGGCATTCTGGACGGGCTTGGTCCTTATGACCACTGTGGGTAGCCAGAACAACCTAACACCCTTCCTTCCTCTTCGCTGCTTCCAGCAAGTTCTCCCAAACCTTAGTCTCCCACTGAGCCTTGCAGGACCTAATTATTCTGGTGCAATCTCTTCTAGTTCATGTAATATCCAGCCTCACATTACTTTTTAGGGCTTTTATCAAATCTGCTTTCGCCACTCTACAATTTGTGTCGAACCATTTAGGGGTTTGGGAGTGCTTTTATGAGATATAAATCCCTTGCAAAGTATCCTCAGATTTTGAGACATCCACCCATCTTACATTATGCTTATTGTTGGTCAAGACTATTGCATCAGAGGCTGGTGATCCAGGGCACGAGTTGTCCTAAATCTGTGACCCCTTTAATTTTAGTGCAAGAGGGAAATGATCGCTTTCTTAGTGAACCATGACCTCTATGTCAATCAACTTGTGCCAAATCCTTACATCAAGGAGTATGTAGTCAATGTTACTAGTATAATCCCCCTCTTTTGATTTGGCTTTAGAATCCAGGATGGAGCGGCCATTGCATGCCCTTAGGCCATAGGATACCACTAAGCTAGCTACTTGTACTGCAGTTGAGCTCATCCTAAGGTTCCTCTTAAGAGAAGGGAATGGAGATATTCCCCAGCATTCATCTTCTAGCCGAGTCAACTCTAACAAAGGTTGGTAAGGCTCAAAGCTGCAGTTAAAGTCCCCAGCTCAATAACCATATAGTGGCCAGTCTTATAGGCGTCCAATAACAAATTCAGGATTTCCAGGGTTTGAGATGGTTTGCTGAAGGGAGAGGACCTGCTGTAGATATTCATTGACTGTTGGTTGTTCTTCATATCTACATTGGAAATTGTCACAATTTTGTGAATCCTTGGTTAACAATTTGTTAAGTTAGTGGGGCTTAACCCCATAGTCACCGCGACTGATCTCCAAGAGCCGTACAACTAATTTACATGGAAAATTATTTTCCGGATTGCCCCTGATGAGGGGTCAGTGACCCGAAATGCATTGGGCAAGATTTGGGGTTAAGCCCACCTAACTTAACAAATTGTTAACCAAGGATTCACAAAATTGTAACAATTTCCAATGTAGATATGAAGAACAACCAACAGTCAATGAAGTAATTGACGGAAATAAATATTGATGAACTCTTAAACATGTGTAATGCATTGATGATTATTGGATGAGAAACACTAGTGTTCAAAGTTAAGTGTGACCGGAGTCAACAGACGGGCACCCGTCTCTGACAAATTGCTCTTTCTTCAGTAGCTCATGACGGTTTTCACTGATCAGAAGTAGCGCTCACTACAGAAAAGGTTGGAGACCCCTGCATTAGTACGCGAAGTGCAAGGCTGTGCAGGTAAACCAAGGTACCCCGACAGTCTTCTAGGAGACTCCCTGGATAAAGTCTAATCAGTCATCTGGTAGGAAGTAATAACAGCAGAAGAGCTTGCAGCCCTGCTAGATGGCACAGAATGATTGCTGGAACTAGCCCCTAATGGCTGGAGGATTGGGTGATACAAGCGATTGAGGTTACGTGACGGGGGAGGAGTCAAGGGGATGGATTTCGTATCTGTTTGAACATTTGTTTTTCAAAATAGCATGTGGGGGCTCGCTAGCTTTTATCGGAGGCTGGAAGAGAGTTTTGGGGCTCTGCTGGAGATAGATGTTTGTCCGTTTGTGAACAGGCTTTGTCTGTACAGACTTTTCTTTTTAAATATTTCTTCCACCTTCCCTCCATTGGGCACTCTGTTGGAACTCATGGCATTAGGTTTTAGTAGGCTAGCCACTTCGTAAAATAAATTATCATTGTCATTAGCAACATAGTTTGAGGCCGCAATTTCAGAAGGTTTAGAGCGGTTATAATGGTTAGAAGCACCCAGGGGCTGGTGGTTGCTTTCCTTTTGCCCATGACATGAAAATAAAGAATCGGAAAAAACAAATTCCCCAACTGTTTGAACAGTGACAAGCAGAGCAAAAGATACAAATACTATAGTACCTTGGATTCAAACCATTTCCTTGATAATGTTGATTTCTGAAATCCCAAACTGAAGCCAAGAGGTATGGCCCTGCCCTGCCTTATCCTGGCTTTGATGGGTTTAGAAAGGCCTGCCCTTGGCCTGGGTTTCACCCGCGTGCAGCCCGGGCACATCCCCTTGCATCCCGTGCTGCGAGACAATGGAATCCCTCATGCACGGGCCAATTGCTGCTGTGCTGACCGTCTCCTGGCAGGAAGAGCTGCGATGTCCCATGGGTCAATGGAGTGCCCCAACCTGGTTCATGTGTCCAGTATTGGGGGAGGATGTAATTCCTTGTGAGGAATGCATGGGCCAATTGCTGCTAAGCTGACCTCCTGGCAGAAAGAGCCATAATGTCCCCTGGGCAATGGAGTGCCCCAGCCTAGTTTGTGTGTCCCAAGTCCGAAGTATTCAATTCACCATCCTTCACAGGGCCTATCTTACACCACATCAACTCGATTGCTTCTTCCACACTGTTCACCTGGGCTGCCCGGGCTGCCACGTGATCTCGGCAGAATCACAACACATGCCGTGGTCTTGCCCTGCTCTCACCACATACTGACATACAATTCTTACCATACTCTGTGAGGTGATGGAGCTCCCAGACATCTACACTTGGGAGGCCTGTGCTTTGGGCATTTTCAAGCATGGCAATCGCATAGCGGTAAGGGCACGTTTCACTAGTCTCACTTTACTTCTTGCTAAGCGTGTCTTCACCCTACACTGGTGATCAAGTCAGGCCCTCAAACCCAAGGCATTGTTTGGCACAGTACAGAGGTGGGGAATAGCTGAGAGTGAGACCCTGCTCTTTGAGGAGGTCTGACACATAAGCGAACTTCCAATTTCTCCCACATGGGAACCCTACTCAATTACTTTCTCCAACTCACTCAAAACGATGACCTAACCGCGTGAGCCTCGGAACCCAGACACCCACCCACCCACCAGCCCCCTTCCCCTTACCGATGTCTTCAGTACATCACCCAGCCCCCTGGCACTTGTTGAAAAAATACATGAGGTGAGATGGAACCTTGTATCCCTTGTATGGCTAGTTAGTTGCCACATTCCCTAGGCTCAGAGTGGGCATAAAAGTAACCCTGGGCGTAGTTCACGTAGTAGCGCTACGCGCAGCTACGCGAAGTGCACTTTGCACTACGCGAGCTACGTGTAGCAATACGCGAACTGCGTAGTGCGGTAGGAAATGCTGTTCGCAATGATTGCACAGTGCCGGATGCTTGTCCGCACTGTGCAATCATTGCAAACGGCATCTTGCACAGTGCAAGCGGTCGTTTTCTGCCGCTCGAGTAGATTTGTACTCGAGCTGCAGTTTTCTCAACGCGGACTGGTAGTTTCTCATTGCGAGCGGTAGCGAGCATACGCGACCACTCGCAATGAGAAACCTGACCTCCCCGCGTTGAGAATCTCGCCCGGAGGTTTATTTTCCACGCTCTCGATCGGCAACTTGATGTTGCTGATCACGAACGAGGAAAAAGTCTCGCCGGGATGTCATTTTGCTCGCTCGCTGTCGCCAACTTGACGTTAAGGACCGCGAGCAAGCAAAAAATGCCCGCTACGCGTTTTTGCACTGTGCTACGTGCAATTCGCGTAGTGCATAGTTGCGAGTGTAGCGTAGTTTTCCGCCCAGGCCTACATAAAAGTGGCACCCCTGGCATCCGTAATCCGGCTCACATCTGTGCTGAAAAGACGACTGAAGAAGGACTTCCCTGCTGTTCCCCTGACTGAGCAAGGAGAAGCTGTACCAAAGACTTGACTGCACCGCTGTATCTTGGACTAGCAAAGAAAGGACTGTGCCTGTGGTTTCCAGTTCGTGAAAAAGTAAGGGTTTGGTGATTGCTTGTGTTTCCCTCTTTCCTGTTACTTTTTAACCAGTGTGGGACTTTGAAGCCCACTTCCTAGGGGATAATATACTCCTAAATTCATTACCCCTTAGTGCACGCCCTTCTCATTGAGTGAGTAGAATAAGTTGTCGGGAGAATGAGGGAAGGCTTAATCTCTCATCCCTTCTTTGTTGTGGATCACATAGAAAAGTCATGCCTGAGCCCCAGACACAGACGGTGACTCCAAGAGTCAGTCGGTTAACAAACAGGTCCGTAAAAGCTGAGAAGCCAGCACTCTTGAAAGCCCAGCGCCAAGAAGCCTGACTGCCACTGGATGCCAAGGTGCAGCCTGGGAGACCAATCCCAACCTTCAAAAGTTGTACCCGAGCCTGCTGGACCCAGCAGAGCCATCAGAGTACAGTTGGGTCCCCCATCACAGACGTTACTGCAAGTTAAAGGAAACCACTGGTTTGGCTGTAACCAGAGACCAGAAGACCAGTGGTAACTGGTTTTGTGCTGGACTTCAACCGGACGTCCGTGGGACATCAACCCAAGTGGCCAAAGTCACCCACCGTGCTTGTGAACTAAGGGGTGGCCACAGGAAGACCATCTACACCGGCTCAGCATCCTCAGCAGCCATGAGCATCATCAGTATCCTTTGCATTAGGACCACTCCATTGACTTATATGGCGGTTTGCCCACAGGACCTGGAACTGAACTCAAAACTGTTTAACCCACAAGGTAGCTGTTCAACTGGACCTGCCTAGTTACTGGAACTGGCTCTATTTTGGAGTTGGACCCACAAGAGTGCCCATATAAATTACAACAATTTATTGCATTGAGTGGAAAGCTGTAATATATTGTTTCTTTGAAAATTCATATCTCTGAAACCTCAAGAATTTTGGTGTTGAGGTGTGTATTTAAAAACAAAACTTACACCTATTTTTATAAATTGGTATTAGATTTTTATTGTGTTGCATTTTCTTCCTATTTATCTGCTTTGGTGCTTCTGAATGCTTTACACAACAGTGCTCCCCTCCATAGTGGGACTCTCCTCTTCCTCTTGGCTCTGTGTGTCCCGGGTAATGGGGTCCCTGGATCTGAAAGTTGGCTCCGGGAGGAGACCCTGTGCACACTTTCCCCCATCATAATTAACTACATAAAGATGTGCCGACCCCCAGGCCCTGGCCCACCCCAGGGTAGGAAGGAATCGGGTAGTGAACAAAGAGCTCAGGGCCAGATGTATCAAGATAGCATTTTGCCATTACCAATCACAAGGATTCACAATTAGGGAATCGCAAAATGCAATGTATGAAGGTGTATAGTACACCTTTTGCTATTCCTAGGGGGTCGCAAATGACCTAACTCATGAATATTAATGAGGTAGGTCGCAATTTGCGACCCCCAGGAATCACACAAATCACGGGGATGGTGGCCTGCTGAGATCAGCAGACCACCATGTCCGTGATTGCTTTTAAATAAAGCAATCTTTTTTTTTGTAAAGCAGCCCGTTTTCCTTAAAGGAAAACGAGATGCTTTACAAAACGAAAAATGAAAAGTTTTCTTTTCATTTTTTAAGAGCAGGCAGTGGTCCATGGGACCACTGCCTGCTCTTAAAAATGGTTTTACAAACATTCACAACGGGGAAGGGGACCCCTTCCCATTTGCGAATGGGTTAGCACCTACTTGAAGTAGGTGGTAACATGTGAATGTTTTGCGACTGCAAATGGGGTCACAAAACATTCATACATACCGATGCGATTCAGTATTAGGAAGGGACGCCCTAAACATGCCCCTTCCTAATACCGAATCGCAAACCCATTTTGCGATTCAGTAACAGGTTTGCTACATCGGAAAAGCAATTTTTGCAGTCGCAAACGGGCAGATTAGCAGAATCTGCCCGTTTGCAAAAGCAAAAAGGTTCGATACATCTGGCCCTCAGTTTCTTCTGTTTTTCATTTTAAACAGGAAAATCCTTGAGGCATCATATCTCGCCACTGTTGGGCAGATTTCCTTCATCTATGGTGTGTGTAGCTCCTGCTGGGCATTCTTAGCCACCTGAGCCATTTCTTCAGGCCCCCTGGCCTCCAAAGTTGCTTTGCATGGGGAGCTGGATTTTTACTGCTCCGTGAACCAGACCTGTTCTCTGCTTGGGTTCTGATGCCATTCTCATTTTGGTGGGGGCATCTTGTAAAGCCCCTCCACAACCAGCCAGCAAAACACCCTCCTCGCCATGCTCTTGAGGCCACAGAGCTACATAACATAACTTAACATAATAAAACATAACACAACGTGTATTTGTAAAGCGCACATTCACCCGTAGGTATCTTGGCGCTGAATAACAGATGTTTATTGTTACCCAACTCAATGGTACTCATTTTATCGAGCTCATGTGGATGAAAGGCTGAGTGGACCCTCCAGTATTTGATCTTGTGACCATGAGGTTGAACACAGGACACTGCAGTGCTTGGCATCTGGAAGGGCACACTGGTGGTAGTAGAGTCCAGGGACAGTCTGCAGAAGTTCTAGTGGAACCATCCAGTCTACTCCCAGCAGATCCTTACCCCAACTGTTCCTGAGGGGGCATGAGGGTGGACATATCCATCCTAGTCCCTGGGGTCATCTGGAGTCAATGTCCTTGGTCCATCCTTTCCCTCATCGCTCCCAGGTCTAAGGTGTTCTCAAACACCTCTCCCTTGTGCTAGGATGTTTAAGTGGGGATGACAGGTTTTAGATGTTTGGACAAAATACTGAGTCCAAAATATTGTGTGTACAAAATATTGTGTCAAGAATATTGAGGATAAGAATAGCGTGAAGGTAAGTTTCTATGGGTATGCAAAGTTTTACTATATTTAACTCCACATTTATATACCTTAATGATATATATATATCTTCAAGCTACATAGATGCGGAGTTAATAAATCTATATTTATCTATTTGCACTTACCTTCTCGAGATTTAAATTCTCAATATTTTTGATATAATATTCTGTCCACACTACATTTTTGTCCTCAATATTCTGTCAGTGATCCAAGTTTTAGGGGACAGGCACCACATCATCCCTCCATCCCTCCTGATCAGCATGCTAGGACAATCCAAAATGGTGTCTTGAGGTTGTCTCTGGTAAGAGTTCACCCTGTGACATGTTATCTGTGTGCAGAAACTGGGCTGTGCATGATGGTAGCTCCTGTATGTTGTTTGTATGAATGAGAAGTCTTTCCTGATTTTTGCTTAGGCTTGAAATAACTTAGGGGCATATTCACAAGGAGCTATCGCCGAATTAACGGCACTTTATCGCAGCCAAAGTCGTGATAAATTTACCTCCCCATTCACAAGCCGGTGTTAACAGCCCACAGCACCAGTTTACCCGCGATAGCAGCCTCAAAAAACATCGCCACAGAGGACCCCCGCAAATATCGCAAATGAGATGCAGAGTGGGCGTTCCCGTGTCAAAAGTCGAGACAACATCACACCTCAACATTCACAACGACCAGCCACATCGGTGATAAGAACACAAAACAGGCGATAAGGTGCGGTAGCCACAGGTATTTAACACCTGCCTCAAGCAGGTGTAAAGACGGACGTCTACCTGCAGTAGGCAATGGAGTCCCGCACACAACCATACCCGAAGAACAAACGACGCCATGGAGCTACTCTACATGCAGCTTGGAGCCCCAACAGGGCCACAACACCCACCGCCAGCACCACCTGGACCGCCACCACCCCCAGGACCCGGACCCCCCCCGGACCACCACAGAGGCAGCATAGAGTAAGACAGCGGACCTACCGAAAACGCACCACTCTCACAGACCTAACGCCCGCAGAAGTCATTGCCCACTACAGGCTCAAAAGGACAACCATCCTCCGCATCCTGACCCACATCGCCCACAGGCTGACGGTCCCAACACAGCAGAGAACAAACATCCCTCCGCAGACAAAGCTGCTGGCAGTGCTGCACGTGTTGGCCTCTGGGACCTTCCAACCAACAACTGCCAGAGTCGGAGGGGTCTCACAGCCAACCCTATCAAAGTTCATCACACCCGTCCTGGACGCCATCATCAGCTTCATACCCCAGTACCTTCACTTCCCCAACACTGCGCAGGAACAGCTGGAGACTAAGCAAGGCTTCTATGCCATTGCCGGATTCCCGGCCGTGTTGGGGGCAATTGACTGCACACATGTCCCACTTGTGCCCCCTGCGGATACTGCACACCACTACCGCAACAGGAAGCACACGCATTCCATCAATGTGCAGGCAATAGTGGACCACCGGGGAATGTTCACCAATGTCGTCGCCAACTACCCAGGTAGTGTGCATGATTCCTTCATCTTCCGACAGTCCATCATCAACCAGCGCTTCCAGGATGGCACATATGGAACGGGACTGCTCGTTGGTAAGTACCAAATCAACACACCACACATCCCACAGCCACCAACGCACAAAGCACAACTGTGGGGATGTACACGTGACCTAACCACATCCGACATGTCAAACTACACGACCACCTACCAGACCCGACTACACCACTCCATGGTCATCCTGCGCTACCCCAGCACCCAATACAGACTTCACATGGCACCACAGCCACACAACAGCTGAACGTGTGGAGATGCGGAATGCAGCCATGACACATGTGAGGCACTGCTCTGCCCTCATGACCCTACCCCAGTCTCCCGCAGGTCAGCGTCCCATGGTGGTGGGCCCGAATCGGCCGCTGTGCATCCGGGGCGACTAGCCCTGTGCAACTCGAGTCATCCCCCCTTGTAGTTCTGACATTGCATGTCTGTGTGCCTGATGACTTTTGGTGTAGTTGCCAGCACATGCTAATCCTTGAGGGCTGGCTTACACTCACCCCACACACAGCCAGCACAGGCGTCACTGAATTGGTGGGCCTGCCATCACATCCTGCTGAACCAAGTATTGACTCTTTTCTCCCTGCACTGTCACAGGTGATCAAGGATATGCACTCTGCCCTTGGATGATGACACCCCTCCGAGACCCGAACACACCTGCCCTGAGGCAGTACAATGCGGCCCACATACGCACCAGGGGCATCGTTGAATGCACATTTGGCGTGTTGAAGTCACGTTTCAGGTGCCTGGACAGCACTGGTGGGAAGCTCCTGTACAGCCCGGACGTCGAATGCAAGATGATCGTTGCATGTTGTGTGTTGCACAACATCTGTGTTCGCACCAGGGCCCCATGGATCCCAGTTCCAGAGGTACCGGACGATGATGGTGGTGATGGGGCAGGTGGCCCACATCCCACTGCAGCTGTGGCAGAAATGGCCCGTAGGGACTCCATCATTGACACTTACTTCTCATGAGCACGTCACATTGTGACCGTCCGTGGCATTCATGGGACAGTAGTAGATGTCCAATTGCACTGCATGTGTGAATAAAACATATTTGCAGGTCACAGGTTGGAATTGTACATTGTCATGTTACATGTCCCTGGGGTTTCAGATGTGATTTGCCATGTTGTGCACATTTTCCGAACCAGTTGTGTCCTGTGTTCAGTTGTGGAGGTGTTGCTGTTTGTACCGGGATGTTGTCACTGTCGGGGTGCACTTCTGCTTATGTGCGTGTGCTGCACGGTGGGTGTGTCGCTCCTGCGGCTCAGATTTGTCTGCCACTGGTCTCTTTCATGTGGTGTGCCTGTGGGTTCTGTTCTTCCACGGTGCGTGGATGTTGTGGTGTGCATGTTGTCCTCTGCAGTTGGCCAGGGTGCATCCGTGGTACTCCGCTGTTGATGTATTTTGTTCTGTGGCATTTTCCATATACTGTTCTTGTGCTTTTTCCCGCATTGCGCGCGCATATTGCTGCCCTTGCGCTGGTTGTCACTGTTTTCTTATCGCGCTTTGGCCCATCGCAGCTTTTTTCACGTTGTGGTTTGTGTTTTTATCTCTGTCGAGGTGGTTGTGTCGAGAGCATTGGCCGCGGTGTCGGCCAACTATCGCATGCTACCGCCGTGTTGTGAATTCCACGTTGTCACAGGGTTATTTTCCCGTGATAGGCTGCAATGCTGTAAGTTGCGTTACGCTACTCTTGCGGTAGTTATCACACATTCTTGTGAATATACCCCTTACTGAACTAATTGCACTGTTCACCTATACCTCAGTCTTAGAATTACTGTGTTCTACAGAGGTAATGAAGACAGATCCCTCTTCTTGTGGTTTGAAGGGTGCTCGGACAAAGCAAAGCAGGATACGTGTTGTGAAAACACTGTGGGGGATATGTACAAGGAAGTGGAGGAGAGAGGTGTTAGCCTTCCTGGCTTAACGCCTCTCTCCTCCACTTCTGAAATGCAAAGCTGCACCATATTTACAAGAATGTGGTGCAGCCTTGCGTTTTCCCCTGCAATGGCTCTAAGTTTAACAACTTAGCATCAACGCAGGCACCCTTGCACCATAGTGCAAGGGTGCCTGAGTGCAGGGGAGGATTGTTTATGTGTCTGGAGATGTCCCTTCCTGCACATAAACAATCCTAAAATGCCATTCTGTCACTTTCATGTGTGCTGCATGAAGCAGCACACATGAAAGTGACAAAATGGCATTTTTTTAAAAGTTTGTTTATGTACAGGAAGGGACACCTTCCTGTACATAAACAAACAATGGCATTTTGCTTTTTCCATGTGTGCTGCACAAGGCAGCACACATGGAAAAAGCAAAAATGAGGAGAAATAATGCATTTCTCCTCGTTTCACCATCTTAAGACCAGTTTTTACCTGGTCTTAATTTTGGCGCTGCCTCCTTGTACATAGGGGGCAGCGTCAAAATGAATGGTTGTTACTGTGGAACGCCCACCGCAACACCCACTGCCCACCCCTTTCACGCTAACCATAGCGTGAAAGGGGGCCTTATGTTCAAGGCAGCGTTAAGCCACGTTAAGTGACTTAACCCTGCCTTGTACATATGGCGCAGCCCCTATCGCCACCACAACGTCACTATAGTTGATGCTGTAGTGGTGATAGGGACTTGTACATATGCCCCTATATTTCCAAACTAACAATGACATCCATACATTCAACGTGTGCTTTTGCATTTTAACATTGCTATCATGTGAATCTCCATATTGAACAGCGGCCACTGAGGTGCAATATCGAACAATGTTTCATTTTGCAATACTGTGCTATTTAGCTCTATTTAATTTGCGGTGGTCACTGGTTGGTTCCTTTATGAGGCAGCAAAAAATTGTAATGATGCAATGAGTCATTCGGAAACATAGACAAAACACCAGCATTAACCATGGATTCATCAAAACTTTTAGTAACCACTCAGTAAATCATAAATAAAAGGAGCATATCCTTACAATATGTACCATCTTGCAGCTTATCAGCTTACGGCTATCTTTGTCTATTTCATTTTGTGGAAGTCAGTGCTATTTTACAGTGGCAAATATCAACGTTTGTATTTTGCCTACAGGGACAAAACAGATGTAGAACAAACATGTTTTTGGCTGGAACAAAATCTATCGCAAAATAGAAATCTTTGCTCTTACCATGTATGGAATGTGCCAAGTTGGCCATAATTGCCCATAAGCACTGTCATGTTAATTGATGGCACTCAGGCTCCATGTTAATTGTATTATTATTTCCATTGCTTTCCTTTCCTTTGGTGGCCTTGATTATGTTTGATTTGGAGCTTTAGCTTGATAGCCTTCCTGCAGTGCACATTGAAAACTGTTTGACCGGGAGTAAATTGGCGCTTTTGCCTTCCAGGCTCTACAGTGATTGCAAGATTAGCCATTACGTTCGATTGCCCTTTGATGCACTGTACAATGATCCATTTTAGTTTATTATGTATAAATCACGTTAAAGAAGGTAAGCTGCCTTGTGTTCGTTTTAAAATTTAAATCCGGAGTTGATTTGAATGAACTGGAGGAAATTAATTGTCGACTGTACTTGTTAAAAATGCCTGGAAAAAATGAGAACAATACGTGGCCCACATGAAATATCTTTCTTTGGCTATTGAGTTTGTCCGTCCATTCAAGAAAAGGTAGCTCCCAGACCCTTTCAAACACGCCTGCAATCATGATGGTACTGTGGTGTTGCTGCACTCTGGTTTTGAATGTGCAGGGCATCATTGTAAGGTATGATGTCTGGTTTTGAATGTGCAGGGCATCATTGTGAGGTATGGAATGGGGAGCTTGAGGGTTCTGGGGGTGGCAGTTGAAGGAGAGGCTTGGACGTGGAAGGTGCTGTCTCTGTGCTGTCCTGCCATAATGCAGAGTTGAGACTAAAGGAAGTTATACACATAGATGGTTGTGTATTCTTTCAATACAAAGTTGGCATCGGGCTCCACTCTGTGAGAACCAGAGTCCAAGAGGCTAACCTGGACGAGGGAGAATACATGCACATTTAAATGGAAAAGTACAGAAGGAGTCACAAACAGTGAAGGGGAGGGAGCTGAGTGTGCGGCTGGGACCAGCATTTGCCAAGTACTGATAATGGCATTACCTGATTACAGCAACGGGAGGCATTATCACTACAGGTACTTGGTGGTACATATATATGAACTGCAGTATTGGACGCTATTTGGCATAACTCATATTTCACTGCAGTGCCAAAAGAACTATGGGACTTGTAGTATTTTACTACAGAGGCATGTGACATGTGTATTTAAAAGCACCTGGGCCCTGTTAAGACATTACTTACCTGTGAACAATGCGTCATTGCCAAAACGCATCAGGTTGAATACTGTTGCTGCAGCCAATGTTATTTTGTGATTAAATGCTGCTGTTTTCAGGATCTGGGTCTTGGCGCCTTTATTTTGTTCTGAATTGTACCACAGGAAACTCCATCACCGTTTACCACGGCAGGCTTGGAGGCCCCGTCAATGGAGTTTGGTGTATGATTTATATATTTAGGTAGTTATAGTTAGGACCTAGTTTCCATAGGAAAAGCGTTTTTTGATTTGTAAATAACTTTGGCGCTATTTGACGAATCCTCACGAAAGTTTCCAATCTAATGGGGCAGTCATGTCAGCTGCTGTCTTGAGAATTTTGGGGTGATCTGTCAAGTGGGGGCCGAGAAAAAGGGGAGGTCCCAAAACGCTTTTTCTCCATGTTAATTTCTATTGGAAATTGTTGACGCAGCTACAGCCAGAACTGCTGAACGGAATGACACCAAATTTGGCATAAAGGTAGCTCTTGGTCCAGAGAGCACTCTTTTTGTTAAATGGTGTATATCCATTCAGTAGTTCCTGAGAAATGTATGATTTCTCAGACATACAACTGTGGCCGTGGTGGATCCGCAAACCCTCCCGATCTCGTGCCTGAGATCTGATTGGCTGCGAACTCTTCAAACCAGGAAGTGTTGGCAGCCATCCTGTGACTCGGTTGAATCGAGTCACAAGGAAAAACATTAAAAAACAAGAAAAGGGGGCAGGGTAGAAACACCCTGACCCCTCAGGGCCAAAACAAAGCATTTTTTTTACATTTTCGTTGGCATTCGCAGTAGATCCTCAGCTTCTGGCTAAGTTTACTTTAGACCCCCGGGTGGGCTAGGTCCCGAGGGCAATAACAAATAAAGGGACCGCCACCTCCCCAGGGCTAAAATTATTAAATGTGGGGGGCTCCAGCCCCCCACGCAGCCCTGGGGACCACCACCTCCCCGGGGCTAGTACTAAAAAATGTGGGGGGGGCACACACACCCCGTCGCTGCCCCTGGGACCACCACCTCCCCTGGCTTCAGGCACCCCCACGGTTGCCAAGGAGATGGCCATGCCCCGGGGATGGGGTCCCCGGGGCCGAAATGTCCCGGGAGGTTGGGCGCTTGGTCCCCCTCCCTTAAAAAAAAAAAAAGAAATGCCCGGGGATGGGGTCCCTGGGGCCGAAATCAGCCTGAGGATGGGGAACACGTGCCCCCCCCATTAAGAAAAAGAAAATTGTCTAGGCCCCGGGGGATGGAGTCCCCAGGGCCGAATTTGGCCTGGGGAGGGGGGGTTGCACGGCCACCTCCCCTTTAAAAAAAATATATAAACAAAGGGCTAGCCCCGGGGGTTGGAGTCCCCAGGGCCAAAATCGGCCTTGGCGCGGCCCCCTTCCCTTTTTATTTTAATAAAAAATAGTTCAGGCCCCGGGGATGGGGTCCCCGGGGCCCAAAAGGGTCAAGGGATGGTGGGCCTCACAGCCCCCCTTCCTAAAATAAAAAAAATAATGAAGCCGCAACTCCCTGGAGACCTCGCCCCCTTTCTTCACTACTCTGCAAATGCGCCTCCTGGCGCGCTCTTGGTTGGGGCATGAAGTCCCCTTCACTGGTGAGGGTCCTTAGGGGCCAACTAGCCCACCTGTTGCCTCCAGTGAGCCCCACAAAGTGGGATTGCTGAGAGGTGGTCAGAGGCCACGCCTCTTTTTCCACCACTCTGCAAACGCACCTCTCGGTACACTGCTGGTGGGGCGAAGAGGTCCCCTTGCGTCTTGAGGGCCTCAGGACTAAAGTGGACTTCATCTACCAAGCATCAGTGTGCCACTCACAGATGAATACACACAGTAACACAGCCACTCACATAATATATGTTAGAAATAATATCACTCATTAGTAATACTGAAAATATACTATTTTAAGTTTTGTAGTAAGTTGGTATATATGTTTAACACTCATAACTGTTTGAAAACACGCACACTCACTGGATGATGTCATCAGTGATGTAATTTGAGATGTCGTCAGTTATGTCACCCGTGATGTCACTGGCCATGTCATGAGTGATGTAATAAGTGAGGTCATAAGCAATGTATTGTGTGGCCATAAGTTATAGTTAGCTCACTAACTATAAATGCTGAATTTCACTGGTTTTGTAAGAGTAAAATGTGAGCCTAACTGTAACATCCCTATAACCTTTGCTTTTTTGAGTAAATTTCTAAGTTTTCAAAAAATTCTATTTCCTAACTATAACATCACTGAAACCTTTGTTTTTTCAGTTAATTTCTAAGTTTTATTTAAAATTATTTTTTTAACTTTAAGATCCCAGTAACCTTTAGTTTTTTCAGTGAATTTCTACTTTAAAAAAATATATTTCCTAACTACAACGTCCCCGTAACCTTTGTTTTTTAAGTGATTTCCTAATGTTTTTTTAATTTTATTTCTTAACTGTAACCTTTAAAAATGAGTGTCTGAGAAAGTGCAACAGTGAATTTCTGAGTGGGCCTGGGAGTGGCTGCATAAGTGTTTCACTAGGTGTTTGAGTGAGTGTCTGAGTGGATCTGTGAGTGGGTCTGTGAGTGTCTGGGTGGGTGTCTGAGTGGGTGCATGAGTGTCTTAGTGAGTGTCTGAGTGGGTCTTTCAGTGTTTGCGAGAGTGTCTCAGTGGGTTTGCGAGTGCCTCCATGTGTGTGTAAGTCAGTATGTGAGTGAGTGCATGAGTGTCTGAATGGGTCTGTGAGTGTGTGTCTGAGTGTCTGAGTGGATCAGTGAGTGGGTGCATGAGTCTCTGAGTGGGTCTGTGAGTGGGTGTATGAGTGTCTCATTGGGTCTGTGAGCGGGTGCATGAGTCTGTGAGTGGGTCTCTCCGTGGGTACATGAGTGTCCATGTTGATCTGTGAGTAGATGCTCGAGTCTGCACAGTTGTCATGTGACTATAAGGCATAGTGCCAATGCATAGGACATATTCATACTAATGCAAATCAGGCAGACTGCCGTAATAGTTCATTTCTGTGCTTAGTCTCTGGATTCAAATGCATGATACCATGACTGACAAGCATACTGGACTCAACCTAGCACCAGACTCATCAAATGTCCAAGGAAACTGCACAGAATACAAAGCATATGCCCTGCTTTGTGCTGGCCCCTCTTAGTAATTGAATGTCCAATACACTCAAATTAGAGAAAGTTAAGATTGGTTGCTCCAGGGGTGGACTGCACACATGCTGCTGCTGAAGTAAAACTAAATAAAAATGAGTGTGGCGGGTTGCACGGACCCCCAAGGACCCTGGGACCAACACCTCCCTGGGGACAAATATGTTCTTTAAAGTGGGAGGAGGGCAGTGTGCCCCACCTCACTGGCCACATTCAGCCCCAGGGATCCCATCCCCTGGGGCCCGGCCTTAACTCAATGGGGGAGGGGATCCACATGGTCCCCCTCCCCAGGCTGATTTTGGCCCCGGGGACCCCATCCCCGGGGCCCAGCCATGTTTCCTGGGTGCCCCCCAGGAGTACAGAATATAGACCACAGGGGGAGCCTCAAGGCCCACACAGTACCAGCTGGCTCCCCGCTTCCAGTGGGAGCCAGAATTGCTCTCAGAAACAGGGATCTGCTAAACATGCAGCTCCCTGTCTTTGAGGGCAATCCTTTCATCTGTTTCCCTGCCTGTTTGAAAGCGAGCAGGGAAACAGATGAAAACTCCACTCCCAGCAAGCGGGAGTGGTTTAACAGCTCTCATTCGCTGAGAGCAGAGTTTGTGTTTGCTCTGGCTTGGCGGGGGCAGTTAAAGCTCCAGCCAAGTTAGAGCAAACAGCTATGTCTCAGGGGTGGGCAAGCCTGTGGTAGTGGAGATCTCCCTATGGTAAAGTATAGGTTGAGGGCAAAGTATAGGGAGATTTCAGGGGTGGAGACATTTAAGTCTACACGTTCTACACTCTGAAATGCAAAATTTTTAAAACGTGTGGATTTACACCAAACTGCAAAAATAAATGTGCCTGTGAGTAAATTTACACATGAAAATATACCTTTGGGAATGAGGCATTTCAGTTATAATGATACTTGAATAATAAAACTATAAAAGCACTTTCATTTATAAGTTATGGTTAGCTCCATACGTCACACAATTGATATGCAAACAATAACTTGTGCACATAATGTAATGCTTATGTCCTCACAATTTTATACCAATAAGTAACAACAACAGTTATTAAATAATAAAACATATGTAAATCACTAAGTAAGAGCACAATCATACACATCTCTTTCATTGTGTCAGATGCAATGTGATATGTAATCTCCGCTATACGATTATTTAAATATTTAAATTACACCTGTCACATCAAGGATGAGATCATGACATTCAGACAGAATGTGGACACCTCCACCTACATTGTGGAAACTGCTGGGATATGGAAAGGCACTGAGGGTGGGGACTACTTTGTTTTCTGGTGCCCCTAGTAGAAAGAAATTTCTCCTGGGCATGACAGGAGTCACAGAGTCACCCTCCCACACAGTATCAGAGACTACAGGACCAGATAGCATTAGCTGTAATGCCAATCTGGGGAGGTTATAACAGCAAAGCTGTGCCTCTGGAGGAATATGGGCCAACACGGAGATGATGTCTCTTTATCAACATGGACCAGCAGCAGCTTCTGCTGTCCTAGGTTGCTGGGGTAACTCCATGTGTTGGGTGCATCCAGAACTGGGCACTAAGGGAGGGTAGTATGACACAGGTTATGTTACTCTCAAACCATCTCCTGCACTCTCAAGAAACGTCGTCGCCTTAATGTTTCCCTAAGGTGCAGTAGCTGCATAGGTACATGTAGTGCATGGGACAGAATGGCGGGCAATCAAGAAAAATGGATTCTCCACATATGCAAGAGGGAACAGAGTAAAGAGAATTACTTGAACTGGAAGGTGGATTACAGAATGGGGAGTATTTGTTAAGTCAAGGATTGGAATTATTGGAATGCCAGCTCTACGGACTGTAAAAAACTTCAACTGGGTAATTGGTTAAATGAGGCTGTTGATGTTTTACATCTCGACTCTTCCCAAATGTTTGCATGCTGGCTGAAATGTCTAAAGAAGCAGAGTAGAACTTTAACGGAACCTGGTTGAAATACCCCTTTTGTCTTCGAGGTGCATCTTTTACTGGAAGACGTGTGACGTGCTTCCAAGGATCTGTGCAGAAAAATGTATGAATGCACCCTATATGGGCATTCGTATTGTGGCCTTTGAATGCTCATATTGTTTGTTTTTAAAAAATGGCTCAAAGCAAAAATGTTCTAGAATTTGTTGTCAACTGTTGTTTTGTCACTACAGTATACAAAAACCTTGAATCTAACATTGCACAATCTGACAGTGGTTGTTGTTGTCTTACTTCATCATTTTCATATTCAGGGTAAAGAGTGGGGTGGGTAGGCGTTACATGAGTGGAGCATGCATCTACCCGTGTATTTTGATGCACACACAGATTTACAAAGACATGTAAATCTGGGTTTTATGCCAAAACGATGTGCCTACTGGACAAAGGTATATCAAGGAGAAATATCTTTATTTCTCCTCCTTACTTCCTCTTTCTATGTGTGCTACATTCTGCAGCACACATAGAAATAGGAATATGCCTTCCTGCACAAAAACAATCCTGCCCATAATGCAGGCACCACTATGGTGCGAGGTTGCCTGCATTGAGGTTAGGCAGCACACAGTGCACCAGAGAAAGGAGAGAACAGAAATGCTCCATATCTTTTTAAATATGGAGCACTTCTGCTCTCTTCCTTTCACACACTGATGCGCAAACAGTTTCCTAGCTGTGCCTTGGCTCGTGCAATAATGGTAAATGTGCCCGCAGTATTTTAAAATGGGGACAAGGGGAATGCTCAAGCATCAATAAAAGTATGTCTGCCATGTTTATTTTTTGCAGGCTGTGTTTATTTTTTTCAGATGAGAGGTCATTAGCCCAGTGGAGGAGGAATACAGAATTCATCAAGTACATTTTATGATATTAATTAATGTCCAAGTTAATGACACCCTTCTGCAATTCTTAAATATATTATAGAACACTGGAATGTTGAGAGCTCTATTGATGATAATGAAAGTGCTCAGAGATAGCAATGTCAGATGCAGACCTTCATCTCTAATATTCCAGTCCTTGTCTTCCGGTTTCCTTCTGTTTATTTTAGAACATTCTGCCCTTAGTGAAATGCAAAACTCCAATTGCATTACAGGTCTTCTGACTTGAGCTATAACAGTTGATAAAGACCCTAACCTTCATTACAGGCGCTTACCTACATGTCTGACCTACAATTCAGGATTAGGGCCTTTAGCCCTTGGCAGCAGGCTCTAAAACTATATTAATTCTCGTGCCTTGGTGTCTGCTTCAACATTAAACTTCTTTTTACTTTTAGGTATTAAAATGTTGTCTAAAGCACATTTTCTTCCGAGTATGAAATCATCACCTTAAAAATGTGATTGGCATATGGGACATTTTCTTAGCCCTTCTAACATTGCCAAAACAGCAACAAAATGAATGACTATAACATGAAAGTGATTATGTGAAAATAAGTACCAGTCATTGTTCGTTTCCTTGGATTGCATTAGTGCTACCAAATAGTTGCATTGAGAGTGGCATCCTGTTTTGTTCAGGCATTGAATGTTTGAATAAAATGCTTTCCAAGCAATATTCGCCTGAGGTGCTGACAGGATAAGATTATCCACAAATAATCCATCAACTACCTCTTCTGGCCAAATGGTAAACTCCTGAAAATCAGTAGTAAATGAGCAACATTTCATCTTCATTCATGGATCACAAAACTAGGGCCTTATTACGACCGCCATCATTCTGGGCTCGAAACCGTCCTGGCAGCCCAATTACGATACGACCGCCATGCAGGCACTCGCAAACATCCCTTTCCCTAACGCGGGTTTTACTGCAGCCCAGAAATGGGTAGCAGCACAAGCTGCAATAGAAAAAGGGATGTTTTTAAACATCAATGCACCATGTGCCAGGCACCATGTGGTGTGCATGTGTGGTGTGCATGGATGTTTGGGGGGCCCACATGTGACACCCCATGCCCCATAGTGGAGGCCTACGGGGGACGGGTGCCTTTTCATGGTGGTCGGATTGCCATGGAAAGGCTGTCAGAAACTGACAACCTAAACTCTACGGCGGGGCCTCCGCAGGCACCACTTCCATTGTAGGGATTAGGCTCCGATGGGCTCCTTGAGCCCGTAGGAAGTGGCGGTCTTCCCCCCACTGTGCTCCAAGTGCTGGCATCATAACCCGGTGGTCGGCCCGCTGCCCTAGATGTCCAGGAGACCGCCACCGACGGCCTGTTGGTGGCGGTCTGCCGACATCATAATCGGGCCCAATGTTTGCAAAATTCAGAACGCTTCTCAGTTAGGTTTTCTCCTGTTTGAAGTGATCCTCTAACATTTGTGGATTCATTTTTTTTCCTCCCCAGAGTCTCTTGCACTCTACCTCTGGTGCCTATCCCATTTATGGGAATGGTCCCTGCGATAGAAGTGACCAGGAGGTCGGAGAGTCCTAGAGATGTTCACTGTCTCTAAGCTCCCCACGAGCCTTGCTTCCACCCACCTGCCACTCACCACCTGTTCCTCCACTCTACCATACAGTCTCCTTGTTCCTCCATCCTACCATACAGTCACCACATTCTCGACACGCCTGGCTGGACTAAGAAGGCTCTCGTGGCTCATAAATCTCTGCCCTCATTTTTCACCTGACCCCACGACCCCAGCAGCTCTATCCTGAGGATGGATCCCAAAGTATGTACTCCTATCCTGTCGAACTTGGTATCTTCGGGACACAACGCCTACTCAATTAAGTACCCACCTAACCTAACAAAAAACGCATCCAAAAACTTTAAACACAGGCTCCTAAAAACGCATCCAGAAACCGTCATCTCAAAACCCTACTTCTACATAAAAAAAGGTGCCGTAGAAAGTGACCTTATCTTCTTCACGAAAATACGGGCTAAATGGAGACTGTCATTCTACTCAATGCTCAAAATTATCACCTCCAAGAAGACCCCTCATGGGCTCAGACTTTCACTTGCCCCCTCTCGGTCCTATAAAATCGAAGCCACCATCTCCCTTTACAACAATGGGACCATACTCATACAATCTTCTGACCACAACCTGGGCATCTTCGACAACATCTTCCACATAATCAAGAACATGTTATCTAAGTACAACCCTTCATCCTCCCAAGATCCCCCTTCCCTCGCTGGCAACCCCCTTAATCCTCAACCAATGCTTTCTCACAGTCCGGATAGCGACCCCACTCCTCCCCGACATATCCCCGATATAGGGTCTGGCATACTAAATAGCAGCTCTCCCAAGACTATAGACAGGCGAAGTCATACCTCTCCTTCCCCCACTACTTGCCAACAGGCTCCCCAATCGCCTAAGTGCATTGGGGCTGAAACTCAGAACCCAATTATGCAAACCACTCCTCCTCTTACTTCCCCGTCCTCCTTACTCACTCCTATAGTTTACTCAAATCCCCCCTTCTCCGCCCCTGTCCTCAAGGGCCAAGAACCTGCCCCCACACTGGTATGGAATATAGGCTGCATGCTATATCACTTACAACTCAAGGCAGCTGTACATAGCCTCTTTCTCCTCACATCGGAGCAATCGGTTAATAAGAAGTCTAGGGGGTTCTCAGAGACTGTGCCACACATCAACAGTCATACCTCGACTTCTGGGGCTAGACTGCCTGTATACCCCACACCAACTATGTCCTCACCTCTGGGGGCTCATACTCTCCAAAGTTGGGAAACACTACCCTTCCCTAGTGACCCCTCTCAGCCTTGCAGAGCTAAAGTCCCACTCCAAGACTTGGATATTAGAACCCCTCTGCTATCTTATGACACATCCCCTACTTTGAACACTGATACGATGTGCCAAATTGAAACTATCCACTCTGACCTGGCTAGAGAACCCACGCCTAACACTAGATTGTTCAATAATAACAACCTCACCATAGTCCCCACCACCACCCTTTCCTCAAATGATCCCAAACCCCAGCTTAAATGCATGCTTATCAACTGCAGATCGGCAGTCTGCCATGCTGCAGACATCGCTGACCTCATCCTTGCAAATGATCCTGACATTGTAGTGCTGACGGAAACTTGGCTTAACGAATCTGCTGGATCGATAATCGATATTTTAGTGCCCCCCAACGGGCTTGATAGACTGGGTGGGCTAGGTGGTGGCATCGCTTGCATTCATCATATCAATTTATAAGTTAGACAACTGCACTCTGATTCCCTGGCTTTGTGCGAATACATGTGCTTCGAGGTCTCATGCAACAACAAGCAGGCCTGCAAATTCCACGCCCTCTACCACCGTCCAAGAGACAATCCCCCTTTTCTAGAACAGGTCATGAAAATCATTTCCACGAATGTGAACTGTCCCGGCACCCAGATCTTCCTGGGGGACTTTAACCTGCATTGGAATGAACTAAATGACTCTTCAGTCAATAGTCTTAAATCCTTCATATCAGACCTCAACCTTACTCAAATATGTGACATCCCTACGCACAACAAGGGAGCTACCTTAGATCTGGTTATTGGCAAGAGCAACTCCACTCAACTTGAATCTATCCTCCCATATGACTGGTCTGACCACCACTCCATCTCCTTCCTCGTCTCAGAAGAAATCTAGAATCCGGCAAAGAAATCTGAGAAATATTATCCTATATGATCTGTCCTCCCACACAGACAGCATCTTGCCTCCTCCCCCGGACATGTTGGCTGTCGATGACCTCACAGATCACTACAATCACTCGATGTCCAACATACTAGACCCTATGGCACCACTACAACTGAAAAGAATACCGTCCAAAATCTCCAAACCTTGGTACAACGGGAACCTAAATACTGAGAGAAGAAATCTAAGACTAGCAGAAAGTATATTGAGATTCTCGCCCTCCATGTACCATCTTACGCAGCTGAGATCACTCAGAAACGTATATAACAAATGCATCAGAAGCTCTAAGGCTAGCTACTAAGGTTAACAACTAGACCAAGCAAGAAATCGTCAAAAAAAGCTATTTGAACTCATCAAGATTCAATCTAACAACACACCTATTCCGCCCTTTGCAGGACCATGTCAGCAGCCAAACTGTGAGAAGTTTGCTTCCTTCTTCCGTGATAAAACAACAAAGATTGAACAGGATCTACGGGCAGCCCGTGAGAATGTACCTGCCACCTTTGTATCCCTTAGGCTGGTTGTGCCCCTCAACGTCTGGTTCTCCAGCCCAAAAACAATGCCTCTTGGAGTCTATTCCAAACCGTTGATGAGAGCACCATTCGAAAAACTCTGGCTACTCTGAAACCTTCCAACCATTTCAATGACCCCGTACCTCCTAACCTCGTCAAGGAGATCAGATCATCCATACTCCCTCTAAGGACGAAGATAGTTAACGCCTCTCTGCTTCAAGGGTTAATCCCGGACTGCCCAAAGACTGGGCAGGTCACCCCCATACTAAAAAAAACAACGGCTGACCTGACCAATCTTCACAAGTTTTGTCCAATCGCCACCATTCCTACACTGGCAAAACTCCTGGAGAAATGTGTTCACACCCAACTTTGTAGACATATTGAACAATTCCAACTTCTTGACAAATTCCAATCTGGCTTCAGGCAAGGTCATAGCACAGAATCTGCTCTTATTCATATTGTGGATGATGCAATACGTATGCTGGACCAAAATGAATCATGCCTTTTGATTCTACTTGACCTTTCGTCAGCGTTTAACACAGTCAAACATGATACCCTCATCGGTCTATTGGAGCACAGGATGGGGTTATCAGGGATGGTGCTTAACTGTTTTTCTTCTTTTCTACACAATAGATCCCAAAGGCTGAAGGTTAATCAGTCCCTGTCCAACCCTTCTCCACTCACTCTGGGAGTACGTCAGGGGTCCACTCTCTCACCCACTCTCTTTAACCTGTTCATGGAACCTCTAACAGAAATCCTGAAAGTGTCCAACATCCATTATCACGTGTATGCCGATGACACACAACTGTACCTGAAAATCTCCTCCCCAGAGGAAATCAGATCTCTCAACTCACTTTATTACTTTATTATACAGTTAATTAAAACCGTAACATACAAACATCATAATAATACTTGATAAAATGTAAGGATTAAAATATAAGGAATAATAAAAGATTGTATACACATTTATAAGTCTGGCAATACAAAATAAATATCAAATCCAAAAAGCAGCATTTCAAATTAATGGCAATATATCACAATTGGCAGTTTGGTCCAAAAGAGAAGTGTATAGTATAAAAGACAATAGCAAAAGTGTCACAATGCTTATTACTGAAGATGTAACTTTCATCGACGTTCATTTATGCAATAAGAATAAAGCTTGTCAGTTTCTTAATGCTGGGCATTATGCAGTGCAGTTAAAATAATGTTAACAAACTTCCCAGCTCTTGCTAGAACTTGGGCTGAGTTATTACTGAAGCACAAATCAGATGCTTCCCTGCAATGTCTCAGAAACTTTTCCCGATAAACTGGGACCAGTAGGCGTCGGCGATCATTGGCAAGATGAGGGCAACAACATAGCAGATGTAACCAGGACTCATGCAGATAATTGCAGAGCCTACATGTTAGCTGACCATTCCTCCGAGCCCACAGCGGGTTAAAGTCATGAATTGGAAGGGCTAACAGCCTCATATAAATGATTTTATTGCGAGTCTGCGATTGAAGAGAATAGTTAAAATATGTTTGAGATTTCCCCTTAATATACGAGTCATTCAAAGCTGCAAGGATCTCTCAACTCAGTTCTTAAAGAAAAGCAAAGTTGGCTGACACTCAATCATCTGAAATTGAATGCTCTCAAAGCTGAATTCCTCCTCATCGTCCCTGACAAATAGCCCCCAGTCATTGCAAAATGGGTGCATAAACTGACAGCCCTCAACTGCACTCCAAACATCATTGACTCTACGAGCTCACTCGGATTAATACTTGACAGGCATCTGAACATGTAGAATCACATCAGTTCTCTCACCAAAGGAGCAAACTTCCATTTAAGCATCCTAAGAAAAATAAAACCGTTCCTTCCCCACAACGACCTCAAAACTGCAGTGCAAGCATTAGTGATCTCCAAGCTGGATTATTGCAGTGCAACCCTCTGTGGACTTCCGAGAGCGATGGTGGCTGTACTCAAGGCCTCTCTCAATTCCGCTGCAAGGCTCATCACAAGCTCCAAACGTTATCATCACATCTTGCCTGAGCTAAAAGCTCTTAATTGGCTCCCATATGAAGCAAGGATACATCTAAAAATTGCCTGCATGACTCACAAAGCTCTACACTTCAACACCCCACTATATCTTGCACAAAAACTTGAGCTCTCAGGAGGCTCCAGATCCTCTAGAGTCTCCAGCACCTTACTACTTAAACCACAGAAATTCCATAAAATGAAGACATACAATCGAGCATTCTCAGGTATTGCACCTAGAATTTGGAACTCCTTACCACCGGAATTAAGACTAAATAATTCAACAGCTTCCTTCCAAAGGGAAGTCAAACTGATTCTGATGAAAAAATTCTGGGCTAGTCCCACAGCCCACCTGAGAAGGCGCTGCATTGCCCTTGTCTCGAGTGTACTAAAATGATTGTTATTGTCATTTAGTTCTGTCCTCTCCTGTTCAGCTGTGATATTAACTCTTGCTCCCTTATTAAGAAAGACAAAGGGTTATGCTTAAAGAATTCTGGGTCAGTCCTTCAGTCTCACCCTAGAGTTCGCTATCTTACTCTTCCCCCCTTTTGAAATGTTCTACTGGTGTGACAGATGTTGTCCTTTTCCGGTCCTTCCTGTTCTAATGTCGTTTATTTTTCTTGTACCCTTGTAACTACGCAACTACCTTTCTGTGAAGCACTCTGATACCCCCTGTGGTCTTGTCCGTGCTATATAAAACTCTCTAAATAAAATAAATAAATTATAAATCACAGAAATACGACCAGAAATCTGACTATCCCTACATTCAAGGAGTACTTCTACTTTTCAAAATATACTCATGCTGATTTTCCAGTAGGTGAACAACCGGAATTTGTAAATCTTGCAAAATGCGAATTTGCTTATTGAGCTCATTTGAGTTTCTTGTGAAGACTCCACTTTACTTTAGGCAACTATCAAATATGTTAGCATTACCATTCATTTCTCATCCTGGAAAGGCACCTCCTGTTGTCTTTAAGATGAGTAATTTATATTGATTTTTCATGAGATTGTTTTGTGATAACCAGCAAACTTTTGTGTTTGTGGTTATCATTTAAATGTTGATGGGCAACCTCCTAGCCCCAAAAAGCCCCCTCTCCCATGTTCATCCCTAAACTTACTATGGTGTTCAAATATAAGACTTCCTACATTGCACAAGAAGAAATGTTGTATGCTAATCATGTAGTCACATTTCAAAGACCTGACATTTCTATGCCAATCATCATATTTCTGTAGGCATTTTGATTGCACTTCTGTCTGCAGTATTGGTTTGATTCAATTGCTGCAAATTTCTGTTAGTGTTTACTTTGCTACTAATATATCACAATTTTAACTTGCTTTATTTAAACTTAAAATAGTCACTTATCTTTTGCCTCAGGGATGGAAAGTTAATTAAACTCACCTACATTTAGCCTCTGACTGATTACTATTAATTAGGTAGATTTTAAATTCTGCACGGTTAGCCTTGTTTATCTTGCAAAGAAGATTGGGTGTCTTTATATCAGTTTTATAAATAAAACATTTTTATTGATGTTCATTGTTTCATCATTAAGCCAAAACATTAATAACAGTAAAACCATGCTTGTCTGTCCAGTACATTAACAAAGGGACATGTGCGCCACTCCCCTTTTTTATTGGTTTGGTCTTTAACAAGGTTCGGGGAAGGAGCCCACATGGCCTCTCTCCCCCTTTTTGTTATATTTAGCCCTGGGTTATGGGGTCCTCAGGGCCTAATAAGGTTCCGTTAGGTGGGTTGCACACCCCCTCCCCTTAGATATAGGCCCCGGGAGATTGGGTCTCCGGGGGCCCAAGAAGGCTTGGAAAGGGGGCCATGTTGCCTTAATTGTATTTGGCCCCAGGAGATGAGGTCCCCGAGGCCTTTTAAGGCTCGGGTAATGGGCTGCATCCACTCCTTCTCTGTTTAATGGTATTTGACCAAAGGGAATGTGGTGCCCAGGGCCAATTAAGGGTCAGAGAGGGGGCTGCATGCCCCCTTCCCATAATAGCTATGTTTTGTCCCCAGGGGATGGGTCCCGGGGGCCTGAAGGCCAACCCTACACTGTGCACAGCAAAGTCTGTGTGCAGTGTGGGATTGGCTGCCTGAAAGGGGTGGCCACAGGGCTTGGTGGCTGGCCAAGACCTGTGATTAACCCTGCACTGTGCACAGCCAAAGGCTGTATGCAGCATGGGGTTGGCTGCCTGTGGGGAGTTGGAAGCAGGGCCTGGCTGGAACACAAGCCCTGCGGACAACCCCTCCCCGAGCACGAGCAAAGGCAGTATGTGGAGTGAGGTTGTCTGGCTCAAGGTGGCTGCCTGCGGGGCGTTGGATGCCGGGCCTGGCTGTAAGTCAGGCCCAGCGTTCAACCCCATGCCGGGTGAAATGGAAGGTCATGTGAAGCATGGGGTTGGCTGCCGGCAGGGGTAGGCTGCCTCTGAGTGGGTTGGACATTGTCAGGCCCTGTTGCGAACCCCTTGTTGTCTATGGCCAAAGGCCATGCACAACCTGGGGTTAGCTGCTGGTGTGGGGTTTGCTGCAGGGGCTGGGCACCGGCCAGGCCCTGCGGCCAACCCTTGGACATTCACAGCCAAAGGCTCTGCACGGCAGGGGGTTGGCTTAATGTATTGTAATAAAATATTACTTTACGTGGATAATACCAGAGAAATTCACTGAAAAAAACAAAGGTTAAAGTAATTTTATAGTTAGGTGTCATAAAAAGATTTGTTTTTCTTTAAAAAAAAAACTTTGAAATTAACTGAAAAAAACAAAGTGTTGTTATAGTTAGGTGAATATGTCAGTGACAACATTGATGTTTTAAACAAAAAAACACAGAAACATACCAGTTATAGTTAGCAGAACTAACTATAACTTGTCCCTCCACCATGGACTGCTAATGACTCACATATTACATCATTCACTATATGTTCTATGGCATCATTCATGACATTACTGATGACATCTCAAATGACATCAATGATGACATCAGTGATTATATCACTGACAACATCATCCAGCGACTGTGCTAGTTTATTTTACACTTTACATAGTGGCGGGTAACTACTATATTACTTCTCTATCTAATTTTGTACAGCCTGTGTCCAGCTAATGGAAGTAAGTGTTTGCAAAAGACATGTTCTCCGAATGCATCAAAGTTGTGTAGACGTATGAACATATAAATCTTTGTATTGAAGAGTAAGTCTATGTGCTGGTGACAGTTGACTAATGTTCAGCATAGTCCATACAAGTTTTTTGGTTCTGCAGAAAAGGTTTCCAACAGGGAAAAGATTCTGCATAGTAGATACACAGGGGCAGATCTACAAGAAAGTGCCGCAGCGTGGCGCTGCAAGCCCTTTGGCTGCGCCACGCTGCGGCACTTTCAGAGCACAGGAATGCGACATATTTACAAGAATATGTCGCATTCCTGTGCTCTCCCCTGCGCTGGCGCACAAACAGCTGCCAAGCGCCGGCGCAGGCACCCTTGCACCATGGTGCAAGGATGCCTGCGCCATGGGGAGATTGTTTCTGTGCAGGAAGGGGCACCTTTCTGCACAAAAACAATCAGTACAGGCTTTTCCTCTTTCAATGCGTGCTGCAGAATGCAGCACGCATTGAAATAGGAAAACGAGGAGAAATGAAAACATTTCTCCTCGGTGCGCTCGCTACGCCACCTCTAGGGTGGCGTAGCTTTCAGACGCATCTCCAGAGTTACGATTTCTCGTAATTCTGGAGATGTGTCTTGTTCCATGGGTGTTGCGTGGGAACACCCACAGCAACACCCATGGAACGCCCCTTCACCGCAAAGTGCTGCGTGTGAAGGGACGGTATTTACAAGGAGAGGAAAAGTCACGCATGGTGGCTTTTCCTCTCCTTGTAAATATCGAGGAGCCCCCTGCGCCACCAGTACGTCACGAAAAGTGACGTACTGGTGGCGCAGGGGGCTTGTAAATCTGCCCCTAAGTATTTTAAGCAGCCTTGAGTTGTTAGATAGATTCATCTCAGCATGACAATTTCTACATAAAATACTAACCTATGAAAATGTGCTTGTTTTGCCTCCGAAGATGCGCTATCTGTAAAGTTTTCAGCACTGTATGAAGGCTGCAGGTAGTAAAATCTTTAGCACCTTGTCTGCAAACAGTGTGGTACACAGTAATCTCTCTCCATAGAGTAAACACGTTTACAGTATCCACTTTTCTACTCATATCAAAGTCATTTCTCAATGTAGACTTGGTGACCATGAGGGGTTTGTTACAGAAAAAAGCTGTCTGTAGTTGTGCATTTTTGTGAAATAGACATAGAATATCTTGAGTAACTTGGCTTTCCCTAAACAGTTGTATATGTATTGAATGCAATGTGCAACAGGAGTTTCCCATATATCTGTGGTTGATTGTTAATGTGAACTAGGCTACCCGTGAAGTGTTATAGTATAGGGTTAATGATGCACATAACCCATGCTTGCTACACCTAAGGGAGTTATATCTGTGATGGTATTTATGATGCTTCATATTATTGTCAGCTATTTTGTACTTACTTTCAGGCATCTAATGCCATACTAGTTTATAGATTAAAGTGTAAAAAAGGAGTTTTGATGAAGTCACCAGTGATGTAATCAATAGAGTCATCAATGATGTCATTTGAGATATTATTGGAGATGTCCTAAATGACGTCATAGAACATGTCATGAGTAATGTAATGTGTGAGGTCAGAAGTAGTGCACTGAGGGACCGCAAGTTATAGTTAGCTCTGCTAACTATAAGCGGTGAATTTCTGTGTTTTTTTTGTTCAAAATGTTAATGCTGTCACTGACATATTTACCTAACTATAATGTTACACTTGCAGCAATAGCACCAGTATAGTTATATTTAGGTCTGAGTTTTCACAGGGAAAGCATTTTGTGTTTTGTAAATAAATTTGGCACCATGCAATGAATCTGCAGGAAATGTTCCAAAAACAAAAAAGTTATTGCAATTTATATCCTTCATTAAGTAGTGGTCAAGAAAAAGTGGGGGCTCCAAAAGTGTGATTTCCCAATTTAGAATATGATTAAAAAACACAGGAATTCACTAAAAATGTTAGAATGACTTTATAGTTAGGTTGGTAATAAGTTATTGTTAAAAAGCAATAGAAATCTTCAGTGATGTCATCAATTATGTCATTTAACATATCATCAGTGATGTCATTTAACACGGCATGAATGGCGCAATATATGAGGTCATAAGCAGTGCATGACCGGGGCACAAGTTTTGGTTCATTGCAATATGACTAGTGAATTACAGTGGTTTTTAGGGTTTGTTTTAAAATCTTAACTCCTTTTAACTGAGTTTTATTTCAGTGAATTTGTGGAGTTTTTTTATGTTTGCTAAGAACTTATTACCAAAAGTAACTATGATGTCACCTTAACCTTTGTTTTTTCAGTCAGTAGATAGATAGATAGATAGATAGATAGATAGAGTAGTGAGACATTTGCTTTTTTGACTGATGCCTGGCCTTCGTGCTACAAGGGCTCACCAATAGGACTTGTGGAAGCACTCCTGTAACACGTGGATTCTTCCGTGTCTATATATATATATCCTTTATATGGGTGAGTCTGTATGTATGCAACATGAAGTAATTACACATAATCAGCTGTGCCAAAGAACATGGCATGTCCAATAAGATTATATTATTGTTGACTAAACGTTGTGTGAATTTATCCCTGAAGAGAACCCTTATTATTACGTGATTTCATAATGTAGCCACCCCAATATTCACCTCTGCGGCAGTGACCAAAATGTTCATTCCTAAGACATTGCACCATCATTGACAGACACAGAAACAGAACTACCTACAATATAAGTGATCCCTCTTGTACACCTAGCATTGATAATGTGCACACGATTCATGTCAATACCGTGCACAGGAAGCACATATGCAACACAGCTAGCAGCTCATGATACATTATTCAAACTGCTAGTAAACCCCATATATGTAAGTTTCATACCAATCAAGTGCCCCAGAAATATAATCTGTTTATAAGTTACCTCCCACCTAAGGGGATTGAATGCCAAATGTATTCTCCATCATGCTTGGGGTGATACAGAAGCACAGTTATAAGAAGTATGCACATCTGTAAAACATTTAAGGGTGATCTTGAGACAAGCATACATTCTTATACACTAAAGGTTCCGTGACGTGTCCAAAGAGCGAGAGCAACACTATGATATGGCACAACCATGCTTAGAGTAATAAAACTGAAGCTGTACTTGGAAACAGCAGCACAGATTATTACCAAGCACAGATACTCACAAGGCAAACCGCTGCTCAACCCGTTGAATCTGTGCCAATACATACCTGCGTACAACAACAAAAAAGAAAGCTGATAATGTGAAAAGTTCAACCATATTGGAAAGGTATACAAAACCAAGTTGCAGCTCATACCAGCAACAGAAAATACATCAATATAATAGCACAACCGCTACCAAAGCTGAAAGTTTGAGCACCGAAGACACGAATGAGGAAAAATCTGTCACTAGTGTCATATACACTAAACTATCAAGAGCAAAATATTCCAACCTAAATGACAAATCAAGCTACAAAGCCAGATGATCCCTCCCCTTTTCAACAGATTTAATAGCAAGTGCACAATTCTGCACCCATCATGCAAATCCCAAGCTCGGAGGTGCTAACATCAAAATCTGTGCATTTCTAAGCACCTCTGGAATAACTCTGAAACGGTTTTCCTCTACGGCAATCTACCATGTTTATCATTAAGTGAATGGAAGTACAGTCATATTAGCTGAAACCCTGACACTTGCTGGCTGTAAGAGTGCCAAAAAAACTGCAACAAATTCAATTTGCTGTCAGCATACAAAGACGATAGCGCGACAAAATGTTAAAGGGGATTGAATGACTGTTCTTGAGCATTAGGTCTCTAAAGAACAAAATAGTTGCTCTTCACATGGATGAAACAATGGGGCTTGATTACGATGGCGGTCGGGCGAGCGTCCGACCGCCATCATTGCCGGAATGGGACCAGCCGACAGGTAGTTGGCGGTCCCGCCCGCCAAATTACGATCCGACTGCCGTGTAGGTGGTCAGAAACATGCTTTTTGCCATTGAGGCTTGTGCTGCGGCCAGGAAAAGGGCCGCAGCACAAGCCCCAATGGCAAAAGGCATGTTTACAAACATCCGTGTGCCAGGCACCACACGGTACTTGGCACATGAAGCATGGATGTTTGGGGGGCACCACAGGTGTCCCCCGAGCCTCATAGCAGAGGCCCAGTGGGGACGGGGGACCTGCTAGGGGTCCCCAAAGTCTCTTTCCGACAGTCTTTCTTTGGCTGTCGGAACGTCATGGAAAGACTGTCGGAAAGGGACATCGTAATCCCTACAGCGGTGCCTGAGCAGGCACCGCCCCTATTGTAGGGACTACGATCCGACCACAAAAAGGCGTTACAACCTTGGATTTTGCTAAAACCCCAGTTGGCAATTTAGTGAGACATAAAGAAGCATGTATTGACTCCCTCAGGTCAGCCCCAGCCTGAGGTTGAGTCCACCCTGGTAGTACCATCTAACCAGGGTGGGACGAGGTGGCAAATGATGAAGCATGTCACATTACTTGAGTGAGCCATCCTCGTCCAATTCTTGGAATTGCCTAGAAATTGGGAGTGAAGTAGGTAGCAGTAGCAGGGATGTCAATACATCCTTCTTTATGTCTTGCTAAATAGCCAACTGGGGTCATAGCGAAATCGAAGGGCGTCACACCACTTTGTCGTTTGATGAGTAATTAAGGGCAGGAGTGAACCCACCAATGTCCTTTATCTCTCCTCTTGTGTGATATCATAGTACGATCCGACCGACAGTCCGACGGGCTCCTTGAGCCCGTTGGAAGTGTTGGTTGGTCCCTCCGACTGATGCAGTCCAACCGATCACATTATAATGCTGCAGTCGGACTGCTCAGCTGGATGTCGGTGGGACCACCACCGAAGGCCTGTCAGTGGCAGTCCCACCGACATCCTAATCAGGCCCAACACTGGCAACGGCTCTTTTGTGACATTCCACATGTGCCAAATGTTCAAAAAAGAACTTGAAAGATGTAGAAAATGTATTGAAAGAGTGCCTGGAACAGCATCCTTGGGTCTCCAGATAGATGTGTAAAAACCAAAGCAGCCAAGCCTGTTTGTCATCTACTTCAACATGAGATTAACAAACAGCACAAATCAAGCGAGAAGCCTCACCTCCACCGTGGCCTAGCAGTGGAGCCATTGGCCTAATATCCTTTTATAAATTGATTTGAATTTAGGACATCATACACCTCTGACTAACACAATCACCCAGGTAACATACTGCCTTCTCCACACACAAGAGTTTACGAATATTGCATAAACTAAACTTGGGCATACATAGTGCAGCTATTGTCTTTTAGAACTGCATCCATAATATCCTACCTGGTCTTAAATGCTTTATAAACATAAAGTGTTGATGATTTACTTCACTCTTCATAAATTAATTAACATAATGACAGACACCGAACAGTCTTCAAGAGGCTAAAAGACCTAGGTGTAACCCTGCACAGGTAAAAGTGTGAATTCCTCATATCCGATATCACATTCATTCATCTGTACCTCTTCTCAGACTCAATATTAGCTCTGGACACGTCAAAAGTGGAAGATATAAATGCTGGTACTTCCTCTCAAACATTTAATTTATAAGAAACTTTTAGAAATAGTCAACTACTGCACCTGATTCCTAAAAGATATGGAAATCTGAACATCCCTCCTTGAAGAACAGTTGAGAAAAGACATGGTCAGGAAATGGGAAGCTGAACAGAAACAAGTCTTCAATTAGATCAAAGATACCTTCCCCATCTCAAAAACTGATTTAATTTGACATAAAGAAGCATTAGCTACTATTTCCACAGAACTCAGAACTGTACTGATCCATGAGTAATCCAACAGCGAATTGGTCAAGTTAGCCTATGCAAGTTGACCTCTACCCAACACAGAGAAAGGATGCACATCAATATCTAAGTAATAACTAATGTCTGGGGATGTCAACCTTTTACCTTCACTTACATTGTGGCCACTTTCATATCACTCCTGATCATAAGTCACTAATACCTCTATTCCATGGATCTGCATCGGAAACTCCTCCACAATAATAGGAATGGATTCTCCCGGTGCATGATTACTCATTTCAAGTTATACACTGAACCTGGGCACAGAACACACTTGACTACCTTTCAAGGCACTACCATTCAGCAACATAGATGGAAGAGCCCAACACCACTGAGTCATAAAAGTATGTACGAACCATAGTAGAAGTGTCACAATCATAGCAGACCTGACTTGAAGTAGAGGCTGACCAGTGCATTCAGCTAGCAATCGAAGTCATCTTTCACAACTATTAGTCATCCCTCATTCAGAGACTTCTCTTTTGCATGCCTGAAGCACAAACAATCCTGACAGTCGCTCACAGTCTGTACCAGTAACATCCAACAAACGGCTATTGGGATGGACACCTTTGATACTGCGTGCATTCCTTATCAGCGATGCATCACAGCTTGCACACGACCAACATCAGATAATCCTTGAAAGAAAACACAAATATAGGGGAGAATCATTAGCAAATGGGTACTCAGTGCACGTGCTAAAAGCTTGTGGTGTTTCTGATGCTTCATTAACCAAAAACTCATGTCTGTCATCATAGACTGAATGACAAAATACTTGAAACTGGAAAGCTTGCAATAGAAGATGCACTTCAAAAATCTGAAAGTTAATCCCAACTCATGGATTTAAAGAAATCTGCGGAGACACCTGTCTTACCTTCCAAGGGAGAGCAGTGCTGTAGAGTTTTGCCTCATTGATTGTCATGCACATTGTATTTGCAGCTTGCTTTCCCAAAGCCAGTGGAAAATTGGAAATGTTTAGCTCACGTTTAACAAAGTGATTACAATTGCTGGTCTCCAATGAGAATGCACGCAAAAAGGTCATTATTAACACATTTGTGTGAGAGTACGAAACATACCCCATACTATCACCTTCTCACAAATGGGAAAAAACTGTCAAACACAATCTTGACTCACCCATCCTGGAGCCCCCAGGGATGAGTGGCTGCTCATTACATACAACCAAAAGTACAGGACCTTCCACCTCCTATTCAAACTCCAATTCTCATCAAGGCTGTTAGACCTGGCACCATTGGCGTGGGTCTCCCTTCCATTTTTTTGCTGTTGCCTCCTATGTTTTTGCTGTGTTTTTGCTGGTCTAGATGCTTTGGGCACTTTGCCACTGCTATTCAGTGCCAAAGTGGAAGTGCTCCCTATTGTAAATTGTTGTAATGGATTAGTGACTCCATGATTGGCCATTTGATTTACTTGTCAGACCCTAGTACAGTGCACCATGTGTGCCCAGGGCCTGTAAATCAAATGCTGCTGGTGGGCTTGCAGCACTGGTTGTGCCACCCACAGAAGCAGCTTGTAAAATGTGGCTCAGGCCTGCCATTGCAGAGCCTGTGTGCAGTCTGGGACTGCCATGTCGACTTGGCAAGTGCACCCACTTGCCTGTCCCTAAACCTTCCCTTTTCTGCATGTTAGTCACCCCTAAGGTAGGCCCAAGGTACTCTTGTGGGCAGGGTGCATTGTATGTGAAAGGTAGGACATGCCCTGATGTGTGTGGCATGTCCTGATAGTGAATTACAGCCAATTTTGTTTTTTTCACTATTGCAAGGCTTTCTGTTCCCATAGGCCAGAATGGGCAGTTTGATTATAACATCTTATAATCCTAACTGACCCAGGGAGCAAGATAGGAAAATAAAGTTTAGTATGCCTGAACTCAGAATGTTAAAATACATCTTTTAGTGTGGGTGATTTTTACATTCTGTGTTTGAAAATGCAACTTTTAGAAAGTAGGTATTTTCTTGCCCAACCATCCAGTATGCCTCTGCTAGGTTTGTGTATTCCATGTCTGGTTTGTGAGTGACAGGGGGCTGGAGAGGGCCTTGGCTCCAGCAGTCTGATGAGTCAGGGCTGGGCTGAATAGAGCTCACATTGAATAGAGAGTAGGGGGAGGAGATTTCCTTTCAGTTGCCAGAGCCTACATAGAATAGAGAGTAGGGGGAGGAAAATTCCTTTCACTTGCCTGAGCCCTCATAGAACAGAGAGTAGGGGGAGGAGTTTTCCTTTCAGCTACCTGGGCCAGGTCTGCTTTCAACAATGCTGTCTCCACCTCCTGCCAGGAAGCTGCACCAGGGAGGACAGAACTGGTTTTGACTAGGTACAGACACTCTGTGCCTTAAGAGAACAAAGGATGTTGCAGTATAAATATTGGGGCCCAGACCCCAGAACTTTCAATCACTTCTCGGAATCAAGACGAACCCTTTGCCAAGGAGAGAAACCAAGGAAGCTGAAGGAGGAGACTGCCCCTGTGCTGTTTGCTGTTTGGGGTTGGTCTGCAGTGGTTTACTCATTGCCAAGAAAAGGAGAAAAGGAACTTTGTGTGTACTTTTACTCTCTTGAGGAAGATCTCCAAGGGCTTGAAGCTGAGCTTGCCTCCTGTTCTGAAGTCTCTGGGACACAAAGACTTCACCAGCAGCTCCCCCCTGAATTTCCTTGCTGGGAATACTGCCTGCAGAGAGGTGCCTGCTGTTGGTTTGGGCCCTCTAGAGACTGTGTGTTGCTGGGAGCTAGAAGCGCAACGCAATGAGGAAGAAGCGGGTCGCCGCTGCAGCTGTTACCGTCGCATCACCGAAGAAGCGCGTCGCCGCCACAGCAGTTTGACGTTCGCATCGCCGACGCACCGCGTCGCATCACCGGAGAAGCGTGCCGCTGCCGCAGAGGTCGCCGTCGCATCACCGGAGAAGCGTGTCGCAGGGCCTGTCGTGGCTCCAAAGATTATCAGGTTCTCCGCACGGCTGCCGGGCGTGCACGCATCGCATCCACGTTATCGCATCGCATCAAAGACGCCATTTTGTCGCATCGCACCGGATCGTCGCATCGCATCGAGGCGCCATCTTGTCGCATCGCACCGGATCACAGTAAGAAACAGACGCTTCGCCTCCTCTCCGGTAAGGAACAGACGCATCGCCTCCCCTGTTCTGCAGTAAGGAACAGGTGCGCCGCCTCCCCATAAGCAAGGAACTGACGCATCGCCTTCCCTGCGACCCTTTTGTTTGTTTTGCGTTACGCATCCTAGGTACTTTGAGACTAAAGTGTCGCATTTACCATCTACATTGAACTAAGCTATTTCTACCATTTGGAAGTCATATTTTTGAATACTGTATTGTGGATTTTTGTTGTTTAGTCTTGTGTTAAGTCTAGATATAGATTACTTATTTTTATAAATTGGTGTGGTGTCCATTTGTAGTGTTTTCACTGTATTACTGTATGTGTTCACAAATGCTTTACACACTGCCTCTGAGATAAGCCTGCCTGTTTGTGCCAAGCTACCAAGGGGGTGAGCAGGGGTTATTTTAGGAGTGTAGCCCCCTTACCCTGACTAGAAGCAAGGGCCCCTACTTGGTCAAAGGTACCTACCTCTGCCAACTAGAGACCCCCATTTCTAACATTGGTGGTCAGCGGTGAGGATTTGGACTTGCATTTGTGACTCATATACAGTGATTGGTGTACACTACTAGTGAGTGCAGACCATAACGCGACCATATACATTTTGGTAGAATTTTTTTTCCTTGGAACTTCTATTTTTGCTAAGAACTGCCAATTCTTGCCACCATGACCAAAGCAGCATCCAACGCATCTTTGGATCTACTCTTTGAAGAAGATAGAGTTGATACCTACCCTGTGCCACAGCTTAAAACCTTCTGTAAAAGATTTAAAATCCCTGTGAAACGCCTCACCAAGAAGGTAGAGTTCCAAAAGGCGCTGAGGGCCTGGTTGGAATCTAGAAATGCTACTGAGCATCCTGAAGAGCCTAGGGATGAGGCAGAGAATGCAGATGGGCAGCTGGATGGGCCATTGGGTCTGACCGGGGAGAAAGCACCTTCCAGGGCAGGCAGCAGTGTTTCTTCAAAGGACCTGTCCCCAGGGGAGCTGGAGGACAGGGAGCGGGATAGGATGCATAAATTGGAACTAGCCAAGCTCAAGCTGGGTGGGCAGATGGAGTTAGAGAATAAGAAGTTGGCCTTGGAATAGAAAAAAATGCATTTGAAGCATGAGAGGATGTTGAGGGAGTTGGGATTGAAAGCCAGGAGTTTAGAGATTACTCCCTCTGGTGACAGCACACCATCCGTGCCTGAGGAAACTAGAGTATTCATCCCCAAAGATGTCATTAAGGATTTCCACAAGAATGAAGATATTGGGCAGTGGTTCAAAGCCTATGAGGTAGCTATGACCTCCCACCGGGTCCCTGAGAAGGATTGGGGAGCGGGGTTGTGGGGGCGGTTTCTCAGTGATGGGCGGGACACCTTGTTAGACTTGCCCTCTGAGGATCAGAATTCCTATGCCCACATGAAGGAAGCCTTAATGACCAGGTATGGGTTGACCCCAGAGCTTTATAGACAAAGGTTTAGTAATTGTAAGAAACTGGAGTCAAGCACTTGGGTAGAATATGTGTCTTTTTTTGGCAGAGCATTGGATGGTTGGGTGAAGGGTAGCAAAGTGAATGATTTTGAAGCGCTCTATAATTTGATTGTATGGGAGCACTTGTCCAGTAATTGTTTTCCAGAGCTACGCTAGCACCTGATTGATAGTAAACTGACTATCCCTAGGAAGCTTGCTGAGGAGGCGGACCACTGGGTTAGTACCCGGGTCCACAAGGGTCATGTGGGAGACTTCACCAAAGGTGAGCAGGGTCTCCAGCAGAAGAGTGGAGGGACAAGGGTAAACAGAGGGAGTTCCAGAAAGGGCCCCAAAGTAATCCCCAAGGGAACCAAGGGAAGGGTTCCCAGCCTCCCCCTGAGAAGAAGTCAGGGGCCCCAACAGATACCCCTGTTCCAAAGTGGCCCAGGACATGTTATGCGTGTGGTCAAGTGGGCCACTGCTTCTATGATCCTAAGTGTCCCATGAAAGGAAAGATAGCACCCCCTGGTGCACCACCCCAGCAGATGGCTAGTGTAGCCCTGGGGGAGGAGTTGGGTGCCCAAGGTGGGTGGGGTCCCGCAGAGATGTCCCTGGTCTCTTTAGTAGACAGTGAGATGGTCCCTAGGACCCAGCTGCCTGATAACACTAAGAAATACAGGCAGTGGGTGACCATCAATGGCCATAGGGTGGAGGCTCTGAGAGACACCGGAGCCAGTGTGACAGCTGTCAGTTGTCGGCTGGTGTCTGAAGAACAGGTGATCCCCCATGCATTTTACCCTGTAGTTGCCGCTGACAACTCAGAGAGCCATTGTAAGGTGGCCCAGGTTCCCTTTGAGTGGGGGGGATCTCAGGTACCTTTCAAGTAGCTGTGAGGCCAGCCATGCCAGTTGACTGTCTGCTAGGCAATGATTTGGAGAGCTCCCCTTGGGCTAAGGTGGAGCAAAGAGCTCATTTGGAGATGTTGGGTCTGCCTGAGTGGGCATTTGTGACCACTCGGTCCATGGCAGCCAGTAAGGGTGTTCAAGAGGACCTGGAGCCTGAAAGAGTGGCCCAGTGCCTGCCTTAAAGAGAAGAGGCAGGGGGTACAGGAAACCAGCCCCTGAAGTTCCCACGGTCCAGGAGGAGGCAGACCTTGAGGGGGATGCCCTGGAATCTACAGGGGAGCAAGTAGCTGAACTGGGGGACCTGCCTGAGCTGACCCATTGGCAGCAGGAAGGAGGACCCTCCAGGGAAGAGTTCTGCGAGGAGCAGAAGGAGTGCCCTTCTCTTGTGGGTTTGCGGCAACAGGCCACAAACCAGGCAGCAGGTGATCAGTCTGGATCACATTGGATCTACTGGGAGAATGGTCTCCTGTATAGCGAGCCTAAGGTTGCTGAGCCTGGGTCAGCCCGTGTGCTGGTGGTACCCCAGCACTTCAGAGCCTTCCTACTGGGTCTGGCTCATGATGTGCCTTTAGCAGGACATTTGGGTCAGGACAAGACCTTTGAAAAGCTTGTCACCCACTTTTATTGGCCCCAAATGCGCAAGAGTTCAGATACTCATTGCAGGACCTGTCAGACTTGCCAGGCAAGTGGTAAGAGTGGGAGGAAGCACAAGGCTCCTCTCCAACCATTCCCTGTGGTCAGCACCCCCTTTGAAAGGGTGGGCATTGACATTGTGGGGCCTCTGGATCCCAAGACAGCCATGGGCAACAGGTTCATCCTGGTCTTGGTGGACCATGCCACCCGGTACCCGGAAGCCATCCCTCTCAGGACTGTGACGGCCCCCGTGGTGGGACGTGCATTGATGGGGATTTTCTCCCGTGTGGGGTTCAGACCGTGGTACCAACTTCATATCCAAGTATATGAAGTCCCTGTGGCCGGAGTGTGGTGTAACCTACAAGTTCACCACTCCTTACCACCCCCAAGGTAATGGGATGGTTGAGTGATTCAACCGGACCCTCAAAGGCATGATTATGGGTCTTGAGGAACCTATGAGGCATAAGTGGGACGTCCTCTTGCCATGCCTTCTGTTTGCTTACAGAGAGGTGCCACAGAAGTCCTTAGGGTTCAGTCCCTTTGAACTGCTGTATGATCACCCTGTAAGAGACCTCTGAATTTGGTAAAGGAAGGCTGGGAGAAAGCTCCCAGTAAACCTCCCCAGGATGTATATAGCTACATGCTGGCCTTCAGAAACCAAACTAGACATTTCAGGCAACTCGCTCAGGCGAATCTGGAAGCCAGCCAGGAGGAGATGAAACAGTGGTACGATCAGAATGCCACTCTGATCGAGTTTCAGCCTGGACAGAAAGTGTGGGTCATGGCCCCTGTGGAGCCTTGTGCGCTCCAGGATAAGTGGACCGGACCATTTGAGGTGGTGGAGTGCAAGAGTGATGTCACCTACTTGGTGGACTTGCAGTCTCCCAGGAACCCTTTGAGGGTCCTGCATGTGAACCGCCTGAAGCCCCACTTGGAGAGGTCCGAAGTGGGCATGCTCCTAGCGAGAGATGATGGAATGGAGGAGGAGAATGAGCCTCTTCTTGACCTCCTGTCTGCAACAGAGCAAGATGGGTCAGTGGACGGTGTGAACCTCTCTTCCGCCCTGACCCCTGAGCAGCAGGATGACTGTCGCCAACTGTTGGGACAGTTTACTGATCTGTTCTCCCTGACTCCCGCTTTCACTCAGTGGTGCGTCCATGATGTGGACACTGGGGACAGTCCTCCTGTAAAGCACAAAACTTACAGAATGCCTGACAGGGTGAGAGCTTGCATCAAGGAGGAGGTCTCCAAGATGTTTGCATTAGGGGTGATTGAGTCCTCTAACAGCCCTTGGGCCAGCCCAGTGGTCTTGGTCCCAAAGGCTGCCATGCCTGGTGCCACACCCGAACTCCGGTTCTGTGTGGACTAACGAGGACTTAATTCAGTCACCAGGACTGACGCGCACCCCATCCCCAGAGCTGATGAGCTCATTGATCGGTTAGGGGCTGCCCGGTACCTCAGTACATTTGACTTGACGTCTGGGTACTGGCAGATCGCCTTAACTGATGGGGCAAGAGAGAGGTCAGCATTCTCCACACCAGATGGGCACTACCAATTCCGGGTTATGCCCTTTGGGATGAAGAACGCCCCTGCCACCTTTCAGAGTTTGGTCAACCAGGTGTTGGCTGGACTGGAGGATTTCAGTGCCACCTACCTGGATGACATTGCAGTGTTCAGCTCCAGCTGGGAAGAACATCTGTGCCACCTCTGGGAAGTGTTGATGGCGCTGCGGAGGGCAGGCCTCACGATCAAGGCAAGTAAGTGCCAGATCGGGCAGGGTTCCGTGGTGTACTTGGGACACCAGGTTGGGAGCGGCCAGGTGGCGCCCCTACAGCCCAAGATTGAGACCATCCTGGCTTGGGAACCCCCCAAGACCCAGACAGAGGTGAGAGCCTTTTTAGGACTCACTGGGCACTACAGGAGGTTTGTCAAGGGTTATGGCAGCATTGTTGCACCCTTGACAGAGCTGACTTCCAGGAAGCAGCCCAAGAAAGTGAACTGGACTGACACCTGTCAGAAAGCTTTTGATGCCCTGAAGACTGCCATGTGCACGGCGCCCGTGCTTCAGGCGCCCAACTTCTCAAAGGAATTCATTGTGCAGACAGATGCTTCAGAGCATGGTGTGGGGGCTGTACTTTCACAGATGAATGAGGAAGGCCTAGACCAACCTATAGCCTTCATTAGTAGGAGGTTACTTCCACAGGAACAGAGGTGGAGTGCAATTGATCGTGAGGCATTTGCTGTGGTCTGGGCACTGAAGAAGTTGAGACCATACTTGTTTGGGACTCACTTCCGGGTTCAGACAGACCACAGGCCCCTCAGATGGTTGATGCAGATGAGCGGTGAGAATCCAAAGCTGTTGAGGTGGTCCATTTCCCTACAGGGGATGGACTTCACGGTGGAACACGCCCTGGTACAGAACACGCCAATGCTGATGGTCTGTCCAGATTTTTCCGCCTTAGTGAAGAGAACTCCCCAGAGGTAGGGTAGTTCTCCCCACATTACAGCTGGAGGGGACATGTGTTAGACCTGGCACCATTGGCGTGGGTCTCCCTTCCATTTTTTTGCTGTTGCCTCTTATGTTTTTGCTGTGTTTTTGCTGGTCTTGATGCTTTGGGCACTTTGCCACTGCTATTCAGTGCCAAAGTGCAAGTGCTCCCTATTGTAAATTGTTGTAATGGATTAGTGACTCCATGATTGGCCATTTGATTTACTTGTCAGACCCTAGTACAGTGCACCATGTGTGCCCAGGGCCTGTAAATCAAATGCTGCTGGTGGGCTTGCAGCACTGGTTGTACCACCCAGAGAAGCAGCTTGTAAAATGTGGCTCAGGCCTGCCATTGCAGAGCCTGAATGCAGTCTCGGACTGCCATGTCGACTTGGCAAGTGCACCCACTTGCCAGTCCCTAAACCTTCCCTTTTCTGCATGTTAGTCACCCCTAAGGTAGGCCCAAGGTACTCCTGTGGGCAGGGTGCATTGTATGTGAAAGGTAGGACATGCCCTGATGTGGGTGGCATGTCCTGATAGTGAATTACAGCCAATTTCGTTTTTCACTATTGCAAGGCTATCTGTTCCCATAAGCCAGAATGGGCAGTTTGATTATAACATCTTATAATCCTAACTGACCCAGGGAACAAGATAGGAAAATAAAGTTTAGTATGCCTGAACTCAGAATGTTAAAATACATCTTTTAGTGTGGGTGATTTTTACATTCTGTGTTTGAAAATACCACTTTTAGAAAGTAGGTATTTTCTTGCCTAACCATCCAGTATGCCTCTGCTAGGTTTGTGCATTCCATGTCTGGTTTGTGAGTGACAGGGGGCTGGAGAGGGCCTTGGCTCCAGCAGTCTGATGAGTCAGGGCTGGGCTCTATTGAATAGAGAGTAGGGGGAGGAGATTTCCTATCAGTTGCCAGAGCCTACATAGAATAGAGAGTAGGGGGAGGAGATTTCCTTTCACTTGCCTGAGCCCTCATAGAATAGAGAGTAGGGGGAGGGGTTTTCCTTTCAGCTACCTGGGCCAGGTCTGTTTTCAACAATGCTGTCTCCACCTCCTGCCAGGAAGCTGCACCAGGGAGGACAGAACTGCTTTTGACTAGGTACAGACACTCTCTGCCTTCAGAGAACAAAGGATGTTGCAGTACAAATATTGGGGCCCAGACCCCAGAACTTTAGATCACTTCTGGGAATCAAGACGAACCCTTTGCCAAGGAGAGAAACCAAGGAAGCTGAAGGAGGAGACTGCCCCTGTGCTGTTTGGGGTTGGCCTGCAGTGGTTTACTCATTGCCAAGGAAAGGAGAAAAGGAACTTTGTGTGTACTTTTACTATCTTGAGGGAGATCTCCAAGGGCTTGAAGCTGAGCTTGCCTCCTGTTCTGAAGTCTCAGGGACACAAAGACTTCACTCCCAGCTTCCCCCTGAATTTCCTTGCTGGCAATTCTGCCTGCAGAGAGGTGCCTGCTGTTGGTTTGGGCCCTCTAGAGACTGCGTGTCGCTGGGAGCTGGAAGCGCGACGCAACGAGGAAGAAGAGTGTCGCCGTCGCAGCTGTTGCCGTCGCATCTCCGAAGAAGCGTGTCACCGCCGCAGCAGTTTGCCGTTCGCAGAGCGTCGCATCACCGGAGAAGCGTGCAGCCGCCGCAGATGTCGCCTTTGCATCACCGGAGAAGCGTGTCGCCGGGCCTGTCGCGGCTCCAAAGTTCATCAGGTTCACCGAACGGCCGCCGGGCGTGCACGAATCGCATCCACGTTATCGCATCGCATCAAAGATGCCATTTTGTCGCATCGCACCGGATCGTCGCATCATATCGAGGCGCCATCTTGTCGCATCGCACCGGATCACAGTAAGAAACAGACGCTTCGCCTCCTCTCCGGTAAGGAACAGACGCATCGCCTCCCCTGCGCTGCAGTAAGGAACATCTACGCCGTCTCCCCCGAAGCAAGGAACTGATGCATCGCCTTCCCTGCGACCCTTTTGTTTGTTTTGCGTTACGCATCCAAGGTACTTTGAGAGTAAAGTATCGCATATACCATCTACATTGAACTAAGCTATTTGTACCATTTTTAAGTCATATTTTTGAATACTGTATTGTGGATTTTTGTTGTTTGGTCTTGTGCTAAGACTAGATAAAGATTACTTTTTTTTCTAAATTGGCGTGGTGTCCATTTGTAGTGTTTTCACTGTTTGTGTTCACAAATGCTTTTCACACTGCCTCTGAGATAAGCCTGCCTGCTCGTGCCAAGCTGCCAAGGGGGTGAGCAGGGGTTATTTTAGGAGTGTAGCCCCCTTACCCTGACTAGAAGCAAGGCCCCTACTTGGTCAAAGGTATCTACCTCTGCCAACTAGAGACCCCCATTTCTAACAAAGGCTTTGTGTTATAATTTATGGTCCTGGCCACGTATGAAATTGACTGTGACTTAGGTGATGTGTTATCTTCTAAGCAGACAGTCATGCTTCACAGAGTTGGTACAACCCATCTATAAGACTCCCCCCCCTTGCATGGCCATTGCTTTGCCCCATAAGGTGCCTGCAATTAAATAAGACTGCAAATGCATCAGAACTCACAGGTGTGCGTGTCTCTCACTGATGCATCTGTCTGTCCACCAGTCCCTAGCTCGAGCTGAATCCATAAGTCCTTGTGAGACTCATCTGCAACTAAGACAACCTCTCAGGGAATTCCAGTAACTTCTAAATCCCAACAACTAATCATAAAACGAAAGAGGCGAAGTCCTTGTCTTTGTTTTAACCAGAACAGTGGAATCTCCTGCTAGTAGCAATACCCAGCGCTAAATCCAACCGTAATAAACAGAATATATGAACAGAACCAATCACCAATAGCGAATACAGGCCAGAGGAAGTACTCGAATCATCCCCCACTGAGATACGTCATAAGATTTATTTTCAGATATTGCAGCAGGAAAGAACATTTCGGATACAAAAACGTATCAATCTTGTTTTCACAGTTCATAATTAATGGTCAGGAAGCTCTTGTGGGCTGTCAAGTCGGACAGGAACAGACGAGCAGGGCCTTCCTCGCTGATTGATCTGCTTTCGTTCCTTTTTATGGACGCTGAAGAGCACAACACCCCGCGGAGGGGGAGCGGCTTTTTTCGGAGCTCTCCGGCGAGGCTGTGTTTGACAGTATTTGAAATGGCGCGTCCCCCAGCGCATTGCGCTCATTAATAGAATGCTAAGTAGTCCCCCACTACGCACTCGGCGCCCACCCCGCCGCCGCGCCCAAGAAGTGTTACTGCTGCGGAGACGGGAGACTGCAGAAATGAATAATCATGTCCTCGGCGGTTGTTTGTGGACAGTGAGTGATGGTATCTAAAACAGGTTACAACACTTCTCAAATGGAGAAAAGCCCACTGGGACTGCGCTGACAGAATGAGAGCCCGCCAATGTCCTACAGCAGGACTGGGCGCACTTTCTGAAACGAACATGCAATAAAAAGTTTGTTTTGGTGCCTTGTTATACATATTCAAAGGCGTAACAATAAGGACTACTAATTGAGTCGCGATGTAGTAGCAGGAAACGCTGGAGCGTAATTAATTCAAATGTATTGCGCTAGCATTTCACCAACACAACTCAGTCAGAAAGAGAAAATGATGCGCATAAGGAATGCGCATTTTTTTCTCTTTCTCATAGGCACGTGTGCTGGAAGGCTATACGTTGAAATGATAAGTTGTGACGTTTGCGCCTTAAATATAATTAGACTGGTGACTTACACATGTCCGTAATCCAAGGTCGGCTTCCTTGTGCTGGTCAGAGCTGTGCATTTTTTATCTGAAATATCTCAAACTGAACCAATCAGCGCCCTTTATGTTCAATGCATGTTTTCATGTATATAATAAGATGCTTTTGGAGTAAAGGAAGCAACGAGTAAAGTGTTGGGTGAGGGATGGGGGGGGAGGGGGGTAAATGTTGTTCACACACAAACAATTGAGGACAAGAGTATTTGAGACCTTCTAGTTTGATGATACAGCTTTCCAAGCCGCAGTGTTTTGAAGAGTAGAAACGCACGTCATGTTTCCTGGTGGTTCACGGCTAGTGTATGTCGTTCGGTGGGATTGTGATGTAGCAGCTGTGTTTGTTTTGCATCTCTCCGAATTGGGGGTGTCCAACGTAGGTCCAAATGTCCGACCCTTGATACACTAGTAGAGTATTTACCATAAAATGCATCTACAGACCTTTGGCCGAATTTTTCTTAAAACAGATCAGGCCTCTGCACAAACAGCTGTACTGCATTGCATGGGCGCATATTTTTAACTTTTAGCAACTGGCAAATGTTTTCAATAGTGCCCCTCGACACTAGTGACAGACGCAGCTTGACAGGCATACCCCTGAAATCCATTTGTGATTTTCATTCATAATGAGCAAAAATATGTGTGTCACTGACCAAATGCAAAAATGCAGATGTATTTGCTAAATTGGGCCAGACGTTCGAAGGTTTTTTTGCGGTCGCAAAACATCAGATTCAGTAAAACAGAGGAGTTTGCAATCTCAAAAGTGTTTTGAATACCTACAAAACTCATTTTGTGACTCGGAAATGTTTTTCCCAATTTCAAAATAGGTTTAGAAATGCTTATCGAATCGCAATTTGTTAGTGACACGTAAGGGCCATCCCTTCCAAACTGTGATTGGGTTAGCTATATACATCAATGGTTTGCCACCGTAATTCAGTTCCAATCGATTGATTGAGTGGGATGGGAACTGATTTGCAGAGCAGAAGGAGTCCTGTTTGGACCCCTCCCACTTTGAGAATCAGGGTGGCAACTAAGGGGGTGGAAGGCAGTGGTCCAGATGACGACTAACAAATATCACTAAAGATTTTCAAAATGGAAAACTTTTTTTTTTTTTTTAAAGCAGCCCCCTTTCCTCTAAGGAACTGTAGCTGCTTAAAACGTTTTCAATTTTAAAAAACAATGTCAGGGATGGTGGTAGGTTGTCTCTTGTAGGCCACTATCCATATCGATGCAGTCAATCATGAAGGTCACAAATTGTGACCTGCTCATTACCATTAATTCAAATTAATTTCAATAGGCTGGTCTTTCTGCGACCCTCTGCAATTCCTTAGTTCATAAACCGACCAATTTGTACATTTGTTGGTTCCCAAAATAAAATATGAATCGCAAATACTCAGTACACAATTTGCAATCAGTATGTAAGTACACCTGGCCCTTTGTTTTGAATCACTTTGTTTTGGAATGACGCAGGCAATTCATTCTTCTGTGGTGTTTCCCCGGTTACTTTACTTTCTGGACCAATAGATTGTGGCATCCATTGTGGCTTAAGGCTTCTTGTAGAGGACTCAGCCTATGTATTCATTGTATAAACATTACAGATCATTTCACTATCTCATTGTCGACACTCGGTTGATGTTGTCAATTCCATCTGCCCCTGTGATTCCCCCGTGTTTTTTTAATTCTGTCCCCCTACGTTTTGTCCTGTGCTTCTTCAATATAAGGCAAAAGGCATGCTAATGAGATCGCACTCTCTCTACAGTATTAAATGGCAATTCATTTCACATTCCATGAAGTCATATAGCAGAAATGACATATTGTAAGATGACTGTAGAAGCACAGATATCCCACTATATTTACATGTGGGATATCATTATTTGAGAATTATTCTAATCTTCACAGTATGACTCTATGACCTATAGTGCTGCATTGTTGGACTGTTCCCATGAGGCACAGGGTCAAGACTGATTTGCATATGGCCAGGTCTAAACTGGGGTGGCATGGTGAGCAAAAGAATGATGGATTTAACCCAGATCTATTGACTGGGGGTGAATGTTTTGATTTGTTCAGCATTCCGTCCATCAATTGTGTGTCTTTTGCATTGTTGGATAACAACCTGCAATAGTGTTCTTTCATGACAAATCTAAATTTAAAATGCCATATTGATATGTAGAATTGGGTGGCAGTGATAAGGGTGAATTTTTCAGCATGAGAGATTTTTACCTGAAATGCACAAATCAACAGATGCAGTTTGAATATTCACTTTGCCTTTTTGAAATACAACAGTTTCATGCTTCAACATTTAACCTTGCTTCTGTGGGATTTGATTGTCACAGGCCATTTTCACAAGACAGGAGCTCCATTACATCATAGAAGCGGTAGAAAGGCTGAAAGGCTTGGAATGAGAACTAGTGTAGGATAGGAACTGAACCTAGCATGTTCCTAGTATTTCACTTTACAAATGCCGACATCAGTCACTTTTTCTTAGATCAAGGTTTGGAGCATGATAAGAAAACGTTTTGACTAGGTTTTTGCAGTTCCTTTATATCTCCAAAGCAACTTTGGGCATTTTAGCTCAAATGAAAAAGATAGAGCCTGACTTTCCAGCTTATAAATGCTTTGTGAACCAGATGTCATAAGATTATTAAATGTTAATATGATAAGGGTTGTGCATCTTTATCTGACTTGCAATTTTACACATTTTATTAACATTTGTAAGAGTTGTGGGTTGCGAAGCTTGCAAAGGTCTACTTTAAAATGAGAGCTACAGATGCCCTTGGTAGTTTCACTGCCCAGAGATGCTACAAGCTGCATGGGGTGAGCTGCTGCCACTCTGCAACTGTCCCACATTGTTGCACCTACACCTAGTGCCCTCTCTTGTTCCACCATCTCCCTCCTCCCTACCCAGTAAAGTCTCTTTGTCTGAAACTGCATGCACCATCTTCAGAGGTCAAGCCCACTGCCACACTGCAGCCGCTGGCCCCTTCCACACTCCTCCCAGCCCCCACCAAATATCTGATGGTTAATGCCATCTGCAGCTTGTCTCACCAGGGGCGTGGGGGCACCCTTGCAGCCCCCACGCTGTGCCCCTCCCAGTCTTCCATGCATAAAGGGTGCCACCCACAGCTTGTCAGCTCAGGGGTATGGGTAGTGCGAGGGGACCCCTCACCATTCCTTGCAGGGGGGGCTGAGGTTTCATCATGAGGGAGACATTTTGCTGCTGGAAATCAGTCTAATGTACAACCCGCATACAGGGTAAACTTCGCCTCTGTGGAGTTGGGCTATATTGGTCAGGTTTGCTAGTCTGCGCTGAGGGGAAGTTTTCCAATTTGGCCTGACTTCACAGATAATTGGAAATCTTTCACCTACCCTTAATTATAATTAAGGCTCCCTGTTTTCCGTTTTTACAGATTTTTTCAGATAAATGCAGACGGAAAACAATGTGTTTTCTGTCTGCATTTATTTTTAAAAGTGGATAAATACTGAAAATTGTGCTTCTTTTAAGTGACTCTCAGAGCTGTCTTTCATGAATTGTAGCCTAACAGCTGAGCAGATGGACAGCATGGGAGTTTAAAAAACAGGATGAAATTTCTTTAAATAATGGCATATGCCAACATAGGTTTGTGGTATAATGCCAATATTTAGTGGATATTTTTACGTAATATTTGTCGGCTTAAATACCTAAATGACGACTAATATCAAAGTATGAGTTCATGTCCTATCAGTTAAATAAATATGGAAATGTACAGTTTTACAACGTCATTTATACACTAAACACAAAATAAGTATGGAAAAATACAGATAAAATGGCAAAAAATAAATATGGATAAATACAGACGGAAAAGTTAAAAAAATAAATACCATAAAACCGGGAGCCCTAATTATAATATCAAGTTAATACATACTGGCTTCCATATTGGATACAGAAAAGTAGATCGAGGCCGGCATAATAGAGTGATGTGTTTATAAAATATCAATATAACATAAGGAGGTACAATATGAACATAAGTCCAAGGTAAAGAAAGAAATTAGTGATGTTTGTTAAAGTTCCAGCACCCATAACTTGTTGAATCATCGTGCGCTCTCTATATTGACTTAACTGATTTGTCTCCATTTTACATTTCTTGCCACTTTTGCACAATAAGAGCCACGTCCTTCTGATGGCGTTTCCTGTCTGTCTCTCTTTCAAATTCTTATTGACTGAAACATTTGCACTACAATAAAGGATTTTTTTTTTTAAATAGATAAGATAATATCGATTATGAAAAAAATCCCAAGAAAGGTCCCATAAAGGATAATTTAAAAGTGGGTGCATGTAAAAACCCAAAAGTGTTCTTCTCGTTCTTTAAACGTATGAAACATAAGCATCTAAGTTTTTTCAAGCAATGTCATTGATGCTGCATTAACATCTTAGTTGTAGAAAATGTTTAATCTAAGCTCCCCTTGAGGCTCAATTAATAAAATCATGTTGTCATAAATTTAATCACAGTCATCATTCGATAAGGTCAGCGCATTTTGCTGTGGGTGTGCAAAATGAAACTTTGTGAACATGCTTAAAAACAATCTGTATTTTGTTTTATTTAACATGCACGGTTTTATATTTACTTTAGTCTGTGTTATAGAATACTAATAATAGTGGCGGTTGCCCTATTGTGGCATCGGGGCGTTGCCCCCCTATTTATGTTGCCCCCCAGCCAATGTGGTACCCCCCTTAGTCCCTTTATGAAATGTGAAATACATTACAATTTTTCTTTCGGGCCGCAGTATTTTTTTTCAGCCGCGGGCGTGATTGCAGCAGGAGAGTCAAGTGAGATTACGAGACGTGCGAGGAGGTGGGGCTTAACATCATTGACATCAGCACTATAGTAGCCATGATGAATGCTTGCTCTGCACTCACAAGTGCTCCTGTCAGGTTGGCCAGCTGCCTTTTGGTGACCAGCTCGTCATGTGTACTGGATTCTAGAGGCCACTCACCCTGCACAATTAGTGAGCTGGGTTGGGGGTCACAGTCGTAGCCCACAGACTTCTAATGAGCACTGGGTTTGCCAGTGCTGCCAATTCCCAGCGCTGCTCTCATGTTTTATCAGCAAGAGAGGAGCACATGGATTGGCTTAGAGCAAGCGGTTTGGCCTCTTGTCTAGTGTCCCTACATGAGGCAGCACTGGGGTGGGGAGAATCAGGTCCATGCCAGAACAATGGCCAATCACTGCATGACTTTATCATTAAGCCATGTAGTGACGGGCCATTTCTGTTCCTTGCTATCCTCCTACCTCTTCATGTACAATGCACAGCATTGTGCACGAAGAGTGGTAGAGAGCTGTCAGTAGCCTCAAACTTCCAAGATCTGCAGCTCTAGTGATCTTGGCACGAAGTCCCCTGGTCGAAATGAAAGACAGCATTGGCTCAAGCTGAGCTAATTCACTAAAGGTTTAAAAGAAGCATAAACGAAAACAAGCGAGGTAAAAATCATGTTATGATTCAAGCCTGGATTGAATTCCAATTCTGTACCCTAGTGTGACTGAGTGTGTGGTGTGTGTAAGTGGGTGTGTGACTGAATGCGCAAAAGCATCTGAGTCAGCAATACTTGGCCGCGTGTTTTTGAAAAATATGTGAGAGTCCAGCCCAAGCACCTTCCCAAAAGACACTAATTATGAAAATGCATTTATATTTTTTCAAAAACACCAGTCTCACTTTGACCGTGTCCAGAGTAACCCTGGGCGTAAAACTCCGCTCGCGGAGTTTGCGAAGTTTTGGCAACTCCTCATTCCGCGTAGAACGCGGAGTTGCCGAAAAACTCCACACTCCACAACAGGGTGTAGTTTTTTTGTGTTCGCACACCCGAAATGCATTTTCGCGCGAGCAGGAGCGACTTACTGGGTGCCCGCAATCGCCGATGAAATGTTCGAGCCGTTGGTGATCCCACGAGAATTGCAAGGCGGGCGCATGGTCCCGCGAGAGTTTGTGGTCGCCAACACATCATTTGAGTGCGCAAGCTGACTTTCGGCAGGGGTTTTGTGAAGAATGCGATCCCGAAAGCGCAGGATCTACCGCAACTGTAATCTGGAGAAGGTTCTCTCCCCGAGCAGCATCAAAATGTTCTCGAAATGACGGTTTGGAGTAAAAAAACTCCTCAAATTTCTTTTTTCAAGAGGAAGGAAGTGCCCCAGAGTCTCCAACTTCCTGTTCCTGTCCAGAAGGCTCCTCCCAGTGCTTTGTCCATCTTCTGGTCACTTTTCATTTGGATTTGGAGCTGGAAGGATCACTCTTTGTGTCTGCTACATAATATATCATTGGGTTTGAGGACTTAGAATTTGAGATTTCACAAGTAAGTTGGAAAACTGGTGTTGTTTGTTTGATTGGGGCCATGCACCTAGATTTATTTGTACTTTTCATCAATTTTTTAAAATTTATTGTGGTGGGTGGCCTGTAGTTTCAGTAGGGGCCTAGTTAGTTCTTTGTAAGTAATGTCTCTTCTTTTATAAATGAAACATGTTGCACAGTTCACTACATTTTCTCCATGTTTTGAAATCAATTTGCAGTATTCATTTAATTCACTATTTAGCCCATTAGTATGCCAATAGGCCTTTCTCAGCCAGTAGGCTCAGAGCTACTCGTGGGTGCATGAAACAACTGTTTCTGTGGTGTCTGTTGAATTAAAACATAATTTTGGGCATGGATGGCATTGAATTGAAAATACAAAATGTGTTTTTTTGTGGTATTTCACTTTTTTTTCTCACATGTGTTAATGGCTTTGTGGGATGTGTGTGGTTGTACCTTGCAAACCTTTTCAGCCCTGTGGATTTTCATTTTTGGCATTGTTGCATTAAAGATGTGTTGTTTATCATACCTCCTTTGTCTGGCCAGTGTGAGAGTGTGTTTGCAATAATAAGCCAGCATTTGCTTTGGTTCCCCATGTGGCCAGGGGCCATTTTGTAGAGTCTGTGTCCGTAGGCCTGCTTGTGTTTTCCAGGCCTCCTGCTTGTTGTTGTGACCATGTGGCTGGCAGGCCATTTTGTGGAGGCAGTCACTGTGCTTTTGCCATAGGCCTGCATGCCTTCCCTTTGTTCCCCTTGGCTTATTACTTCTTGTTGTGGCTTGGCCATGTGGCTTGCGGCCATTTTGTGAAGGCAGTCAGTGTGCTTCTGCCATAGGCCTGCATGCCTTCTTTGTTGTGGCCATGTCTTCTTGCTGGTTGTTGTTTTGCATGTAATTTTTTCTTCTTTTATTCAGCAAAAATGTAGCACAGTTCACTACATTTTCGCCATGTTTTTTTAAATAAATTTGCAATATTGATTTGAATTGATTGACTATGTGGCCTGGTCTGCCAATGGGGTTTCCAGCCAATAGCCCCAGAGCTACTCATGGGTGCATGAAACAACTGTTACTGTGGTGTCTGTTGAATTTAAACATCATTTAGGGCATGGATGGCAGTGGATTGAAATACAAAATGTGTTTTTTTGTAGTATTTCACTTTGTTTTCTATGTGTGTTAATGCCTTTGTTGGATGTGTGTGGTTGTAACTTGCAAACCTTTTTAGCCCTGTAGAGTTTTGTTTTTGGCACTGTTGCAGTAAAGATGTGTTGTTTCGCAACGCTCCTTTGTCTGGCCAGTGTGTGAGTGTGTTTGTATTGTAATAGTAGGCCAGCATTTGCCTTAGCTCGCCATCTGGCCAGGGGCCATTTTGTAAAGTCTGAGTCCATAGGCCTGCTTGTGTTCATTGTTTTCCAGTCTTCCTGCTTGTTGTTGTGAGTGACTGTTAGACCTGGCACCATTGGCTTGGGTCTCCCTTCCATTTTTTGCTGTTGCCTCCTGTGTTTTGCTATGTTTTTGCTGGTCTAGATGCTTTGGGCACTTTGCCACTGCTATTCAGTGCCAAAGTGCAAGTGCTCCCTATTGTAAATTGTTGTATGGATTAGTGATTCCATGTTTGGATTATTTGATTTACTTGTCAGACCCTAGTACAGTGCACCGTGGGTGCCCAGGGCCTGTAAATCAAATGCTGCTGGTGGGCTTGCAGCACTGGTTGTGCCACCCACAGAAGCAGCTTGTAAACTATGGCTCAGGCCTGCCATTGCAGAGCCTGTGTGCAGTCTGGGACTGCCATGTCGACTTGGCAAGTGCACCCACTTGCCAGTCCCCAAACCTTCCCTTTTCTACATGTTAGTCACCCCTAAGGTAGGCCCTAGGGCAGGGTGCATTGTATGTGAAAGGTAGGACATGCCCTGATGTGTGTGGCATGTCCTAATAGTGAATTACAGCCAATTTCGTTTTTCACTATTGCAAGGCTACCTGCTCCCATAGGCCAGAATGGGCAGTTTGATTATAACATCTTATAATCCTAACTGACCCAGGGAACAAGGTAGAAATTCGAGTTTAGTATGCCTGAACTCAGAATGTTAAAATACATCTTTTAGTGTGGGTGATTTTTACATTCTGTGTTTGAAAATACTACTTTTAGAAAGTAGGTATTTTCTTGCCTAACCTTCCAGTGTGCCTCTGCTAAGGTTGTGTATTCACTGTCTGGTTTGTGAGTGACAGGGGACTGGAGAGGGTCTTGGCTCCAGCAGTCTGATGGGTCAGGGCTGGGCTGAATAGGACCCACATAGAATAGAGAGTAGGGGGGAGGAGACTTCCTTTCACTGACCTGATCCCTCATAGAATAGAGAGTAGGGGGCGGGGATTTCCTTTCACTCCCCTGAGACCTCATAGAATAGAGAGTAGGGGGAGGAGATTTCCTTTCAGCTACCTGGGCCAAGTCTGCTCTCAAACAATGCTGTCTCCACCTCCTGCCAGGAAGCTGCACAGAACTGGTTTTGGTCAGGCATAGACACTCTCTGCCTTCAGAGAACAAAGACTTCTTGAGTATAAATATTGGGGCCCAGACCCCAGGACTTTAGATCACTTCTGGGAACCAAGACGAACCTTTGCTGAGGAGAAGAACCAGGAAACTGAAGGAGGAGACTGCCCCTGTGCTGTGTGCTGTTGGGGTTGGCCTGCAGTGGTTACTTTATTGCCAAAGAAAGGAGAAAGGAACTTTGTGTGTACTTTCATCATCTTGAAGAAGATCTCCAAGGGCTTGAAGATTGAGCTTGCCTCCTGCCTGAAGTCTCAGGGATACAAGACTTCACCAACCAGCTCCCCTGAATTCCCTTGCTGGGAATTCTACCTGCAAAGAGGTGCCTGCTGTTGTGTTGGGCCCTTTTGAAGACTGCGTGTCGCTGGGAGCTGGAAGCGCGACGCAACAAGGAGAAGCGTGTCACCGCTGCAGCAGTTGCCGTCGCATCGCCGAGGAAGTGTGCCGCCGCCGCAGCTGCTCGCCATCGCATCACCGAGGAGCGTCGCATCACTGGAGAAGCGTGCCACCGCCCCAGAGGTCGCCGTCGCATCACGGGAGAAGCGTGTCGCAGTGCCTGTTGCGGCTCAGAAGTTCACCGAGACGCCGCACGGCCGTCGGGCGTGCACGCATCGCATCTACATTGTCGCACCGTAACCAAGACGCCATTTTGTCGCATCGCACCGGATCGTCATCGCATCGAGGCGCCATCTTGTCGCATCGCACCGGATCACAGTAAGAAACCGACGCATCAACTCCCCACACAGTAAGGAAGCGAGCCTCAACTCCCCTGCGCAGCAGTAAGGAACCGACGCATCCACTCCCCTGAGTGTAAGGAACCGACGCATCACCTTCCCTGCGACCCTTTTGTTTGTTTTGCGTTACGCATCCAAGGTACTTTGAGAGTAAAGTGTCGCATTTACCATCTACATTGAACTAAGCTATTTCTACCATTTTAAAGACTCATTTTTGATTACAGTATTGTGGATTTTTGTAGTTTGACCTTGTGTTAAGTCTAGTAAAGATTACTTATTTTTCTAAACTGGTGTAGTGTCCATTTGTAGTGTTTTCACTGTATTACTGTATGTGTTCACAAATGCTTTACACACTGCCTCTGAGATAAGCCTGCCTGCTCGTGCCAAGCTACCAAGGGGGTGAGCAGGGGTTATTTTAGGAGTGTAGCCCCTTACCCTGACTAGACGCAAGTGTCCCTATTTGGACAAAGGTGCAAACCATTGCCAACTAGAGACCCCCAAATCTAACATTGGTGGTCAGCGGTGAGGATTTGGACTTGCATTTGTGATTCATATACAGTGATTGGTGTACACTACTAGTGAGTGCAGATCAAACGCAACCACATACTTATTGGTAGAATTTTTTTCCTTGGGATTTCTATTTTTGCTAAGAACTGCCAGTTGTTGTTACCATGAGTAGACCAGCATCCATTGCACCTGAAGAGTTTGAATTTGAAGAAGAAATGTTGGATGCATACACTGTGCCCCAGCTCAAATCCGCTTGCAAGAAATTTAAAGTCTCCCTGAAAGGCCTCACGAGAAAAGAGGAATACCAAAAGGCGCTGAGGGCCTGGTTGGAAGCAAGGAGTGCCAGTGAGCACCCTGAGGATCAGGTGGAGGATTTAGAGGAGCAGCAAGGGGGGCCCTTGGGTCCAGTGGGAAGGAAAGTACCTTCCAGGGCAGGCAGCAGTGTTTCTTCCAAAGGCCTGTCCCCAGGAGAGCTGGAGGACAGGGAGAGAAGTAGGGTGCATGAGATGGAGCTAGCCAAGCTCAAAATGGGTGGGCAGTTAGAATTAGAGAATAAGAAATTGGCCCTAGAGGAAAAGAGGATGCAATTGGAGCATGAGAGAAGTTTGAGGGAGTTGGAATTGAAAGCAAGAAGCTTAGAGAGTACTCCCTCTGGTGGCAGCACACCGTCCATGCCTAGTGAGGCACGAGTATATATACCCAAGGAGGTAATCAAAGAATTTTACAGAAATGATGATATTGGTCAGTGGTTCAAGGCCTATGAGGTAGCTATGACCTCCCACCGGGTCCCTGAGAAAGATTGGGGAGCAGGGTTGTGGGGGCGGTTCCTCAATGAGGGGCGGGATACCTTGTTAGACTTGCCCTCTGAAGCCACAATTCTTATGAGCACATGAAAGAAGCCTAGATGAGTAGGTATGGGTTGACTCCTGAAATGTATAGACAGAGGTTTAGAAATTGCAAGAAACTGGAGTCAAGCACTTGGGTAGAATATGTGTCCTTTTTTGGCAGAGCATTGGATGGTTGGGTGAAGGGTAGCAAAGTGAATAATGATTTTCAGGCGCTCTATGATTTGATTGCGTGGGAGCACTTGTCCAGTAATTGTTTTCCAGAGCTGCGCCAGCACCTGATTGATAGTAAGCTGACTATCCCTAGGAAGCTTGCTGAGGAGGCGGACCGCTGGGTGAGCACCCGGGTCCACAAGGGTCATGTGGGAGACTCCGCCAAAGGTGGGCAGGGTCCCCAGCAGAGGAGTGGGGGGACAAGGGTAAACAGAGGGAGTTCCAGAAAGGGCCCCAAAGTAATCCCCAAGGGAACCAAGGGAAGGGTTCCCAGCCTCCCCCTGAAAAGAAGTCAGGGGCCCCGACAGATAAGCCTGTTCACAGGGGGCCCAAGACCTGTTTCAAGTGTGGTCAAGTGGGCCACTGCTCCTATGATTCAAGATGTCCCATGTATGGGAAAACAGCACCCACTGGTGCACCACCCCGGCAGATCGCTAGTGTAGCCCTGGGGGAGGAGTTGGGTGCCCAAGGTGGGTGGGGTCCCGCAGAGATGTCCCTAGTCTCTTTAGGAGACTGTGAGGTGGTCCCCAGGACCCAGCTGCCTGATAACACTAAGAAGTACAGGCAGTGGGTGACCATCAATGGCCAAAGGGTGGAGGCTCTGAGAGACACCGGAGCCAGTGTGACAGCTGTCAGTTGTCGGCTGGTGTCTGAAGAGCAGGTGATCCCCAATGCATTTTACCCAGTTGTTGCCGCTGACAACACAGAGAGCCACTGCAAGGTGGCTCAGGTTCCCTTTGAGTGGGGGGGGGTCTCAGGTACTCTTCAAGTAGCTGTGAGGCCAGCCATGCCTGTTGACTGTCTGTTGGGCAATGATTTGGAGAGCTCCCCTTGGGCTAAGGTGGAGCGTAATGCACATTTGGAGATGTTGGGCTTGCCAGATTGGGCGTGTGTGACCACCTGTCTATGGCAGCCAGTAAGGGTGTTCAAGAGGACCTGGAGCCTGAAAGAGTGGCCCAGGTGCCTGCCTTAAAGAGAAGAGGCAGGGGCGCGGGAAACCGGCCCCCGTGGTTCCCACGGTCCAGGAGGAGGCAGACCTTGAGGGGGATGCCCTGGAACCTACAGGGGAACAGGTGGCTGAACTGGGGGACCTGCCTGAGCTGACCCATTGGCAGCAGGAAGGAGGCCCCTCCAGGGAAGAGTTCTGTGAGGAGCAGAACAAGTGCCCTTCTCTTGTGGGTTTGCGGCAACAGGCCACAAACCAGGCAGCAGGTGATCAGTCTGGATCACATTGGATCTACTGGGAGAATGGTCTCCTGTATAGCGAGCCTAAGGTTGCTGAGCCTGGGTCAGCCCGTGTGCTGGTGGTACCCCAGCGCTTCAGAGCCTTCCTACTGGGTTTGGCTCATGATGTACCTTTAGCAGGACATCTGGGGCAGGACAAGACCTTTGAGAGGCTTGTCACCCACTTTTATTGGCCCCAGATGCGCAAGAGTTCAGATACTCATTGCAGGACTTGTCAGACTTGCCAGGCAAGTGGAAAGAGTGGGAGGAAGCACAAGGCTCCTCTCCAGCCATTCCCTGTGGTCAGCACCCCCTTTGAAAGGGTGGGCATTGACATTGTGGGGCCTCTGGATCCCAAGACAGCCATGGGCAACAGGTTCATCCTGGTCTTGGTGGACCATGCCACCCGGTACCCGGAAGCCATCCCTCTCCGGACTGTGACGGCCCCCGTGGTGGGACGTGCGTTGATGGGGATTTTCTCCCGTGTGGGGTTCCCCAGAGAGGTGGTGTCAGACCGTGGTACAAACTTCATTTCCAAGTATATGAAGTCCCTGTGGCAGGAGTGCGGTGTGACATACAAGTTCACCACTCCTTACCACCCCCAAGGTAATGGGCTGGTTGAGAGATTCAACCGGACCCTAAAAGGCATGATTATGGGTCTGGAAGAACCCATGAGGCGTAAGTGGGACGTCCTCTTGCCATGCCTTCTCTTTGCTTACCGAGAGGTGCCACAGAAGTCCTTAGGGTTCAGCCCCTTTGAACTGCTGTATGGTCACCCGGTAAGAGGACCTCTGAATTTGGTAAAGGAAGGCTGGGAGAAAGCTCCCAGGAAACCTCCCCAGGATGTATATAGCTACCTGCTGGCCTTCAGAAACCAAACCCGGCGTTTCAGGCAACTCGCTCAGGCGAATCTGGAAGCCAGCCAGGAGGAGATGAAGCGGTGGTACGATCAGAATGCCACTCTGATTGAGCTTCAGCCTGGTCAGAAAGTGTGGGTCATGGCCCCAGTGGAGCCCTGCGCGCTCCAGGATAAGTGGACCGGACCATTTGAGGTGGTGGAGCGCAAGAGTGATGTCACCTACTTGGTGAACTTGCGGTCTCCTAGGAACCCCTTGCGGGTCCTGCATGTCAACCGCCTGAAGCCCCACTTAGAGAGGTCCGAAGTGGGCATGCTCCTAGCGACAGATGATGGAATGGAGGAGGAGACTGAGCCTCTTCCTGACCTCCTGTCTGCGACAGAGCAAGATGGGTCAGTGGATGGTGTAAACCTCTCTTCCACCCTGACCCCTGAGCAGCAGGATGACTGTCGCCAACTGTTGGGACAGTTTCCTGACCTGTTCTCCCTGACCCCTAGTGTCACTGAGTGGTGCGTCCATGATGTGGACACTGGGGACAGTCCTCCTGTGAAGAACAAGACTTACAGAGTGACTGACAGGGTGAGAGCTTGCATCAAGGAGGAGGTCTCCAAGATGTTCGCATTGGGGGTGATTGAGTCTTCTAACAGCCCTTGGGCCAGCCCAGTGGTCTTGGTCCCAAAGGCTGCCGCGCCTGGTGCCACACCCGAACTCCGGTTCTGTGTGGACTACCGAGGACTCAATTCAGTCACCAGGACTGACGCGCACCCCATCCCCAGAGCTGATGAGCTCATTGATCGGTTAGGGGCTGCCCGGTACCTCAGCACGTTTGATTTAACGTCTGGGTACTGGCAGATCGCCTTAACTGATGGGGCAAAAGAGAGGTCAGCATTCTCCACACCAGATGGGCACTACCAATTCCGGGTTATGCCCTTTGGGATGAAGAATGCCCCTGCCACCTTTCAGAGGTTGGTCAACCAGGTGTTGGCTGGACTGGAGGATTTCAGTGCCGCCTACCTGGATGACATTGCAGTGTTCAGCGCCAGTTGGGAAGAACATCTGCGCCACCTCTGGGAAGTGTTGATGGCGCTGCGGAGGGCAGGCCTCACGATCAAGGCGAGTAAGTGCCAGATCGGGCAGGGTTCCGTGGTGTATTTGGGACACCAGGTTGGGAGCGGCCAGGTGGCGCCCCTACAGCCCAAAATTGATACCATCCTGGCTTGGGAACCCCCCAAGACCCAGACAGAGGTGAGAGCCTTTTTAGGACTCACTGGGTATTACAGGAGGTTTGTCAAGGGGTATGGCAGCATAGTTGCACCCTTGACAGAGCTGACTTCCAGGAAGCAGCCCAAGAAAGTGAACTGGACTGACACCTGTCAGAAAGCTTTTGATGCCCTGAAGACTGCCATGTGCACGGCGCCCGTGCTCCTGGCACCCAACTTCTCAAAAGAGTTCATTGTTCAAACAGACGCTTCAGAGCATGGTGTAGGGGCTGTTCTTGCACAGATGAATGAGGAGGGCCTAGACCAACCTGTAGCCTTCATCAGTAGGAGGTTACTTCCACGGGAACAGAGGTGGAGTGCGATTGAGCGTGAGGCATTTGCTGTGGTCTGGGCACTGAAGAAGTTGAGACCATACTTGTTTGGGACTCACTTCCGGGTTCAGACAGACCACAGGCCCCTCAGATGGTTGATGCAGATGAGGGGTGAGAATCCAAAGCTGTTGAGGTGGTCCATTTCCCTACAGGGGATGGACTTCACGGTGGAACACCGCCCTGGTACAGAACACGCCAATGCTGATGGTCTGTCCAGATTTTTTCCGCCTTAGTGAAGAGAACTCCCAAGAGGTAGGGTAGTTCTCCCCACATTTCAGCTGGAGGGGACACGTGTTAGACCTGGCACCATTGGCGTGGGTCTCCCTTCCATTTTTTGCTGTTGCCTCCTGTGTTTTGCTATGTTTTTGCTGGTCTAGATGCTTTGGGCACTTTGCCACTGCTATTCAGTGCCAAAGTGCAAGTGCTCCCTATTGTAAATTGTTGTATGGATTAGTGATTCCATGATTGGATTATTTGATTTACTTGTCAGACCCTAGTACAGTGCACCGTGTGTGCCCAGGGCCTGTAAATCAAATGCTGCTGGTGGGCTTGCAGCACTGGTTGTGCCACCCACAGAAGCAGCTTGTAAACTATGGCTCAGGCCTGCCATTGCAGAGCCTGTGTGCAGTCTGGGACTGCCATGTCGACTTGGCAAGTGCACCCACTTGCCAGTCCCCAAACCTTCCCTTTTCTACATGTTAGTCACCCCTAAGGTAGGCCCTAGGGCAGGGTGCATTGTATGTGAAAGGTAGGACATGCCCTGATGTGTGTGGCATGTCCTAATAGTGAATTACAGCCAATTTCGTTTTTCACTATTGCAAGGCTACCTGCTCCCATAGGCCAGAATGGGCAGTTTGATTATAACACCTTATAATCCTAACTGACCCAGGGAACAAGGTAGAAATTCGAGTTTGGTATGCCTGAACTCAGAATGTTAAAATACATCTTTTAGTGTGGGTGATTTTTACATTCTATGTTTGAAAATACTACTTTTAGAAAGTAGGTATTTTCTTGCCTAACCTTCCAGTGTGCCTCTGCTAAGGTTGTGTATTCACTGTCTGGTTTGTGAGTGACAGGGAACTGGAGAGGGTCTTGGCTCCAGCAGTCTGATGGGTCAGGGCTGGGCTGAATAGGACCCACATAGAATAGAGAGTAGGGGGGAGGAGACTTCCTTTCACTGACCTGAGCCCTCATAGAATAGAGAGTAGGGGGAGGAGATTTCCTTTCAGCTACCTGGGCCAGGTCTGCTCTCAAACAATGCTGTCTCCACCTCCTGCCAGGAAGCTGCACAGAACTGGTTTTGGTCAGGCACAGACACTCTCTGCCTCCAGAGAACAAAGACTTTTTGAGTATAAATATTGGGGCCCAGACCCCAAGACTTTAGATCACTTCTGGGAATCAAGACGAACCTTTGCTGAGGAGAAGAACCAGGAAACTGAAGGAGGAGACTGCCCCTGTGCTGTGTGCTGTTGGGGTTGGCCTGCAGTGGTTACTTTATTGCCAAAGAAAGGAGAAAGGAACTTTGTGTGTACTTTCATCATCTTGAAGAAGATCTCCAAGGGCTTGAAGATTGAGCTTGCCTCCTGCCTGAAGTCTCAGGGATACAAGACTTCACCAACCAGCTCCCCTGAATTCCCTTGCTGGGAATTCTACCTGCAAAGAGGTGCCTGCTGTTATGTTGGGCCCTTTGGAAGACTGCGTGTCGCTGGGAGCTGGAAGCGCGACGCAACAAGGAGAAGCGTGTCGCCGCCGCAGCAGTTGCCGTCGCATCGCCGAGGAAGCGTGCCGCCGCCGCAGCTGCTCGCATCACAGACGAAGCGTGTCGCATCACCGGAGAAGCGTGTCACCGCTGCAGAGGTCGCCGTTGCATCACCGGAGAAGCGTGTCGCAGGGCCTGTCGCGGCTCAGAAGTTCACTGAGTTGCCGCACGGCCGTCGGGCGTGCACGCATCGCATCTACGTTGTCGCACCGTAACCAAAACGCCATTTTGTCGCATCGCACCGGATCGCAGTACGAAACCGATGCGTCAACTCCCCACACAGTAAGGAAGCGAGCCTCAACTCCCCTGCGCAGCAGTAAGGAACCGACGCATCCACTCCCCTGAGTGTAAGGAACGGCGCATCACCTTCCCTGCGACCCTTTTGTTTGTATTGCGTGACGCATCCAAGGTACTTTGAGAGTAAAGTGTCGCATTTACCATCTACATTGAACTAAGCTATTTCTACCATTTTAAAGACTCATTTTTGATTACAGTATTGTGGATTTTTGTCGTTTGACCTTGTGTTAAGTCTAGTAAAGATTACTTATTTTTCTAAACTGGTGTAGTGTCCATTTGTAGTGTTTTCACTGTATTACTGTATGTGTTCACAAATGCTTTACACACTGCCTCTGAGATAAGCCTGCCTGCTCGTGCCAAGCTACCAAAGGGGTGAGCAGGGGTTATTTAGGAGTGTAGCCCCTTACCATGACTAGACGCAAGGGTCCCTATTTGGACAAAGGTGCAAACCATTGCCAACTAGAGACCCCCAAATGTAACAGTGACCATGTGGCTGGTGGCCATTTTGTGGAGGCAGGCAGTGTGTTTTTGCCATAGGCCTGCATGTCTTTCCTTTGTTCCTCTTGGCTTATTGCTTCTTGTTGTGGTGGCCCTGCCATGTGGCTGGTGGCCATTTTGTGAAGGCAGCCAGTGTGCTCTTGCCATAGGCCTGCATGTCTTCTCTTTGTTATCAAATGCCTCCTTCCTGCTTCTTGTTGTTGTTGATGATGACCATGTGGCATACTAGTAGCTTAATAAATTAATAATTAGACGTTTTACGTGTATTTGTACTTTTTACTTATTTGAATTATTTATTTAATTTTTTTTTATTTTGTTTTTTTTTATTCCTTTTTTTCAATTTATTTTTTTAATTTTTCAAATTTATTTAATTTTTTCTTTTTTTATATTCAATTTGTTTTATATTTTTTCAATTTTTTAAAGTTTAAAAAAAACATTTTTCAAGTTCTTTTTCAAAATTGTTTTTTTCAGTTTCAAAGTAACATGTTTTGGCATCAATTAACCATTATACCCATGTCTGCTATATGACGTGCACATTGCACAACAGTATTCATTGTCTAGGGATTGTTCCATTGTCATTTGTCAGCTGCAGCTCCCTGAGTGCCGCATCCCACGTGATGCACAATGCTAATTGCCAAACCATTCGATTTGTATTTTTGTTGTTGTTGTTCTTCTTTCCTATCCTTCCTGAGCGTACTGTACAGTACACCGAAAGCCCTTGTTGTTGTCAAAGTCTCACAAATGGTTACACTGTATTGTTAATTTTTTAATAACTGATGTAATAATAACACTAACAAGTGTGACCATACACACTAAATGATGTTATATTTGTTTGTACTAGTAATTGAACTACAACAATGCCGCATTTCACTGATGTTCTTCTAGCTTCTTTGCTTTTAGGTGCACAAGAGAGGCGGAGACTACATCACCCATTTTACTGCCAGACAGAAGGCCCGTGCCCTGCGCACGACGTCACTTGGAGGGTTAGTCCATCAACTTCTCCTGCAAGCCCCCCTTCTGATGATATAGATGCTACTTGGATCCCACCTCAGCCACGAGCAAGGCTAGGGAAAAGGAAGGTTCCAGAAAGTCTTAGAGTTATGGAGGTAGATGTAGAAGAGGACGATGATGACGAGCCAGTCATCATGGACATAAGCCCAGCCCCAGTGGAGACCGACATTACCCCATCCCAAATTGCTGTGAGGGATGTAGCACAGATACCACCAACACAGATACTACCAAAACCACCTCAAGCTGCCATATTTACAAAGTCCCAGCAGCGACCTCCATCCACCACAACCACCTCAGTAGAAGTAGGTACTGCAGAAAGTCAAACATCATGCCCAGCAACAGTTCATCTGACATTGCAAGTGGCACCAGCAGCATCAGAAAGTTGACCTCCCCGGTTTGGGACTTCTTTTCGGTTAGCCAGAAGGAGGTGAACATTGCTATATGCTCCATTTGTGGAGTAGTTGTTAGTCGGGGTAAGCTTGGTACAAACTATGGTACCGGAGGCCAAACAACCCATCTGAGAAAACACCACTTGATCCAGTGGGAGTCTCACCTTAGTGGCCAAAAAACTGCAAGTGTTGTTGGTGAAGGGGATGAAGATCCGATCACGGTGGAAGGTGAACAAGAGGGAGACATTTTCTCCAGTACACAAAGCAGCCCTGTCCCCAGCAGTGCAGTGGTACCGACCACATCATCATCAGCAACATCCCAATGGCACAAGAGTCAGGCCGAGACACCAAGGGGTCCAAGGCAAGAGAGTACCGCAACGAAAAAATGCGCATTGAGCCTAACAATTTCTGGTCTCAAGAAGTCACCTGTATCAGTGGCACCGGAAAAGAAAAAAATCCAGGCTACCATTTTCAGACTTTCTGAAAAAATAAGACTGAGTCAGCAACTTACTGACCACCTGCAGAAGAATCTGCACAGATTTCAGCCATTCTTTTAAAGCCCAGAAGCAGCTGAGGATCATTAACGTGATAATAGAATGCCTGTTAAAGCCCTCATCCAGGAGGTGCCAACACATTGGAACTCAACATATTACATGCTGAAACGTCTGTTTGAGCAGTACAGACCAATCAATAAATATGTCATGCAAAGTGGGGATGATACTGTGAAAGGCATGATCATTGAGATGGACCAATGGAGCCTAGTTAAATGCCTGACAGAGATGCTGCTTCATTTCGAGGTCTTCACACGTGAAATCAGCAAGGAGGACTGTACCATGGGCCATGCTATCCCATTGTTGCACATGCTACAGGAACAGCTAAAGGAGGGGTCTGCAATGTACGAAGGTGTGGTGGGAAAAAAAGAAGCATTTGAGTTGGTGGAGAGCTTAATTCTTCGCTTATCTGAAAATACAAGGGTGCAAAGAGGCATTGTGTCATCCAACCATTACATTTGTGCCCCAATTTTTGATCCACGGTACAAACCATTACTGGACACTTTCATTCCGGGATGTTGCCAACTACAAAACTTGGATAGCTGTGCAAGCCAGTCAGCTAGAAGAAGAACGGCCGGGAATTAGAGGCCTGCTCCTCCAGGGCACAAGTACTGCAGGGCAGCCTTCAAGTTCAACTTTAGACCCTGAGGGCAGTGCAGTTGGCTCACAGCAGCCAAAAACACCAACAACAGCAAGAACAACACCAACAACAACAACAAGAACAGGAGCATCAGCCCCAAAATCGGCAAAGGAATGGTTTTTACTGGCAGGGCTTAAATCCAATGCTGAAGCAAAGGCAAAAGGCAGAGCCAAGCGGAGCACCCATGACCATTGAGTGGATTGTCCAGGCCTTTCTGGATGACCCAACAGAGGTCTACTTTGATCAAAACCCATTTGTATTGGTATGGGAAAAGGCGCCAATGGCCAGTGCTCAGCAGGCTGGCGATAAACTATATGGCTTGCTCTGCTGAGCGTGTTTTCAGTGTTGCTGGTGCCTTTCTGACAGTGAGAAGGACCAGTTTCTCGCCCCAAAACGTGGAGAGGTTGACCATGATCAAAATGAATCTGCAATTTATACCACCGGATTACACCATACCTGAAGTACCACAGCAGGAAGATGATGATGGCGACTCAGGTCATGGAAGTAGTGTGTTAGGTGACCTACTTCTGGGCGAACCACCAGAGTTTGAGGACGAGCTCTACTTCCCTGAGAACTAGGCTTTCGAGTTACTTTCTTTCTTTCTTTGACACCCAAAAAAACCCCCCAAAAATGATATAGCTAAGGAACATTATTTACTTTATTATTTGTGTGTGTCACTGTCTTTCTGGTTCACAAATCCATCCCCACCGTCTTACTCCTTTATTGCCGGATTGGAGTTGCAACTCTGTGCAGTCAGTAAAGAAGTAAGTCCACTCCTGACTTGCCCTAAAGCCATTTCCCTCAAGCCAGACATTGGATGGAGAATACAAATGTGTGCCTGCCGCCAACCCTGGGACTGACTATCTATCTATCCTTTCCTAGCCTAGAGGGATTGCCGCAGAAGAACAGGCTAATGATGGCATGCCTTGCACGCTGACTGATTGTTGTTTGTTGTGAATGATGTCTACTATTCTACACACAAAACGTGACCCAGGTCAATCTTTCACTTCTTGTTGTTCAATAAAAGATTTTGCTACTCCAGGCCGATCCATTGCATTTTGAGTCGTGACGAGTCTGGACTCAATCGGGACACTGTTGGTACGGAGTTGGACACCATACTCGCAGTCAGAGTCAGGAGGATCAGATATGATTGATGGAATAACTCAGGGTGTGAGCGTGACTATTTCGAGAAATGCCACCAGAAGAAAATGGAAGTTTTAACAAATTAACTGAAACCAACTGATTTAGATGATGATGACTTTGAAGTGGCCTAAAGGTAAACAACAACACCAGACCAGACCTACATATATGTGTAGTGGTGATGGGCGGTAAGTGTGGTGTGAATGACAGCAGTGCATTCATTTTTTACTTCATTTGGAAAATGCTATGTTGCTGTGTGTGTGTGTGTGCTCAGTGCTGTCTGGCTCAAATTCGAAGCTTAGTGGAGGTTGGGTGGGGGGCTGTTGTTGGAGGTAACTGCCGGAAACAGACATGATTCAGCCATGCTGCCTCTGAAAGTCTTCTTCTTGCAATCCTTATGTAGATTAACTTTTTTCCTTGATTTTTCAATAGCCTTTTTGTTTTTCCATCTACAGGCCCTTTACCCTGCACCATACTGGAAAAACAACTCACACTTACCTTACCAAACCGCATCCGCCAAGCACCCAAGATTGAAGGGCAGACAGTCCAAGAGGAATGCGGAGATGCAACTCCTAATTTATACAGTATCATTTTTTTTCTCTTCAATCATTACGACTGTGTGTGTTGTTTATGTTTGCTTATTTGACTCCTACAGATATTTTAATTGTATTTGCTATCTTTCAAAGCCCGATACAACAGAACATAATGTATGTAACTTGTGTCTCTCTGGGGGCAGAGCAGATAGACAATTGCATATTTAATATACTGCCCTGTACTAGTCTAGTACTACTCATCATCATGCATGCATTTCCTTTTCCTCCCATAACAGATTTATAATGATCGGCTGCCAAGATGAATGTGTTGTCCATGTGTATTGTTTGTCTTTGTCAAACCTTTTTCTCAAATCACCTTCCCATCCATTCATTGAACCCCTAACCATCTTCCACCGGGCTGTGTGATTTACTGAGGTGTGACTAATTTAAATTTACACCATTAATTGATCACACACTTGCTGGGGCGGATATGGTGAAAGCAACACCAACTCAAGGCAAGGCGAGGATCTTCTTCTGCTCTAAGTATATAGCCCACACTGGCAATAAATATATTAGATTGCCCACCCATGCACAGTATTCAATATTCACATTTTTCCCAGAGGAACATAATCCATCATAATTAATTGCCAGCATCATCATCCTTCCAGCACTAAAGGTTACGCTTGTCCACTTCATAGCTCAAGTCGACTTCAGTTTGTAACTTGTACTAGGCTAGCCCACCATTCTGTTTTATTTTACTTTAGCATTGCTTATCCTGGTTTCTCATTTGGCAGTCTTCTTCTTGTGTACTGTACTTCTACTAGTCGTTATCTAGTCTCCCTCAGGTGACTGTCTCATTTTATTTTTTTGCAACTGCTACTGTCTACTAATACCACCACCATGGCACCTTGGGAAACCAAACCATCACCATGCAGCCATCACGTCCCCTAATCATCAATCACAGGTAAGAGAAGAAGTGTGGGGGATGCAATAAAGTCTATATACTAGGGAAATTAATTAATTCACACACCCACACCCCTTCTGAGTCCATAGGGGTTATAGTTGCAGACTGCATAGACTAGGAGGAAAGAGTAGTAGGACAAGTGAGGGTAACGTATCTATCTATTGGTGTGTTACACTATATCAGCAGATTTCAAAAACAGGCTGTGGCCCTGCTGCAAAGGAAACCGTCTGAAGTAAGAGTAACACCCCCCGAAAAAAGATTTACATCATATTGTAAAAATAAAAATGTATTCCCCTAACACATAGAAAACTAGAAATGGTCACAACACCTGACCCACTCCCTCCCTAACCCCAACCAATGTCCAAACAGAGTCCAAAATCCAAATGTCCGCAAGTACAACCCCAATCCAATTTCCCAACTCCCACATCCCACCCTCTCCCCAACAGGTCCCACTCCCACCCACCAAACAAAAGATTAAAAAAGGGGCAAGAGACTGAGAGGCCTAGAGGCGGGATAGGTGTTGGATCTTCCTCTCTAGGCTGTCAAAATGCTCCTCAATCCGGCTTTCCAGGCGCACCATCCTAAGGAGCATGCGGCGGTGAAATGTTCTAACTGTCACCGCCAAGGGGGTAGCAGCAGTAGATGAAGAGTGGCGGTGGGCAGCTGTCGGACCACAGCACCGTACCACGGAGGCACCTATTGGGCCTAGCTGGGGCCCGGGGAATTGGAGGGTGCCGATATTCATCCCTTATGGCCTCCAGCTTCCTTTGCCAGGTCCTGGCTGCTCTCTCCCGCCTATCAGATTGTGGATTGGCAGGAGTAGCTATATCAAGAAAGAAAAAAGACAAATTGTAACCAGTACTCTTAGCAAAACAGTAACACATAAAATTGTATAGTGGCACAGTAGCACTAGTAGTACGTAACATAACATTTGTGGTATCCACCTTGATGCCTCGGTCCCTAAGATTTGGATGAGATTAGATGCACATGCACGCAGTGTTAACAGTAATGCTTGGTTACAGACCTCATTGAGGGTCATAACAAGGAATAAAGTGACCAGTGCTTCAAAATCAGTGCAGCTAGGGGTACCAGCGATAACACTTGCTAAACAATAGGACACAACCCCATTGATGGAATCACTACAAGGACTAAAGTGGTCTGTGCTTCGAAACCAGTACAAACTAGGAACAACAATAAATGTGTGTAGATAATATGAACAGGGACACCTTAAATCCCTTCGATTATTAGCTAGTTACACATGAACAACGTGGTTTTTCATAGTTGTGGGTATAAAAAAGAGAGGACCATGGATCGTTTACACATCGCTTTTTAAAATTGTTCTTCGTTTGTGCCAGACTGCCTCTAAAAATTTGCTAACAGCTAAAACGATTATAAAAGATGTGTCAGTTTTTGAAATCCTAAGAGCTACTTGATAGCGAGAGACCCCCAGTTCACGACATATGGGAACGCCCACTTGCGGTGAGAGATAGAATACTCTGGGCAAAAAAAGAGTAGATGTGATTCATTCTCATTGCCCTGGTTGCACATAGGACAAACCATGGTTACCTGTTCTTTACTCAATTTGTGGGTGACTGATCTTAAAAAGAGTGTCCCCAAGCGAAATCGTAAAAACAGGCTCTTCGGAAAAAAGGAGGGTATAAAATCTAAATATTCCTCAAAGATAGGTAAGAATTTGTGATCGAGAAACTTATTGGTCAGGGAACCCACTGGACTTCTGTTTGTAAGTTCTTCATTGATGTATGCCCAATAGGTAGCTTTCAATACATTTGTATCCATTAGATTTAATTTAGTCTGGTCAGCCCAAGATCTAAGAAGTCCTAGCTTCCCCATCCATGTGAACACATGTTTAATCCAAGGGAGCGATCTAGCACCTGGTAACTTTAGAATTTCATCAAGTGAATCCCTATAATCAACAGGCTCTGGAGTACTGCATAGACGGACCCAGTAGACTAGTATTTTTAGTACGGCCACATCAGCTACTCTTTTTAACCCCAATTCAAGATACAACGGGATAAGGGGTTAACTGGATGAGAGGCAGAGTAGTTTCCTAGCAAAGTTGTTTTCCGCCAATTCCAGGGGCTGAACATCCACATAGTCCCATATTTCAGCCCCATTGAGTGCAGCCCCTTGTGCCTTAGCCCGATATATCTCCAGGATTGGCGATACTACATGTGACACCATTCTCTTTTGTGTCCTAATAATGGCATTAGACCTGTGCTCGATTATCAACCTGCTTTTGGTGATCTGATCCATCCACTTAAAACCTTCCATGAATCGTACCCCTAAGTAGTCGAAGTTATCTACCCTTTAAAGTGCCTCATTCTCTACCCGGATGGTTCTTTTTCCTTTCTTGACCCCCTTCCCCAATACCATGAATTTGGTCTTGTTAACATTTAGTTCAAGGCCCCTTGTCTTGCAAAAGTCTAAAGATTTGTTAACTAAAGTCTGCAGACCCATGGGTGACTTCGAGATAAGGAGGGAGTCATCAGCAAATAATAGAATTGGCACCTTTCAATTATTCAGAGTTGGGGAGTCGCTTACACAGTTTTCTAAAAATTCGACTACATCATTTAGATACAGGGAGAACAGCGTGGGTGCAAGAAGGCAGCCCTGGCAAACTCCACGTTCGATCGAGATACGTTCCGTTAGTTCACAATTTGGGCCCCAACGGACCTGTGCACAGTTGTTCACACGCAGTTTACTTAGGAGATATACAAGGTTACTGAGCACTCCTAAGTTGAGTAGGACTTGCCATAACTTTGCACGTGGGATGAGATCAAAAGAAGCTCTAAGATCTATGAAGGCTACGTAGAGATTTTCTTGTTTTAAAAGGATGGTTTTCCAATATAACAACGAAAATCTAAAAATCTGATCAGTAGTGCTAACCTTTGCCTTAAAACCAGGTTGGTATGGTGACATTATTTTATTGGCCTCCATCCAGTCAATCAATTTATTTAAAATTTGTCTGCTAAAAAATATCTAGGCATTGTCAATCAAGCTTATAGGCCTGTAGTTAGCTGGTTGCTAGCATCTCCCTTTTTAAATATGGTTATGATCTCAGCCCCCTCCAGGATTCAGGTGCTTCTCCCCCTGCTGAGATGGCATTAGCAAGCAAGTTAAAATAAGTTGACCAGATTTGAGGCTCAGTCTTATAGAGGTCTTCCGGGATTTTGTCCAGGCCTGGTGCCTTAGCCATTTTAAGGAAATTTATTGCACTAGCAGTCTCTTCAAGACTGAAGGAAACTGGGGTAGTATCCGCCTCTTGCGTTGCAAGATGTGGGATAGCGGGGCTAGTCTTACTGATGACTCTGCCAGAATCGTTGTTCTTTCTTGTGGAGTAAAGAGCGGAAAAGTCTGCCACCCATTTTTCAGGAGAGATATTGAAACAGGGGGCTTCACAGTTCTGGGTTCATTAGCCGCTGCTAGTTTCCAAAAAGTTCTACTATCCTTGGTTTTACTAGTGACGAGCAAATCCTGCCAGTAGTTATCCTCCCAGTCTTGCTTGTCCTGTCTCAATCAAGCTTTATAAGTGCCTCTGGCCAGACAAATTTTAAATCTATCCCCCTCAATAATGGCCAACCTCAACGAGCTCTTGGCTAACTTGCATGCTGAGTCAAACCATACATTTTCTTTGGAGTGCGTAGTGTTAGTGACAGTCACCTCTTTGTAAAAGACCTTTTTCAGCTCACTAAACAGCTGGTTACGCACAGTTAGGATAGGGATACTAGCTGCTTCTAACCCCTCATATTGTTCTCAGGAGGCAATAAACTGCTTTTACAGCTCTGAGTTAAGGTTTTGGTTTGCCAGGACTTTGGGCCATTTAACAAAGCGATGGTTGTTGGTTACAACTGGGGCAGGTACAACCGTGAGCAACACGTTATTACCTTGTTCCAGGGACTCGCTGAGGAAAGTCACCTCAAGAGAATTGTGGTCACTATCAGACCTTACATTAACTTCCATATCGGCCAACAGTGTCCACAATCTCACGTCATTCAATACCTACGCAACATGGGAGCGAAAGTACAAGAGGTGGAAAATACTACCAAGTCACTAGTGCAGGACACCACAGTGCTTAAGGCCCAAATGAAAGAAATTCAAGCGCTCAACTCGACCCTGGAAGCTAGAATGGAGGACCAAGAAGGGAGATCGCGGCGCAATAACGTCTGCATTCTTGGAGTCCCAGAGCGAGCAGAAGGACAAACACCTGATCTATTTGTTTAAAATCTTATTCAGCAACAGCTCCAGCCATGAGGGCTTTCCAAATTTTTCTCGGTGGAGAGGGCCCCCCGGGTACCGGGTGGACGCCCCAGGCCGGGAGTGCCAATTCGACCCATGATAGCACGTCTTTTTAACTATAAAGACTGAGACGCAATCCTTCAAACCACTCGTATAGCCCCACCAGTGTTGCTCTACAACTCCCTAATTAGTTTTTTTCTGGACTTCACCCTTAAATCCCAGGCGCTTAGGCGGAGCTTTATGTCAGCGAAAAAAGCACTCAGAGACAAGGGTGTGAAATACGCCATGTTGTTTCAGGCACGTCTCCGGGTGGAATCGGAAGGGAAGGCCTGGTTTTTTACCACCCCGGAGGCTGTGTGGGAGTGGCTCGATGGTTGGAGGATGGTGGTGGCTCCTGGAACAAAGAGTCAGCGTGAGAGACATAGGAGAATGGGGAAGGAATAGGAGGCCCCAGCAACAGAGAACGTACAGTCTGGAGAGGAAGCATGAGCAGACTGAAGTGAGGCATAGGGTATAGTGAATTGGGTGCGGCAGATGGGGGGAGTTGTACGAAAAGTAGAACTGAGAGAGAGACAACCTCCGTATCCCGATCCTTTTGGGCGCCCATGACGGGCGGCAGAACTGTATATAGTCTTTGGGATCAGTGAACGTATAATAGTGAAAGAATCGTTAGTATGGTTTGTAGGGAGGTGGTCCCTTGTGCATGGGGGGGGAAATCCAACAAAGCAGGGGGGAAGGGGAGGGGAGAGTTGGCTGGCGGGCTAATGTTTCCTAAGTCAGTTATGTTGGGAGGGGTCGACAGGCTCTGTGCTGAGTTGAGGGGGCGGGCAATTGAGGCTCTGTCTGGCAGGGTGGCAGGGTGGGGGGGATCCAGGGGGGTAGGGAAAAAAGGATTTCAAATTGTTGTGGCATGTTGGCTATGTTTTTTTTCCATGTTTGACGGAACAAGCAGTGACAGCAGTTATGCCTGATCTAAGCTTAGCAACCTATCTGAACACCCTTGTAGGGGCTGAGGTAAGCAAAGCTCTGACAGTAACAAAGCGTACGTCCAAGTAAGTTACAGTATTACCAACTTATGCATGATGGGGCAATAATCTGTGGATCTTAAGTTAATGACCTGGAATGTAAACGGGTTGGGAAATAAAATTAAAAGAGGTATAGTTCTGCAATATATAAAAAGGCACCCGCCGCAAGGAGTGCTACCGCAGGAGACACACCTGTTGGGGAACACGTGTCGGGCCCTCAATCTGGGAGGATATGAAATGAAGGTACACGCTGGGTACACATCGAGATCCAGGAGTACGAGAATCTTTTTAAAGGAAAACCTCCCCCTGGTGATTGGGAAAATTTGGTCGGATAGACTGGGAAGATATGCAGGACTCATGGGAACTTGGGCGGGAGAGGTGGTGAATGTGCTCTCGATTTATGATGCCCCAACCCTCAAAGAATCCACCTTGGAAGACCTTGGGTCCCTGATGTTAGAACTCCTGGCGGGACGTCTGTTAATGGGGGGCGACTTTAGTATGACAGGCTGTGAACATTCGAACGATTACCGGCTAGGGCCCCGGAGCACACACATACATGACTGGCGTGGTTTCTAGAGGCTTTGGGCCTCATAGATATATGGAGGGCACTAAACCCTAATAAACAGGAATATACTTTCCATTAGGGGCGCATGGGAGTCGATCACGAATTGACCACCTAAATTCTCTGGCTTTGCACCTCCCCTATTTCACGGATGTGACACATATGGCACGGGGGATCTCGGACCATTCTCCCATATGGAAGAGATATAGGACAGGGACCCAGCATACCTCGGGCCCAATTCAAAATTAATCCTTGGTATTTAAAAGTACCTGCAATTAGGAAGGGAATAACAGTTGCAACTGATCACTACTTTCGGGAAAACATCCACTCTGTTTCGTCAGCCCAGGTAATCTGGGAGGCATATAAAACGGTGGTCAAGGGACCGGCCATTTCGTTGATTTAAGGGCATAGACGAGAAAAAAGGGCTAAGGTGACAGAACTGGAGCAGGAAATCCTGGACCTCGAACTCCAAATAGTAGACAGAAGGGATGACAACCTGCAGCACACATTAAAAATCAAACAACAGGACTATTCGGACTGGGTGACGGAGGAAGCCAGAAATAAACTTAGGGCGATACAACACCGAGTTTATGAGGTGGGAGATACAACAGGGAAGCTACTGGTGTGGCTAGATCAGCAAGATAGGGCAATTCGGTGGGTGCCGCAACTTACGCTAAAGACTGGAGAGGTCCTACGAGACCCAGGGGAAATCGCCGAGGCCTTCGCAGATTATTATTCGGGAATTTTTGCCACAGAGTTGAAGGCAACCCATCAAGACTCCCTAGAGTTCCTAACAGATATTCCGCTCCCAGTTATAATGACAGAAGAAAAGCAACTTCTGGAAACTGAAATTACGAAAGAAGAAGTAACACAGGCGCTCCGAGCCCTGAGCTCGGGTAAAGAAGGGGGCCTGAAAGGCATCCCAATAGAATTTTGCAAACTTACAGCATCTAACGCGGTACCACATCTCCTAGCAATGTTTGAGGAAAGCAGAACTAAAGGTGGGCTCCCGGCTGACCAAAAGTTGGGTACCATAGTAGTGCTACATAAAGATGGAAAGCCCAGGATGATTGCGCCTCCTACCGGCCCATATCTCTCCTTAACGCAGAAGTTAAAATTTTAGCAAAACTATTGGCTCTAAGGCTGCTCCCACTGCTACCAAAATTGGTCCATCTGGATCAATCAGGCTTTATGACAGGTCGCTGCATGGCGATGATCATCAGACGCCTGCATGGAGTGTTGGGAAGGGTCCACCTGATCCGGGAAGATGCAGCAATTCTTTCTCTTGACGCACATATGGCGTTTGACACCATAGAGTGGCCATATATGTTTGCGGTGCTGAGCCGCATGGGATTTGGCCACACTTCTTTTTCTGGATCGGACTACTGTATGAGAGACCCATGGCTCAGGTGGTGGTCAATGGGAGAAAATTGAAAATGTTCCCGCTGAGGAGGGGCACGAGGCAGTGTTGCTCCCTGTGCCCATTGATAGTTGCGCTGATACTGGAACCAGTGGCAACTTGGATTCAGGGGGACCCCATAATATGAGGCCTCCGATGGACTGAGGATTGGGAGGATACAGTGTCGCTGTACGCAGACGATATCCTGTTGTATGTGGCCTCTCCCCGCGCCTCTATCGCCAGGATGTTGAACATCTTTAGCTCTTTTAGCAAATATTCGGTGTATACAATAAATTGGTCCAAATCCGATGTGTGTGTGATCAGTGGCCAATGGCCCTCTCTCCCCCCGAGTGCAGGGCCCAAGTGGTGTCGGAGGGGTTTCGATATCTGGGGATTTTTGTTACTACTACTCGGTTTTATGCCCGAAATCTATTGAGCCCCTTATTTAGACTCCAAAATTACATCCAGCACTGGCAGGCCCTCCCTCTGTCCCTTCTGGGCAGATCGGCCCTATTCAAAATGATGGCACTGCCAAGATTTCTCCATATGCTACAAAATACTCCCTTCCCGGTACCCAAGTCATATTTCAACTCAATAGATGGAGCAGTTCGAATGCTCCTGTGGGACGGTGGATCCCCCAGAATTGCCCTCAACAAACTGACTCGTAGTTGGTATGATGGGAAAATTGCACTGCCACATATACAGTCCTATTATAGGGCAGCTCAACTTGTAACAATAAACCAGTGGGTTCATCAGCCGCCCTTCGGAACCTGCCTACAGAATGGACCACCTAAATCTCCAGCCGAGAGGGTATCTCAAGGCGCTATATACAGACCCGAGGTGTCTCCTGGTGGAGGGCCCCACAGCACTAACAGTCAAAGTCTGGCACTCAACACTGGCTAAACTGGGGTGGAAAGGCTTAATCACAAAAGCGACACCCCCTATGGGATTCTCAAAAATTGGGCATAATGGGGTCGATAGCAGGATTTGATAAGTGAGACTTAATCGGGATCTTGAGGGTGGGCGACCTGCACACGGGGGTAGACATGAAATCCTTTGAACAATTGCAACAGTCGAATGAACTAGCCCCCACTGAACTATTCCGGTATCTCCAGATTCGACACGCCATAAGAAAGGTAGTTCCCCGGGGTGAGTCAATACCTGACTCCTCACCGTTGGAGTGTAGACTCCTTGAAGAGCACCTCGCTCGCAAAGCCATATCACTGACGTATCAAAAACTTATTAACAACATGCCCGAGACGGGGACTAACTTGAGAGAACGCTGGGGACAAGACATCAGGGACTTACAGGAAGATGACTGGCCAGAAATCCTGGCATCCCCTAAAGAGGTGGCCATTCGGGCCCTTTTAGATTGATCCAACTCAAGATCCTTCACAGGGCATACATTACCTGCAACACACTACATAAAATGGGCAGGAAAACAGACACCCTCTGTCACAGAAGCTGTGGGGAGGTGGGGTCGTTCTTTTATATTCTGTGGGAGTGTCAAAGAATCCAAGCATATTGGGAAGCCACGGATGCTTGTATAACAGAAATAATGGGAATAGAATTAACACCTACCCCAAAATGGTGTTTACTGAATGTGTGGGAGGATTCTGACCTGGGGCAGGCAGAACAGATCTGGGTCACCCTGGGCCTGATGGTAGCGAAGCGTAATGTCATCCGCAGATGGGGAGCGAGTGAACTGCCGACCCTAGGGGAATGGAAACACGACATGGATTGGTGTATGGTGGCAGAGAAAACAGTATATGTTGGGAGGGGATGTCCCGAAAAATGGGGGAAAATTTGGGATAAATGGAATGCGTATAGAGGGTACACCTGCACCCCCCCTATGGGGGAAATAGACCCGCCCACCCGTGGCATGGTTGCCCCGGATTGAAAAAAAAGGGAAAAAGTGGAAACAATATAGTGGATGTAGCCTTGAGATGTCATGTATAAAAAAGAAGTGAATCACATCGGACTTTGTGAAAAGAAAAAGGATCATGTGTACAAATAACTGTATAACTATGTTATGTTAACTACCTGCTTGAACTTAATAAAAAGATTTTTTTTTTAAATTACGCTAGTACTTGTTCCCCTTTTAAATGTTGGTGTTCTATTAGGATCAGAGATGGTACGACCATTTAGAACACTAAGTCCCCTGCTAGTTATCAATGAGGCTGTTTGCAATGCACTAGAAGTGAGATTTTTCTTCGATGGTACTATCAGTGCAGGGATGCCCCAGTACTCATTCTCCTCTGCGGTAATCTCCTTTAAAAAAAAGTGCAGGGTTCAAAGGAGGTGTTAAAATCACCTGCTACTAATACTTTTGTATCAGAGTGTAAAGTATCCAGTGTGGTATCTAGCATTGCTATATTAGGGGATTTATCGTTCTAATATAAGGGTTAAATAAGGCCAAAGAAAGTCCAGAGAGTAAGGTAACTATGGTACCCATTAAATCTGGGCATTCAATTGCCAAGGGAGTTAGGGTGCTGAAATGGCCATTCTTAACCAAAGTTAGAAGCCCTCCACATGCTCTACCATAGTGCTCAGCAGGTTTGGCTTCTACACTGAGGGAGGTAAACCCATCTATATAAGCTTTCTCTATAGCCCATGTTTCGTGGAACATGCACACTTCAAATTTCATAATTAGGGCTCCCGGTTTTATGGTATTTATTTTTTTGCCATTTCCGTCTGTATTTATCCATATTTATTTTTTGCAAATTTTATCTGTATTTATCCATATTTATTTTGGGTTTTGTGGAAAAATTAAGCTGAAGTTAGTATATTTCCACATTTATTTAACCGATAAATATGCAGTCATGCTTGAATGTCTGCCAGGTTTCAGTGCTGTGAACACCCGCAGAAGATGAATCAGTGCACTTATATGAAAATATGCAAATTTCAGTATCAACCTTGTGCATATCTACTGCTGTTAAAGCCTCTTTACTAAAGTTCCTTTTTTTTTAACCCTCTTATACATCAATCCACACATCTATTGGCCTGGCAGTCATGGCAGACAGTATTTAGAATTACTCAAAAAGCAACTCAATTTCAGTTTTTATCCGCATTTAAAAATAAATACAGACAAGAAAATTACTGTTTTCTGTCCGTATTTATCAGGAAAATCAGGAAAAACGGAAAACAGGGAGCCTTATTCATAATATACATTAACCAATCAGGATCACATATTTTTGCATTTAAACCAGCTAGATTCCGTGATAAAAGGTTTAAACTGGGTGGAATAAAAACGCTGCCAACAGAGTTGGATTTAAGCCCTGGGCAATCATTCGGACAGTGGGGCTCGACCGGTATTGTAATGTAATAGCAACCCTCCATATTATGTGGTTCATTGTTACATCCAGCCCCATCAGACAGAATATCCCTGTTGTTACTATTGCTTTGGAAGGGCGCTGGACCACATGTTGGAGTAGTGCTAGAAGTACACTCTAAAGATCCCTTTGCCCAGGATCCCTCCGATGCACATGATAATTTCATTTTAAGGTGGTGTGCAGGTACTATGACCCAGATGAGTGCAAGGATATGTGTGCAGGGAATTACATGGTAAATCAAGTGCATTCATGGGCGATAAAGGAGCATGAGAGGAAGTAGTAATGTCCTTGGTCACTGGAACAATCCACGAGCCGGACTGGCCCCTCATACCGGTCAGCAGGGGGGAAAAAGCTTTTAGTAGTATCCCTGATTGATTTCTCCCGGAGAGATGGCAGGTACATAATTCAAACTTTATAAGGTTTTCAGCCAAGAAGTTGGAACACAGGACGACATGGATATTGTCATAAGGTGACGCGGTAATTGAGCGCCTTTTTGCAAATATAATGTCAGATCTAATTATAGATAGACAGTTCCGCTCCGACCTTATCCACTAAATCACCTTGTTTATTAATGCATCAGTGTCCTCCAGGGTACCTGGCTTCAATTTAGGGACCTGTACCATATAGATGGACCTGTTGGTTCTCCGGTGCTCGCTAGAATGTTGAGAGTAGTAGTTCGAGGGGTGGCTGCGTATGGATAGTGGAAAAGCTGGTCCAGGGGAGACTGGATGATGCAGGGATCTTCTAGGAGGAAGCTTCCTCTCTTCCAGTGGATGGCCAGCCCGCAAAGATGTTTTATTTTGCCAATTTTGGGGAGCAGTGTTAGGGATTGTCCTAGGGGTGAGCAATTCCCTGTACCAGGTCTGATCCAAGCTCATTGGATGAAAGTTGGTATGGGGGGAACTGGATTTGATGGTATCAGCAGTAGTATGTTTGACTATACCCCCAATGGATGGAGCGGGAGTCGGAGTATCACCACTGCACATTCCATTTACTGTAAGATTAAGATGGGAGTCCTTCATGTTGTTCATCTGACCATTGGTCCTGCACTTACAGCTGCATGAAAGGCTCAGTTTAAGATCCATTACAAGGGAAGTTAATGACCCTAGTTGAGTACAAAGGTCATTCATCTTAATATTCAACATTTCATTATTCACTACATCTGGGGAGACCCTTTGTGTTCCGAGCATGAGAGGGATAGTAGGGACTTACCATGGAAGGACAATAGGCAGAGGTGGTTCTACATGAAGGTCAATGGGTTGTATGGGGTCAAATCGATTGTGGCATGGCACGTTCGAAATCACAGTAATGGTAGGGTATAGGGAACACAGGGTCTTAGTGGGTTGGTCTGTAGTGTTAATAGTATTGGACCTACAAGGAACAGATTCATGAGCATTCATGTTAGACTGGCTCCCAGAGTTGATTTCGCAAGGCAGAATAAGAGCCTCAGTCAAGATAGGTGCTCTAAAAGTAGACAATGCTTTAAAAATGTCAGGAATTTTTGGTGATTTATCCTCCCCCCTGGTATTATTTGAATTAAGGAGCAGCTCTACTACTCCAATTAGGGTGTCAATGTCGGCTAGTGTAGTAGATTCAAGTGCTATAGCCTCTGGTCTAGTCGACCCTGGTCTTTTCTGCTTTTTAGCAAGGAGGCCATGATTCACAGTGTCCCCCGCCTTAGATTTGCCCATATCTGACTTTAGCAACAAGAGTCAACAAGAGTCTAAAGGACTAAATGTGCACTTACAGGAGACATCTTCAGGTGGCTTCCGCAGAAGATCACCGATAAAAGAGAGGGGGCCCAGCCCAGCCTCTTCCAGGTGATGACGGGCGAAGACGGGCCCGCTCTTGGCCCAGTCTTCGCCCGGGCATGTCCCGCGCTGATTGAGCCCTGGAGGGATTTTGACGCCGCCTCCTGGTGCGAAAGCAGCCGGCAGCGTCCTTTGCTCTGCGGCTCCCTGCCGCAATGATAGCTGGGGCTTGTTGTCCGCCCCAAACACAGACCCAGGCAGTTTCAGCACGTCCCGACCTGCATGAGCCCTGGAGGGATTTTGACGGCGCCTCCTGGCGCGAAAGCGGCTGGCAGCGTCCTTTGCTCTGCGGATCTCTGCTGCGATGAAAGCTGGGGCTTGTTGTCTGACCCAAACACAGACCCAGGCAGTTTCAGAACACAAGTATTCTTCTTCTCTCTCTCTTGTTTAGCTGAATTAATCTTGTAGGCATGCCAGCTCAGCTTGCGCAAATTGCGCCCTAGACAGACATACTTGTGAGCGTGTCGCAGACCTGCATTACGTTACTACTGTCTGCAGGTGGGGCAGCTGTACTACACAATTATCTCTATTTCTATTATAGCCATGCTCTGTTAAATGGCAAATGTTCAATTTTGCTTTCATCCTGACTAGTCTACAAAAAGGCAGATGATAAGTTACTATGAATGATGATAAATGTCACAATGTCACATGAAGTACTACTTTGTAACCATGCAGCCGAGAGGCCACCCATGGCTGATATTGTCGGAAAATGCCATGGGTAGAGAGTGGGCCTCGGAGGGAGGCGATTGATGATGGGTGGGTAGGGTACATAATATCATGTTTTGCTTGGAAAATACTGTGAGTCAAGGGAGTAGTCCTAAATACAACCTCAAACCTTTGAATCAATAACCTTGATAAAAAAAACATTCCTTGTTTTACTTTATTCTTCTTCACAGGGATTTTTCCATTTATCATTGCATTCTTCTAGCATTTTTTTTCATCCTTGGCTTTGCTACTCATGCACAGTTTAAGTTTTACATTCTCTTCATCCAGTCCTCTTCACCTATGATTGAATACCATCCTTCCATTCCAAACATGGCCATCATTCTCAACAAACCTTTCACCAACATACATTTGTCATTTCATTTGACCACCCCATAGCATGCGCCCCTACCCCTTGTTTTAGGTTGACCCATAAAAGCCCCCCGGAGGATTCCTTTCATCCATACACTTTCACCCACACAGGCAGGCACCCTTTCTTTCACCTTTCACCCATCCTTCAACCACCCATGCATTCTATCAGCCACCTACAACATTCCCTTCAGCCTTCACCCACGCGTCCTTCTCTACCAGTCATATTACATTTCACCCATCCTTCTTTCCCTTTTCTGTCAACCCATAAAGGTCTGAGTCTTCTTCATAAAACTTTCTCTGCTGAGTTGAAGATAGAAGAGGCCATTAGTAACTCAACTCCCATATCATAATGCTAAGTAAAGGGTGTCTTCAACTGTTCACAACTTAGTCTCACACAACAGTGTACAGTGAACACCCTGCAGTGAGTGTATAAATTCAAATTGTCAATAAGCAAGCAATATAACTTACCACTGCCCGCAACTGCTGCTGGATCACCCCCTGCAGCTGCCGCATCAGCTCCCTGAAGGCTGACGTCGCCGTCCCCGCTGGCCCCGGCTCTGGTGGTCGGTACGCCTAGAAAAAATATTACACATTTTAAATGGCATGGCATATATAGGCCTCCCCCTGTTTATTTTTTTCAGTAGCAAGATTGAAAATACTTACACAACACACATCACTACAATTCTGGTAGAGACTACAGAGTGCAGTATGTCCTATCAAAAATAATAAATCCGGTTGAGCATTTTGTTGGTAGCAATTTTTTAAATGCTACTCAAGAAGACAACCTGTAAAGGACTGGACTGAGTGGCTAGAGCTGTTGGTGAATCTGAGTTTTTGAAAAGAAATAAGAGTGGGCAACTGGGTGAACAATCAGACCTGGGGTCTTCTTGGTTGGAAAATGTAATGGTGCTGTCCTAAATCCTCCCTTCCAGTCATGGTGCACGGTAATCAGTTCACCATCAACTGCTGCTAATATATATAATACTAGGCCTAGATGAGAAGAAGACACAACTTTGGGGTGTCCAATATGACCATGGCCACTCTTGTCGTTTTACTGATTGAGCATGAGAAAGTAAAAGAAAGCCTTCTCATTCTCAATCTCATCTCAACAAAAATGCGTAGAATACCTTACTTGGGCATGCAATCTGCATGGCAGAGTAGTAGTACTAGTAGTAGTAGGAGCAATGGGTTCTCTGAGTCTTACAGTACCACCAATAGGCAAGCCACAAAATATATAAGGGGAGAGGGAAAGCTGACTAAAAAAACAGAAGAAAGCAAGCTACAGACAGACTAGTACAGACAGAGGAAGTTTGAGGTAAAAATTAAAACACAGACACTAAAAATATAAAATAACAAAGTTAGTAAATAAGATAATACAGGGATAACAAGAATTTAGAAACAGCTGATCGATCTAAGAGGATTTTGGAAAAAAATAAAATTAGGAAACTGAAATAATAGTTCAAAATAAGGAGCGCTGAAGGTTAGGGAAATATATAAATTTTGAAACAGGCTACAGTTCGAACTGCTGAACGGAATTACACCAAATTTGGCAAAAAGGTAGGTCTTGGTCTAGAAAGCGTGCTTTTTTTTAAATGGTGTAAATCCGTTCAGTAGCTGCTGAGAAATAAAAAAATAAAAAAATGTATATATCTGAGCACCGAGGAGGAGTCGCGACTCCTCCCGAGCATGAGCTGACTTCTGATTGGCTGCCAACACTCCAAACCAGGAAGAGTTGGCAGCCATCTTGTGACTCGGTAACCGAGTCACAAGAAAAAGGGTGAAAAAAAGATGAAAAACAAGAAAAGGGGGCAGGGTAGAAACACCCTGACTCCCTAGGCCTGCTCAGGGGGTCCCACAAGGACCCCCAGGCCCCAAAAAAGCATTTTTTTAAATAATTTCGGCCGAATTTGCGCTGGGTGCGTGAATCCAGACGAAATTATTTAAAAAAACGAAGCGCGGTCTCCCGTGCTTCGTTTGTTAAAAAGCCCCCGGGTGGGCCAGGTCCCGGGGGCAATTCAAAATTAAGGTGTGGGGGCCCGTGAGGGCCTCCACAGCCCCGGGGACGCCACCTCCCTGGGGCTTCATAATTTATGTGTGGGGGGCACGCGGCCCCCTCGCAACCCCGGGGATCGCCACCTCCCCGGGGCTTTAATTAAATAAGGGCGGGGGGCCTTGCGGGCCCCCCCAAGCCCCAGGGACCACCACCTCCCCGGGGCTTCATAATTTATGCGTGGGGGCACGCGGCCCTCCCGCAGCCCCGGGGACCACCACCTCCCTGGGGCTTTAATTAAATAAGGACGGGGGCCTTGTGGGCCCCCCCAAGCCCCGGGGACCGCCACCTCCCCAGAGCTTTGTTAAAATTGGGTAGGGGGCCTCACGGGCCCCCCCCCCAAGCCCCGGGGACTGCCACCTCCCCGGGGCTATAAGTAACAATTAGTGTGGGGGGGCTCGAGCCCCCCCACACTGCCCCAGGGACCACCACCTCCCCGGGGCACTAAATATTCAAATGCGGGGGTCCGTTACAGACCACTGGCCCCGGGGACCACTACCTCCCCGGGGCTTTACAAATGATGGGAGGGGGGCCGCACGGCCCCCCTCCATTAGACCTTGATGGCCCTGGGGACCGCCACCCCCCAGGGCCGACTCCTGCAATGTCCTGGGGTGCCCACCCCCGGGACATTGCTGTTTGCTATGGCAAGGCAGGAGCATGGCTCCCGCCCTGCCATAGCAAACTCTGCTTTAGTTTTTGGACGCGAGAGCAGGAAACCTGCTCTCGCTTCCAAAAACCAAAGCAGATTGCTTTTGCACAAGGGGAGCTGCATGTCAGCAGCTCCCATTGTGCAAAAGCAATGCCGGCTCCCACAGGAGGCGGGAGCCGGCTGGGAGCGTGGGGGCATTGGGGCTCCCCCCACAGTCCCCAATGGTGAGGCCAGGCCCCAGGGGATGGGGTCCCCGGGGCCAGAATTGGCCCTGGAGGGGGGACACTCGGCCCCTTCCCATTTAATAAACAAAAAAAAAATGGCAGGCCGGCCCCAGGGGATGGGGTGCCCAGGGTCAATAGTGGCCTAGGGAAGGAGGGCCACGCGGCCCCCCTTCCCAATAATTACATTTGGAAAATGAGGCCATGCCCCGTGGGATGGGGTCCCCCGGGCCGAAATTGGCCTCGGGAGGGGGCCCCCTTCCCGTTTTTTTCCTTCTTTTCTTTATAAAAAAGGGATCAGGCCCTGGGGGATGGGGTCCCCAGGGCCCCAAAAATGCTAAAAGAAGGGTGGCCACACAGCCCCCCATCTAAAAAAAATATTTTTGAAAAAAGCCCGCATCTCGCCGGAGGCCCTGCCCCTCCCTGCACCACTCTGCAAATGCGCCCGGCGCGTTTTAAGTTGGGAATTGACCCTGAATACTGAGGGTCCTGGGCTAGTAGCCCACCAGGTACCTCCAGTAAGTGCCACGAGCTGGATTGCAGAGAGGTGGTCTGAGGCCACGCCCTTTATGCACCACTCTGCAAACGCGCCTCTTGGCGCACTGCTGGTGGGGCGATGAGGTCCTCTTGTGTCCTGAGGACCTCAGGACACAAGTGGACTTCATCCTCTGAGCAGCAGTGCGCCAGGAGCCGCGTTTGCAGAGTAGTGTAAAAGGGGCGTGGCCTAGGACCACCTCTCTGCAATCCAGCTCTGTGGTGCTTACTGGAGGTACCTGGTGGGCTACTTGGCCCCCAGGGACCCTCAGTATTCAAGGGGAATAAATTCCCCAACTTAAAACGCACCAGGGGGCGCGTTTGCAGAGTAGTGCAGGGAGGGGGCGGGCCTGCTATGAGAAGTTAGGAATCCTGCTATGTGGGACTTACTGGAGGTAATAGGAGGGGTAGTTGGCCCCCAAGGTTGATGTTGGGGCTAACTACCCCTCCTGTTACCTCCAGTAAATCCCACACAGTGGGATTGCAAAGATGTGTTCAAAGGCCACGCTCACCTTTCTCCACCACTCTGCAAACGCGTCTGCTATGTTATAGTTAGAAATTAGCATTTAAAAAACCTTAGAAATTCACTGATAAAACCATAGGTTTCAGGGACGTTATACTTAGAAATTAGCATTTAAAAACCTTTGAAATTCAATCTAAAAACCATAGGTTTCAGGGACGTTATAGTTAGAAATTAGCATTTAAAAAACCTTAAAAATTCAGTGAAAAAACCATAGGTTTCAGGGACGTTATGGTTAGTTGGACATTTCATTCGTACAAAACCAGAGAAATTCGTCCGTTATAGTTAGTAGAGCTAACTATAACTCGCGCCCCCGCAATTCACTGCTGATGACGTCACATATTACATCACTCATGACATGCTCAGCGACATCACTGATGACATCTCAAATGACATCACTGATGACATCACTGATGACATCATCCACGTGATCATCTGATGCACCTCCTCACACCCTAATAAAACCTTTCATACACCCACTTTAAAATACAGACTATCAATATCAAAACTATAGGCAGACCAATAGCAGTTAGTACATACCCGCTCAGTGATTCACACGTCTACACACACATCCACCCACTAACCCATACAGTCACTTATACACGCAGTCATTCATCAATACAGCCACTGATATATCCACTCATTCACCCATATAGACACTTACACACTGCCACTCACCCAAAGAGTTACTCAAAAACCTAGTCAGTCACCCAAAGAATTAATTACACTGCCTTTTACTCACCTATACAGTTATACACAGACCACATCACTTATTCATACAGATACGTACTGTCTTCAACAATTACTGACATAAGCACACACTTATCCATGCAGCCACTGTCACAATCACTCACTGTCACATATACTCACTTATATACTCCAACACTCACAAATACTGCCTTTTATATATGTAGTTACTTACACATATACCACTAAGACATCCATTCACTCACCAACACAGCTATACATACACTCACTCACCCACACAATCCCTAACACACGCACTCATAAACGCATACACCCAGTAAATCACCCACTCACACATCCATGCAGGGAGTCTCACACCCCCCCACCCACACAGACACTCAGGCACCCATACAGGTTCTCAGACAACCAATCATTCTTCAATATACCTTGGCATATATAGATATAACATTCTTGAACTTTTCAAAAACACTCAGTCACTGGATGATGTCATCAGTGTTGTCATTTGAGATCTCATCAGTGATGTCATCAGTGATGTCACTGAGCATGTCATGAGTGATGTAATATGTGACATCATCAGCAGTGCATTGCGGGGGCGCGAGTTATAGTTAGCTCTACTAACTATAACGGCCGAATTTCTCTGGTTTTGTACGAGTGAAATGTCCAACTAACTATAACGTTCCTGAAACCTGTGGTTTTTTCAGTGAATTTCTAAGGTTTTTTAAATGCTAATTTCTAACTATAAGGTCCCTGAAACCGATGGCTTTTGAGTGAATTTCAAAGGTTTTTAAATGCTAATTTCTAACTATAACGTCCCTGAAACCTTTGGTTTTTTCAGTGAATATACATTATCTACTGGCGGTCGCCAGTAGATAGTTATAGTTAGGACCTATTTTCCATAGGAAATCCGCGACATTCTATTTGAAATAACTCTTGCGTCGGTTGACGAATCTTCGCGAAATTTTCAAACTTTATGGCCCGCTCCGGTCCGCTCCTACCCTAAAAGTTTCGGGGTGATTCGTCAAGCAGGGGCCAAGAAAAAAGGGGGGTCCCAAAACATGTTTTCCCCATTCATTTTCCCATAGGAAACTTTAGCCACGGCTACAGCCCGAACTGCTGAACGGAATTACACCAAATTTGGTAAAGAGGTAGTTCTTGGTTCAGAAAGAACGGTTTTTGTTAAATGGTGTAAATTCGTTCAGTAGTTCCTGTGAAAATCAAAATGAAAATCACATATATATCTATGGCCGCGTCGGATTCGCGCACCCTCCCGATCACGAGCTGCATGCTAATTGGCTGTCAACACTCCAAATCAGGAAGTGTTGGCAGCCATTTTGTCCCTCGGTAGAACCGAGGGACAGAAACAAGTGTGCAAAACGCACAAAGGGGGCAGGGTAGAAACACCCTGACCCCCTAGGTCTGCTCAGGGGGTCCCACAAGGACCCCCTGGGCAGAAAAAAGCATTTTTTTTTTAAAAGAAATCGGCAGGATGCGCACAGGGTGCGCGGATCCTGCCGAAAAAAAAAAATCGAAGCGCCTTCTCCCGCGCTTTGATGTTAATTTGCCCCCGGGTGGCCCAAGTCCCGGGGGCATTCGGGGGGTGGGTTTATTGTTTATATGGGAGGCCTCTAAGGCCCCCCAAGCCCCGGGGACCACCACCCCCTGGGGCTTAATAAAAAAAAATGGTGCGGGAGGGCTCTCCTGCCCTCCCGCAGCCCCAGGGACCGCCACCCCCCGGGGCTTCTTTTTAAAATTTTAAATAACATGTGGGGGGCTTCAGCCCCCCCACATGCCCCGGGGACCACCACCTCCCCGGGGCACATAGAAAATAAATGTGGGGGTCCGTTACGGACCCCAGAGCCCCGGGGACCACCACCTCCCCAGGGCTGTGCAATTCAAGGGAGGGGGGCCGCGCGGCCCCCCTCCTGGAGCCCTTGATGGCCCTGGGGACCGCCACCCCCCAGGGCCGGCTCCTGCAGTGTCCCGGGGGGCCTACCCCCGGGACACTGTAGTTTGCTATGACAGGACGGGAGCCTCGCGGCTCCCGTCCTGTCATAGCAAACTGCTTAGGATATTGGAAGAGAGAGCAGGGAAACCTGCTCTCGCTTCCAATATCCAAAGCAAATTGCTTTTCCACACGGGGAGCTGCATGTCAGCAGCTCCCCATGTGGAAAAGCAATGCCGGCTCCCAAGGGACACAGGGAGCCGGCGGGACTGTGGGGGGATTGGGACCCCCACAGTCCCCAACGGAGAGGGCCAGCCCCGGGGATGGGGTCGCCGGGGCAAGTAGTGGTCCGGGAGGGGGCCACATGGCCCCCTCCCCAAAAACAAAAACAAAAATTTAGAAAAAAAAAAAGGAAAGGCCTGCCCCGGGGGATGGGGTCCCCAGGGCCTTAAATGGCCTGAGGAGGGGGGCCACGCAGCCCCCCTCCAAATATTTAAAAATTAAAAAAAAGAGGGCATGCCCCGGGGGATGGGGTCCCCGGGGCTAATATAGGCCCAGGGAAGGGGGGCCACGCGGCCCCCTTCCCGTTTTATTTTAATTTTTATAAAAAATGAAAATCCTCATGCCCTGGGGGATGGGGTCCCCGGGGCCAAAAGAGGCCAAGGGAAGGGGTGCCACGCAGCCCCCCTCCCATACAAAAAAAAAATGTTTAAAAAAACGGCATCGTGCCGGAGGCCCCGCCCCCACCCTGCAGCAGTCTGCAAACGCGTCCCCTGGCGCGTTTGCAGATGGGGAAGTAATTCCCCTTGAATACTGGGGGTCCCTGGGGCCAACTAGCCCACCAGGAACCTCCAGTATGCGCTAGGGGCTGCGTTGCAGAGAGGTGTACAGAGGCCACGCCCCTTTACACCTCTCTGCAACGCAGCTCTGTGGCGCTTTTGGAGGTACATGGTGGGCTAGTTGGACTCCAGGGACCCTCAGGATTCAAGGGGACTTAATCCCCCAACTTAAAATGCGCCACGGGCGCGTTTGCACAGTGGTGAAGGGAGGGGCGGGGCTTCAGGTGACATGTGTGCAAACAGGCCCTGTGGCGCATTTTAAGATGGGGAATTAAATCCTCTTCAATCCTGAGGGTCCCTGGGGCCAACTAGCCCACCAGGTACCTCCAGTAAGCGCCACGGAGCTGCGTTGCAGAGTGTTGTAAAAGGGGCGTGGCCTCTGAACACCTCTCTGCAACGCAGCCCTCTGACGCATACTGGAGGTTCCTGGTGGGCTAGTTGGCCCCTAGGGACCCTCAGGATTGAGGAGGAATTAATTCTCCAACTTAAAACGCGCCACAGGGCGTGTTTGCAGACATGTCACCTCAGGCCCCAACCCCTTCCTTCACCATTGTGCAAATATTCCTCTAAAATCAACCGAACTACGAATTCCGATTTACTCACCTGTTATCAGGAGAGACCTCAGTGCTGCATCTTTGAGCCCAGTACTGATCCTGAAAAGTAATTTTAACCGTACTTACCAGTAACTTGAATTTCCTTCCATAGGCTATCATTGCCTGGTTTTACTTGAAAATGTCTTCTAAGTGTGGAGTTTTGGAACGTACATAATATTCATCTAAAATCAGCCGAACTACGAATTCCGATTTACTCACCTGTTATCAGGAGAGAACCTCAGTGCTGCATCTTTTAGCCCAGCACTGACCCTGAAAAGTAATTCTAACCGTACTTACCAGTAACTTGAATTTCCTTCCATAGGCTAACATTGACTGGTTTCACTTGGAAATTCTTCTAAGTGTGGAGTTTTGGAACTTTATAATATTTCTCTAAAATCAGCCGAACTATGAATTCCGATTTACTCACCTGTTATCAGGAGAGAACCCAGTGCTGCATCTTTTAGCCCAGCACTGACCCTGAAAAGTAATTCTAACCGTACTTACCAGTAACTTGTATTTCCTTCCATAGGAATCCATTGTCTGGTTTTCAGCAGAAAAGTTTCAAAGTGTCGATTTTCACAAACTACAAATATTCCTTAAAAATCGCCTGTATGACTTAAACGCATTCTTTCAACTGTTTACAGGAGATGCACCAGTGCTGGATCCAGGATCCACCACTGAGTAAGAAAAAGTAACGATAACACTACTTACCTGCTAAGTGAATTTCCTCCCATAGGATAACATTGGTGATTCTATGTGAAAAAGTTTCTAAGTGTCAACTTTTAAAATACAATAATATTCCTTAAAAATCACTACTGTAACCAAAACGCTTTTACTCAACTGTTTACAGGAGATGTCCCAGGACTGAATCTAGGATCCAGTCCTGTGGTGAGAAAAGTAATCCATAAAGTAACTAATTGCATTTAAGTAGAAATTCACATTGAGCTCAATGTTGCATTGTGTTTGAAATTGTGTTGCCCATTGCAACAACTGTAACTACTGTACTTAAAAGTCTATTGCCTATTTGCAAAGTATTTAAACTAAAGTAATTCATTCTGAGAAAGTATATTTTGTAATGTAATGTATAATGTAATTACAATGTAATTTAAAAATAAAATATCTAAAAATAAATAGTTGAAAAAAATGTTGTAAATCAGTATCAAAAAAATAAATATAACAATTAATACAATTAAAAATTGTCATTTACAAAACCTTTGAAATTCACTGAAAAAAACCATAGGTTTCAGGCACGTTATAGTTAGAAATTAGCATTTAAAAACCTTACAAATTCACTGAAAAAACCATAGGTTTCAGGCACGTTATAGTTAGAAATTAGCATTTAAAAACATTTGAAATTCACTGAAAAAACCATAGGTTTTAGGGACAGTTATAGTTAGTTGGACATTGCACTCGTACAAAACCCGTGAAATTCCCCCGTTATAGTTAGTTCAGCTAACTATAACTCGCGCCCCACAATTCACTGCTGATGACGTCACATATTACATCACTCATGACATGGTCAGTGACATCACTGATGACATCACTGATGACATCTCAAATGACATCACTGATGACATCATCCATGTGATAATTTCATGCATCTTCTCACACCCTAATATAACTTTTGATACACCCACTCTTATTTACAGACTGCCATTCGCAAAACCATACACACTCCAATACCAATAACTATATACCCACTCACTGATTCTTAGGTCTACACACACACATCTACTCACTCACCCGTCCAGTCACTCATACTTACAGTCACTCAGTACAGGACTATCATATGCACTCATACACCTATATAAACACTCACACACCGCCACTCATCCATAGAGGTACTCACACACCTAGTCATGTCATGCAAAAAATTAATCACACACCCATTTACTCACCTATAGAGTTATACACACACCAGCTCACTTAGTCATACAAATACTAGCACATTCTTACGCTCTTATACAATAACTGATACAAGCACACACGCATCCATACAGCCACTCTCACAATCACACACTCTCACTTATAGCCATTTAAATACTCTAACACACATATATACTGCCTTTCACATATGTAGTTACTCGCACATGTACCACTGAGATATACATTCACTCACTAACACACCCATACACACACTCACCCACCCAAGCAGTCCATCACAGACGCACTCTTCAAATCATGCACCCAGTGAATCACCCACTCACACATCTATGTACAGAGTCGCACACACCCCACCCACACAAACACTCAGGCACCCATACAGATACTCAGACAACGAATCAATAACCCATATAGACACTCATGTAGCTATTCACAAACCCATGCAGCCACTTACACAGCAACAGACAGACGGATACAGACATTCACCCAGTTTAGTCACTAACCCATGCATTCAGTAAGATACGTTTAATCACTCACTTATAGAGTTAGTCACTGCATCTACTAAATCATCCATACAGACACTTATACACCCACTCATTCTTCAATACGCCTTTCCCTATATACATTAAACATATTTAAACTTTACAGAAACACACAGTCACTAGATGATGTCATCAGTGATGTCATTTGAGATGTCATCAGTGATGTCATCAGTGATGTCACTGACCATGTCATGAGTGATGTAATATGTGACGTCATCAGCAGTGCATTGCGGGGCGCGAGTTATAGTTAGCTGAACTAACTATAACGGGGAATTTCACGGGTTTTGTACGAGTGCAATGTCCAACTAACTATAACTGTCCCTAAAACCTATGGTTTTTTCAGTGAATATATATATATATATATATTATCCACTGGCGGTCGCCAGTAGATAGCTATAGTTAGGACCTATTATCCATAGGAAATCCGTAACATTCTATTCCCAATAACTTTGGCGTCGTTTGATCGAATCATCACGAAATTTTCAAAACTAGTGGGGCGCTCCGGTCCGCTCCTGTCTTGAAAGTTTCAGGGTGATTCATCAAGCGGGGCCGAGAAAAAAGGGGGGTCCCAAAACGTGTTTTCTCCATGTTAATTCCCATAGGAAATTTTAGCCATGGCTACAGCCCGAACTGCTGAACGGAATTACACCAAATTTGGCAAAAAGGTAGCGCTTGGTTCAGAAAGCGACCTTTTTTTTAAATGGTGTAAATCCGTTCAGTAGTTGCAGAGAAATTCAAAAAATAAGAGTGAAAAAATCAATTTCCCATAGGAAACTTTATGCAAGGCTACAGCAAAAACTGCTGAACGGAATTACACCAAATTTGGCAAAAAGGTAGTGCTTGGTTCAGAAAGCACCCTTTTTAAAAATGGTGTAAATCCGTTCAGTAGTTGCTGAGAAAATCCAAAATAAAAGTTTCGATATCTATGGCCGCGGTGGATCCGCGCACCCTCCCGACCACGAGCTGCATGCTAATTGGCTGTCAACACTCCAAACCAGGAAGTGTTGGCAGCCATCTTGTTCCTCGGTAGAACCGAGGAACAAGAAAGCAGTAAAACAAGTGCGCAAAACGCAAAAGGGGGCAGGGTAGAAACACCCTGACCCCTAGGTCTGCTCAGGGGGTCCCACAAGGACCCCCTGGGCAGAAAAGCATTTTTTTTTAAATCGGCGGGATGCGCTAGGGTGCGCGGATCCCGCCGATTAAAAAAAAAAACACAAGAAACAAGTGCGCAAAATGCACAAAGGGGGCAGGGTAGAAACACCTGACCCCTAGGTCTGCTCAGGGGTCCCACAAGGACCCCTGGGCAGAAAAAAGAAAAAAAAAGAGCGGCATCGTGCCGGAGGCCCCGCCCCTCCCTGCAGCAGTCTGCAAACGCGCCCCTGGCGCGTTTTAAGAAGGGAAGTAATCCCCTTGAATACTGGGGTCCCTGGGCCAACTAGCCCACCAGGAACCTCCGGTATGCGCCAGGGGCTGCGTTGCAGAGAGGTGTACAGAGGCCATGCCCCTTTTACACCTCTCTGCAACGCAGCTCTGTGGCGCTTTTGGAGGTACATGGTGGGCTAGTTGGACTCCAGGGACCCTCAGTATTCAAGGGGACTTAATCCCCCAACTTAAAACGCACCACAGGGTCGTTTGCACAGTGGTGAAGGGAGGGGCGTGGCTCAGGTGACATGTGTGCAAACAGGCCCGTGGCGCGTTTTAAGATGGGGAATTAAATCCTCTTCAATCCTGAGGGTCTCTGGGGCCAACTAGCCCACCAGGTACCTCCAGTAAGCGCCACGGAGCTGCGTTGCAGAGTGTTGTAAAAGGTGCGTGGCCTCTGAACACCTCTCTGCAACGCAGCTCTCTGGCGCATACTGGAGGTATCTGGTGGGCCAGTTGGCCCCTAGGGACCCTCGGGATTGAGGAGGAATTAATTCTCCAACTTAAAACGCGCCACAGGGCGTGTTTGCAGACATGTCACTTCAGGCCCCACCCCCTTCCTTCACCATTGTGCAAATATTCCTCTAAAATCAGCCGAACTACGAATTCCGATTTACTTACCTGTTACCAGGAGAGACCTCAGTGCTGCATCTTTGAGCCCAGTACTGATCCTGAAAAGTAATTTTATCCGTACTTACCAGTAACTTGAATTTCCTTCCATAGGCTAACATTGACTGGTTTCACTTGGAAATTCTTCTAAGTGTGGAGTTTTGGAACTTTATAATATTCCTCTAAAATCAGCCGAACTACGAATTCCGATTTACTCACCTGTTATCAGGAGAGACCTCAGTGCTGCATCTTTGAGCCCAGTACTGATCCTCAAAAGTAATTTTAACCGTACTTACCAGTAACTTGAATTTCCTTCCATAGGCTAACATTGACTGGTTTCACTTGGAAATTCTTCTAAGTGTGGAGTTTTGGAACTTTATAATATTCCTCTAAAATCAGCCGAACTACGAATTCCGATTTACTCACCTGTTATCAGGAGAGAACCTCAGTGCTGCATCTTTGAGCCCAGCACTGACCCTGAAAAGTAATTCTAACCGTACTTACCAGTAACTTGTATTTCCTTCCATAGGAATCCATTGTCTGGTTTTCAGCAGAAAAGTTTCAAAGTGTCGATTTTCACAAACTACAAATATTCCTTAAAAATCGCCTGTATGACTTAAACGCATTCTTTCAACTGTTTACAGGAGATGCACCAGTGCTGGATCCAGGATCCACCACTGAGTAAGAAAAAGTAACGATAACACTACTTACCTGCTAAGTGAATTTCCTCCCATAGGATAACATTGGTGATTCTATGTGAAAAAGTTTCTAGTGTCAACTTTTAAAATACAATAATATTCCTTAAAAATCACTACTGTAACCAAAACGCTTTTACTCAACTGTTTACAGGAGATGTCCCAGGACTGAATCTAGGATCCAGTCCTGTGGTTAGAAAAGTAATCCATAAAGTAACTAATTGCATTTAACTTGAAATTCACATTGAGCTCAATGTTGCATTGTGTTTGAAATTGTGTTGCCCATTGCAACAACTGTAACTACTGTACTTAAAAGTCTATTGCCTATTTGCAAAGTATTTAAACTAAAGTAATTCATTCTGAGAAAGTATATTTTGTAATGTAATGTATAATGTAATTACAATGTATTTTAAAAAATAAAATATCTAAAAATAAATAGTTTAAAAAATGTACTAAATCAGTATCAAAAAAATAAATATAACAATTAATACATTTAAAAATTGTCATTTACAAAACCTTTGAAATTCACTGAAAAAAACCATAGGTTTCAGACATGTTATAGTTAGGAATTAGCATTTAAAAACCTTTGAAATTCACTGAAAAAACCATAGGTTTCAGGCACGTTATAGTTAGAAATTAGCATTTAAAAACCTTACAAATTCACTGAAAAAACCATAGGTTTTAGGGACAGTTATAGTTAGTTGGACATTGCACTCGTACAAAACCCGTGAAATTCCCCGTTATAGTTAGTTCAGGTAACTATAACTCGCGCCCCCGCAATGCACTGCTGATGACGTCACATATTACATCACTCATGACATGGTCAGTGACATCACTGATGACATCACTGATGACATCTCAAATGACATCACTGATGACATCACTGATGACATCATCCATGTGATAATTTGATGCATCTTCTCACACCCTAATATAACTTTTGATACACCCACTGTAAATTACAGACTGCCATTGTCAAAACCATAGACACTCCAACACCAATTACTATATACACACTCACTGATTCTTAGGTCTACACACACACATCTACTCACTCACCCGTACAGTCACTCATACTTATAGTCACTCAGTACAGGACTATTATATGCACTCATACACCTATATAAACACTCACACACCGCCACTCATCCATAGAGGTACTCACACACCTAGTCAGTCATGCAAAAAATTAAGCACACACCCATTTACTCACCTATACAGTTATACACACACCAGCTCACTTACTCATACAAATACTAGCACATTCTTACGCTCTTATACAATCTCTGATACAAGCACACACTCATCCATACAGTCACTCTCACAATCACACACTCTCGCTTATAGCTATTTATATACTCCAACACACATATATACTGCCTTTCACATACGTAGTTACTCACACATGTACCACTGGGACAAACATTCACTCACTAACACACTCTTACACACACTTACCCACCCATAGCAGTCCATCACAGATGCACTCTTGAAACCATCCACCCAGTGAATCACCCACTCACACATCTATGCACAGAGTCACACACACCCCACCCACACAAACACTCAGGCAGCCATACAGATACTCAGACAACCAATCAATAACCCATATAGACACTCATGTAGCTATTCACAAACCCATGCAGCCACTTACACAGCAACAGACAGACGGATACAGACATTCACCCAGTTTAGTCACTAACCCATGCATTCAGTAAGATACGTTTAATCACTCACTTATAGAGTTAGTCACTCACCTACTAAATCATCCATTCAGACACTTATACACCCACTCATTCTTCAATACGCCTTTCCCTATATATATTAAACATATTTAAACTTTACAGAAACACACAGTCACTGGATGATGTCATCAGTGATGTCATTTGAGATGTCATCAGTGATGTCATCAGTGATGTCACTGACCATGTCATGAGTGATGTAATATGTGACGTCATCAGTAGGGCATTGCGGGCGCGAGTTATAGTTAGCTGAACTAACTATAACGGGGAATTTCTCTGGTTTTATACGAGTGAAATGTCCAACTAACTATAACTTTCCCTAAAACCTATGGTTTTTTCAGTGAATTTCAAAGGTTTTTTAAATGCTAATTTCTAACTATAACATGTCTGAAACCTATGGTTTTTTCAGTGACTTTCAAAGGTTTTTTAAATGCTAATTTCTAACTATAACGTGCCTGAAACCTATGGTTTTTTAAGTGAATTTCAAAGGTTTTTTAAATGCTAGTTTCTAACTATGCCTACAGAGGTAGGACATGTGAAGAAAGAAGAAAAAACGCACAGAAAGAAGCAAAAGAAGTGCAGAAAGAAGCAACAGAAGTCCACAAAGACGAAGAAAAGTGCAGGAAGAAGCAAGACATGTGCAGAAAGAACCAACAGAGGAGCAGAAAGAGGTCTTGTTGCAAAATCATCCTGAGCCCACAACTTTTTCAGACGGGTACTGGTGGTAACTGAGTCTAACTAACAAGGCCTAGAGCCAGTGCTATGCTAAAAGACACTTAGAATACAGTGAAAACACCTACATACACTAGGGAACACTATGCGTTGGGGTACCCCTGTGATTAGCATGACCTCCTCTGTAAGGCCCTAGTACATAATAGGGCAGGGGGATTAAAACTACCTCTAAGTCAGAGGTGCAGAAATATGCTACTTTAACTAGTAGTCGCATTTGCAGAGTGGTGTAGAAAGGGTACTGGGCGTCCAACCAACGCTCAGGAATTCCGCTGCGTAGGACTTACAGGAGGTACCAGGAGGGATTCTTGGCCCCCAAACTCCCTCACGACAAAATTGGACATCATCCCCCATCCCGTAGTTTGCCACGAGGCACGTTTGCAGAGTGGCAGAGAAAGGGGGCCATGGCCTCCGAAGACGTCTTAGCAATCGCACTGTGTGGGACTTACTGGAGGTAACAAGAGGGGTAGTTGGCCCCCAAGGACATCCTTGGGGGCCAACTTCCCAAACTATTACCTCCAGTCAGTCCCACACAGCAGCACTGGTAAGTACTCGTACCAGGCCACGCCCACTTTGCCCACCACTCTACAAAGCGCTCCCTGGCGCGCTCTTGGATGGGGATTGAAGTCCCCTTCATTGCTGGGGGTCCTTTAGGGGCCAACTAGCCTACCTTTTACCTCCAGTAAGCCCCACGCAGTGGGATTGGTGAGAGGTAGACAAAGGCCACCCCCTTTCTCCACCACTCTGCAAACACGCCCCCTGACGCGTTGTAAGTTGGGGGATTAAGTCCCCTTGAATCCTGAGGGTCCCTGGGGTCCAACTAGCCCACCAGGTACCCCCAGTAAGCACCACAGAGTTGGATTGCAGAGAGGTGTAAAAAGGGGCGTGGCCTGGACCACCTCTCTGCAACGCAGGTCTGTGGCACTTACTGGAGGTACCTGGTGGGCTAGTTGGCCCCCAGGGGCCCTCAGGATTGAAGGGGAATTAATTCCCCAACTTAAAATGCGCCACAGGGCATGTTTGCACACATATCACCTCAGGCCCCACCCCCTCCCTTCACCACTGTGAAAACGCACCCCGTGGCGCGTTTTAAGTTGGGGGATAAAGTCCCCTTGAATCCTGAGGGTCCCTGGGGTCCAACTAGCCCACCAGGTACCTCCAGTAAGCGCCACAGAGCTGTGTTGCAGAGAGGTGTAAAAGGGCGTGGCCTGGACCACCTCTCTGCAACGCAGCCTCAGTGGCGCTTACTGGAGGTACCTGGTGGGCTAGTTGGCCCCCAGGTACCCCCAGTATTGAAGGGGAATTAATTCCCCGACTTAAAACGCGCCACAGGGCGCGTTTGCAGAGTGTTGCTGGGAGGGGGCGGGGCCTCCGGCACGATCGCATGTTTTTTTAAATTATTTTTTTGGGAAGAGAGGCTGTGTGGCCCCCCTTCTTTTTACTTTTTTTGGGCCCAGGGGACCCCATCCTCCAGGGCCTGACCCCCATTAAAAAAAATATATATATATTAACGGTAAGGGGGCCGCGTGGGCCCCCCTCCCGTGGCCAATTCCGGCCCCGGGGACCCCATCCCCCGGGGCATGGCCAAATATATATTTTTTTTTATGGAGGGGGGCTGCGTGGCCCCCTCCTGAGTCCTCTATTGGCCCCGGGACCCCATCCCCCGGGGCCGGCCTTTATTTTTTTGGGGGGAGGGGGCCGCGTGGCCCCCCTCCCGGGCCACTTCTAGCCCCGGGGACCCCATCCCCGGGGCAGGCTCTATCCGTTGGGGACCGTGGGGGAGCCCCAATGCCCCCACGGTCCCGGCCGGCTCCCCGCGTCCTGCGGGAGCCGGCATTGCTTTTCCACATGGGGAGCTGCTAACATGCAGCCCCCTTGTGGAAAAGCAATCTGCTTTGCTTCATTGAAGCGAGAGCAGGTTTCCTGCTCTCGCTTCAATGAAGCAAGCAGTTTGCAATGACAGGGCGGGAGCCGTGAGGCTCCCGCCCTGTCATTGTAGTAACAGCAGTGTCCCGTGGGTGGGCACCCTGGGACACTGAAGGAGCCGGCCCTGGGGGTGGTGGTCCCCAGGGCCATCACGGGCTCCAGGAGGGGGCCGCGCGGCCCCCTCCCACCTATTGCACAGCCCCGGGAGGTGGTGGTCCTCGGGCTTGGGGGTCCGTTACGGACCCCTGAATTTGAATATTAGTGCCCCGGGGAGGTGGCGGTTCCCAGGGCATGTGGGGGGGCTCGAGCCCCCCCACACAGGTCTTTGTTTTAAAAAAAAAAAGACCTGGGGGGTGGCGGTCCCCGGGGCAGCGGGGGGGCCGTGTGCCCCCCGCAAATGTTTATGGAAAGCCCAGGGGGGTAGCAGTCCCCGGGGCTGCGAGGGCCTCCCTGGGCCCCCGCAATTACATTATTGAATGCCCCCGGGACTTGGCCCACCCGGGGGCTAAATAATAACGAAGCGAGGGAGACCGCGCTTCGGTTTTTTAAAACTTTTCGGCCGATATTCGCGCTGGGTGCGCAAATCTCACCCATTGTTTTAAAAAAAAATGCTTTTTTGGGCCCTGGATGTCCTTGTGGGACCCCCTGAGCAGGCCTAGGGGGTCAGGGTGTTTCTACCCTGCCCCCTTTTCTTTTTTTTCACCTTTCTTTCCCTGTTTTCTTGTGCCTCGGTTCTACCGAGACACAAGATGGCTGCCAACACTTCCTGGTTTGGAGTGTTGACAGCCAATTAGAATAAAGCGCGTGGTCGGGAGGGTGCGCGGATCCACCGCGCCTCTACATATCGAAACTTTTATTTTTTGATTTTCTCAGCAACTACTGAACGGATTTACTCCATTTAAAAAAAAGATCTCTTTCTGAACCAAGGGCTACCTTTTTGCCAAATTTGGTATAAATCTGTTTAGCAGTTTCAGCTGTAACCGTGTCTAAAGTTTCCTATGGGAACTTGATTTTCCGACCTCTATTTTTAAATTTCTCAGGAACTACTGAACGGATTTACTCCATTTAAAAAAAGGTCTCTTTCTGAAACAAGGGCTACCTTTTTCCCAAATTTGGTGTAATTCCGTTCAGCAGTTCGATCTGTAGCCGTGTCTAAAGTTTCCTATGGGAATTAACATGGAGAAAACACGTTTTGGGACCCCCTTTTTTCTCAGCCCCGGCTTGCCGAATCACCCTGAAACTTTCAAGACAGGAGCTGACCGGAGCGGGCTACGAGTTTTGAAGATTTCGCGAAGATTCATCAACCGGCGCCAAAGATATTGAGAAAACAAAAAATGAGTTTCCTATGGAAACTAGGTCCTAACTATAACTACCTACTGGCGACCGCCAGTAGGTAATATATATATATATATATATATATATATCAGCATGTGAATCTCAAAGTATCCAGCCACAGCGGCGCAACACGAGGGCACAGACTCCAAGGCAGTGATGATGGCAAAGTGTCTTTATTTAAGTATCAATGTCCAAAATGACGCGTTTCGGCCGCCAGACATGCAGCCTTGTTCACATAGTGCACTGAATGTGAAAGGGTGCTTTATATACATAGGTGGTGAGTAGTAGTCTTTTTACAGTGTTTAACATTTTACCACATGAGTTGGCACTTTTACTACAGTAAGCTACTTTACTGTAGTGATAGTTTACTGCTGCAGGTGAGTCAGCAGTTAACCAGGCACTGTGCAGTATATCTACATGGAGATAGAAGACATCTGTAACGCTTGTGTGTGTGGGAAGGTATGAGCGTTAAAACGGCTGTGCATGTTGCAGAAGTTGCCTGTCTATGTGTTTTGTGGCGCCACTGCGTTCGCGATAAGGTTTCATGAGTCCTAAAACCGTGGAAATACGAGGCAAATGCGAAGATCACGGTAAGTGACCCGTGTGTGAATGGAGTGTCACAATGGTCTGGCGTGATCTAACTCAAAGAGGCTGAGTATAATTGGGCAGGTTAACTATTGCCAAGTGTACATTCATGTATTAGAGTATATCTGTTGCCGGGTGATCTGTCATACCTCAGTGAGTTATGCCGTTTGCGCTATATTTAATTAATATAAATTAAATTTAAGTTTAAAAAGCGCCGCGAGAAAATATATATATATATGCCAGCCATAATATGTTTCTTACCGCTTGGTGCCAGGTGTGGAAAAAAATGTTAAAAAGTCAACTGGTACTATTCATACGTGGGTGCTAATAGTGTGTAATGTGAAAGGGAGGGAGTGTTGGGTTAAAAGAGTGAGACTATGTGTGAATACTAATTGGCAAAATTGGGCGGAGCAGTATGGTCCAATGTGTTAACTTGGTATTCACACACAGGGTATATGTGTAATCAAGAAACTAAAATTATTTCAATTATTAACAAAGTCCACTTAACACAATCACGCGTGGCTTTTCATAGTAGTAGATTACAAGTGACATGCTCAAATTAAAGTATATTAAGTCATATGCATACAAAACATAAGTTAATCAGTGTACTGAAAAAGAAGTTAGGTTATACAAAATTCATGGCACAAATGCACAAATAGTACAGGGTATCAGAGATGGGAGCCAAGGTTACAGACAGATGTGGTTCTGATTTATCTGAGATGTTTTAAATGGGTTCATGAATTTAGTTTGTTAGAATGGACACCAAAGGCCTAAATGCTATTAGATGATATGGGATGTTTTAGTTTAAACATCATATGTGACTCCGTTTTATAGGAAGTTGTGCATATCCTCACTGATGTTCAGTCCTGCGGGGCACTTAGTATTAAATTCAATGATGTATTTGCTCTCTAGTTGTCGCAGGAGCTTCTCCCGGTTGCCACCCCTCATAAGTGCTGGTATGCAATCAATCACTGAGTAATGTAGATGGTTAAGGTTGTTACTATGCTTTTCCTTGAAATGTCTCGCTACAGGGTATGCTGAGTCATTATTGACTATGGCCCTGAGATGTTGTAGGATGCGTTGGTGTACTGGTAGCTTAGTGCTGCCAATGTACCAAAGGTTGCATGAACAGACAAGCAGATAGATAGCAAACTCAGTCTTACATGTGAGGCGATGTTTAATGATGAGGGGATTCTGTCTGAAAGCTGAATCAACTTGGGTAATGTTTTTACCAAATTTGCAAGCCTGGCAGCTATTGCATTTAACAAATCCTTTGGTATCTGTCAGCCAGTTACCTTTCGATATGACCTCTGGACTATTTCTCACCAGGGCATCGTGCATTGAGAATGCACGCTTGTAAGTAATATCAGGCTGGTTTGTCACTATTGAGCCTAGGATGGGATCTGATCTAATGATGCCCCAGTGTTTATTAATGACTGATCTGATGTTACGGGCTTCTGTGTTGAATGTTGTAATGAGCCTGGTAGTGATGCTTTGTTTCTGCTCTAGAATGGGGATATTAGTGTCAACTTCCCAACCTACTGTAAGGAGGTCTTCCCTAGGAATTAAGTTGGCTCTATTCATGGCTTTTCTGATGTTGGCTCTGGCGTAACCTCTAGCTCTAAAGCGTTGGAATGCATCTTCCTGACAATGTGTTAGATCAGTGGGTGAGCTACAGATCCTACGCAGGCGTAGCATTTCTCCGTAGGGGATGCTCGCAATCAGGTGTTTAGGGTAAAAACTGGTGGCATGAAGTGTTGAGTTTCCTGCCGTTGGCTTCCTATGTAGTTTAGAGTTCAGTTTGCCACCTCCCACAAATAACTCTACATCAAGGAATTCAATAGATGTTTTACTGATGTTGGCATTGAATTCAAGGTTGAGGGTGTTTGAATTGATTGTTTCAATAAACGCTTTTGCACTGATGGTGTCCCCCTTCCATATGACGAAGATATCATCTATAAACCTTAACAGGTGATTACATTGTTATTCCAGGTTTCGTGCAGGTGTCCCCTCAGAGTCTGCTCCTCCCAAGCTCCTACATGTAGACAAGCGTAGCTCGGCGAAAAGCATGCTCCCATGGCCACTCCCCTTAATTGATGGTACACTTTTTTGTTGAATAGGAAGTAGTTGTGGAACAAACACCATTCAATGAGGAAGAGCAAGAATTAATTGTGTTTATAGCAGTTTATCGGTTTTTTATCCAGAAAGTGCTTGCATGCTGCGATACCATCACTGTGGCTGATGCTTGTATAAAGCGAGGTGATGTCGAGCGACATGAGCAGATAGTCATTGCACCATGGGATATCTTTGATTTTCAATAAAAAGTCACTTGTGTCTCTAAGGTACGTTGGTAGGCTTGAGACCATATCTTGTAGGAAGTAGTCAATATATCTGGAGATGTTTTCGCACATATTCTTTTTGGCCGAGATGATGGGACGCCCAGGTATGGGATCTGAGTTCTTGTGTACTTTGGGTAAGAAGTACAGGATCGGGAGCACCGGGGAATCTGTGTTTAGGAAAGAAAATTCATCTTTACTGATAATCCCTTGCGCTCTGTAGGAGTTGAGGTGCTTTCTTAGATCTTTATTGCTTGTGGCTATTTCTTTATGGCTTGAAGTTTTGTAACACTGTTGGTTTGTAAGATGCCTGTCAGCTTCTGCGAGGTACAAATGTTGTGGCCACAGGACAATATTACCTCCCTTGTCCGCTTTATTGATGATCACTTCATTCTCTTTTTGCAGTTTTCTCATAAGGTTGTGATAACCTTGATTAATCTCTGGGCGGGTGTTTCTGTGTCGCTTGCGTTTCTTCCTGAGATGCAAGGGTTTTAATTCATCAGTGATGACGTCACTGAAAATGTCAATCGCATCTCTTGGCATCATTGGTGTAAAGGTAGAGTGAGGTTTGAAAGGACTTGGTACTCTCACGGTATCTGTAATGCTTACATCGCTGGAGCTTTGTTGCTTTGTTGAGGGCTTAATGGGGCCAGCAGAGCCATCAGAGGAGGAGCGTTCCTGCTGAGAGGCACCTCCAGCTCCTGCACCCACCACGGACGACCTCGTCTGCATCTCACTCTTGCCCCTGGATGCTGATGATCATGTAAGACATAATGAAAGAGACAAAATCAATGATTGGTGTTAAATATTAAATCACTCGAAAAAGATTATTTAGCAGGAAACGGCAATTGCAATAACATTGACCATCATACAAACAATCCTATTACTGAATCCTACACCTACCTAACCTGTGTATTCCAAAGACTTTGGAATGAATTGCAAAAAAATTATATTTGCTCTAAGTTCCGATCTCATTCCCAAATCACAATCTTCTCAACCGCCTTTGACGGGCTAATAATTCTGCATTTAGTCTTATGCATAGATGGACGCATGCATATTGCATACACCAAATTGGTTGGTTGCTGCTACTTGCTAGTCACTATACGAACTTAAAAAAAAAGTTTCTATTAAGTGAGAGTATGCAGGCCGCTAAATTATTACTAACGCTACTAAGTAAGTAAGTAAGTAAGTAACTAACTACCACTATCTTAATGACATAACAAAGGAAAGGAGTCTCTCTAGTCTGCATTACCTAACTTAAGTTCTTATATAATCTGCCCAAGTGAGCGCAAAGTTGCAAACAAAAGTACGATTAGGTAGCGCGGAGCATGAGCACCTGTCTAGAATAACGATCACGTGGCATAATATAAGATTTTTAAACATAACTTACCTGAATGTGAGCAGCAGCATTCTTGCTATTAGGGAAAAAAATAATATTCACAATATAACATAGATAGAACACACAATAATAATTATAAATAGCTACTCACCATGCCCGCGACCTCAACACCTTGCAGGTCCAGCAGGTCCTGCTCTCGGTCCAGGATATCGGACCACCAGTGCGTCAGTTGGTTATGGGTGCACCGGACCCTTGAGCAGCAATACACTGCCTGGCGCACCCTCGCCCACTGTTGATGACATTCCAAAATCCCGGACCCGGACCCAGGCCCGCCGCCTGCTGCCAGGGTGGAGGGGAGGTGGTGCTGCACAAAAAAACCAAGCACTGCCACATCCGAAAACAAGGCCCGGAGCTGCACCCCTGCAGTGCGCCACCTTCCGCAAGGAAGGCAGCTCCTCTTTGCCCGGGTCACGCTCTCTGCCATGATGCTGGGGGGTGTGGGGGGCAAAAAAGGAATTGTAGAAAGTAAAAAATTAAGGGAGGAGAAGAAGAAAGGAAATACAAATATTAGAAAGCAAGTAATATAGAAACACAGTACAAAACGCACTAACAACACACAATAAGTAGAAAACAACACAAAATATACACTTAAGAAGACACAGGGAAGATAATAAATAAAAAATATCAGAAAGAAGGATTGAAAAGATTAAGGCAGGATTGAGAAGTAGGCCCCAGCACCATAGCATAGAGAAGAAAACAAGATGGCCGCACCCATGTGTGACCGCGTGGTGCAGTTCGCGCAATATTTTCCCCTGAACACGCAATCTATGTTGCCGTACGGCCGAAACGTCACGCAAACAGGTGGAACAAGCAACTCCTCCCGCTGCGGAACTCCGCGTAGCGCAGCAGAGTTTTTTACTGCTTCGCGGAGTTCCGCGTAGAGCTGCTACGCTAACTCTACCCAGGCTTAGTCCAGAGTTCGACCGTTCCGTGACCCCCCTCTAACCCTCCCGAATCCAACTCTGACGCCATGTAGAATATAAATGCTGTATACACCACAGCAGGCCTAATATATCTAACTGCAGGTACTGCATGTTGCAAGTTGTAAGGTACCAGAGTACTGCTGTGAGACTGTTCACAGTATTTTCTGAAATGTAAAAGTGTCAATAAACGCTAAAGCTTTCCCCAGAAAAGTGGCAGTGCAGTACTACTGCCACTTTTCTGAGGAAAGATTTAGTGTTTGTTGACACATTTACATTTCAGAAAATACCGTGAACAGTCTCACAGCAGTACTCTGGTGAGCCCACAGTACCCATTACCACCAAGAACAAAATAGTCTTGTTTCAAAGTTAGTAAACCCGGTTTCCTCAGGAACTGTTCTTGGTTTGTAGAATGATGAGTTTGTCTTGTGTGTTTGTTTTCACAGGCCTCCACTGGTGTGCCTCAGAGTGCCTCTGGGGTGGCCGTTGCGAATGTGATGAGCATTCACAAATCGTAAACTTTGTATTTAGAAACAATGCAAATGTTTTTTCCACACTTAATTCGCACTTAACTTTGGTGGTATAAACGGGGCAGACTGGGTGTGATAATTTACAAATTATAAGCCTGAACATATTGTAAGAAAGTGGGTTTCTTTTTCAGTAACCTCCCCACTTTTTGCCAGATTTCTTATGCACTTTGACTGAGTGTGCCCTGGGTCTCAGCCACTTAGGTTCCCAGGGCCTGTGTTCTCTCCCTAACCTGTACCATTGTTTCCACAATTGGCACAACTCCGGCCTACCTGAAAGTCCCTTGTAAGGGGTAACTGTGGTACCAAGGGCATGGTAGGCAAGGAAAGGCCTCTGAGGGCTGCAGCATGTATTATGCCACCCTCAGGGACTTCTCACCACAAACATGCACCACTGCCATTGCAGCCTGTGTGTTGTAGTGCAGCTAAAAGTGAAGCGTCGACATGGCACACATCCATGTGTGCCATGCCTGCCCAGCACTGCATGAGGCCTAGGCAAGTCACCCTTAAGGCAGGGTACCCTAAACCTCATGCTAGGACCTATCTGCATGAGCAGACAGGTCCCTATAATATCTAAGGCCATTCTTAGATATAATACATGCCCAGTAAAGCCATCCTGAATATATGGTCTGGAAACTGGTCATTATGAGTTTCCTAGCACCATGATGGCTTTACTGAATCCTGGGATGTTTGGTATCCAACATCTCAGAAAAATAAACCTGCACTGATTCCAGTGTCAGATTTATTATTCCCTGCACTCAGAGGTCCCTGAGGGGACCCCTGAACCAAACCAACCACTGGTGGGTTTCTGACTGGTGAACACCGGCCTGCCACCACGAGACAAGTTTCTGGACCCCTAGAGTGGGAGCCTTTGCTCCCTAGGCTCAGAAACAAAGCCTTTCGTGGGCGGAGGTGCTCACACCTCCCCCAGGTCAGGAAGAGTAATCTGTGGCAGGGGAGTATCAAAGGTCTTGCCACCTTTGCACAGGGGCCCCAAGCCTCTCTGGCTATCAGGAGCAGGCCCCCTTCCTGTCTCAGGACAGCCCAGAAGGTATGCCCACCTCTGCCAACCCCATCCCTTAGGTGGGGAGGCGGGGTGAAGCCCATTGTTCAGTGCCCACCATCTTGGAGATGGCAGGCACCTTCCAATCAGGGTTAAGCATAGTGCCCACTCCCCATTCCCCCACATGGGGTGAGCCCCCTAAGGGTGTAGTCACCCTAAGGTCAGTAGCCCATTGGCTACTGACCACGAGACCCCTAAAACACCCCCTAAATACAGTATTTAGGGGGCAGCCCTGAACCCAGACTAGAGATTCGACTCAACAAGAAGAAGAAGCACTGAAGAGCCATGCTGCAGAGAAGAGGACGAGGACAGCTGCTCTTGCCGCAGCCCTACCAGCCTGTCTCCTGCTTCGGAACCCCTGCAAGCTGAAACTGAAACTGCAGCCAGCAGCCTCCAAAAATCCCGGGGACCTGCCCTGCCTTCCATAAAGACTCCAATCTCCCGTGCACACTGGAACTGTCCAACAACAACCCAAGCCAGGACTCCAGATCCTGCTGGAACTGCGAGTCCTCACCACTCTGCACCCAACGTCCATGGCCCGAGCCCGAGTGGCCTATCACCCCAGCGAGGTCCCCTAGCGATCCTGACCTGGGATCCAGCATTGGATGACCTCCTCCAACCTTCTCCTTGATGCCTGCAGCCTCATCCTGGAGGGTCCCCCCAACCACAGCCGGAACCGGTGAAAAGAACCCCAAGCGAAAAGACACCCCTCCACCTGCAGCCCCTGAGTTGTGAGGTGCCTTAATGATGGTGTCCTGGTGTCCAGCTACTCTCCAACTTCATCCTCCAGTCGTTGGTTCCCTTCTTTCAGTCTTCTGGTTCCAGCCTGCAGTCTTTTTCCTTGACTGTCAGTCTCCATAGGAACGCATTGGGCTCTTGACACCGTTTAAGCACCCTGCACCCGGCCACCCCTGTGCCGCTGGTGGTGTGGGTTTGGTGCTGACCTGGGACCCCCTTTTCGCTCACCTTAACCCCAGGATCTTGCCTCCAAAGACTGTGTGGCTTGTCCGTGAACAGCCCCCAACCGAGTTGCCCCCTAGCCCTATTGACTAACATGGGCACCCTGCACTCTGCACCCGGCCGCCCAAGTGCCGCAGGTGGTGCACCTCGAGTGCTGAACTGAACCTTGGGGAACCTTGGTTCTACCCCCCAAAACTCAGTCACCAAAATCGTTTACTTACCAGTACTGTTAACAGTGCTTTTTCCTCCATAGGATTGCATGGTGGGTTTTTCTCTAAAAACGTTGTGTTGATCCTGTCTTGTGCTGCAACAAAGTAACTTAGAGTCTTCCAATGGGTTAACCTGCTTGCTAATGTACTACAATAACCAAACTGTGTAATCAGTTTGTTTTGTGCAAAAGTAGAAAAGTAACTACAGAGTAATCTAAAGTAATTAAAAGTATTCTAAATAGATTACAACCCATTCTTCCTACTGTAAAGTAACTTTTATGCTTCTACAAAACCAGTACACACTGTATCTTGCAAAATATCATAGTATTTAAAGTATAACTTACCTGCTACTGAGTAAATCTTGGTTCTAGTAAGAAAAAAAACAAAGTAACAACTTTTTATACAAACAATTGATCTGATTCAGTCTTTGAGTGGGTGACATTAATTCTTGCCTGAGTGTGTACAATAAATGCCTAATACTACCCTATGATAAGCCTGACTGCTTACCCACACTACCACAAAAGAGACTAAGGTATTATCAACTTTAGCCTCTGCTATACCTCTGAGGATCCACTGGACTCTGTGCCCACCATACCTTACTTTGGTATAATATATACAGAGCCAGCTTCCTAAACTTGTGCTGTGCACGTGCTTAAGTGACATTTGTACTGACAAGCTATTTTATCCTGTAAATCAGGATCCCCTTTTGATCCCTGTCCTCCATCCATCCTTCATCCAATGGTAGACACCCCTAAATCCAGTGATCAACAACATTTTAAATTCCTTGTTGTCCACTGCAGAGGTCCCTACAGATTGGAAACTTGCAGCTGTTAAACACCGTCAGAAAAAACAATTGGCAGACACTTCAACTCTTTCTAATCTTCGACCCATTTCATTACCTTCCGTTCTTGGAAAAAGTATTGAAAAACTGGCAAATTGCCAATTAATGGCACTTTTGGAAGAAGCCAATATTTTCCATCCTCAGCAGTCTGGCTCCTGTCCTAAATATTCTACGGAGTCAGCTCTGCTTCAAGTTGCAGATACTCTAAAGTTAGCCTTAGATACTGGAAAATTGCTGTGCTGATCCAATTAGATCTATCAGACACATTTGATACCATTTCTCACAATATCTTATTGCAGGGTATCAAAAATTGTGGCATTTCTCATCTTGATTTAGCTTGGTTGGAATCCTTCCGTACAGGTCACAGGCAAACAGTGGTACTAGGACCTTTTTCTATCCCCCGAAAAAACTGTTACTTTGGGAGTGCCAGAGGGCTCCTCGCTCAGCCCTGCATTGTTTAACATATACATGGCCTCCTTCATTTCGTTGACCTCCTCTTTTGGAATTTAAACTACTTTATATTCTGACGATACACAGCTTATCATGGCCTTGGATAAAGTATCTAATGGTTCTGAGATGAATTTTAAACATTGTTTAACAGAGGTTATTCGTGGATGCTATCTAACCACCTAAAATGTAACACCGATAAGACGGAGGTCATGCTTCTAGGAAAGGATAACTCCTTTGATCCCACACTATGGTGGCCTAATTCTGCACCCCATCTGCCTAACACCGTTGAGGTAGTAAAAAACCTTGACGTAAAATTTGATGACTCCTTATCTTTCCGCCCACAAGCTCTGGCAGTGGCAGGGATGTGCTTTAACTTAATAAAATCACTGAAAACATTCTTTGATTATCTTCATCTTTCAGCAAGAAAGACAGTAGTTTTGCATTAATTACGTCCAGATTGGACTACTGCAATAGTCTATATGCAGGTACCACAAAACAAACTCTTCGGGAGCTGCAGGTAGTACAACATGCACCTGCTAGGCTGGTGCTGAAATTGCCACATCTTTCTTCGGCCTCAGCAACCTCTCAAAACCCACCATTGGCTGCCAATACACAAGAGGGTCCTGTTCAAAATTCTTCTGCGCACCTTCAGAGCTTACAGAGCTCTGAAGTCAGAGTAGGACTAAAGCATCTAATCGCCAGATTTACTCATTACACTACCTTTTGGACTCTGAGATCATCATCTGCTAATCTTCTTAAACCCCTGACTTTAAGGCTCAAGACCAAAGAGGGCAGATCCTTTGCTGTTTTGGGGACTAAGGCTTGGAATCATCTTCCCACTCAATCGAGATTCATTGATTTTAAATTATTTTTCAGGAAACTACTGAAGACCTGGATCTTCGCGGCCTCTGACTCATGCACTTATTCGATGATTCCTTGTAAGGCCTTATCTTGATGTTATGATTCCCTGTCTTTTTACCGCTTAGTACCTGGATGCTCCTTTGGGAGTGACAGCTGAGCTCTATAAATACTAGATTCATTTATTCACTTGCAAGTTAACCATGACCCTATACCAGTTGCTTATCCAATGGTGACACTATGCCAGTTTGAATGCTTGTTTGCGGAGAATCCCAGGCCTATCCAGGAACAATACATGGACATGTATTCCTTTCAGAGGGGCCTCTTGAGCATGGTGGGTGTTAATTAAGGCCATTCAAGGGGCTTGTTTATGGTGCAGAGGGCTATTTGTAAAAGGCCTCTGTAATGTAAACCAATTAAAAAGGAAACAGTGAAGATGGTTGTTTTCAAGATGGAGTGCAGATGAACTGAGGAGTGGTTATTGTGCTCAAAACCTCACAGTTCCTTCTCTGCGTCAATGTTTTTGTGGGGACGACAACCGAGCCTGCCTCATGTTCATACACTTACAACCTACAAATGGTGAAGTCAGACAATCCTCAGAATAATGTGCGTCACATGCTTAACTCACTTAACTAATGGAGGATTGTATTTGGGTGACATTACCTGCAGCTGAGCTTTCTCAAAAGTCAGATGCCCGTGTTTAAAAATCACTTTCAATCACTTCTGTCTTACTTGACCAATTACTTGCTACATCACTCACACAAGTTACAATGAAATGGCAGCAGTCGGGCTGGCACAAACACTGACATGAAATCGATCTCACAAACATTTAAGACTTTGTCTTTAAGTTAACACATTGGTTTCTTGTGTGCTTAACTATGTTGCTTCTTTTGTCTGTGTGACACACACCACCATTGAAACTTCTCTTGACAACACAGTGTTCAATGGGCACCTACTGTGTCAGCAGTCACACAATCAGTTACAAAATTGTGGCACTGCCACTTCACCAAGAGGAGGAGGTTCAGGTTACCTGAAATCAGATTCCTCTGGAAAAAATGTTGTTTTCAAATGCAAACAAGAGGGGATGTTTCTTTCCTGTCCTGCTTCTATGTCTTTATCATTAAATGTCTTTATTAACATCATAACAAGACTGTAAGAAGAAAATGTCAGACAGATGCACTACAGTGAGTAGACTGACAAGTCAACTGTGTTTGCAGGTAAAATAATTAAAAACCTATCTTGTTGCCCTGTAAAATTTGCACAGTACAGTAACTAAACAATTTTAATTCTGTAAAATATTGCGCATTTTTCATATGTTTAAATATTTAAAGTCTACACTATCAGATTTGCTTTATAAACCGTCTTGCTTTATCAAATTTGCTTTAAAAAAACACGATTTTCCCACTCTTTTTTTCAACATTTTCTCGGGGGAAAACCTCCTAATGGCAGTCATGCTCACTCGCTTCACTCGCTTGCGAAACAACACTCATCAACAACTTTTATGCCTCACCACTTTCAAATGTCACCAGCCACCTCTGTCTAATAATGATTCGCTTTAATCTACACCGACTGTTATTCCCAAGGAGTTGGGCTTAGGCACTTCTTAGTCACTGATGACCTCCTGACAACATCCAAAGCAAAATCTAAATGGTTCCATAGCCGTTCAATATCTTTTATTCTTGACCAAAATGTACTATCTGTTATTTTCCTTTTATAGAAAGTAAACAGACACATGTTCCACACTTGCAGTATTGGAGTGCTTTTTCAAGATGACATCATTTAGGTTGAGAGCTTCTTATTGCCATGTTAATTACATTTATGTTTTACAATTTCTGTATATTTTATTCTTTCCCTTCCACCTAAGAAGGTGGGGGCATATCTACAAGGGCTTTATCTCTGTTTTTCTGGCTTTAAAAGCCAGAAAAACGGAGCTAAAGCTATCGCCCTATCAACAAGAGGGTGTTGACATGCATAATCGCATGTTAGCACCCTTTTCCGACGCCTCCCTTTGCATCTCTAATGAGATGCAAAGTGGGCATCACTGAGCATACCCGGATGGACTGCCTTGCAAATATCGCCGATGTTCACATCGCGATATTTACAAGGCAGCCCATAGATTTCAGCAGACGTTAGATTTTGGCGAAAACGGCCGTTTCGCCCAAAATCTAACGTCTGCTGAAATCCTGACTTACCTATGTTAGACATAGGGGTGGATTATGCTGATACGACCACAGGGTCGTATCAGCAGGTACTCGCCGCTTTGCAGGGAACATCGCTGGAATACCAGCGATGTTCCCTGCAAAACGGCGATACCTCGCTATCTCTGGAATTTTTATCGCCCTGGGGAAAGGCGTTGTTAATAACGCGCTACCAGGGCGATAAATACCAGAGATAGCCTGCATGAGGGAATTTGTCGCTCAGCACGGCCAGCGATAATTATCGCTGGCCGTTGTTAATATGCCCCGTGGTTGTTAGAACTGGGATTCCGGGTTTGCTGAGGTATGCACCCAGGCCAGGCAGCAACCACCACTCTAGATGCACACTAAGTAACACAATGAATATACCACAAAAAGACTTCACACAGGTGTAGAAAATTAGAGAATATTTATCTGTGTAAAACAAGATCACAATGACAAAAATCCAATTAGTAGAAGTTGAGATATGAATTTTTAAATATTAAAAGCAAAAAGAGTGCTTAGAAGTCACTAGCGGGCAAAAGGTTACTTGAGGTCATGAGGGAATGGTGCAAATCCAAAGTTTAGGCCGACCGTGATGGACGGCAAGCTGGCTACAGGACCCATGCAGGGCCCACTGAGAAAGTACCTTGGATGGAGCAAAGCGTTGATGCTGAGGGCTCGATGCATCGATCTTTTCCACGTAGTTGGGTCACTGCTTCGTCGTCGAGTTTTGCTGAGGTGAAGGCAAAGCATTGTCATTGAGCTGTGCAGAGCATCATAGCTAGGCCGCACAGGCTGTAGAACCGCTGTCATCGAACAGCCTCTGCTTCGAAGGGCGATGTGTCGGTTCCAATCAGAGCAAAGGTGATGATAAGTTGGGTTTGTAGCAAAACAGCTCCAGAACCCACTTCTGAGGCCCAGAACTTAGAGAGGGTACCTCAGGCAAGGGTATGACTCACAGGTGACAGAGTACAGCAGCACCAGCAGGATTGCAGGAAGTTTTTTATGTCCCTTAGACTTCAGTAAAAAGGGGGCAAGCACTTGGAGATCAAGAGCCAAGCTCTCCTTCAGCAGAGTCTGGGGGGAGCAGGCAGCAGGGCAATAAGCAGAAAAGCAGCCCTTCCAGAAAAGCAGTCCAGTTGAATCCTTTAAGTAGCCATGCAGTCGTTCTGACAAAGGTTCAGTTTAAGATCCAGAAATGTCTGATTTTAGGGGATCAGAGATCCAGTACTTATACCCAAAAGTGCCTTTGATGTAGGGGGTGTCTTCAAAGCAGCTCTCTGAAGTGGACAAGGATTCCTTTCAACCCAGTCCTATCTGCCAGACTATCTGTGGGTGGGTACATCAGTGCTTTGTGTGTGGACAGGACATTACCTATTGAAGAGAAAGTGTCAGTCCCTCCCATTCCCACCTGCCCAGGAAGACCCATCAGAATGCAAATGAATGCAGATTAGTGCTCAGAATGCAGATGAGCATCACCTTCCTGTGTTTGTGGCTGCCTAGAGGAAATGCACAAAATGTAGCTGTCACCAACCCCAGGTGTGCATTGGATAGAGGCTCTCAGGCACATAAAGCAGTAAGTGCTGAGAAATGTCCACTTTTTAAAAGTGGCATTTCTAAAACAGTAATGTTAAATCCAACTTCAACAATAAGGAAGATTTCTCATTACTATACCAAAGATAGGAAACATGAAAAAGCTACTCATCTCTGATCAGGAATTGCAGCTTAAAAGTGTATTAAGGAATTCCCAATGCTAGCCTATGAGAGGGTTAGGCATCACATTTTTGACAAACGAAATAGGCTGTGTGTCACTATTAGGACATGCAAAACATAAAAATACATGTCCTACCTTTTACTTACTTGGCCGCTGCCCTTAGGGTTACTTAAGCCCTACCTTAGGTGTGACATATATGTAATAAAAGGGGAGTTTGAGGCCTGGCAAATAGTTTTAAATGGCAAGTCAAAGTGGCAGTAAACTGCACACACAGGCACTGCTGTGGCAGCCCTGAGACAGATTTGAAAGGCTACTTCTGTGGGTGGCAAAATCAGTGCTGCTGCCAACTAGTAGGATTTGAACTACAGGCATTGGGTATATGGTACACCACTTTACAAGGGACTTAACAGTACAACAAATATGCCAATCAGGTACATACCAAGGTCATCATGTTTTAGGGGAGAAGCACATGCACTTTAGCACTAGTTAGCAGTGGTAAAGTTCTCAAAGTCCTAAGGCCAACAAAAAGAATGTGCAAAAATGGGAGGCAAAAGGCAAAAGGTCTGGGAAAAGACCACGCGTAGTATGACAGGTCTAACACTGGTCAAAGAGAGGAAACATTGGTCAAAGAGAGGACATTCACAAACCAACATTTTGCTTGTTCCTATGTCCTAGTGAAGATCAAAATAGCGAGATGGCGGCCATGTTGGTGTTGCTGGTTCAGAGTTCAGTCCAGCAATTCAGCATACAATTTTGTTTTTCAAAAACAAACACCTACAGTGGGGTTTTGTTGCTGGCCCAGAGGTGCAGGAAGTTTTCCCACTGTGTGTGCTTGTTTTTCTTGTACTGGTCCACCATGCCTCACATGGTGGACGCAAGCAGAGAAAATGTGCATTGTGAGCAAATGAGCTACATTTCTAAAACCTTTATTTTATTGAAATCTTGCTGCAGCCATAAACATTTGTGACAATGCATAATATTTAAGGTTATTTTGTAAAATACATTTTACTTGTTTACATTTTGGCATTAACATATGACGATATTCAACTGGGGAGCATTATAATCTGATTTTAGTTATATCATGATTGGCAATGATATTATACAATTACTTTTGTTCATCTTCCAGCCCACTATAAATTCTCAGATACATGTTACTTGCAATATTTATATTGCAGGCCCAATGCTGCTACTTTATTTTGCATGATTGATTTTAAAGCTCATGCAAGTATACTGATTAATTAGTAAATTTTTATATATTCTATCCATGTACTTGTCATGTATATTCGATGTGTGAAGATGGGAGGACAGGGTATAAGGTTGAAGAGGGGGTCGTAAGTGCAGCTTCTACAACACTACACTTGCCCTGTAGTTAATCCTCGATTTTTAATTCCATCCCTAGATTTGTCTGAGTTCGGGCCCAGCTTGCCAGTTGATAATATTTGAACCTGGATAAACTATAGTTCATGCTATGCCATAAGGAGCCCCTTGATACCAGAGCACCTTGCTCAACAAGGTGGCCCCACTTTACCAGTCCTGCAGCTAGTAATGGGGTCGTCGGGCTACCTTTCAGACATGGTGGGGTACCTGGGGATCTCCAAATTGGGGATCTACTGCTATAATATGGAATGCCCAGAGTTCTCTTTATTTGGATCCATACTTTACATGCAGCAATTAAAATTTGGAATTTTATCTATTTGAAAAATTTAGGATGACCAAATTTAAATAGGAAATATTTGCCTTCCTCTGATAAGTTTTTTGTTAATGCCCTTAAACGTATCTGCATATCCTGGAAGTCCATCAATAGTCGTCTTGCGTTTTAAAAAAAAAAGCCCAATAATAAAGCTGAAAATTTGGGAGAGTATTTCACCATCCACCTTTTTTTTCCGAAGTTTTTTCCATGCAATTCTTACGCTCTTGCTCCTCCAAATAAAGCTGCTCAGATATATCTAGGGATGGAATCAAAAATCAAGGATGAACTACAAAACAACCAGACATATAGGAAAGAAGTTTCTAAGTGGTACTGGACCCTGGTACAGGTGGAGAATGGACCACAGACTTTGCCGGAGGAGATTTGGAAGATGGACATGCCAGATTGCGACATCTTACACTTATGGCAAGTATCCATGTCTACACTTTGGTTGTAGTAAAGTCTGCACCACTCAGGAGGAACCATTTATTTACACTATACAGGGCATACTGGTCCCCAAAGAAGCTCCCAAAGATGGGTGGCAGTAAGAAGAGATGCTGTCCGAAGTGTACATTGGAGAATGTGGATGACGTGCACCTCTTCTGGCAATGTCCAGCTATTCAGCCCTTCTGGCAAGAAGTGGGTGATGTATTGAACAAAATTCTGGGACTCAATATGGAGCTGAGCTTACCGCTAATTATTTTTGGGCTATTGACCGGGGAAGAGGCTCTTTTGGGGAAGATTAGATCCCACCTAGTTTTTATACTAATAGCTATTTCACAAAGAGAAATTTGTATAAAATGGGTTTCCGAGTTGCCACCTACCTGCGAAAGTTGGAAAAGCTACGCTAGACACAATGCCAGACTTGACTGTCAATCTGGGTCAGCAAAAAAAGAAAGAATGTGGGCTCCCTTTTTTAACTGCTATGTAATTTCATCTACATAAGAGCGAAGAAGCTGTAGAACTGTCCAACTCTGTTGGACTTGGCCCTTTTTGCAGGGTCATCCCTGAACTTTTTGCCTTCCTCCTGGTATTTTTTCTGACCTGGTGTTGATGGTTTTAGGACTCTGGGCACTTTATCACTGCTGTCCAGTGTAAAGTGCATGTGCTCTCTATGTTAAACATGGTAAGATTGGTCTACACCTGTTTGGCGCATTTAATTTACCTATCAGTCCCTTGTAAAGTGGTATCTCATATACCCGGGGCCAGTAAATTAAATGCTACTGGTGGACTTGCAGCGCTGTTTGCGTCACCCACCAAAGTAGCCTTTCAAACCTGTCTCAGGCCTCTGCCATTGCAGGGCCTGCCAGCGCAGTTTACTGCCGCTGTGACGTGGCACATAAAGTGGTTGCCACATCCGTGACTTCCCTTTTACTACATATCAGTCACCCCTAAGGTAGGCCCTAGCTAGCCCTATGGACAGGGTGCAATGTAGGTAAAAGGTAGGACATGTGCCTTAACTGTGTAGCATGTCCTGGTAGTGACAAACAGCCATTTTGGTTTCTCACTACTGTGAGGCTGCCCTCTCATAGGAATGCATTGGGGATTCCCTGATAAGTGTTTCAGTGGTAATTCCTGATCTGAGAGGAGTAGCGGGATCAAGTTTGGTATGTTTGGAATAGTGGTAATAAATGCTGCGTAATCGTGTTCGCAGATTTATTATCACTATTTTAAAAATGCCACTTTCAGAAGTGGGCATTTCTGTGTGCTATGCGTCTTTGTGCCTGCCTGTTGTGTATTGCATGTCTGGCTCTGGAGTGACAGAGAATGGGGAGGTGCAGTGGCTCCAGGGGGCTGGGTTAGTCAGCGCTAGGCTGAATTAGCCTGATCTGTATTTGGAGTAGTGGGAGGAGTAGCCCCTGACCCTGAATAGGTCTTTGCCTGCCCTGTACAATGCTGTCTCCGCCCCCCTGTGGTGTGTCTGGGGCCAGAGCCTACACTGACAATGGGGACTGTTGTGCACTTGTTAAGTGCCCCCCAGAACTGGTTTGGACTGAGTCCCAAGCCCTGTGCCAGGGCAGAACAAAGACTGACATGGGTATAAGGTATGCAATATGGCGTCGGAACAGGAGTGCTCCTACGAGCGCTCCAAGTGTGGGGATCATTTACAATGAAAATCCCAAGTTACCCTGCCATCCAACCACCGAAGCAACCCCCAAAGTTACCCCTAAGTAACCATCCTGAAGAAGTGTTACCTGGAAAGTGGAAAGCGGACCGTCGCTACAGAGTTTGCCACCGCAGATTGTCGGAGTGGGACCGCATCGTGTTTCCGGAGGAGGAAGGTGGGAAGGCTGTTCAGCACGGACAGTGCGGTCGCCGGGCTGGCTGGAGCAGAGAGCGCTGAGCACCCTTGACCTGCCGCGAGGTGTCCTCTGCCCCGTTGGCAGCAGAGGCACATTCCTACGATGAAACGGGCTATGGAGGCGCTGCGGAGAGCATCACACTGCCATCTTGGATCGGGAAGAGACGGGCTGCCCAGCTGGCACGGGTGAGTTCACAGAGGAGACGACACGTAGCCTGGATTGACCGGAGACAGCACGGCCTGCCTCTCGGTCGGGTCTCGGCCTGGCAGCATTCATTGTTGTCACAGAAGCCACTTGTTTCCACTGTATGAGACGGCTCCATGCGGCGGCCCCTTGAAGAGCACTGGTAAGTGATGCATACTGATTTGACCACACAGGAGCCGTTTCACCTCTACGGTGGACGACTGCATCTCAGGGCGGTCCCCGTGCTCATTAAGCAATGATTGGTGCACGCCCCGACTATGCTCCACAGCCACCTGGAGTAGCGGAATGTGACATAATGACGACCGATGCACTGCCGTGAAACCTCTCGGTCTTGCCCCCCTTTCGTGGGCGGATCAGCTGATGATGTGATCCCTGAGGACCACCTGTTTCAATAACATTTGTACACTTGGGCCATCTTAGAGATGATAAAATATCCATATCACTCGATAGGCAGCTTTGTCCCCTATATGTAAGCCTCATCAGCCATCTTAGAGCCTCCTGCAATGCATGAATCACTGAAAGAGAAGAAGGCCTCACCAGTCCTCCCTCTTAACAATAGAAAGAGGACAGAAGGAAGAGCAGCTGCCATCTTGGCATGGGCACACTCTCACTAGCCCTTCACCACTCCAGATGAATGAAGATTGGAAATCCTCAGGGAGAATTGACTATTTCTGTTTTTGAGCAATTAGTTCCTCAACTAAATCAAATGGAATGCGGAACATATTAGGTGGGCTCAATATAACACCTTCACCACCCCAGATGAATGAAGACTGGAAATACTCAGGGAGAAATGACTATTTCTGTTTTGAGCAATTAGTTCCTCAACTAAATCAAATGGAATGCGGAACATATCTGGTGGGCTCAATATAACACCAATTGCAACCCCAAGTATATCAATTTCTCATTCCACCCCCAGTCTCAAATACTCTCTCATTGCACCGTGCTCTCCCCCCCACCATGGCTACAACCATCACCAGCCCTATTGAAGGCTCACTTTCTCAAGTGGGCTTCAATTCCTTTAAGATTAATTACCCCCTAACCTCACCAAAAATGCTGCCAAGAAACTCAAACATAATATAATCAAAAGTCACCCAGAAATGCTTATATCAGATACATATTCCTGTAAGTCTAATGGCAACATCGTGAACGACCTTATCTTCTTCACGAACAGAAGGGCCCAACGGAGGAGAACCCTCATATCCTTCTTTCAGGTCAAGCAGATAGGGAAAACACCTCATGGTCTTAGGCTTACCATTACTTCCTCTCCAATCTTCAAAGCCGACCTCACCATTACCATTTACAACAATGGGATCGTACTCACTCAATCATCGGATCGAAATCTAGAGCAGTTTGACAAACTCTTTATGAAGATTAAAAAATCATTGGCTAACAATACAACTTCCCTGCGACAAGACCTAGCTCTAGCAACTACAAGGGCACCCCAAAGCTCTGCTCCCAGTCCCCCTTCCGATACTCCTTCCCCCTCGCCCACCAAGTGACCTTCGTCCCTGCCGGGTGGCGGATTGAATGTTCCACCTAGTTCGGTGTCAGTAAGCCAGATGCTCGGCGTCTCCCCCATCGGGTTGCCCTCCCAAGACATACCTCCCCCTCTCTCAGCCGTAGCTCTTTCAGCCTGGGCCTCACCCTCTAACCTTTCCTCATTGATTGAACACACAGGACCGACTTCAAGGATACACCCTTATCCTAACACCTAATCACCATACGAGCATCTCCACTACACCACACCACTTACCCTCTAACAACCTTCCCTCCCCTGCCACTCCTTCCAATCAAGCAGGGCCCATACAAGTTTTTAATGATGCATCCCCTCCCCTGGACCCTCGCATCCACATCTTACCTCATACGACTATCACTAGTGTTCCCCCCACAGGACCCCTCCCCTCAGCTCCTTTCCTTAAACCAACACTTGATGGCACGTCTGGACAAGCTATCTCTCCAAGTGAACCTTCTCACTCAAGAAGTCCATGAACTGTTAGCCCTCTCGCTTAACCATCTGCCCCTGCTCAATTCTCTGAGCTCCTCAAGAAAAATATCCACAGTCCCCACCAGAACACCCTCAGGCCTGGTCCAGCATACCTCTCACCCTATTTCCAGAACCCTACCCCTCCCTAACCACCCCTCTCATCCTAAAAGAACGATGGTCGAACTTGTGTCCACTGAGATTGAGGAACTACTCCTCTCTTACTCAACCACTCTAGAAATAGACAAGGTCCCTATGACCCAAATTCAAACCATTCTTGCCAACCCACACAGGGTACCCTCGTACAAACACAGAGTCATAAATAGCGACAACCTCAAGCAAGTGAATATCGCCCAGACTCCTACATCACACACACCCATAAGACTGAAATGTGCATTACTCAATTGTAGATCAGCTAACAAACATGCCTCAGAGATCTTCGATCTCATCCAAAACAATGAGCTAGATATCATCATCCTCACGGAAACATGGTTAAATCCTTCCTCCACCCCCATTCTAGATCTCCTAGTGCCCCCTAGTCACGACATAATCCGTCTAGACAGAACAACGAAACTGGGCGGTGGATTAGCTTGCATATACCGGAACACACTATCTGTCTCCCACATGGAGACCCCCTCCTCACCTTTAGTTGAATACCTTTGTCTCAACATATCTAGTAACCACATCTCAGTTTGCAAACTTCACACTTTCTACCACCCTTCTTCTTCACTGAACACCTAATGGAAATTATATCTTCCAATGATGACCCAAATATACCTTGGTGATTTTAACCTCCACTGGTCCAAGCCCAACGACCAAGCGGTGAGCTGCCTTAACGCCTTCCTATCTGACCTGGACCTTATCCAATTCTGTGATCGGCCAACTCACAACAAAGGAGAAATTCTGGACCTCATTATCTCAAAAGTCAATGTCATCACAATGGAGGGCATTACCCCGTGTGATTGGTCCGACCATTACAGCATCTTCTTCTTTATCAACAGGGAGGTGATATGGAAAATGGTCCAACCAAAGAAAATTAAATAGAGGAAAAGAGACCTCAGGAATATTAACACGGACGGTCTAGCTATCGACTGTAAAAATGCCTTGTATCCCCAAACTGACATGAATGATGTACATGATCTCACTGTTTTCTATAACTCCACTATCTCCAATATCATGGACTCAATAGCGCCTCTACAGCAAAATAATGCCTCCTCCAAAATCTCCAAACCATGGTTCAACGGCAACCTACACTCTGAATGCCGCAACCTAAGGGCTCCTGAACGTCTATGGAGATTTAAACCCTTCATCTATCATCTAAAAGTCCTTAGATCGGTTAGGAGTTCTTACAATAAAAAAATCAAGACGACTAAGGCCGATTACTTCAGGGTCCAACTCACTCAAGCCTCAAATCGGCCCCAAAAACTTTTCGAAATTGCCAAACAGCAATCAGCTATAGCACCCAAGCACTTCGAATCAACAGCCAACTCACCCTCCTGCAACGATCTCGCTATCTTCTCCACGGAAAAAACTAAGTTCATCAGTCTTGAGCTTGAATCTAAGAGGGCCCTACTTACACCATCGGTGAGTGCGGTTGACCATGCCGTCTCTGAGAGTCTAAAGCCACTTAGTATTAGCACCAAGAACATGGCCACCTGGAGCTCCTTCTCCCCCCTCAGTGAAAACGACATTTACAAAACTCTGCTGAACATTAACCCCTCTAATCACTTCAGCGACCATTTACCCTCGTCTGTCTTCAAATCAAGGGTGCCCTTATCCCCCTTTGGACAAAGATTGTCAACGCCTCCTTATCTCAAGGCAAGATCCCAGAATGTCTAAAAGCAGCTCAGGTCTCACCCATTCTCAAAAAACATGATTCGGACAGAGCTGACCTCAACAACTTTCATCCCATCTCCAACATCCCTACTCTGGCTAAGCTCCTTGAAAAATGCGTCCAATCACAACTCTGCTCGCACATTGAGACTTTCAATCTCTTGGATCTGCATCAATCTGGGTTTAGGAGCCGTCATAGTACTGAATCCGCGCTCCTTCACATCATGGACGACATCCTAAAATTGTTAGACCATAACGAATCCTGCCTACTAATCCTCCTTGATCTTTCTTCTGCATTTGACACGGTTAATCACGATATCCTCTTAACCATTCTGGAACACAGGATGGGCCTTTCCGGTCGGGTACTGCAATGGTTCGCTTCCTTCCTTTACAATATATCCCTAAGAGTGAAGGTGAACCATACGCTATCCCAAACATCCACAGTCTCCATGGGGGTCCCGCAAGGGTTGGCACTCTCTCCCATACTCTTCAATATTTTCCTGGAACCACTAGCAAGCACTCTTAAATCCATGAACATTCTTTTTCATATGTACGCGGATGATACGCAACTCTACCTGAAAATAAACTCGTCTGAAGACCTCATCTCACTCAACTCCTCCCTGAGGATTACCCAAAACTGGCTAACTGAGAGCCATCTCCTGCTCAACACCGCCAAAACTGAATTCCTTCTCATATCCCCTCTTAAACACACCCCCAAGATTGACCTCTGGATGAAGCACCTCACCACCTTCAACTGCTCCCCTATTATCATCGATTCAGCGAAATCTCTCGGAATCACCCTAGACTCACACCTGAACATGAAGAAAAACATTAGTATGGTGTGTAAGGGCGCAAACTACCAAATGAGGCTTCTTAGAAATCTAAAACCATTCCTCCCTCAAGAGGATCTCAAGATGGTGGTTCAAGCGCTTGTCCTGCCGAGACTAGACTATGGTAGCGCAACGTTGTGTGGCCTCCCCAAACATACCTTGGCCCCACTCAGGGCGTCATTGAATGCAGCTGCCAGACTGATCACTGACACAAAAAGAACTGATCACATCTCCCCAGTTCTAAGATCTCTAAAGTGGTTAACCTGCGAAGCAAGAATTCAACTAAAGATTGCCTGTCTAACGCACAAAGCCTTCCACCTCAAAACCCCTGGATACCTGGCTCAAAAACTAGAACTATCGGGGGGGGGGGGCAGACCATCAAGAAGTGCTAACTCTCTATTACTGAAACCCCAGACCTTTCGCAAAAAAAGAACAGCGGAGGAGCCACCACTTCTACCACCTTTCTGCCAGATAAAAGTGTTAGAAGTACAGTCAGAGCCCTGTGAAGTAGTTTTCAATTTATGTTCTGTGTCTATTTAATTGTATTAATCAATGTATTATATGCCAGGCACTTTCTCCCTGAGATTTTGTGTTGCCTGGAGCATTTGAAATGTATATAAATATTAAACATCCATTAGGTCCCCCAGTGTCCATATACATGCTCCTGTCCACAGGTATACATCTGATTGCCTGTACAAATGTGCAAACTAGGGCAATGTCCAAAGCAGTAGGTCAGGGAAGCAGGCCATCTTTGTGTCAATGCATCTATGGTTCTAAGCGAACACTATCAGGGTACCCCTAGCAATATGTTGAGTTTTTCCCTGTTTTGTCTAGTTGTAAAAATTTTTGTCAATATTGGAATGACTGTTGTCATGTCATCCATGTATAGGGTTGCTAATGCATCATGTCCTGCTTGTCACCTGGCTGCCCATTTTAGTTGGGATGCCGAGCAGTGGCTGGTCCTCCGCTAAGGCGGAGGAGCGTTGCCCCACTGCTACTGTGCAGTAGTAAAAGAAAGGAAAAATAAAAATGATAATAACGTAATGTCATTATCATTTTATTCTTCCCTGCTGCGGCAGCATGAGGGCAGGGCTGCTCTACTGACAGAGATGGGGAGGAGTGGTGAGCACACTAAAGTATGCATGATGATTTGACCGGCCCTCTCCGGCCGGCCAAACAGTCATGCACACTTTAGCATGTTCTCCATGCAGGCTGCATTACAGCCGGCATGGAGAACTTGCCCAGGCCCCCAGTCCCTGTCTGAGTGCCAAACGACGGCGCTCAGACCAATCACAGCGCTGCATTGCAGCGTTGTGATTGGTTTAGGGGAGACAATCCTAACACTGCATTGCAGCGTTGTGATTGGCTCAAGGGAGCCTGGCTGCTTCCTGTTGTGACGAGAGACGACGTGGGACAGAGCGGCGAGGAGATAAGTGTTTTTTTTTTTTTACACTTATACCTCCTTATCCCCTCGCCCCCATCTCACAACCTCAGATTAGGGCTGCCCGCGACTGTTGCTGAGTAGTTCAATGCTACGTAAGGAACATTGAGTACTTTGTCAAACGTAGGGAGCAACAGTTTGCATAAGGATGCCTTGTGTCTACATGAAGCCCATATAAAGTCTGCACCACGCTATTGATCTCTCCAAAAAGATTTCTTGGTGGGGTCAGTGGTAGAACAGAGAAGTAATAAACAAGTGAGGTAAGATAATCATTTTGGTTAAAGCTATCCTCCCCAACATAGATAATGGATGGTGCATCTAGAATCCAGAGTATTCTCAGATTCTTACTATTACACTAGTGAGATTTCAATACACAAGTCCTGCCTCTGAGTGGTATACTTTGTCACCCAGCTACCTGAGCATGGCTGCATTCCATTTAAGGGGAATACTGGTAAGCTTAGGTTGTCTTGACACAGCACCTGCCTCATGGGGAACAGGCAGAATTTAGATGTATTTGCTTTCAAACCTGAGGCTTCCCTAAATCTCTGCAGGGCTCGTTCAACTTCTTTGAAACCTCCACCTACATTCTGCAAACACAACAGGATGCCTTCTGCCCATAAAGATATCATATGTGTGTAGTTCTCCAGCCATATTTCCCATTCATCACTCTTCTTTCGGCGTTTTGCTGCTTTTGGCTCCATAGCCAGGCCAAATGAAAGAGGAGTGTGGGCCACCCTGTCTCATGCCTCTGGCTATCAGACACTTGTCAGGGATCATTTACCCCTTCTTGAAGCAGGCCCTAATCCAGTTGCATAATAATTTAATCAACCTGAGGATACCCCTCCCAACTCCCATCTCTTGCGGGACAAGGAAGAGGTCCTCCCAATCCAAAGTGTCAAATGCCATCTCCATGTCAATTGAGACCTCCGCTGGCAGCCGGCCCCAACATTGATGGGCACTCTCTGTGAACATGCAAGACAAATAATGTACATGAAAAGAACACCTCATCCATCGCCTGTGCCTTCTTTTAAATCCCTGGCATCTGCAAACCACTTTAAAATGGGTTAGATGTGAAACTTCAATCAAATCCCACAAAACAAAATGTACTGTGTTTTCAGAGGGAAAGATAAACATGCAAATGGACCATGAGTTTGTTGAATTTATGAGCAGTAAGTAATAAGATTTATGCAACTACATCATTCCCAAGTATTTTTTCATGGGAATTTTTTGGCTTGTTTTATTTTATGTTTCACACTGCATACATAGTGTGCAGCTTCTCAGGGCTGTTGCTGTGGCCTTGTTTAACTAATAAATGCTAAATGTGACAGACTCCTTGCTCTGATACTGAAGGGTGCTAACTAAGGCATGCTGTTAACAAAGCAAAACAAAATGTTGTGCTGTCTGAGCTAGTGAAAAGGGCTAAAATCAGCAGCAATTCAGTAACCAACTCTCTGTGAAAGCGGTACTAAGAGGCATTCAATCCAGAAATAATCATGTCTATCCAATAGACAAGCTGTCTTAGGCACTATGTGTTGTTATTGTTCTAGAAGCAAAGTTAATGCGAAGCAAAATAAGTATTTAGTTCCAGAAGAAAGATGATTTCTAGGTCTCTACTACAGACCTATTGTTTCCAATATACATAAAGTGGGCTTGGGAGCAGACCCTTGCTCATGATTGGATCGCTTTGTTTTCTAGCTCAGATGCCTCCTTCAGATTTGATGGATTTAATCCCAGTACTTTTGTTTGTCCTGCCCAGGCGCATTTTGGCCTCACAATGTTCATATTGGTTGACTTGTACCCTTCCAGTACTGACATTGCTTGCATTCACTGAACTAATTTCACTTCTTTTGTAAGCACGGCAGAAGAGTGCATGTGTTTTCTTGCTCTCTCCTTCACGTGCTACCTCCACTTTCATTTTCTCCCCTTGCTGTTAGCATTGCTTCTCTACCCCATTCCTCCTCTCAGAACCCCTTCACATGTCCAACGTATCAGTGAATGTCTCCCTTTCGCTTCCATCTTTCCACTCTGTAATCGCTCGTCTTTCCCTCCTCTCACCTCCCTTCTTCCTCACCAGTAGGGAGCAAAAGGGAGTCGCAGTCACGCAGCTTCAGCCTTTCCCCTTGTCAAACTCCTCCACCCTGTCTGTGCTCCCTGGCCAGGTGTGGCCATTCCAGGGACCAGGGGATTTGAAGAAGGAAGAGATGAATCTGGCTCTGTGTAGCCCACACTCCCGCAGTGGGGATGGCTAATTTACGGTTTAGATTCCACTTAATGCTAGTGTGACCCTGTGTGAGAAGAAAGCGAAAGAACAGTATTCCAGTGTTGAGGTCAGAGCTGAGTATATCATTCAAGGAGACTCTTTTTCTATTGTAGTTAGTAACGTAGGACACTATGGGCCAGATGCATCAAGCATGTTTTCTCCTCGCAAACGGGCCGATTCACAGAATCGGCCTGCTTGCTGATCGCAAAATGCTTTGCGATGCATCAAACCCAATTTTGCGATTCGGTAACCTGTTACCGAATCGCAAAATGGGTTTGGGATTCGCTATTTGGAAGGGGCGTGTTTAGGGCGTCCCTTCCAAATAGCGAATCCTAACAGTATGCATGAATGTTTTGTGACCGTGAATGCGGTCGCAAAACATTCGCATATTACAAGACATTCGCAAATGGGAAGGGGTCTCCAAGGGACCCCTTCCCCTTTGTGAATGTTTGTAAAAGCATTTTTAAGAGCAGGCAGTGTTCCCACGGACCACTGCCTGCTCTTAAAAAATTAAAAGAAAACTTTTCATTTTTCTTTTTGTAAAGCATCTCGTTTTCCTTTAAGGAAAACGGGCTGCTTTACAAAAAAAAATGATTGCTTTATTTAAAAGCAATCACAGACATGGTGGTCTGCTGATCTCAGCAGGCCACCATCCCTGTGATTTTTGCGAATCCTAGGGGGTCGCAAATTGCGACCTACCTCATTAATATTCATGAGGTAGGTCATTTGCGACCCCTTAGGAATCGCAGAAAGTGTACTGCACACTTTCATGCATGCCGTTTTGCGATTCCCTAATTGCGAATCACAAAGATTCGCAATTAGGTAATCGTAAAACATTTTTTTGATGCATCTGGCCCTAAATATCAATTGGGCATAGGGTCTGGGTAGTAGGAAAGGGAGTTATTTGTTGGATTGAATGGAAGTGGTAATTTCTGTGTACAGTGTTGTCTTGCCTAAAGGCTAGAGCAGTCAACCTCAAAGCTGGGGATCCGGGTTTGAATCTCGGCAGGGACGCTCAACATCCTGTGATTCTGGGCAAATCACTTCATCTCCCCGTGCCTAACAAAAATTAATGTATCCATACATAACGCAACTGGTGCTCATGTAAAGCACTCTGATACCTTTGGGTCTAGTTTGTGCTATATAAAACACCCCAAAAAAATAATAAATTGTGCACGATTTTGCACAGTTATCCTACAGTTTATGCACGCCAAAACCTCCTTCTTAGCACTAAGCTCTGTAGGTATATCTTTTGGTTACAATGTTTGCTATTTTGAGCTCTTACGTTCCCCAGGTCAATGCATGAGTAACTCACAGTCCAGGATTTTGCTTTGCCTTCTAGGGCTTGCAGTTCTGTGTTTCATGTTGTAAAATCTTGAACTTAAGTCCCACAATGCAAATAAAACCTGGGAAACTTGTGGGCTCTGCTTTTCTTCTTGTACACATATTCCTTGATCAAATAGAAGATATATGGAATTAGTGTGTTCCTTTCTGTGACAAAACATCCAAAACAGGTCCTAGTATCAGTGTGTTTCGATTCGGCGGACACCAGGAGGATCTGGTCCATGGATGGGGCATTGCAGGAAATGTGGCGCTCACCAGCCTTTGTTCTCCTTTTCTCTAACACTGAAACAAGAGCATTGCCTGTTTGTGGCTGGGCACAACTTGATTCTGGTTTGGGGGTGTGGGAGGTATATTTAGTGGGCCTCTCATGGATCCTATTATATGGGGATGAGCGAAGAATGCATACACCCCTATTTCCTCTGTCTTTCAGGAATAAAAGAAACAAGCTGTGTTGCACCTTCTGGGAATTACCCACTCCTGTTTCGGGATGTGGTGCATGCATTGGGGGAGCTAGCAGAATTTCCAATCCATGCTCACATAGACTCTCAAATCCAGAGTGATGTACACTACATCATCAGTGTTTGGGCAAAATATCGAATAAAAAATATTGTGATACAAAAATATTGTGTCATGAACATCAGGAAGTCAAAAATATCGTGGGTAGGAATATCAAAGGGAAAACTATAGTTATCAGTCTTGCTTTTAATATTGTAAAAAATATCGTTTTAGAAAACATCATGTACAATATCATTCATAAGTTTTTTTTCATATGTATTTGTTTGTAGTGTGTTTGATACTTTGGGGCAGATTTGCAAGCCCCTTGCAACAGTTTTGCGCCACCATTGCATCACTTTTGGGACGCTGCAGCGGCGTAAAAAATGCGGCTAATTTACAATCTGATGCATATAGGGAGATGCTTCATGTTGTAAAGCCCTGCGTCACATTATACCTGCGTCAGGTATAATGTATGCAGGGTGGGCGTTCCCACGCAGGAAAGCCTAGTAAAAGTGACGCAGTGAAATCTACAAGATTTCACTGCGTCACTTCTAGGACACCACTGCATCAAAACCTTACGCCTGCTTGATGCAGGCGTAAGGAGTGATGCAGTGTAGTGGGAATAGGCCTCAAAATACATTGCTGGAGTTGCGTCTTGCTTGCGACACGATTCCAGCAATGCATGACTTTTGCCCCAACAGATGCATCAGAATTTCTGACGCATGCCAATCCTTGCGCCATGGTGCGCCGTATTGTAAATACGGCACATCCATGGTGGCACAGGGGTTTCTCAGGGTGGCGCAGGGAAAGTGACGCATCTCTACAGATGCGTCACTTTCTTGTAAATCTGCCCCTTGGTGTTTATGTGGTCACTAAAGGACACAGGAGTCTGGAAACAGGGCCACAGGTAGGTTTGTTTGAGCACTACAACATAGCGAGTTGCATGTGGCACACAGGTAGACACCAACAGATTGACTCCTATTTCAAAACCAGTTCCACATAGAACCTATGAATAGCAATGCCAAGGTTCCAAACTCTTACACAGCTATAATTCCATGAGTACTTCACATAGCCACAAAATGGCTTTTCCCTTTTACAGAGAAAACAAATTGAACAATATATTATACGATCTAAAACAAATTATATAACCTGGAGTACAAAAAATATAGAAAAATAAACAACTTAAAAGTACAGGAAATAGCTATATAACTACACCTAATGATTCTATATAAAATAATTCACATATTTACACATTTACAATGCATCTTTCCACAATAAAATTTATCTATACAGGGATATATATCTTGCACCTCCATTTACACTCTGAATCGCAGAGGTAACTTTCTTGCCCTACTACTGCATCTCACAATTGATTCCTGGCTACCATCCTCATTTGTATCCATCTTTCCTTCCACATTTTCCACTCTAACCACACAACTGGAATTCCACCACTGACCATCTTCTACTCGTATGCTACTACCTTTTACCTCCAAAATTTTAACAGGTGAACCAAACATGGTTCCCCCTTTCTTCACATGTACAGGCTTCCAAATACGAACTGTATCACCAACCTTGAATTTGTGAAATATAACTTTATTTCTCTCATCAGGATATTGTTTCTGTTTTTCTTTAAGTCTTTCAACTCTCAATCTGACACATTCACCTGTCCATTTACTCTGCTTAAACCACTTGTTCATCCATGCTGGGGAGAAACATGTTGTAGCTATCTTACCTGTAACAATTCGAAAGGTGAAACTCCAGTGGATGCATGTGGGGTGGTGCGATAGAGCAATAAAATAGTTTTAACTGCAGTCACCACCACACACCTGTTGGCAATTTCTCACTGAATACACTCTCCCAACACTCTATTCATCATCTCAACCAGTCCATTGGTTTGAGGATGTTATTGAGAGCTTCTGAGATGTTTAATGCCAGTTGTTTTCAAGAAAAGTTCAAAGTCACTAGAAACAAATTAAACTCCATTATCTGATGCTAATGTAACAGGGAAACCCTCCTAAAAAACATCCTTACAAAGTTCAGCAACCAGTTTTGACGTGACCTCACTCACAAATTTGATGTCTGGCCACTTACTGTAATAGTCCATCATGACTAAAGCAAACCTAGATGTATTGGCCAGAGAATTAAATGGTCCTACAATAGCTATGCTCACTTTGTCCCAAAAGGAAAGTAAGTCAATCAATGGGACACAATGGAGGAGTCAGTAACTTCATGGCTTTGTCACAACTAGAACATATGACATAGTACTTGGTCTATCTCCCTTTCCATGGAAGGCCACCAAAAAGACAACCTCACATACCTCTTTGTCATGGAGCTCCTAGATGATCATCATGAGCTTGAACTATGATTGCACTGCTTGATGAGATAGGAGGGCCCAGCTTATCTGCTCTTAATACCAGACCATCTTCCGCTTACAACTCTTCTGTTACTTTCACAAAGTCTTTAATTCAAAATCAATGTTTCTTTCTTTTGGCCATCCTGACTCCGCATACTTCCTGGCAATACCCATAGTGGAATCGTCTTTCAGTGCCTTGTGCCAATCATGTTCTGTAAACGCACTCATCTGTGGCAGGTCTACGGCTGCAACAATAAAGTCCTCCATATCCTTGGATCAACCAACCTCACTGTTTTATTCAGCACAATCAAAAAAATGAGACAAATAACCTGCACATCCATTCTTTCCACCAGTAATATACTTTGCTACAAAATCAAACTGTAGAAGATTTGTCGACAAGCTAGCAATGCACGGAGTAAATCCTCCAGCATCCATCCCACTCAATATATACAGCAAAGGTTTATGGTCAGTTTGAATCACAAATCGTTTACCCCACACAAAATTCTGGAACTTCATGACCACCCACCAGCAAGCAAGGAGCTCTTATTCAATCACTGAAAATTGTTGTTCAGCACCAGTCAAAACTCATGATACATAACCAGCTGTTTGAACATTTCCATTTTTTACCTGACTAAGAACCACACCTAACACAACATTGCTGGCATCAACCATTATAACACACTGCAAATCGGGATCATAATGCTTCAACACTTTCGAAGACGTTAACTGATCTTTTATCCATTCAAAAATGTCTTGGTATTCTGTGCTCCACTCAAATGTGACACCTTTCACTAACATACGAGATAGCGGTCTCAACATGATTGCATACTTTTGAATGAATCGTGAAAAAATTCACACATGCCAAGAAATGACTTTAACCCTGCTTTAACTGCAGGTGGTTTTGCTTGACTGATGCTTTTAACTAAACTAGAGTTCAGTGCAATGCCCTAGCTGGTTACAAAATGGCCCAAATACTCGTCTTTGTCAGTGAAAAAAACACACTTGTCCCTCCTTAAGACCAGCTCCTTCATCTGAAATCTTCTCAAAACTTCTTCAAGAATACTGTCATGGGTTTGCCTGTCAGATGCTTAAATTAAGATATCAGCCCGAAAAATTGATAGTCCTTGAATCTCTTTTAGCATGTTGGTCACTACCCTTTGAAAAACTGAACCTGCCGAGGCTAGTCCAAAAGGCATTCTGCAGTACTGATATGTTACAAAAGGCGACACAAATGCAGTCAAATGTCTTGACTCTGGCTCCAGCTCAATTTGATGATAAGCTGAAGCCAGATCTAATTTGGAAAAGTATTTGGCTTCTTTCAACCCAGCCAGAAGTTCATTGATGTTAGGTAAATTGTGAGAACCTATCCAAATTTCCTTATTGAGGCAACAGAGGTCAACACAAACCTTAACTCTCCACTATGTTTATGAGTCACCACCAATGGCGATAACTTCAACAAAAAATCAATGTGTTAAATTATGCTGCTCTTGCACAAAGAGTAGAACTCTTTCTCGAGATCCTGATGAATGTTGAAGGGTACATTCCTCATTTTACGTTTCACAGGTCTCACCCCTTCTTTCACTATTATTTGTTTAAAGTTTAAACATTTTCTCAGTTCTCTAGAAAATACATGTGGAGATTTATTCATAATCTTCTCTAAATCCTCATTGTCTCTGATTGCCAACATCTGCTCCTTTGTTCCTGGCTTGAGAATCATGCCAAAGAGCCCTTGGTAGAACCACCCTAAAATGTTCAATCCTTTGTATGCTCTGTACATTTTGCCAGCAATTCTCCGCCCTTTAAATTCGAATATATTTTCGATATACCCACACAAATCAATGCTTCATCCTTCATATGACACAGCCATGCGAACAGGTAGTAACATTGGTCATTGTTATATAACTCTTGAATTATCATTGTAATGCGTGCTCCAGAGTCCACTAAAAATTTCAAGGTTTTGTCACCAACCATAATCTCAACTTAAGGATGTACACATAGATTTGGTTCACCCGTTCTGATTTTGTCTCTTTTAACCATAACCAAAAGGCCCTGTCCCTCAATTCTTTTCCTATGTTTACTTCTTCTTCATCTTGAACACTGTCATCAGTAACACATCTAATGGAGGATTGATGTTATGCTTTCGAAGATCGGCACACTTTTGCAAAATGGCTCTGTTTATTATATAATCTACAAGTTACGTTTTTTGTTGGACATTGTTTGCCCAGTTTGATATGAGTGCGATTTCCACAATGGAAACATACTTCCTGCCGGGAAAAAAAGGACTTAGGCATGTTAAACTGCTTATTGTCTTTCAAATTTTTACTCCAGTTGATCTTAACAGTGGCAACTGAATAAGGATTTTTACTTTCTAGCTCCTTAGCTGACACTTGAGAGGCCTCAATACTTTTGGCTGTTTTAATCGTTACCTCTAACAAGAGATTTTCCATTGACAGCAACTTTTGTTTAATGGTTTTGTCATTGCAATGACAGATAAATTGGTCTCTTACAAGCTGATCAGAAAATATTTTAAATTGGCAATCTTCAATCAGCCTCCTTAATGCTGTAATATATGCGTCCACATCTTCACCTGGATTTTGCACTCTTTTAAAGAATTTAAGTCTGATTAGAATGAGACTTGGTTGTACATCAAACCTAGTCTGTTTTTTTCAGTCTCCTGATAATCATCAAATTCTTCCCCATCTTCAATTTCCAACTCAGGTAAGTGTTTAAGAATGGGTCTGCCTTCTAAACCTAAGTAATGAAGTAGTAAATACGTCCTTCCCTCTACTGGAAACAACATGCACCAAAGGGCCCCAAATATGTCTCAAATGCATCAAACCATTGTTTCCACATTATCGGAGGATTGCCTGGCATTTGTACAAATGTAGAGGTTGATTTACAGCTCGCATCTTTGTTATCTTATACTAAAAAACTCAGTACAGTAGCTATGAGTACACTTATCCACAACACAAAAATTGGTAGAAAGCAGTAAGAAATTGCAACACCCAATATCTGAATGGCAAAACGGCAATAATGCTTTACATTGTCAACAAACTTCAGGATTTTAGAGAGAGATAAAAACTTTTCATATGCTCTGTACTTTGACCTTACTATTGTTTGTCACTGCAATATAGTCCACATATATTTCCTAACATCATCCTGTGATACGCAGTCCACCCAAAAAACATAATCATTGTGCTGAGTGGATCAGTGTGATGCACAGTCCACACAGTCTTCTTTCCCGACCATGCAATGTCTGGAATAGTACCTAAAGCTGTGTGTATCAGCGTGTAGACACACACTCATAAAGGTCATTCATAAATAAATAATTGACTTGCAATTGAATGACAAAATCGCCCAGTTGTTTACAATTTATTGTCAACCAGAAACTCAGCACTGTAGTTGTGCGGACCAGCGTATGACCAAACTGCAGCACCAATGAGATCAAACACTTCTTCTGTGATTTGTTGTACAGATTGGTGTGTGTACGCAATCTCACACTGATCAGCTGAAACGTATAACTTGTATGTTTAGTAAGGTAATGCATTAATTTTGGAATGCTTGAAACTTTTATTTTCAAATGTATTAGTGCGTAAAATGTATGTAGATGTACTTTTTTTTTTTGTGGGATGTTGGGGTATGTGGGATGTTGAATTTTTAAGTGGTAAGGGAAATTAAGTGAATATTTTAACTAAATTGAAATATGTATTTTTTAAAGATATGCAAATTAATATTGTAAAATGAATATTTTTAATTATTAATTTGTATTTAAAATATTCAAAATATTTGATAATTCATTTTAATATAATTATAAATTAAGTTCATTTTTTAAATGGTGTTTTATTGTGAATATAAAAATAATTGTTTAAATTACAGAAAGTTTGGAAAAAAGTAAAACATTTTTAATTTCAATTGAATAATGTAAAACATTTGTAAATTTTATTTTATTACATATTTTTGACGTAATACATTTATTGTTACAAATTTTTCGTAAATGTTGAAAATTATACTGTCACCGTTAATAAGTTGTTTTAAAATTTTCTTTTTTTTAAATTTTACATTACACATAAAAAACATTATGGGGCCTATTATGTTGTTGGTCGGTAAGCCTCCGACCGCTCGTCGGGGGCTTACTGACCGACATGGTAGGTTTACAATCTGACCGCCGAATTACAATGTCAGCAGTCAGAGTGTAAACCGGCTGGTCAATCCGACTGGCTTCCGATGGGCTCAAGGAGTTCGTAGGTCAGTCGGAAACCTGCACATAATCCCTTAGAGACAGCGTATTTGCCGTCAGGATTATGATGTCGGTCTCCGACAGCCTTTCAATGTCGGCCTTTCTGACATGCAAAGGCTGTCGGAGAGCAACTTTGGGGGCCCCTAGCAGGGTCTCCTTCTCCCCTGGCCCTCTGGTTGTGGGCCTGGGGGGCTCCTATGGTGCCCCCTGTAAATCCCTGCACATGTTGCAGGCACTGTGAGGTGCCTGCCACACGGTGCAGGGATTTACAGAAACTCCCATTTCTCTATGGGAGCTTGTGCTGCGGCCGGTATCTGACCGCTGCACAAGCTCCCATAGAGAAATGGGAGTTTGCAATTGCATCATAATTGCAGTTGCGGGGCCGCCGGCCGGAGGTCGGTCAGTACCACAACCGCAGAAATGTCATTTGAGATGTCATCAGGGATGTCATCAGTGATGTCACTGACCATGTCATGAGTGATGTAATATGTGACATCATCAGCAGTGCATTGCGGGGCGTGAGTTATAACAGCTGAATTTCTCTGGTTTTGTACCAGTGAAATGTCAGTCTAACTATAACGTCCCTGAAATCTGTGGTTTTTTCCATGAATATCCAAGGATTGTTAAATGCTAATTCCTCACTATAACGTCCCTGAAACCTGTGTTTTTTTGAGTGACTTTCTAAGGTTTTTTAAATTCTAATTACTCACTATAACGTCCCTGAAACCTCTGTTTTTTTCAGTGAATTTCTAAGGATTTTTAAATGCTATTTTCTAACAATGCCTACATAGGTAGGACATGTACATAAAGAGGAAGAAAGGTGCAGAAAGAAGCAAGAGAAGTGCAGAAATAGGCAAGAGAGGTGCAGAAAGAAGCAGAACTGAGAAGATTTGATCACCTATAGGAGAAGCTACCCGCTTTTTAACTCCTTCGCTGCTAGGCCTTTTCCCCCCAGTTCTAAGCCTTTTGTGGCTATTTGGGGTAGTTCGCGCTTAGGCCCCTGTCTCTTTTTGTCCACATAAGGTATCCATCCCAAATTTGCGTCCTTTTCTTCCAACATCATGGGGATTTTAGAGGTACCCAGGGTTTGTTGATTCCCCTGGAGGAGACCCAGAAATTAGCCAAAATACAGCTAAATTGTTTTTTGGGGGGGGAGTGCTGTAGAAGAAAGCGGCTGTTTTTTTTCCCTGCAAATGGTATAAACAAAGGGTTTGTGGTGCTGAAATCACCAACTTCCCAGCTTTCAGGGACAGATAGACTTTTGTCAGAAAACCAAAAAGTTTTCCACAGTTTTGGTATTTTACTGGGACATAGCCTATTTTTGCTATTTTTTGCGCATTCAACCTCCTTCCAGTTAGTGGTAGAAATGGGTATAAAAGTAATAATGTATCCTGGAAAGCTATATATTTCAGAAAAGTAGACAAAATTCTGAATTCAGCAAGGGGTCATTTGTGTTGGTCCTTCAAGGTTTTTTATAGAAACTAACAGTTGAAAATAAGAGAAATTGAAAATTAGTTGAAAAAACCCACAATTAGGGCCAACATTTTCACCAGTAACTTCTTCTTAGTATGACAGATTTTTTAAAACAATATACCGTTACATCTGCTGGATCCTTTTGGTTGTGGGGATATATAGGACTTGTAGGTTCACCAAGAACCCGAGGAACCCAGAACCAATAACTGAATTGCGTCTTGCAATGGTTTTTCATTGTGTACCGGGTATGTAGCAATTCATTTGGCAAAAAAGAGTGAAAAATAGGCATCAAGGACACCTATGTACTTCCCAAATGGGAACAAAATATAGAGTTTAAAAGCAGTAGCTATTTGCACATCTCCAAAATTGTGGATACCCATACGAGCATGTGAATTATAGGACATTTTTCAAAGTGACTTCTTTTTTACACATTGTCTTACATTTGGAAGGCAGAAATGCATAGAAAGACAATAGGAAATAACAGTTGCTCAACAATTCTGTGTTCCCCTAGGACTCCCGATAACAATGGTACCTCACTTGTGTGGGTAGGCCTAGTGCCCATGACAGGAAACGGGCCAAAACGCAACGTGGACACACCACATTTTAACAGTGAAAACAGACCCTTTTTTGGCAAAGTGCCTAGCTGTGGATTTTGAACCCTAGCTCAGCCGGCACCCAGGGAAACCTAGCAAACCTATACATTTCTGAAAACTAGACACCTAGAGGAATCCAGGAAGGGGTGACTTCAGTGGCTCTCACCAGGTTTTGTTACCAAGATTCCCTTGCAAACACATTTTCCTCACATTTCTGTGATGGAAAGTTCTGGAATCTGCGTGGATCCACAAAATTCCACCTGGCTCGCATTCCCCAAAGTCTTCCGATATAAATGGTACCTCACTTGTGTGGGTAGGCCTAGTGACCGCGACAGGAAACAGGCCAAAATGCAACATGGACGCACCACATTTTTACAGTGAAAACGGACCCTATGATTTTCAAAGTGCCTAGCTGTGGATTCTGAACCCTAGCTCTGCCGGCACATAGGGAAACCTAGCAAACCTATACATTTTTTAATACTAGACACCCAGGGGAATCCAGGAGGGGTGACTTGTGTGGCTCTTCCCAGGTTCTGTTACCCAGAATCCCTTGCAAACCTCATACTTTGTCACAAAAAACACATTTTCCTCACATTTCTCTGATGGAAAGTTCTGGAATCTGCGTGGATCCACAAAATTCCACCCACCCCGCATTCCCCAAAGTCTTCAGATAAAAATGGTACCTCACTTGTGTGGGTAGGCCTAGTGCCTGCGACAGGAAACAGGCCAAACACAACGTGGACACACCACATTTTTACAGTGAAAACTGACCCTTTTTTCAAAGTGCCTAGCTATGTATTTTGAACGCTAGCTCTGCCAATACCTGGGAAAACCTATTTGAGAGGTACAAACATAAGTCACATTCATATACATTTAGGGATCGCCTTGATCAGTTTTCACAGGTTCATCTAGGAGGGGAGGGACAGGGGCAACGGGGAGAGTACAGATGTTTCCGCGATATTCATTCCATTTAGACGATATGTGCGACCCTTTTTTGGGACAGCCCCTGGAAACATATACAGTCTTTTCATGATACATGCACCAATCCATGTCCTGTTTCCATGAGTCGAGACCAGGGGTCTCCCTCGCTCCCCACATCCTGGCAATGTTGCGCTTAGCTATCATGTGTCCCAGGGTTGCCCATATTTTCTCCTTATTTCTCAAGTCTGTCTGCCCCCACACATTAAGCAAGCACCGTCTAGCCTCCAGGGTCAGATCCCGGCCCAGCACCTTGGTCATACATCCGAGCACCCTTGTCCAGTATTTACGAATGTTGGTGCATTCCCACAGGATATGCAAATACAAAATGTCTTTATTTTGGTTACAAGAACCATAAAAGAAGCAAGCATACAAATCATGATAAAATCGTACTAAGCTTAAAAGAGCGTTCAGGAGACAGGTGTGCAAATAAGAAAAAGTGCTCAGGTTGACATAATAAAACAGCATGTACATAGCATGGGTGTGACAATTCCCAATATTTCATGGCTGTGATCTCTCTGACAAGACTACGAGGTTAAAGTGCTAGTGCGTTATCAGAACTTGTACAATCAATTTCCAGATTTTTGACCCAAACGCTGAACAATAAAGGATGATTGCCCCTTGTCCGAAGATAGTGCCCTTTCACTATGTCAACAATAGATATGCATAAAAGTGCCATCCTGCCCACAGTTACGTCTGCAACTAGAGTCTTCCCCGTACAACATCCGCGCCAGGGCCGATCTTGAATAATATGTTCTGTGTAGAATTTTTAACTGCACTAGTTTAAGTCGCGATGAGATTGCAACCTCTCGGGGAGAGGCGAGCGCCTCCATCCAGTCTTCATCATCCAGTTCTAACAGGTCTGCTGTCCATTTCTCCCGAAGCCTTACAAGGGGATCGGAAGCATGGTTATTTAGTTTACGGTAGGTGAGTGAAATTGACTTGCTGGGCATGTACCCGTCAAGGAGTCTATCCTCTAGTGGCAGCGCTTCCGGAAGTGACTCTCCAGCCGGGAGGCAGGAGAATAGAGCGTGCCTAACTTGATAGTATCTAAATATTTCTGATCCCGCAAGGTCATATTCTTGCTGCAACACAGAAAACTCCATCACTCTGCCCCCTCTTCACAGATCACCCACCTTAGAGAGTCCGATTAGGTCCCATCTATCAAAGCCCTTGGTTTTCCGAAGGGTGCTGAGCAAATATGAATCCCATATGGGGGTAGATTGCGTGATTCTTTTATCCCAGCCTAAGCTTTTATGGGTTGTATGCCAGGTCCGGACCGAATGTGATGTTGGCCCCATCAACTGTAACCGAGCGGGATTGGAAAAGAGAGCCCTGCCGTAGGATCCCCCCGGTAGTAGCCATCTATCCATTCGATATCCCTGGTCATTATGTGGCCGGTACGCGCCCTGGTTGATAGCTGCCAATTGCGCTGCCCAGTAGTATTGCTTAATATCAGTATGCAGAAACCCCGTGATCCTGAAGTGAATCCGTAATGCACAACCAATCGATAGCCCCACCTATCCAGTGCCTTACAGGTATTTCCCACCAGATGCGTCTCCTGGAGCAACACCACATCCGGGGCATGTCATTTTATAAACTGTAATACTATTCCCCTCTTTATCTTAACCCCTAATCTGTTTACATTCCAGGAGAGGAGTCTGCATTTTTCCTCACCCATCAGGCCTATTGTCACCTCTCCCAATCCTCCCCCCATCCCAGCCCCCATTCCCTACATTCGGGCTCACATGAGCATTCCCCTCTCCGATCACTGGCACCCCCAATTCAAGTTTTAATGTGACACTTGTACCATCTCGCCCAACATTAGTTATAGACTTTACTAGACTGTTTTGTAACTGAACTAAAGTAACTCTGAGTCCCCAACTTCCCCACTCCCTGCTTCCTCGCAATCTGGGCCTAGAACTGCCCAAATCCCCAATAGTGCTTAGTGCCTGTCGCCCTGTCGAACTAGACTAACTAGAAAATCGGGGGGTGGCGACACCCTCCTCCGGGCCGATAGCCGGCTTATATGTGGCCCCATTCAACATGATCAAACATATTTAAATGCAAACAGTATCACTTAGCGTGCATAATGTCCTCTTGATCTGTCAGGAGCATTTTCTCAGCGCCGCATCCGCAGGGAGAACGTGTCTGTTCCGGAGTACTCCCGTTGGCTCTCAGTACTGGGCGAAACCGATTGGCTTGTTGGAAAAGGAGTCCTACTGTTCAACGTGCGTTGTGGTCCTTCGCCGGTCTCCAGCCTTCCAGCCATTCTTGTGCTGCCTCTGAGGTGTCAAAGAACCATGCCCTGCCATCTGCTTCTATTCTTAATTTTGCAGGGAACAACATTGCGTATCGAATACCTTTGTCCCTTAATTGCTTTTTGACTCCAAGGAAGCTTTTTCTTTGCCGTTGGACCGCAATAGTAAAGTCTTTTAAAGAAGGACAGCTCACTGTTATCAAACTTGAGTGGAGGACTCGCGCGAGCCGTCTGCAAGATGATGTCTCGGTCCCTAAAATTTAGAAGTTTTGCCAGAATTGGTCTCGGGGGTGCACCCGTTTAGGCCTCCCACCTGGCACCCTGTGCGCTCTTTCGACCATGAAGAATTTTGATAGGGTTTTGGGCCGAAGGTGATTCAATATTAGATCCTCTACAAAGAGGTCAACAGCTGGCCCCTCTGCCCTCTCAGGGACCCCCATGATCCTAACGTTACTGCGTCATGCATGACCTTCATAATCGTCCAGTTGAGTTTCTGTCTTTTTCTGCGCAGCCTGAAGTTCTTTAATTTCTTGTCGCATCTGAAGGGTTTCACTACTAAGCTCAGCAGTTACAGCTTCAATGGTTTTCACTTTTTCACTCGTCTTCTGTAAATCGGCTCTTATCAGCGTCATTTCGATGATGATGGCATCCATTCTTTGTTCCAACGATGTGCGTACATCCGCTATAGCAGCCATGACATCCTTGAGGGAAGGCTCTTCCTTGGTTGAGCTCAGTGCCTTGTCTGCCTCTCCTTTATGTGCGGCCTCCATCTCACCCACTTTTTGGGTTGTATACTTATCTAATTTAGTTTGAAGCGTACCCTTCTATCCCTTGGCCCCCGACATTCCTTTATATTCAGATATGGACCCCCACGGAAGTCGCCCACCGCCTGCTCGTGGGAGTGATATCCCTCGCCGGCCTGTCGGGACTAGCCCGGGAGGACCTAGAATCCAGAGCTCTTGGGTCCACCTTCAGGACGCTTTCCTCTCCGCCCGGTATTCAGCAGGGGCTCCACACGTAGTCGATTACTTTTCCCCCCCACGGATGATAGTCCTTTGTTCTTCAGTCACTCCCCCTCGGGGCCCCACCGCCTGAATGACGCTCCACCTATTGTGGAGTAGGCACGGTGTTAGATGCCTCAAACCCACAGCGGGCCGGGGATGCACATTACCCGGATGGTAACTCTTCAATGCCACCAGTTACTGGCCAATGGGGGGGTCCCACCCGTGCGCACAGCGGATGTGTCTCGGCGCAGTCCTCGTGAGGCCCTGCCCCCCACCACAAGTGGAGTTAGTGTATCAGGTCTCAAAAGGAGACCCCTCTACGGTTCAGCAGATCGGAAATGCAGCCTTCTGGGGCCCCCCAGGCCAAACACCACTGTACCCTATTGGCACCAAGTTCTGTCTCTCTGGCCATCACAATCAGACGGCCGCCAGTTGTGCTAGAGCAATTATAGATGGGCCACCCTCCAGGCCACGCTTCCACTGACCCGGAGCGGGTCAGGAGCCCCGCTCATGTCCTCCGCTTCTTCCGATATGGCAGGGGGAAGTCCGCTCCCAACAGGATGCTCCGCCAGGGTCCCGCTTCTTTATGGCATTTCTGTCAAGCGGGAAGCCGCGACGTGTCTCAGGTCGCTGCCACCGCCCTCGGAGGCCACCCGTGGCTGCTGCAACTCAAGCACGGGGCTTCTCAGGCCTCATTCGCGCTCGGCGCCAGCACTCTGATATCCTCAGCGCTGGAGATTTCTGCAGCTGCAACGCGGTGGAGGGTGCAGAGCTAACCCTCCGCTGCAGTTTTGGGGAAATATGCGGATATTTGAACGGATATTCGGGCCGGCAAAGGTCTCAGAAGGTGGGAGCTTCACCGGAGTGTGGCCATCACGCTTGGTGATCAAGCCACGCCCCCACACCTATACATTTTTGAAAACTAGACGCCCTGGGGAATCCAGGAGGGGGTGGCTTGTGTGGCTCTCACCAGGTTCTGTTACCCAGAATCCATTGCAAACCTCCAACTTTGTAAAAAAAAATACACACATTTTCCTCACATTTCTGCGATGGAAAATTCTGGAACCTGCATGGATCCACAAACTTCCACACACACCAAATTCCCCAAAGTCTCCTGATAAAAATGGTACCTCACTTGTGTGGGTAGGCCTAGTGCCCGCAACAGGAAACGGCCCAAAACACAACGTGGACACAGCACAATTTTACAGTGAAAACTGACCCTTTTTTGAAAAGTGCCTAGTTGTGGATTTTGAACCCTAGCTCTGCCGGCACCTTAGGAAACCTAGCAAACCTATATATTTTTGAAAACTAGTCACCCAGGGGAATCCAGGAGGGGGTGACTTGTGTGGCTCACACCAGGTTATGTTAACCAAATTCCCTTGCAAACCTTAAACTTTGTAAAAAAAAAACACATTTCTGTGATGGAAAGTTCTGGAATCTGCGTGGGTCCACAAACTTCCACCCACCCCGCATTGTCCAAAGTCTCCCGATAAAAATGGTACCTTACTTGTGTGGGTGGGCCAAGTGCCCACAGCAGAGAAGGGCTCAAAACGTATTGTGGAGACATCAAAATTACCTATCACAAAATTACCTGGTTTTGATAGGGGGCACACATGGGTTTATGGCCCCGCGCTCAGCGGACATCTAGGGAAACCTACCAAACCCAGACATCTTTGAAAACTAGATACCCAGGGGAGTTCAGGGAGGTATAGCTTGTGTGGAGCCCCCAAAGTTTTCCTACCCAGAATTCTCTGCAAACCTCAAATTTAGCTGAAAAAAATAAAATGTTTCTCAAATTTCTGTGTGGGAAAGTTGTAGGATCATTGGGCTGACACAAATTTCCTACCACCCAGCGTTCCCCCAAGTCTCCAGATAAAAATGGTACCTCACTCGTGTGGGTGGGTCAAGTACCTGCGACAGGCAAGGGCCCAAAACGTATTGTGGAAACATCAAAATTACCTATCACAAAATGACCTGGTTTTGCAAGGGGGGGCACCTGGGTTTTTGGCCCCGGGCTCGGCCGCCATTTAGGGAAACCTACCAAACCTACACATTTCTGAAAACTAGACACCCTGGCGAGTCCAGGTAGGTCTGGCTTGCGTGCATCCCCCAACGTTTCCCTACCCAGAATCCCCTGCAAACCTCAAAATTAGCTGAAAAAACCAATTTTTTCTCAAATTTCTGTGTAGGAAAGTTGTAGGATCACCGGGTTGACACAAATTTCCTACCACCCAGCGTTCCCCCAGGTCTCCCGATAAAAAGTGCCCAAAACGTATTGTGGAAACATCAAAATTACCTATCACAAAATGACCTGGTTTTGCAAGTGGGGGCACCTGGGTTTTTGGCCCTGGGCTCAGCAGCCATCTAGGGAAGCCTACCAAACCCACACATTTCTGAAAACTAGACACCCTAGGGAGTACAAGGAGGTATGGCTTGCATGGATCCCACAACGTTTCCCTACCCAGAATCCCCTGCAAACCTCACATTTAGCTGAAAAAAATCACTTTTTCCTCACATTTTTGTGTGGGATCACCTGTTTGGGGTGGGGGCAATAGCATGCCCATTCTGGGCAGCCCCCACCCCTAGGTATAAAAAAAATCCCTGGTGCCTAGTGGGCTTTCTGCCCCCTGCCCCCATCTGCCTCCTGGGGGGAAGAAAGATGTGTTATTTTTTGGGGGGGAATAGGGGCATTGACATGCCCATTCTGGGCAGCTCCCATCCCGAACTTTGAAAAAAAAATCCCTGAAGCCTAGTGGGCTTTCTGCCCCTCCAGGGGGGCAGATAAGGGGCTACTGCCCCATCTGCCTCCTGGGGGGCAGAAAGACAGTGGCACTTTTTTTAGGGGGTGGGGGCATTGACATGCCCATTCCGGGCAGCTCCCATCCCGAACTTTGAAAAAAAAAATCCCTGGTGCCTAGTGGGCTTTCTGCCCCCTGGGAATTCTGTTTTATTTTGCAGGCATTTCTTTGCAAACGTGTACTATGGACATTTGAATTTAGCATTTTTAAAGGAAATTGGTTTTGGTTTCTTAAAAACAAATATATTTTTTTACTTTGATTTGCTTTTTTTGGGTTTCCAGGAGCATTTTTTAAACACTTTCTCTGTTTTTCATGGTTCCTGGAAACTTTGGATTGCTTCGATGGGTCTCTATTGGATTGGTTTTATTTTTGCATTTTTTGGAGCCTTTTGGACATTGTTTTTCCAGTTTTTGGTGGATCATACTTTTTGACTATGTGGATACAGAGGATTATCGGCAGATACAGAACAGTAAGTCATATTTAATTTATTTGTTTTGGAAGGGAAATGTTATATTTTATAATTTATGTAAGTTACATTTGATTGCTTTTTGATACTAAATATTTTATATATTGTAATTATTTTTCACAGTGGATTGAGTTTGTTGCTTGAGGTTTTTGGTTGGTGAGGTTTCGGTTTTTATTTAAATAATATATCATATTTTATCAGTCCTATTTTAATTTGGAGTGTTATTTAACGATTTGACCTATGTAATGCAATATTATGTTTATTTATATCAAAATGATTTCTAATGTTGGTTAAGATTATGCTATACTTTTTCTGGAGTTTTGTAGATAAGATTTATTTTATAATATGCTTTTGGCTATTATTTCTAAGTAATCTACTCCTTTGTTGTTTATGAAGAGTTTTACTCAAAATTGAAGCATGCCGTACATTCTTTTGGATTGTTTGCTAATTTTAGCTGCAATTTGGGTTACAGATTGCTCCATTTGTAGTTGTTCGTAGCTTTGCTCTTTTTGTAGGGCATGCTGTCATTGACCTTCCACCATGGTATTTAGAGTTTGGATTGGCATCTGTGTCTAGAGAAATGTAGTCTGCCAACCCAAGTGTCTTCAAGTTATGCCATTTGGGGCTTAGTTTGAGGTTTTTTAGGGTAGAAAAGGCTTTCTTTTAATAAATTGCAGTGATTATCTACCTCTCTTAAAGAGACATCAGTGAGTGCTATTAAATTTATAATTCAAAGGCAAATTGATGGTTTGTAGCATATTACACTCATGCAGATTGTTGGAGATGTCTCCATATGCTTTGATTGAAATGGTAGTAACAGACTTGTATGGCTGTTTGTGGGTAAACTTTTAAAAGGCTTGTTCAAAGTCTATGATTCATGTTTAGTTCAAAGTCTATGATTATTTTTTGTAGTTAGTAGTTGTTTGTTTTATGTTTAATGTGGTTTAAGAATTTGTAGTAACTGCTACTTTGTTTATTTGGTAGTAGGGCATATATAAAAGGGATATTTGAGTTGTGATATTCACCGTGCATGGTGTATATCTGAGTGAATGTTTTGGGGCACATTTTGAAGGTCTTTTCAATCATTCAGGCTATAGAATGGCTTTGTTTTAGCAAGTAGAAAATATTAGGATTCTGTTATCATTGTTTAGGTTGCCATATAACAGGAAGGGTTTCTCATTATGTGTTGTTTTAAAGTGTTCAGGTATTTTGAAATCTTGGTACGTGTTAGGAGCAGGAGATGTATCACTGGTTGCTTTTTTAGTTCATGCAATTAGTAGTTTTAAACTGGGTATGGGTAGAAGTTGGCCTCTGATGTGTTCCAGGACCTTAGGGAGTATATCTTTTAGGATTTGGGTTGTGGGTTCCTGGGAGTTAGACCTCGCCTCTCTTACATCCTGTAATACATCCCTTACTTCTATTTCGGTCACATTTTTTAAGTGGTTGTGTGCCCTCACATTATTGCAATATCATCTTTTGTAGTGTCTCTCCCATAGCATGCATTAGAGTAATTGTCACAATGTTCGCGGAGTTCCTCAGGATAAAGCCTCCACCTTGATCTTAAATTCAGGATTAAAAGAGTGGTGTTTCATGGAATTAAAGACACACAGAAATGGTATTCAGTTCTCAAGCAAACATACTAACTGTCATTATTATCCACTGTACAACACATTCTTAAATTAATACATACCACAATATCATCCAAATATATGACGGGAAGTCTTTTGTTGGAAATGAAGAGTGGTTAACCGTTCTGTTCTCTTATACTGTTCCAGACACATATCTCCGGTGTTAGTCTTCTGAATGCGGAAAGAGCAATTGCCAAGAGTTTTCATGGAGAATGTCACCAGGAAAGCAATTTAAACTAATACTCCTCTGACTCATTTTATGTAATTAAATGATTACAGCCTTAGTATTCTACAACCTACTGTCATACTATAATATGTGCAGCATGTGAAGAATGGTGTCCAAAAGATTGTGCTACAGTGCGCTTACTGCTGTAGAATGGACCAATATCCGGAGTTCAACAAGTCTTCAAGTTCCAATGCCAGCAGGCACTTGCAGGAAATCGCTGGAGCAGAGCCTGAGAGACCCAGAATCCCTGCTGACTTCAGAATAACTAGCACATGTCTCTGGGTGGGGCTTCTTTTAAACTGAAACCCTGCCCAAGATGGCTGCCACCCAGGATTGCTGGGACATGAAGTCCTGAACAAAACCACACTGTCTACAGATTAAGAAAGGGAAAATAAGGTTATGGTCTTCCAGATAACATGCCATGGGTCAACATGAGTACATGCATATGGAGCATCATGTAAGGTGCTGCTCTGCATGTAAAGACACTGTTACACATCATCAACGATCATCACTGAAAGGTGCTGCTACACTTTATCATCAAGCATTCCAGTGCACCTGAACCATATATCAGGCACTGCAATGCACATTCCCATTCTTGGTGACTGTGACAATGCATTGATGCAGCTTGCCGTAGCGCCAAATCAGGACCACTGGTCAAGTGGCCCAAGAGATGCTCTTGACAACCATAACAGTACTCTCCCTTCCAAGTGGACTGTAGGGCTAAGCTTGGTAGAATGGAGAGCATGAAAACAGGATACCAGACGCAGCACATGAACGCCCTCCTCTGGTACCCAGGAGTTATTTTCAAGTCCATAGCCCTTCCAAGTGATGAGATACTAAAGGTTGGTGTCATGGCTGGCCGATTAAAACCCCCTTTCAGCACACAGTAGTTTGCAAAGTACAGAAAGTTGCTGGTCTACCCCTGGAATCGGCTTAGTCGATTCACTTCTAGGTAGGAATTTTCTAGGTTAGTGTAGTACTTTAATGGTGGCTGCAGTGACCATTCCAAGTCAGGGATTAGGTGTTCTAGTGCAGGGGGGGCTAATTACAGGAGCCAGGTGTAGCGCGCGCGTGTTCACCGCGCTGCACACTTTAACTGTCGTTTCTCAGCAAACGGAGCGTTTCTATTCCGCTCGTTCGTTTGTGAAATATTTCAGTCAGGGGAGCTTTTTTCCTTCTCCTTCGCATCTCCGCCTGACATCTCTATGCAGTTTTGGGCAGCAAGCTGGAAGTCCTGAGTTCACCGGCGGTTGAACAGTTCTTCTTGTTTCCAGGGTAATTCGGAGTTCGTGAGTAAAGGGTGTGAGAGTATCCCCTCTCACATTAAGTAAGTCCGTGGCCTTGGCAGCAGTTAAATAACTATGCTTGCTAAGTTTCGTACCCTTTAGCGTCCGCTTTTCTGGCTCTCAGAGTCTTTCAGCAGCTGGAATATTCCTTCGTCAGTGCGCAGCCAAGTCTGAACTTTAAACACAAGGCTGCAATATTCTTTCTACTGAGCAATAGTTTCCTTAAATGTTACAGCGCTTTACCTTCTGTGAATTCAACAGGGCTGGCATTGAGTTTACGTTTCCGAGCAACTGAGTTATTTTCCAGCGCTAATTCCTAGTGAAAGACTTCCATGAAAATTCACTAACTCTAGGATTCTTTGTTATGTTATTTGCTACGATGAAAGACTGAAATTCAGTGGTGAATTATCATTTTGATCTACAGAACCATCCTTCTCTTCATTTGTACTTATAGTATGTAGCAATATATATATATATATATATTACCTACTGGCGGTCACCAGTAGGTAGTTATAGTTAGGACCTATTTTCCATAGGAAATTCACAACATTCTATTTCCAATAACTTTGGCGCCGGTTGATGAATCTTCGTGAAATTTTCAAAACTTAGTGGGGCGCGCCGGTCTGCTCCTATCCTGAAAGTTTCGGGGTGATTCGGCAAGTGGGGGCCGAGAAAAAAGGGGGGTCCCAAAACGTGTTTTCCCCATGCAATTTTCCATAGGAAACTTTAGACACGGCTAGAGCCCGAACTGCTGAACGGAATTACACCAAATTTGGCAAAGAGGTAGTTCTTGGTTCAGAAAGAACCCTTTGTGTTAAATGGTGTAAATCCGTTCAGTAGTTCCTGAGAAATTTGAAAAAGAAAACATATCGATATCTGGGAGGAGCCTAACCACACATGTCATCGTGAGATCTGATTGGCTGTCAGCTCTTCATCCTGGAATTGCTGGCAGCCATCTTGGGATCAATATAAATGGTAGTACCCCATTGAAATGCATTGTAGTGAATCGAAGATTTTGAGGGTTACCAAAAGGAGAACTATAAAGGGTGATAACAGACTTTAGTTACATTAGAATTCATTTGTTGATGGTACCATACTAATTTCAGGAATTGTGGTGTGTTCTAAGGTGATTTTACCCTGTGAAAAACCTTCTGCTGGGATATCATGAATCATGTTTGAGAGAAAACTATTTTCACATGCTTGTCCCATACAGTTTTGGAAGGTGCTCCAGAAGCTAAAATGAGAGCATATTTTCTGTAAATTCACATTATCTTTCTCAGTCATGTGAGAATGAAGTCTGACATTCTCAGTAAAACATGTACATCCAACAAGGGCAGAGACTGTCAGTTGATTCCTTTGTGTTCTACTGCAGCTTCCCAGAGTGTTCTAAAGAACAACTAGAGTGCTAACAGCCTTACTTATGACAAAAGTATGGCACACCTGAAGCCATCTTGATTGGAATAAACTGGTAACACTTAAAACATTTAATTTAAAAAGGAACAAAATGATGGGGTTCATTTTGTCATAGAAATTATGGTTAGTGCTGTAGAAAGAAAAATTAGGACATGTTTTAAGTGAGATCTCAAATATCTTCCTGTTATATTTCAACAGGAGCAGCCTGTCAGTTGATGCCTTTGTGTTCTACTGCAGCTTCCCAGAGTGTTCTAAAGAACAACTAGAGCGCTAACAGTCTTACTTATGACAAAAGTATGGCACACCTGAAGCCATCTTGATTGGAATAAACTGGTAACACTTAAAACATTTAATTTAAAAAGGAACAAAATGAGGGGGTTCATTTTGCCATAGAAATTATGGTTAGTGCTGCAGAAAGAAAATTTAGGGCATGTTTTAAGTGAGATCTCAAATCCTCTTCTATTTCATTAGAAAATTCTGACATGCAGACTGAAACAATCACTTTCAATACCAGCAGTAGACTTCCAGTTAACTCCCTGGTGAGCAGTAGCTTTACTACAGTGATCTAATGAACAACTAGAGTGCTAACATTCTGAATTTATGGCAAATGTGTGACACATCTGAATGCCTTCTTGATGGAATCAAAGTAAAAAACTGAAAGCATTTCCTACTGAGGAGACTGCAGTAAATGACGAAATTAGGAAACTTCATAACAAATAAGTCTCCCAAGATGGCCACCAGAGAAAAAAGAGCCCAAATGTAGCACAAATATCACCCAGATGTAGCCCACATATAGCCCAATGACAGAAGTGTGCAAAACACTTTTTATTTTTAGTTTTTCTGCAGTTTTATATAGTGCAAACTGGTCAGGTATTGGAGCGTTACATCTTACTTGGACCCCTTATTGCGTATTTTGCACGAAGTACATGAGATTGATCTTGCGAAACATTGAACTTTACGATTCTGTTAACCTGAAGTTGCTCTGAACCGGGCTTTGTAACACCCGTTTTTACCTACTGGTTTTAATTAATTCTCACTGTATTGTATTAGGAAAGAGGATTTACTGTTTTTATGTACACTTTTATGATCTATGTTTCTAAATCAGATCAAATAAAGTTTAATGAATTCTATGGCAGGACGGAGGCGAGGATTATGCATATCTTTCCTCACTTTATTTGCATAGCAGTTCAAAGAAAACGTAACACAACAATCATTAAACAAAAGACTACACAACCCATGAACCATTAGGGGGTAGTCTCCAAGGCAACTATAGTCCAATCATATCACAGTCCATCGTATATAATATCGTGACGTCCCTTCCGCTTCCTCTTTCTTCACTGCTCGTCAGTTAAGTGCATTCCTTACATTCTTGGCTTAATCTGACGTTGTTGCTGTTTGTATAGCGGTTTCTTGTGCACGTTATTAGCATTATTGCCTTGGTATTGTTTCATATTCCCTGCGCAGCAGGCTCTTGCCCGAGCGCGTTCTCCCCCTCGCAGTTTCTCCCGCTGTGTGCTCTGCGCGCGGTGAGATCCTGTCAGGCGCGTCTGGTCCGAGCGAGGCAGCTCCGTCGAGCGCTCCCGCTGGTCTTTACGCGCGTTTGGGAATCCGGTCACTCCTTTAGTGTCCGCTTGATTCCCGACCAACCCTCGCCTAATTTTGACACCGCTACGCGGTGATTTCCCCACACGGCCACGTTAGTGACCAGCGCCACCTGGTGGTGGTAATTGGTATTGCGCCTCAGTCTATTCTTATAACAGCTTCGGGAAAGCCCAGCTGTTGGAGCACCGGCGAGGGGGCTGCCTTAAGGATTTTAAGGGCATTTGTTCTGTGCTCACACCCTCTGCTATCATGTCTTCTCCAGAAGACCATTTTTACTCCTCCTACCAGGAAGTGGAGGAGGAATGGCCCCCAACTTCTCCCTCCAGCAGTGGACCAAGCCCTCTCTCTGGCTATTTCTAGGGCGCTGGCTCCTCTTAGGGATCAGGTTGATAAGCTGGCGAAAAGCATCCCTGGGGTGTTCAGTGACCCAGATCTGGTGGTGGCGGGTCCCAGTAGCTCCCAGATGGGGAATAAAAGGGCCGTTAAGCATAACGCGGGGCACTTGGAAGGATTTGATAAACTTACGGAGACCTTCCTCAAGAGTGCGCGAACGCTAAAACATGCACCCTGCCGGGAGGAGGAGGGGCCCGGAGAAAATTGCGACACTGTCACCACTATTGTAGACCCCGACGGCGGGTTTCCCTTAGAGGGAGAGGGTGTATCGGAGGACGATTTCTCCTCCGATGAGGATAAGGACTCGGGGCGTCCCTGGCGTCCAGAGTCCCACTCCTCTCAGTCCCCGGTTGGGGACGGGGTCCACTCGGACATGTTCGAGCCTACCCAAATTTACCATCCTAGGTCGGCGGAGTGGACACCTGACGCCAAAGTGGCAGAGTATGTGGTGGGGAAAATCCATCAACCCCTTGAAAGGGAGGTCAGGAATAGGATGAGGGGAGAATGCCCCAGGCCCTCACTGAAGGGGAAGGTGGCACACACGCCTGAAATTGATGAGAAACTATGTACCTTTTTCTCCAAGTATATGAGGGATCCCAAGAAAGGAATTGATAGGTCTTGGACGTGGTAGGGCCCTTGACCCAAATTATTCAATTGACGGAGCGTTCCAAAGAGTCAGGATCCCCTTTGTCCACGGATATTGTGGCTGGTTGGGCGCACTACCCTAAACCCTAAAACACTACCCCCTCCACTACCCAAACACCACTGCACTACCCTAAACCCTAAAACACTACCCCCAGCACGACACCCTACACTACCCAAACATAACTGCACTACCCTAAACCCTAAAACACTACCACCAGCACGACTCCCTACACTACCCAAACACCACTGCACTACCCTAAACCCTAAATCTACCCACAGCACAACCCCCTACACTACACAAACACCACTGCACTACCCTAAACCCTAAAACACTACCCCCAGCACGACCCCTTCACTACACAAACACCACTGCACTGCCTTAAACCCTAAAACACTACCCCCAGCACGACCCCCTACACTACACAAACACCACTGCACTACCCTAAACCCTAAATCTACCCCCAGCATGACCCCCTACACTACACAAACACCACTGCACTACCCTAAACCCTAAAACACTACCCCCAGCACGACCCCTTCACTACCTAAACACAACTGCACTACCCTAAACCCTAAAACACTACCCCCAGCACGACCCCCTTCACTACCCAAACACAACTGCACTACCCTAAACCCAAAAACACTACCCCCAGCACGACCCCCTACACTACCCAAACACCACTGCACGACCCTAAACCCTAAAACACGACCCCCTACACTACACAAACACCACTGCACTACCCTAAACCCTAAAACACTAGAACCCAGCACGACCCCCTACAGTACACAAACACCACTGCACTACCCTAAACCCTAAAACACTACCCCCTACACTACACAAACACCACTGCACTACCCTAAACCCTAAAACACTACCCCCAGCACGACCCCCTACACTACACAAACACCACTGCACTACCGTAAACCCAAAACACTACCCCAGCACTACCCCTACACTACCCAAACACCACTGCACTACCCTAAACCCTAAAACACTACCCCCAGCATGACCCCCTACACTACACAAACACCACTGCACTACCCTAAACCCTAAAACACTACCCCCAGCACGACCCCCTACACTACCCAAACACCACTGCACTACCCTAAACCCTAAAACACTACCCCCAGCACGACTCCCTACACTACACAAACACCACTGGACTACCCTAAACCCTAAAACACTACCCCCAGCACGACTCCCTACACTACCCAAACACCACTGCACTACACTAAACCCTAAATCTACCCCCAGCATGACCTCCCACACTACACAAACACCACTGCACTACCCTAAACCCTAAAACACTACCCCCAGCACGACCCCCTACACTACCCAAACACCACTGCACTACCCTAAACCCTAAAACACTAACCCCAGCATGACCCCCTACACTACCCAAACACCACTGCACTACCCTATACCCTAAAACACGACCCCCTACACTACACAAACACGACTGCACTACCCTAAACCCTAAAACACTACCCACAGCATGACCCCCTACACTACACAAACACCACTGCACTACCCTAAACCCTAAAACACTACCCCCTACACTACACAAACACCACTGCACTACCCTAAACCCTAAAACACTACCCCCAGCATGACCCCCTACACTACACAAACACCACTGCACTACCCTAAACCCCCTACACTATACAAACACCACTGCATTACTCTAAACCCTGAAACACTACCCCCAGCATGACCCCCTCACAACACAAACACCACTGCCATACCCTAAACCCTAAAACACTACCCCCAGCATGAACCCCTACACTACCCAAACACCACTGCACTACCCTAAACCCTAAAACACTACCCCCAGCACTACCCCCTACACTACACAAACACCACTGCACTACCCTAAACCCTAAAACACTACCCCAGCACTACCCCCTACACTACCCAAACACCACTGCACTAACATAAACCCTAAAACACTACCCCCAGCACAACCCCCTACACTACACAAACACCACTGCACTACCCTAAACCCTAAAACACTACCCCCAGCACGACTCCCTACACTACCCAAACACCACTGCACTACCCTAAACCCTAAATCTACCCCCAGCACGACCCCCTACACTACCCAAACACCACTGCACTACCCTAAACCCTAAAACACTACCACCAGCATGACCCCTACACTACTCAAACACCACTGCACTACCCTAAACCCTAAAACACTACCCCAGCACGACCCCCTACACTACCCATACACCACTGCACTACCCTAAACCCTAAAACACTACCCCCAGCATGACCCCCTACACTACTGCACTACCCTAAACCCTAAAACACTACCCCCAGCACGACCCCCTACACTACCCAAACACCACTGCACTACCCTAAACCCTAAAACACTACCCCCAGCACGACCCCCTACACCACCCAAACACCACTGCACTACCCTAAACCCTAGAAAAGAAACCCCCACCCCATGCCCAATCCCCCTTACCTCTCACTCCTCGTGGTTCCTCTCTCCTCGTGGTTCCTGCTTCACGTCGTCTCTGAGGGGCGGTGCACGTCGTTGTGAGGAAACGGAACAGCCTCTGTTTCCTTACAACGACATGGATCGTCTACATGTTTTTAGAACGCATGGTCATTTACCATACATACCTTTACAACAAAATTTGTTGTAAAGGCATGCGTGGTAAATGACCATGCGTTCTAAAAATGCGTAGTAATGACTTCGTGATGTACAACGCATGCGTGGTAATGCATGCGTTGTAATGGTATCGCAAAGTAAAAAAGTCATTGTAACGGCTGTTTACCGATCGAAGCTGGCCCCTGTTCTTCAGTGAGACGTTTATTTGATTAATTAGGAGGAAGGAATGTGTTTTTTTACCGAAAAGTGCATTCCCGGCTGTTGTATTGTGAAAGTGTCCGCGTGGCCTGGTTTCACTTCCGGTGAGAGAGTGGAAGAGTCTGTTTGGATCTAAAGGAGTTCTGTTGTTGGACGGGGCCGGCGCGACATGTCATCAGAAAACATAGCTAATGGAAAGCGTCCTCCCTGAAGTGTGGAGCAGTGCCATGAGAGGTCAACGAGTGTGCGTCCCACTGCAGTATGACCGTACCGCGTGACCCATGTGCCGCCTCCAGGGTACGGGAGGCAGAAGCGGCATCGCAGGTCCTCTTGAAGACCGTTGTAGCACTAATTCTACATTTTGGTACTAGGGCATTTTAACTTCGTTGTTCCTGCCAGATACAAAGAGAAGATCCTGTGTTATTCAGTGCCCTCGTTACCTTTTTTGTGGGTTGTGGTGCTTGTCACTTCGCTGCCCCGCCGGTGCACACGACTGGGCACCCCACCTCGTGTGCCATCTGCAGGGCCTCTGCCCTCGGATCACTGGTTTCGGTTTCTGGAGTGGCAACATAAACAGTTGCTCCCAAAGGACTAGCCTGAACACTTAGGTGAATATCCCCTGCACCAGCATTCCACGGAAATTCTTTCCTAGCTCTCCCACGTCAACGAGGACGTCATAATAGCACGGCTCCGCTCGCGACACCGTATGACGTCATCGGAGCCATAAGAGGACCTCGTCGGCGTGCTGACGTCAGTTCCACCCATTTTTTCCGTGCCACCGAGGCAAACAGGGGACCGAGACATTTTCACATGTATACATAGTATAATAAATATATATATATTCACTGAAAAAACCATAGGTTTCAGGCACGTTATAGTTAGAAATTAGCATTTAAAAAACCTTAGAAATTCACTGAAAAAACCATAGGTTTCAGGCACGTTATAGTTAGAAATTAGCATTTAAAAACCTTAGAAATTCACTGAAAAAACCATAGGTTTCAGGGGCGTTATAGTTAGTTGGACATTTCACTCGTACAAAACCATAGAAATTCCCCGTTATAGTTAGTTCAGCTAACTATAACTCGCGCGCCCGCAATGCACTGCTGATGACGTCACATATTACATCACTCATGACATGGTCAGTGACATCACTCATGACATCACTGATGACATCTCAAATGACATCACTGATTACATCACTGATGACATCATCCAGTGAATGTGTGTTTTTCTGAAAATTAAATATGTTTTATATATGTATATCTCAAGGTCGATGGAAGAATAAATGGGTATATAAGTGTCTAAATGGATGATTTTTTTTGTAAAATTGATTGTATAACTGACTAAGTGTATCTTAGTGAATACATGGGTTAGTGAGTAATGTTTAAATATGAAAATGTCTGTATCAGTCTCTCACTTTGTGTATAAGTGGCTGCATGGGTTGGTGAGTAGCTACATGAGTGTCTATATGGGTTATTAGTTGGTTTTTGAGTATCAGTATGAGTGTCTGAGTGTCTGTATGGTTCGGTGGGGGTATTACTTAGTGCATAGATGCATGAATGAGTGACTCACTGTTTGTATGTGTTGAAGGCAGCATGTGTGCAGACTGTATAGGTGGATGAGTATGTGTATGGGTGTGTTAGTGAGTGAATGACTGTCTCAATAGTGTCTTTATGAGTAACTACATATGTTTTAAACTAGTATATGTGAGTATTGGTGTATATAAGTGAGTATATGTGAGAGTGAGAGATTGGAAGAGTTCCTGTACAAATAAGTAGGTGTTTCTATAAGTGATTGTTTAAGAGAGTAAGTATGTGTAAGTTTCTGTAGAAGTAAGTGTGGTAGTGTGTGTATAACTGTATATGCAAGTAAATGGATGCTTGATACTTTGTTTGCATGTGTGACTATGTGTGTGAGTAACTCTATGGATGAGTGGCGGTGTGTAATAGGATGTATAGGTGTATGAGTACATATGATGAGTGAGTACATGTATGAGTGACTGTATAGGGACTGTTGGTGAATGAGTGGATGTGTGTGTAGATCTTGGAATTACTGAATAGGTGTGTTGTAACTGGTATTGGTATGTCCATTGTTTTGAAAATGTTAGTTTGTATTTTTGAGTGTGTGTATCAAAGGTTATATTAGGGTGAGAGGAGGTCTGCCACTCTATCACAAGGATGATGTCATCAGTGATGTCATGAGTGATGTCATCAGTGATGTCATGAGTGATGTCATCAGTGATGTCATGAGTGATGTCACTGACCATGTCATGAGTGATGTAATATGTGACGTCATCAGCAGTGCATTGCAGGCGCGCGAGTTATAGTTAGCTGAACTAACTATAACGGGGGAATTTCTATGGTTTTGTACGAGTGAAATGTCCAACTCACTATAACGCCCCTGAAACCTATGGTTTTTTCAGTGATATTTCTAAGGTTTTTTAAATGCTAATTTCTAACTATAATGTGCCTGAAACCTATGGTTTTTTCAGTGAATATATATATATATATAATACATACCAACATATTTCTTCCATTGACATCTGCAAGAGAAAGAAATATATGATTGGATAAACATCCATACAGCTTCATTCATTCTACTATTAAATATCAATAAATATATATATTCAAGAGAGCGGCAAATCACTGCGGAGACAAAGGTATGAGATGCGATTGGATAGGCTTACTTTAAGGGAGTTAGTTAGGTATCTGAAAGGTTTAGAAGTATATTAACGCTTTCATTTGTGTTTTCAGGTGCCGGTATAGCTAGAATTCCCGAGAGGAAGAGGCACAGCAGTGGAGTCTCTCTTTGTCCCATCCCCCTTTCCCCCTCTCTACTGACAGTGGAATTCAGTCCGCTGGCATTGGGGTTTGGGATTGGAGGAATAGTCATCAGCTCCTGTGGAAGTCCTAGGTTATCAGGTGCGTGGTACTCGACAGATTGAAGTGCCATAATCCAACTTCCACCTGGGCAGGATGGCGGAAGGGTTAGATGTTAAGGCCTTAGCTGCAGTCTTGGAAGGGATACAAAAACAACTCAGTGAGACCATGGAAGATAATAAGAATCTTAGAGAGGAGGTTAGAAAATCCAGTCAAGAAGCCTTGTTCTTTAGACAGCGATTTGATGATTTCGTTGCAGGGGCAAACCCAATGTCCAAAGAGCATAAATCTCAATCTTTTCCCCCTCCCCTTCAGCAGCAGAGTTGACCACCCAAGTCATACACGCCATCTCCCCCACTATCCCGCTAGCCGCCCCAGAGAGGTTTAACTGTGACCCACATAAGGCCCAAGTGTTCCTCACCCAATGTTCCTTACACTTTTTATGTAGGCCCATTATCTTCAAGGAGGATCAGTCTAAGGTGGCCTTTTTATTGTTTTACCTGAGTGGGGATGCAGCGGCGTGGTCCATGCCGTTGGTAAATTGTAATGATCCTATACTTTACAATTTTGAAGATTTCAAAACAGAATTTCTGTGGATTTTTGATCGAAGAGCCATCTCACAGACCACTGACAATGAGCTCTTAGATTTAAAACAAGGCAATAGAGAATTGGTGGCGTACCTTGCACAATTTAACAAATTGATTGTGGAGACTCAATGGCCCGAAACTAAGAGAGCAGCAATATTCTATAGTGTCTAAGGGATGAACTTAAGGATGGATTAGCTCAGATTCCCAAGAGACCAACAGAAGTATCTGAGTTAATTGATTTGGTACTTCAAATTGATCAGCGGCAAAATGAACGGAAGAGTGAACGTCGTAAAGAGGTTAGACCTTTCCCACCTCGTTTTCACAGAGTAAAACCTGAATCGGCTAAACCCAGTGAGATAGCAGCAGGAGAAGAGCCCATGTAAATTAGTTCTGTTCGGGGACCTCTTACCAAGGAAGAGAGAGAAAAGCGCAGAAGTGGCAAGTTGTGCATGTATTGCGGTGGTTCTGGGCACTTTGTCAAAGAGTGCCCGAAGAAGCCTAAGATCTGTGCATGGGTAAAAGACAGGCCCCACCAGTAAGAGGAGTTGCTCTGGTGGGAGTTTCGGATAAGACAACTCCAGACTCTCAGTACTTAGCTAACACTTTACAATCTGCGGCCCCTCATTTAATCATTTCCAGTATAATAAAATTTGGAACCACCGAAGTGAATGAAATCTCTGTAATGATTGATTCCGGGCAACTGGAAATTTTTGTGACATTAAGTTTGCTCTGTCTTTGGGCATCCGATTTGTAAAGAAAGACAAACCGGAACCTGTGCGAGCTGTTGATGGAACTAATTTGTCTTCGGGACCGATCCTTTACCACACGGAAGAACTAACTGTGATTGGCCCAGGTCTTCATCAAAGTTATTTGAAATTCAGTCTCATAGATGCTCCTCAGTTTCAGTTGATTTTGGGGCTTCTGTGGTTGACCTAACATAATCCAAGAATTGATTGGGCTAAAAGATCAGTAGAAATGAATTCCGACTATTGCAGGGAGCATTGTTTTCATCCTTTGATGTCTGATCAGCAACCTACACAACCGTCTCTCTTGCCTGAGACTCCGCTAGTGATTTATGCTTTGGAAGCTCCACAGATTCCTTTGGAATATCAAGATCTGACAGCAGTGTTCGATGAACAAGAGGCCCAGAAGTTACCTCCTCATCGGGAATATGATTGTAAGATCGAGCTTGAACCAGGAGCTTCCTTACCTTGCAGCCGAATCTATGCACTTTCGGAATCTGAGAATAGTCATCTAAAAGAGTACTTGGATCGATTTTTGGCTAATGGATTTATTCGGCCTTCGCAGTCTCCAGTTTCCTCCCCTCTTTTCTTCATTCCGAAGAAAGATGGAAAGCTTAGGAGTTGCATAGACTATCACGCCTTGAATGCCGTGACCAAGAAACATCGTTATCCTTTGCCCCTGATTTCGGAACTTTTGGACCAAGTGAAGGGAGCCCAAGTGTATACAAAATTGGATTTAAGGGGGCTTATCATTTGGTTAGGATGGCCGATGGGGATGAATGGAAGACGGCATTTCGTACTCGATTTGGCCTATTTGGGTATCAGGTCATGCCCTTCGGCCTGTGTAATGCACCTGCAGCCTTCCAGCACTTTGTCAATGATGTGTTACGAGAATTTTTGGATCGCTTTGCTGTGGTCTACATCGACAATATTCTCATCTTCTCGGCCAATCAGGAAGATCATGTCCAACATGTACGAGCCATCTTACAGAAATTGCTTGACCACCAGCTTTTTGTGAAATTGGAAAAGTGTGTTTTTCACACGACTCGCGTGGAGTTTTTGGGTTTCGTTTTATCCCTGAAGGAGTCTCTATGGATGAGTCGAAGGTGAAGGCAATCAAGGAATGGCCGCCTCCTCGCAATGTGAAAGAGATCCAAAGTTTCATTGGGTTCGCCAATTTTTATAGGTGTTTTATCATCAACTTTTCAGACAAGGTCGCTCCTATTACTCGTCTCCTTAAGAAGAAAGAGAAGTTTTTGTGGAGTCCAGAGACTGAGAAGGCCTTTCAATATTTAAAAGAAGTTTTTACCACAGCACCCATTTTGCAGCATCCAAACCCAGATGAACCATTCTTTGTTGAAGCTGATGCTTCAAATCTAGCTATTGGAGGAATTTTGTCTCAAAGACACAAGACTACTGGGCAACTTCATCCGGTAGCTTATCGGTCTCGGAAGCTTTCAGCAGCTGAAATCAATTACTCTATAGCAGACAAGGAGTTACTTGCAGTTAAAGACGCCTTTAAGGAATGTAGGCATTATTTATTAGGGGCTAAGCATGAGGTCACAGTTTTTACCGACCACAGGAATCTACAATATTTGAAGTCCGCTCACTCCCTCACCCCCCGACAATTGAGGTGGTCCCTATTTTTTGCTGATTACAATTTTGTTTTGACTTACAAACCAGGATCTGCTAATGGAAAGGCTGATGCCTTGTCTCGTTTGGATGTCAGAGACCACGAAGAAGCTAAAAAGAAAGGTTACATAATCCCAGAGGAAAAAATCATTAATACCATTTTATATTCAGAATTGGAGGACAAGATCAAAAAGGCCCTCCCTGAAGATGAAATGTTGGCCTGGGTAAAAGAAGATTCCGGATGTGAGTTTAAGAATGGCAAACCCTACTATCGAGGAAATCTTTTTGTGCCTGGAGAGGATCTACGCAAAGAAATTGTGGAACACTATCATGATGATCTTTTGGCTGGTCATAAGGGTGTGAAGAAGACCTTAGAACTCATTAAACGAGAATTTTGGTGGCCTGAATTAGATGCTCAGGTGAGACAATATGTGGCGCCCTGTCAACAGTGTGTTAAGGGAAAGGCAAATAGACAGGCCCCACAAGGTTTACTTATGCCCTTGCCTGTTGCCCCATATCCCTGGCATACAGTTTCAATGGATTTCATTGTAGATCTTCCCTCCAGTCAGGGATATTCCACCATCTGGGTTGTGGTAGATAATTTTTCTAAAATGAGTCATTTCGTTCCTTTAAAATCAATCCCCAATTTTGTTCAATTGGCCATGTTATTCACTCAACACATAGTTAAGTCTCATGGCATTCCCAAGGTAGTGATCTCAGACTGGGGGCCCCAATTCATTTCACGCTTTTGGAGGGCTTTCTTGGGCAGATTAGGAGTGGACTCTCGATTGTCTTCCAGTTTCCATCCAGAAACTGATGGACAGACTGAAGGGTCAATCAGGAGTTGGAACAATATCTACGCCTTTATTTGATGGATCAAGAAGGAGATTGGCCAGATTTGATTTGGGCTGCTGAATTTGCGTATAATAACGCAGTTCATTCATCTACTGGTTATTCCCCTTTCTTTCTGAATGAAGGCAGGCACCCAAACACTTTAGTGGGTAAAACAGTGAGTGAGGTACCAGCAGTAGAGGAGGTGGTGGGTGAATTGCAGAAGGCTTTTCTAACGGCAACACAAATTTAGTGAAAGCTAAAGAGTCATACAAAAGACAGGCAGACAAGAAAAGAAGAGTGAATCCAATTTTTGAACCTGGAGATAAGGTTTGGGTTTCCACTAGGAACATGAGATTAAAAGGGATTCGGAAATTCCAACTTAGATTTGTGGGACCCTATTTAGTTGCCAAGATGGTGAATCCAGTCAGTGTTAAAATTAGGTTTCCCCCCAGTATTAGGATACATCCAGTGTTCCATGTCTCGCTAGTCAAAAGAAATCCTCCAAACTTGCGAAAAGTCCAACCACCCGCACCAATTCAGTGTCAGTCAGGAGATGAGTTTGAGGTCAAACATATTGTAGATTCTAAGATTAAGAGAGGAAAGATTTTCTATTTGGTTGACTGGAAAGGTTTCAGTCCAGAAGACAGATCTTGGGAACCCGGAGCTAATGTCCATGCCCCTAGATTGGTTTGAGAATTCCATAGAACTCATCCTTACAAACCCAAGGAAGTTGGAGGAGGGGTTTTGGTGGGGGGTACTGTCATGGCTGTCGCATTAAAACCCCCTTTCAGCACACAGTGGTTAGCAAAGTACAGGAAGTTGCTGGTCTACCCCTGGAATCGGCTTAGTCGATTCACTTCTAGGTAGGAATTTTCTAGGTTAGTGTAGTACTTTAATGGTGGCTGCGGTGACCGTTCCAAGTCATGGATTAGGTGTTCTAGTGCAGGGGGGCTAATTACAGGAGCCAGGTGTAGCGCGCGCGTGTTCACCGCGCTGCGCACTTCAACCGTCGTTTCTCAGCGAACGGAGCGTTTCTATTCCGCTCGTTCGTTTGTGAAATATTTCAGTCAGGGGAGTTTTTTTCCTTCTCCTTCGCATCTCCGCCTGACATCTCTATGCAGTTTTGGGCAGCAAGCTGGAAGTCCTGAGTTCACCGTCGGGTGAACAGTTCTTCTTGTTTCCAGCGTAATTCGGAGTTTGTGAGTAAAGGGTGTGAGAGTATCCCCTCTCACATTAAGTAAGTCCGTGGCCTTGGCAGCAGTTAAATAACTATTCTGGGCTTGCTAAGTTTCGTACCCTTTAGCGTCTGCTTTTCTGGCTCTCAGAGTCTTTCAGCAGCTGGAATATTCCTTCGTCAGCGCGCAGCCAAGTCTGAACTTTAAACACAAGGCTGCAATATTCTTTCCACTGAGCAATAGTTTCCTTAAATGTTACAGCGCTTTACCTTCTGTGAATTCAACAGGGCTGGCATTGAGTTTACTTTTCCGAGCAACTGAGTTATTTCCTAGCGCTAATTCCTAGTGAAAGACTTCCATGAAAATTCACTAACTCTAGGATTCTTTGTTATGTTATTTGCTACGATGAAAGACTGAAATTCAGTGGTGAATTATCATTTTGATCTACAGAACCATCCTTCTCTTCATTTGTACTTATAGTATGTAGCAATATATATATATATATAATACTTACCAACATATTGCTTCCATTGACATCTGCAAGAGAAAGAAATACATGATTGGATAAACATCCATACAGCTTCATTCATTCTACTATTAAATATCAATAAATATATATATTCAAGAGAGCGGCAAATCACTGCGGAGACAAAGGTATGAGATGCGATTGGATAGGCTTACTTTAAGGGAGTTAGTTAGGTATCTGAAAGGTTTAGAAGTGTATTTACGCTTTCATTTCTGTTTTCAGGTGCCGGTATAGCTAGAATTCCCGAGAGGAAAAGGCACAGCAGTGGAGTCTCTGTCCCATCCCCCTTTCCCCCTCTCTACTGACAGTGGAATTCAGTCCGCTGGCAGTGGGGTTTGGGATTGGAGGAATAGTCATCAGCTCCTGTGGAAGTCCTAGGTTATCAGGTGCGTGGTACTCGACAGTTAGGGCCACAGCTGCAGGCATCCATGATGTGCTGAACCTTAAACTCCTCAAGCCCCAGCGCCTGCTGAGGCAATGGATCTGGAGACACACTTGTGGGGCCGGTTTCAGCAACGAAGTATGAAATACTGGGTATATACGCAATGACAACAGCAACCGTAACTGAAAAGCAACTGGAATCAATTGTTAAATGACCTCATATAGATCAATAAACTTAGAGGAGAAAGGCCTTTTTATTGTGGAAGTTTAGGTTCTTTGTCAACAGCAATACTTTGTCAACTGCCACATAAGGTAGGGCCAGGAACGTGAGTAGTGTTTGCAACAGCCTTGTATGTTTTCTTTGCCTTTTCTAGCTGTTGAAAAATCTAGGCTTGAGTCTTTTGTGTTAGTTGAATTCTATTGAGTACAGCAGGTACTGTGTTTAGACCCTGCTGACAATGAATAGAAAGAACACTGGGTGAAAACCATAGGTACAATAAAATGGAGGTGTGTCTATGGAAGAATGATGCAACGCATTGTAAGGCATTTCTGGAAAACCAGTGTAGATCGACCCATGATGCATTGGTATTAAATACATGACATCGTAGATACTGTTGTAAAGTCTGGTTGGGCTGCTCTCTTTGCCCGTCTGTTTTTCGGATGATGACTTGTAGATATGGCTGGTGAAATGTGTAGGGCCAAGCACCAACTTTTTCAGAACCTTGCATTGAACTGTGTGCTACTATCTGGGATGATTTTCTTCGGAATTCCATGAAGCCGAATGATATGTTGCAATAATAGCTGAGCTAATTGACCAGATGTTGGGAGTTTTTTGCCGGATATGAAATGCCCCAGTTTAGTAAGGCTATCTATTATGACCAGAATGACTGAATAACCCTGATCAATGGGTAAGTCTGTGATGAAATTGAGTAAAAGATGCTGCCAGGGTTTCATTGGCGCAGGCAATGGTAGCAAAAGATCTCTAGACCTGCTGTGATTAACTTTTGCTCTGGCACATTCTTCACACTCCTTTGTTTATTGCTGTACATCATGTGTTAACGTAGACCCCCAAAAATGTTAAATTATTGCTTTCACAGTTCTTTCTATGCCAGGGTGGCCTGTACAAGGGTGGTAATGATACCATTGAAAAACTGACTTTTGTAGTCCTTTGGTTGGCAAGTATAGAGCAGATTAATGTATCAGCAGACCATGTACTATTTGGCTTCGTTTTTCCTCTTTCAGCCAAGTCTGCCAGTCTTTTATCACAAAGTGATCCTTGACTGTGCCTAGGAAGCCTTCTGTGGATAACAGATGTATTACTTTTATTGGATTGATTATGGATTGTGACTGCCCTGCCAGAAGAATTGTGGAGGAATCTTGTCCAGTTAAGATGTCAGCCTTACAGTTCTCAGTTCCAGGCCAAAAGGTAACTATGAAATCAAACTCTGCAAAAAAAATGATCCAACTCAATTGCTGAGGGGAGAGGATCCTAGCCGCTTTCATAAATTGCAGGTTCCTATGATCCGTGAAAAAAGTAACTGTATGGAGTGCACCAAGTAAGTAGTTCCTCCAATCTTTAAAGGCTCCTCGAATAGCTAAGAGTTATTTTTCTGCTAGTGTGTAATTTTGTTCTGCACTTGACAATTTCTTTGACATTTAAGCCACTGGATCCAGCTGTCCTGTGTTTTCATTTAGTTGAGATAATATGGCTCCAATCGCTATTTCAGAAGCGTTTGCTACTACAATGTAGGGCAACTGTGGATTAGGATGGTCCAAAACAGGTGCTGGAGTAAAAGCTTTTTTGAGATGTGTACAGGCGGAAATCACTTCAGAACTCCATTCAAATTAAGTGTTTTCATTCAATAGACATAATTGGGGAGATCACCTGAGACAAATGATCTATGAACTGCCTGTAAAAGCTAGTAAATCTTAAGAAACACTGTACATCCATGATATTCTTGGGAATGGGCCAGTGAAGGACTGCTTGGATCTATCATTCAGCCATTTTCAAACGATTAGGTGACAGAATTACGCCTATAAATTCTACCTTTGTAACATGAAAGTGACACTTGCTTACATTGCAAAACAAGTGATGCTTTTGAGAGTCATCAGAATTGTGCTCACATGATGCACATGTTCCTTTTTATCATTGGTCTAAATGAGAGTGTCACCTATATAGATGATAACAAAACAATCTTTATAATCTCAGAGTATGTCATACAGAAAGAACTGGAAGGCTGCTGGTGCATATCACAGACCAAATGACAGCACAGTATATTCAAACAAGCCATACCATGTTTTAAACGCAGTCTTCCATTCATCCACACTATGCATTCTGACCAGATGCAATGCGCCTTTCAGGTCTAGTTTTGTATAAAGAGATGCAGATTTGACTTTGTCTAAAAGCACAGGAATAAGTGGCAGGGGGTACTAATTCTTCATAGTTTCTTTGTTTAATGCATGGTAGTCAATGCATACATGAATCTCTCCATTAGCTTTGGGCACAAAAAATAAAGGTAACGCTCCTGGGGACTGAGAAGGCCGAATGAACCCATTTGCTAGAATCATTCTGTTTTTTTGACAAGGCATAAATGCAACAACTAAGAACTACTGCCCCAGAAGCTAGATCAATTTATTTGACAGTCATTAGAGTGACGTGGGAGTAGAACTTCAGCTTGTTTTTCATTGAACACCTTGCTGAACGCATGATATTGATGCAGCAACAAAACGTCCTTTTCAGCTGCCGTAACTACCGAATGGTCTAGGTTCTGTTTTTATTGTTGGATTGTGAGATTTGTAAACAATGCTGAATGCAGTAAGGAGAGAAGGCTTGGATAGATTTTGTAAACTACAATCAATATTAGTATTATGTTTGGCTATCCATGACATACCTAGAATGAACCCATATTGAGGGGCACTGATTAGGTTTAAATTAATCTTTTCAGAATGCTGCAGTTCTAAAAGATTGAATTCCATGATCATTTCAGATGTTTGTGAAGTGACGGGCCTGAAGTCAAAAGGTGCCCATCCACCATTTGTACTTTCTCTGCATATTCTTTCTTATACAGGGTATTTGTAAAATCTTTGCAAGGTTTGCCTTCACAAAGTTTCTTGTGGCCCCTGCATGTATGAGAGCCATCTTTGGTTTTCTTGTATCATGATCGAGAATCAATGTCATTTCTGTTTTGAAATGAGACACATTTTCACCCCTGTGAGAGCTAAGTGAAGGGATCCTCCAAAAGCTCAAAATGTTCCCTTCATTCCCCTTTGAGCATGTTTGTTTCCCTCAGGGGTTTCATTTGTATTGGCCGCCTTTCCAATTCCTTTAGACACCAAAGGATTATTCTTAGGTTTGTTTGGACACTCTTTAACAAAATGCCCTTTCTTACCACAGTAGAGGCACTGCCTACTTTTCCGGCGTAATTCTTTCTCTTCCTTGGTTAGAGCAGATTGAATAAACCCAATCTCCATAGGTTCGCTGGAGTTCTGTACAGTTGAGCCTTGTATGAAGCTTCTTGGCTTATTAAACCTTGAACCAGACCATTCTACTTGCTTTCAATCTCCCTTTCTTTCATAAAATCGGTGATTCAGTCGCAGGTTTAGGTTAATTAACTCATCACAAGGTGTAGGCTGAGGCTCAATCTGAGCTAGAACGTCCTTAAGTTTTTCTTTAAGACCTTAATAATACACTGCTAATCGTTTTTCCACATGCCATGCAGTTTCCGAGACAAGATGATTAAACTGCGTCAATTATGTTATCAAGTCCTTATTGCCTTGTCTCAATTCTAAAAGTTCTCTATCAGCCAAAATTGTTGTTGCTCTCCAGTCAGCTGAGTTATCAGTGGGCGGGTACATGGTACTCTGTCCTGTAGTTGTGCTTTGAACTACACTAGGAAATTTTCCTAACGGTTTGCCAAAGGGGTTCCTTTTCTCTTATACTGTTGCAGACAGCGATGATCTATCTCCGTTGTTTGTCTTTTAAATGCAGAAAGAGCAGTTGCCAAGAGGTTCCTGGAGATTGTCACAATGTAGGAAGGTGGAGTACTATGTGATGATGCTGGTTAGGCTTCACCATGCAATACTCTCACAATACCTCAAAGACGGTCCTTCGATTCACAATAATAAATTCTTAGCTCAGTCCTGGTAGAGTGGCAAAGAGCAGTCAGGCTTTATTAGAGGAACATATGTTAAGCATTTCAGAGGATCAACATCAATGAGTAATTGACACGACTCAAAAGAAATCCAACACAAATTTATTTTAAAAATCAGATTTTTGTATAAATGTAGACACCTAAATGAAGTAAATCAGATTAGCATAACCAGAGTTAGGGATTTTAGAGGCACTATTACATCAGTGAAAAACAGTACTTCAAAAGTTTATCAGCGCAGTCAATTGTAAAAAGCACTACTGACAATTGGCCAATTGCAGGTCGAGATGCATGGAACCCAAAGAGGGTTAAGGTGATGCGGGTCCCAGGACCAAGCCACAACAGCCAGCTCAATTTTACTTAGCTCAAGAAGCCGACTGTCCTTGGTGCTGAAGTGGGAGCCACTGGTGATGTCGGATGAAGGTTTTACAGAGTTCTCTTGAGGTGCAGTATCGAGTAAAGGGGGTGGTTGCATGACTGGTGACTAACAAGCCTTGGCAGTGGTAAGGTAAGCAGAAAGTTATTTTGACATCCAGAGGTATGGGAAAAATCTTAGCTGCCTGAAACTTGCTGTTGGTCAGGGCTATGTTTCCCTCAATGCACTGGACCATCTTTTTTTGGGCGATCCCTCGGAGGCCACGATAGCCAGTGATTCTTTCGTTCCAGTATGTTGTTTTTACCTGCGAAGTGCAGAGGACTAGTGCCACTAGTCAAGGGGAGTCTAGAGTTCCCTTTGGCTCTCAAAGGGGTCCCTATGTCTGGGGGATTGAGCTTTGGTCCAGGATGAGTCACAGTCATGCAGTTTCAGGAAAGGTTGCCACAGGTGCAGAGTATCATGCCTTTGTTTTGTATAGACCCTGTTGTTGCAGACACGGGTCTCCTCTTTGTCTCCTATTTGTCTGTTTGCTGCAAATCATATCAGAACTAAGGTTCTGGTTTCAGGGGTAGCCCTTAAATCCTAGATTTGAGAATGTTAGGGGTGTGGATGAAAGTGGCCAATGGGGTACTAGCCTCAGTGGCTAATCCGCCCTTGGGGTGGCCACATCCAGGGTCTGGGTGAACTTTTCTATCCAGAACCCTCTATTCTACCACTTTTAAAAATGGCAGAAGTCTTCCTTGGCTGTACAGACCAGGTAGCCCACATTAGGAGTGTGGATAATCTCTTGGGGTGTACACCTCCTGAATACCTAATTTTCCCGCCTGCCTACATGCAAATGTGTCTGGGGCAGGGAGAAAGCTGTTTTCCCCTTTGGGAGGCAGTCTGGTTGCATATCACAGACGGTGAAGGCTGTGAAGCTCACCACCTTGATTTCCCACTTCACTAGCCATCCCCACGTGCATGCCAAATTGTCCTTGACACAAGATTCATGTCAGGGGTGATGAGGCACATTGATACCAAACATGAATGACATATTTTGACAGTACCATAACGAAGCTGCCAACCTCAGGTTTGCCTGGGTGTCAGCCCATGTTATCCTATGGACTGATACACACAAAGAGGAGTAGAGAGTAATGAACTCGGTGGTGGCACGTGCTAAGTGTGAAAATACTGCCCTCACTCACAAAGTTGTGACATTCTTCATCATTGGGCGTGCTTCAGTACACCCCTGTGCAGACGAACACCTAGGGTGGAGCAAAAGGGAGGGGAAGACAATACAAAACACGTCGAATATACAAATATTGCTTTGCCAAAGAATAATGGGATCACTGAAAGAAAAAGTGCAGTGAAGGTTAAAACTAGCTCGGAGGTATCACTATGCAAAACTTTATTCCTGGACCCTCCGGCCAGGACTAAAAACGTGAAGGATGGTGGTGACAGGAAAGAAAGAATTAGGAATTCCTACACCCCTCCTTACTGCCAAATCGTTGACATGTTTCTGCCATGTTCGTGGTGCCTGAAGTGTAGGGTCATGCCGACATTCTTCAGGACCTTTCTGATGCCAGTTGTGTTTATTTTCCCTCAATACCAGGATATGGTACCCCTAGGAACCAGTTGTTCCCACCAGGAGGGTATCCCTACGTAACTCACTCTCGATGTACGAGTTTCACAAATATTATGCTAAAACTGGCGAGAAAGAGGGGGAGACCCCCTGTAGTCACACTTTTGTCAAGGAGGGTGCTCCGCCACAAGTATTCCTCCGATACCGCCGTTTAGGGGGGCCGGAGTAGAGCAGTTTAGCCTCTCACCCCTTCTTTATGTGTGAGATATCCTATGGACTGGCCATCATTTATAGTAGCCTTTAATGGTAAATGCCACTATATGGACATATAAGCTTGCACTTACATGTACACACCTTTAATATAATGCACCCAGCCTCCTGGTCTTAGGAGGCCTTCCTTAGGGGTGATTGGCATATATTTAAATAATGCATTGTCTTTGCCACAGTTGGAGAGGGCAAAGTCAAGTTCAAGCAGTTTGCACTGATCCTGCAGTTTGCAATGTCAGGCCTGCTATCAGCAGTTCCCTGGGTCACTCAGGATAGCACAAATAGTGCTTTAGGCCTTGGTGACACCTTTAACACCCATGCCCTGGTATCATACACTAGGTACTTATAAGGGTGTTAAAGCCCTTGCCAATTGGGGGTACCAATTCACACATATCAGCTTTAGGGAGCGAGCACTGGCACTGGGGCCTGGTTAGCAGGCCCCAGTGCACTAATAGAGTCAAAAACCAGCATCTAGTAGTCCAAATAGGGCAAAAGAGGAGGACATTTGCAAATAGGCCTGATTTCTTACACACAGGAAAAGTACTTTTATACGAATACTTCTGTGACTCGTTTCACCCCACCAAATGATTACAGTCTTAGTATTCTACAAGCTACTGTTATACTGTAATTCATGCAGAATGTGCAGAATGGTGTTCAAAATATCGCACTACAGCGCACTTACCACTAGAGATCGGGCCAATCTGGGGAGTTCATCAAGAATTTTCAAGTTCCAACACCAGCCTGCACTTGCAAGAATATAATGGAACAGAGCATGAGAGAACCGGAATCCCTGCTGTCTTCAGAATAACGAGTATGTGTCTCTGAGCGGGGCTTCTTTTATATTAAAACCCCACCCAAGATGGCCAGGAAATTTCTGGGACATGAAGTCTTAAACAAAAGCACAGCGTTTAGCGCTTAGGAAAGAGAAAACAAGGTTAGGGTCGCCCAAGTAACACACCAAGAGGCAACATAAGTACAGACATATGGAGCATCATGTAAGGCACTGCTTTGCATTTAAGGACGCTGTTACACCTCATCAGCGTCCATCACTGAAAGGCATTGCTACACTTTACCATCAAGCACTGCAATGCACTTTTACCACGTATCATGCACTGCAGTGCACATTACCATCCATGGTGACAGCGATACGGAAGCACTGTAGCCAGCACCTATGACTAGTAGTGCTTCGATGCAGCTTGCCACAGCACCGGATTGGGACCACCGAACAAGTGGCGCAAGAGACGCTCCTGGCAACCATGACAGCAATATTTAGTACATTTAAAAATCACAGTTTCCATTGATGTACTTTCTTGTTTGTAGATGTAGCCCATGTGACTTAATAATTGCTTTCCTTTTTGTGATATGATATATCTTGCTTTTTCTGCCATTATGTCTGAAAATTGTGTAATTTCATAAAGAATTTCAATTTTAAAAGGGTTATATGGTTGTTATTTACATATATAATTATGCATCTAGTACTTTTTCTTTCTCCCTACATGCATGTTCTTCTTAGATGTTTTACACTTTCTTTGCGCTTTTCCATTGGTGGTGTTGAAATGTGAAGCAGGTGCTTTCTCTTCTGTTACTAGAAAAAAGAGCTTCAGTTAAATGTTAAATGTTTATTTGTTGGTAGTTTGTGGAGGTTGAGGTTGTTAGGTTTTATTTTTTCAGTTTTTTCTGTTTTAGTGTGAGTTTCTGTTTATAATATCTTATATCTATTACTTTTTATGTCTTTTTTCTGGTTTGTGACTAGTGTTGTTTTTCGGTAGCTTAACAGTTTCTCAATGTTGTAGTATTTTCTTTTAGTAAGTACATGTAAAGAGATAGAAGTAGTAGAGCATGTTGTTAATAATTTGGCATTTTACAATTTTAGTTTTAATCAAAGGTAAGTTTTAGTTTAAATATATGTTTTGCTCACTTTGCAAGGTAGTTGTCGATATATATAAATCTTTTTTCAGGTTCTGGTGGGAGAATCATGCAGAGATTTGTCTTCTTGCAGCTTTTGGTGTTTTTGAAGAATTAAGATGATACCTTTTTGTGCCTTTTGTATTGTTGGTTTAATTATTGATGAGATTTTATTGGTTACTTTTGTTTATAGTTTAATTTTATTGGTTAGTTCTGTTTTGTTTAGATTTTTTTCAGTTATGTCCTTTTATGTTAAAAGTTAATTTATGTTTTATTTATAATCTTTAATGAGTAGTTCGATACTTTTGAATTTTCTTTTCTTTATATATATTATCTACTGGCGGTCGCCAGTAGATAGTTATAGTTAGGACCTATTATCCATAGGAAATCCGCGACATTCTATTTGAAATAACTCTTGCGCCGGTTGACGAATCTTCGCGAAAGCTTGCAACTTGTTGGGGCGCTCTGCTCTGCTCCTACCCTGAAAGTCTCGGGTTGATTCGTCAAGCGGGGGCCGAGAAAAAAGGGGGGTCCCAAAACGCGTTTTCCCCATTCATTTTTCCATAGGAACCTTTAGTTGCAGCTACAGCCCAAACTGCTGAACGGAATTACACCAAATTTGGCAAAGAGGTAGCCCTTGGTTCAGTGTCGTGCCTTTTGCTTAAATGGTGTAAATCCGTTTAGTAGTTCCTGAGAAAATCAAAAGTAAAGTCACATATATATCTATGGGCGAGTAGGGTCCGCGTATCCTGAGCGCACCCTGCGCGCACCGTCCCGATCACGAGCTGCATGCTAATTGGCTGTCAAGTGGCTGTCAACACTCCAAATCAGGAAGTGTTGGCAGCCATTTTGTCCCTCGGTGGAACCGAGGGACAGAAACAAGTGCGCAAAGCGCAAAAAGGGGGCAGGGTAGAAACACCCTGACCCCCTAGGTCTGCTCAGGGGGTCCCACAAGGACCCCCTGGGCAGAAAAAAGCATTTTTTTTTTTAAAACGGCAGGATGCGCTTAGGGTGCGCGGATCCCGCCGATTAAAAAAAAAAAGCACAAGAAACAAGTGCGCAAAACGCACAAAGGGGGCAGGGTAGAAACACCCTGACCCCCTAGGTCTGCTCAGGGGGTCCCACAAGGACCCCCTGGGCAGAAAAAAGCATTTTTTTTTTTTTAAATCGGCGGGATGCGCTTAGGGTGCGCGGATCCCGCCGATTAAAAAAAAAAAAACACAAGAAACAAGTGCGCAAAACGCACAAAGGGGGCAGGGTAGAAACACCCTGACCCCCTAGGTCTGCTCAGGGGTCCCACAAGGACCCCTGGGCAGAAAAAAGCATTTTTCTTTTTTTAAATCGGCGGGATGCGCTTAGGGTGCGCGGATCCCACTGATTAAAAAAAAAAAACACAAGAAACAAGTGCGCAAAACGCACAAAGGGGGCAGGGTAGAAACACCCTGACCCCTAGGTCTGCTCAGGGGGTCCCACAAGGACCCCCTGGGCAGAAAAAAGCACACAAAAAAAGACCAGCATCGTGCTGAGGCCCCGCCCCCTCCCTGCAGCAGTCTGAAAACGTGCCCCCTGGCGCGTTTTAAGAAGGGGAAGTAATTCCCCTTGAATACTGGGGGTCCCTGGGGGCCAACTAGCCCACCAGGAACCTCTGGTATGCGCCAGGGGCTGCGTTGCAGAGAGGTGTACAGAGGCCACGCCCCTTTTACACCTCTCTGCAACGCAGCTCTGTGGCGCTTTTGGAGGTACATGGTGGGCTAGTTGGACTCAGGGACCCTCAGTATTCAAGGGGACTTAATCCCCCAACTTAAAACGCGCCACGGGGCACGTTTGCACAGTGGTGAAGGGAGGGGCGGGGCTTCAGGTGACATGTGTGCAAACAGGCCCCGTGGCGCATTTTAAGATGGGGAATGAAATCCCCTTCAATCCTGAGGGTCCCTGGGGGCGAACTAGCCCACCAGGTACGTCCAGAAAGCGCCACAGAGCTGCGTTGCAGAGAGGTGCAAAAGGGGCGTGGCCTCTGAACACCTCTCTGCAACGCAGCTCCCTGGCGCATAATGGAGGTACAGGGTGGGCTAGTTGGACCCCAGGGACCCTCATGATTCAAGGGGATTTAATCCCCCAACTTAAAACACGCCACGGGGCGCGTTTGCACAGATGTCACCTCAGGCCCCGCCCCTCCCTTCACCATTGTGCAAATATTCCTCTAAAATCAGCCGAACTACGAATTCCGATTTACTCACCTGTTATCAGGAGAGACCTCAGTCCTGCATCTTTCAGCACAGTACTGATCCTGAAAAGTAATTTTAACCGTACTTACCAGTAACTTGAATTTCCTTCCATAGGATATCATTGACTGGTTTCACTTGGAAATTCTTCTAAGTGTGGAGTTTTGGAACTTTATAATATTCCTCTAAAATCAGCCGAAATACGAATTCCGATTTACTCACCTGTTATCAGGAGAGACCTCAGTGCTGCATCTTTCAGCCCAGTACTGATCCTGAAAAGTAATTTTAACCGTACTTACCAGTAACTTGAATTTCCTTCCATAGGATATCATTGCCTGCTTTTTGCTGAAAAAGTTTCTAAGTGTCGATTTTGAAACATACAAATATTCCTCTAAAATCAGCCAAAATACGAATTCCGATTTACTCACCTGTTATCAGGAGAGACCTCAGTGCTGCATCTTTCAGCCCAGTACTGATCCTGAAAAGTAATTTTAACCGTACTTACCAGTAACTTATATTTCCTTCCGTAGGAATCCATTGTCTGGTTTTCAGCAGAAAAGTTTCAAAGTGTTGATTTTCACAAACTACAAATATTCCTTAAAAATCGCCTGTATGACTTAAACGCATTCTTTCAACTGTTTACAGGAGATGCACCAGTGCTGGATCCAGGATCCACCACTGAGTAAGAAAAAGTAACGATAACACTACTTACCTGCTAAGTGAATTTCCTCCCATAGGATAACATTGGTGATTCTATGTGAAAAAGTTTCTAAGTGTCAACTTTTAAAATACAATAATATTCCTTAAAAATCACTACTGTAACCAAAACGCTTTTACTCATCTGTTTACAGGAGATGTCCCAGGACTGAATCTAGGATCCAGTCCTGTGGTTAGAAAAGTAATCCATAAAGTAACTAATTGCATTTAGCTAGAAATTCACATTGAGCTCAATGTTGCATTGTGTTTGAAATTGTGTTGCCCATTGCAACAACTGTAACTACTGTACTTAAAAGTCTATTGCCTATTTGCAAAGTATTTAAACTAAAGTAATTCATTCTGAGAAAGTATATTTTGTAATGTAATGTATAATGTAATTACAATGTAATTTAAAAAATAAAACATCTAAAAATAAATAGTTTAAAAAAATGTAGTAAATCAGTATCAAAAAAAATAAATATAACAATTAATACATTTAAAAATTGTCATTTACATAACCTTTGAAATTCACTGAAAAAAACCATAGGTTTCAGACATGTTATAGTTAGGAATTAGCATTTAAAAAACCTTTGAAATTCACTGAAAAAACCATAGGTTTCAGGCTTGTTATAGTTAGGAATTAGCATTTTAAAAACCTTTGAAATTCACTGAAAAAACCATAGGTTTCAGGCCTGTTATAGTTAGGGTTTAGCATTTAAAAAACCTTTGAAATTCACTGAAAAAACCATAGGTTTTAGGGAAAGTTATAGTTAGTTGGACATTGCACTCGTACAAAACCCGTGAAATTCCCCCGTTATAGTTAGTTCAGCTAACTATAACTCGCGCCCCATAATGCACTGCTGATGACGTCACATATTACATCACTCATGACATGGTCAGTGACATCACTGATGACATCACTGATGACATCTCAAATGACATCACTGATGACATCATCCATGTGAGAATTTAATGCATCTTCTCACACCCTAATATAACTTTTGATACACCCACTCTAAATTACAGACTGCCATTCTCAAAACCATACACACTCCAATACCAATAAGTACATACCCACTCACTGATTCTTAGGTCTACCACACACACACATCTACTCACTCACCCGTACAGTCACTCATACTTACAGTCACTCAGTACAGGACTATCATATGCACTCATACACCTATATAAACACTCACACAACGCAACTCATCCATAGAGGTACTCACACACCTAGTCAGTCATGCTAATAATTAATCACACTCCCATTTACTCACCTATACAGTTATACACACCAGCTCACTTACTCATAAAAATACTAGCACATTCTTACGCTCCTATGCAATCACTGATGCAAGCACACACTCATCCATATAGCCACTCTCACAATCACACACTCTCACTTATAGCCATTTATATACTCCAACACACATATATACTGCCTTTCACATATGTAGTTACTCACACATCTACCACTGAGATATACATTCAATCACTAACACACCCATACACACACTCACCCACCCATACAGTCCATCACAGACGCACTCTTGAAACCATGCACCCAGTGAATCACCCACTCACACATCTATGCACAGAGTCACACACACCCCACCCACACAAACACTGAGGCACCCATACAGATACTCAGAGAACCAATCCATAACCCATATAGACACTCATTTAGCTAGTCAGAAACCCATGCAGCTGCTTGCACAACAACAGACAGACGGATACAGACATTCACACAGTTTAGTCACTCACCCATGCATCCAGTAAGATACGTTTAATCACTCACTTATAGACTCAGTCACGCACCTACTAAATCATCCATTCAGACGCTTATACACCCACTCATTCTTCAATATGCCTTTCCCTATATATATTAAACATATTTAAACTTTACACAAACACACAGTCACTGGATGATGTCATCAGTGATGTCATCAGTGATGTCATTTGAGATGTCATCAGTGATGTCATCAGTGATGTCACTGACCATGTCATGAGTGATGTAATATGTGACGTCATCAGCAGTGCATTGCGGGGCGCGAGTTATAGTTAGCTGAACTAACTATAACGGGGGAATTTCACGGGTTTTGTACGAGTGCAATGTCCAACTAACTATAACTTTCCTAAAACCTATGGTTTTTTCAGTGAATATATATATATATAAATATTTATTAATATTTCAATTGTTGTATACATGATTGCAGTTTATGCAAATATTTTTTTAACTCTTGTTATGTATTGAGGTTTATTGTTAAAACGTGAATATTTTGTTTAATATTTATTTTAATGTTTTGTTTAACATGAAAAGTACTTCTTTTAATGTTTATTAGAACATTGGAATGTTGAGAGCTCCATTGAAGACAATGGAGTAGCTCTGGAGCTTATAATGGCTGGTATAAGCCCAGCGCTCCAACATTCCAATGTTTGTCTTTTTGTTTCTCCATTTTTAATTTAGAACATTCTGCCCTTAGTGGGTGGAATGTTCTAATAGACTTATAGCCCTTCTGCCTCAGGCTATACCGGTTGTTAAATGGCGATGCGGCGCGCGCAATGTAATTTGTTTTATTTATTTATTTATGTACTTACCTCCGTTCGGCCGTACGCCGGAGTTTATTACCCCCCACCCTGCCCCTCCCCTGCCCCGCCCCACCGCCCCGCAGCACTCCCTCCAGGAGCCGCTACTGCACATATCGGAATTAACTGGAGAACTCATCTTCGAGGCCTAGGTCTGAAAGCAGTACAGTTTATTGCATGTTTATTAGACAAAGCCTCTAGCATTTTGCATTTTTGCAATCCACTAATTAACCTCAAAATCAGCTAACAAGCACAATACCTACAATAATGTACACTCTGGCTGCAAAAAAATAAACAAAAAGTATCCCAAAGTCTCAAGCACACCTGATTATTTCTTTGCCTTTCTTTCTTGTAAAACTGCTGGCAGACTATAACGTGCCTCTGTGTGCAGCATATATCCACGGCTGTCAATTTCTGCGGTGATAAAAGCGCAGAACAGTCTGGACGAAGAGTGTCAGCATCATTGGAACAGAGAGCCTCCTAGATGCACTTGGGCTCAAAAACGACTTCCTTTAGGATATCAGAAAAAGATGCTGAGGAAGCTGAGAGGATGAAAGAAGTGGTGACTAGGAAACTGCAGGGAAGTAGCACTGCACTAGTTGAGGGGTTTGAGAAGGCAAGGGTCACCTGAGGTAGTGCGGTAGGAACTACACGCAATGAAAAGATACATTTGTCCTCGTAAAGAAACAAACATTGGCTACATATTTCTGCAATCAATGTAAATATGGTCATCCTTTCCACAGAAAAGGTACAGGTCACAAAATGTATAGAAGTTGCAGAATGCAAATATTTTCCACAAACTGTTATAAAATAGGCCTATTTTCTGCAGAATAATTTTGTTGTGCACATATAGCCATCAATAAATTGCATACTTTTCACAGGAAAATTCAGAATCGACATTTTTTAGATAAATGCCCTAAAAAACGCACATCTATGAAAATGAAATAATACATGCACATTTTCCACATGGAAATGCAGGTAAAAAGAAAGAAATGGCAAGAGAATGCGTATATTTTTCACAAAATAATGCACATATTGATTTAGAGAAGTTATGCAAAAGGCATATGCTTCTTCCCTAAACATACAACTAGGCTATTTTCTGCATAAATGATGCAGACCATAATTAGACAACATGGGCAAAAAAGAAGAGACTATTGACCTAATTCAGGAAAAAGTAGTACATCTGCACCTGTAAAAGTACACCTAGGTATGTATGCAGGTTTACTACTTTTGCAAAGTGCGGGTTCCAGGTTGTAATTCTTGCAATTTCATGTGAAAGCTCTTTGCGCTCTCATTACCCAGTGCAGAATTCTACATAGGCACTCATTATGTGGGGGAGGCAACTGCTGCAATTAATATTGTACCCTATAAAACTTGACGAAATATATCCATGGGATTTGGGGGCCTATTAGCAATAACCGGCGATAATTATCGCTAAGCGCAGTTGGCGCTAGGATAATTATCGCCGGCTATCGCAGGTTTCTATCGCGGAGATAGCGTGCTATCAGCAACGCTTATCTCCAAAGCGATAGAAACCCTGGAGAACAGTGTGAATATCGCTTGAAAACAAGCGATATTCGCACTGTGACCAGTGTTAGCTTGCTAATAGGGCGAGGGGGATTTAGCCATGTAATCCACCTCCCATTGGATTACATGGCTAAATCAGGACTGGACCAGGCATTAACAAACCAGCGCTAAACGTGTTTAGTGCTGGTTCGTTAATCACCTCCCCTGCCTCGCTAATAGGCGATAGCGACCTTAGCGACTGTCTCCAGTCGCTTTTAGGTTGGGAACGCCTACTTTGCATGCCATTAGCGATAAATATCGCTGGCATGCAAAGCGGCACCCAACCCGGTCGCTATCGCCTAGAAGCTGTCGCTAACAGCAGTTAGCGACAGCTTGCTAATAGGGCGATTGAATTATCGCCGCTTTAGCGGGAAAAAGTCCTGCTAAAACGGCGATAATCACGTTGATAATATGCCCCTTGATTTTTATCTCAAAATTGCAAAATGCGTGATAACACGATGGCCAAGGTGTAGAATTACATAGAAGGGTAATGGAGCTCAATATGCACAAGCTCACAAGGTTAACCATGCCCTGTTCCGCCTACTGTCGCCTCTTGTGTGGGATTCACTGCGTTCGACTTTCCATACTCATGCTGGAGAAATCCTGCCGTTGACACCTGCCAGGAATCCGTTTGTTAATGTTGACTAGAGTAAATGGAGGTATTTGTGATACAGGCTTGACCTATGCTTTACGTTGTTCTCACAAATGAATGTATAGCACAAATCCCACCCAATTACTTTAAACATGCCTATATCAAAGTAAACTACACCGACAGAATAGACTACATTCTTAAAAGGCTCAAATGGAATGAATGGAGGTAAAATAAAGTGCCCCTAATGCAGCAAAAATTGCAATTTGTGCCACAAAATTTATTTCTATGTGCCACAAAATTGGTAATCAATGCCACACTATCCTGGGAGGGTCTGACTAAAGTAGGAAGTTATAATTACAGCCCCACTTTTTGCCATGTCTGATAGGTCTATTAGAGCACAGTAGCAATCTTGGATGTTTCTCAATGTTCGATGAGAAACCCAATGATGAAGCATGCCACAGACGGAGGGTAAGAGTTCAACCTCACATAAGACTATGGGGGATATTCTCAAGAACGTGCGATAATCATCGCCAAAATAGGTTAAACCAATTTTCACATCGCCGTCTATCGCGGGAAAATAACTCTGTGTTAACGTCTTATTCTCAACACGGCGGTAACATGCGATAGTTTCCTGATAACGCATAAAATGTCCGCGATAAAATTACCGGGACGGCGATAAAAATCTAAAGCCTAACGTGAAAAAACTTGCGATGGGCCCAACTGCGATAAAAAGTCCAGCGATAAGCAGCGCCAGGCCTGCAAGTCCCACAAGTCAGGCGGGAAAAACCACTGTAAAAGCGGCAACAAAAAACACAAACAACTGCGAAGCACCATGGAGGTAACCGGAGCAAGTACAGAGGACAACCAGAACCCCACAAGCCCCACGGAGGACCAGCCTGGGACCTCGGGGTCAGGGAAGGAGCAAGGAGAAGAAGAAGAGAACCCGCCTTTCAGTACGCAGGAAAACCAGATCCTCATTACAGAGGTGATAGAACACCACCACCAACTGTTCATCACCTCCACTGTGTCATTGGCAACTAAAAATACTATATGGCAGTCCATCTTGGCCAAGGTGAATGCAGTCGGAGTGAAGAGAAGGGAAGTGGACGACTGCAAGAAGCGCTGGACTGATGTGAAGAGCAAAACCAAGCTGAAACTCGCAGCCAACCTGAAAGCAGCAATACAGACTGGAGGTGGGAGTCCAGCGACACACCAGGAGCTGGATGAGATGGAGGAAATGATGACCCGAGTCATCATTGGGGAGACGTGGCAGGAGTTGGGGGACCGGACACTGCACAACATGACCTGAGCCAACAGCAACAGGGTGAGTAACGACCAGGGACTGGGGGGACGGGGGGAGATGGGCACAATGGCACACATGCACAATTAAGTATAGCACATCTGCGGCCAAACCATGCCCAAGAGTCACAACTCCGACCAAGAGCCCAATTTACCCAAGTCTGCAATATCTCAGCACTGTATAAGCACAGAAGTGAAAGGCACACCGCCTGCAAGGGATAAGGGCCAGCAAAATCAGAGCTGAAGGGGCAACACACCCACAATGCAGCACACACACATAAGAACCAGTGCACCTCAACATTGACAACAATGTGGTACAAACTGCAACACCTTCACAACAGAACAGAGGACACAACTGCTGCCGCTTGTGTGTAGAAAATGGCCATTCACATTTGGCATAGCAGCAAACTGTGAGATGATAATGTACAAGTACAACCTCACATCCCTGATGGTGTAGAAATGTCAACTGTCCCGCATCAAATAGGCATCTCCTCACAAACAGTCACAATTTACATTGTCATGCAGTCTGTAATTAAACTTGTACAATGCGTGAACATACATGTGAACACAATGTCAATCTGCATCTCCTCTTCACATTGCAGAGGGAGAATCAACACCTCCTGCAGAGCAGACCCAACAACCCAGCACTGATGATGAAGAGGACCTCCCCAACATCGACACCGACGCCCGTCAACAGCTCACGGACAGCTTCGGCACCCCACCTCCAGGAGCAGGGCAGCCCAGCTGCATCGAGGAGACCCCACCCCCTGCAGAGACCACACAGCAGGAAGCACCCACCACCACGGCTGTCTCCCAGGACCCACACGACTAACACATGGCATTCCAACGCGTGTGTTTTTAGGGTGCCTGGAGAAGATGGCTGATCAGCTGCGGGTGGAGTTCGACCTCATGGCAGCCAAACTAGATGCCAAACGTGGGTGTCTAAGTCCCATCAGGGACCACTTACAGTCCCTAACGGACACCCACTGTCCGCTCCATGCTCTCCAACAATCCATGGCTGACATCGCTGGAGTCATGACTCTGAGCCAAGAACAACTGTCTAGTCAGAGTGGCTCCAGCGATGTCAGCCGGGAGTTGGGACACATAAGGAGAATGATGGAGAGCTTGGAGCGGATGCAGGCGGAAAGAATGTTTGCCATGGCTGCACACCAGCAAGATGTAGCTGTGATCTTCCATGCCCTGCAGATCCTCGTCATGGCATTGCCGCCACAAGGCCTGGCGCGGATGAATGCTGCAGCTACTACTCCATCCACATCTCCGCCCCCTGATGTGTCAGTGCCACACAGAGATGCAGACTAAACACCACCACCCACATGTGAGGCACCTGACACATCAGAGGACGAAGATGATGATGAATCTGGCTTTGTGGTAAGAATGAAGTGGTAGCATTCATCTCCACCATATGGCCAGTTTCAGCTTGGTTCTGCCCTCTGCATCATGCCCTGGAATAACACCTTCCACTGTCCCCCGATACACTCAGCGACACTCACCTTGGACCTCGACATGGACTGCCATATTTTGTTTGGTTGCCAATGACACAGCAATCACACTGCAGACTGAAGTCTTCCTCTTCCGATGAACTTGTCAATCCCTAAAGGACTCTGGCTGGCCCTCCACGGGGCACCAATGTAAAGTGGGGTTTGCATGGCCCTGTACTGGTCCAGCTTCAACACTCCACTGAATGCGAATAAAACATTCTAATTCACACAGATGTGTCATGGCTATGATCAATCAAGTATGAAAGTATGGATGAATGTAGGGACAGTGATTCCACAAAAAGGTACTCCCTGGGTAATGCTATTAATGCGCATGTATGGCCGTGACCCAGAGCGGCAGTGAGACACACATTGTCATTCAAATCAACACTCATCACAGTTGAATACAAGTGAAGGTGCGTAGACTTTATTAGCATATGTGTGTCAGTACGGGCAAGATAAGTGCCACAACATGCAGACCAATGCAGCAGTATGTCAGAATTTTGAAACGTTGCCAAGCGCCGCAGTCCTCTCCGGGGGAGTGCCTCACCTTTCACAGGTGTGTGTTAACCCGAGTTGTTGTCCGCTCATGTATTCGGAGTCCAGGCGAATGCAGCCATGTCCACTGTTGTCGTAGGATATGTGACCAGATCTCCAAGATGCAACAAGGTGATGGGAGATGTGCAATGGGTTCCAATCTGTTGTGGCTGCAGGTACGTAGTTATCGTCCATGAAAGCGATTGCAGCTTCGTAGGCTATCATTTCCAACATGAGGTCGTTGTCGACTTCATCAAACAGGATGGCGATGCAATCCATTAGCAGGTCCGGACAGATGTACTGCGTCCACCCCCTTTCACCAATTAGCACTACAGCCCAATAGGGGAGCGGTTCAATGTGGTCACTGCACACGAGGAGTTGTGCAATCTCCCAGCTCCAGCTGCCAGCATGTATGCCAAGTATCAAGGCATCCCATATACGGATATCACGGTGACACTCCTGGTCGTGGGCCAACAGGGGGCGCACACACATGTCAAAATCCAGTTCAGCTACCGTCCTGTTGGATAGGCAGACATTCATGGACCACTCAAATATGCACGATCAACAATGCAACACAGGCTGAACGCAGGTGAAGTTGGCAAGGCGGAAGCTTAGCCGGTAACTGATCCACAGCACTGCCAATGGCAGTGCCCCCAGTAAATGCAGCATACGTGCACGGTACAGTTCAACGTGACAGGGGTTGTGCATGTGTCCGGGATGTTCTGCCATTGCGTTAGTGGCTCTGGTTGAAGCGGCACTGTTCTGACCTGCGCCAGTTCTGTGGATGAAATGCCACAGCTCGGATCAATGAGTTGTTTTAGTGTGCAACGGTTGTACGCCTGGGATGGTGTGGGAGTGAGTGTGAAGGCCATTCCATGCAAGACAACTTCGAGCAAGGACTTCTGTGTGTGGGGTGTGTATACGTTGGTCTTTTGTCGGGCTGTGCGTAGTGTCGGAGTCATCATCAGCTGCTATAGTATCTGTCCGGGGGTGCCGGGCACATGCAATTCCGAGGTTGGAGGTGCAGATGTGCTTCCGCCTGATGGTTCAGACAAAGGAGCTTTCATCCCTAATGTTAGTTTGCCATCTGCTTGCATTCAAGAAATGTGAAGTGGCTTGTTGGGGGTGGGGTGAGATGTGTGCGACTTTGGGATTCATGTTTGACATGTCTTGCATGTGGCAAATGAGCGGCATCACTGTGTGTTATGTTGCCTCACAGCTGCTCCTCCCTCTCCCCGAGCCTATTTACTTGTGTGCGCTGCGCGGTTGCATCACTTGCACTCCTACGGCACACCATTGTCATACCTGGCTGCGCATGTCCACAAGGCTGACAACGACACTGTGATGTTGGCCGTTGAAGGTGGGCGGCCATGTGAGTGTAGGCCTATGGTAAGGATAGGGCGGACACAGATGTAGAGTTCGTGCCTGGCTGTACTCGCGCTGCGATTAAGGCTAGGCATTTGGCTCATGCTGCAGCAATACAGATACACACAACACTTGGCATGTATGAGCCAAGACCCCGAGCGGTCTTGCGCTCCTTCATTTCTCCGTTCGTGCGAGCCCACCCTCCGGGTGTATGCTACATTGCAACATTGTCGATTGCGGGCCGGGTGGCGCCGACACTACAACAGAGACACATGCATTAGTCACTTCCTTGTCCAGGCCAGCACTGAACCATGCCCAGAGCGCCGGGCAAATTCTTCACACCCCTACGCTGGACTGGCATACGCCGGCCCAGCCCACTCCGCTTACGCTTACAGGGGGGGACAGCAAAGCTACGTGTCCAAGGTCTTACCCACTGCCTGAGGTGACATGGTTGCCTCCGCTGTCCACAGCACAATGTAATGTGGTAGGGCCCTGGGCCATCATGCATACATAATGACCACACGGACACACTTAGATAGATAGTGGAACTGGCTACGGGCACGTGCGCCCGGCCCATTTTATTACCAGGGTCACATGTCCAGTGACGCCTGTGCTGGATGGGTGTGGGGTGAGTGTAAGCCAGCCCTCAGGGAGTGGTTGGTGCTGGCAACAACTAGAACAGTGATCATCGGTTCACACACACAAGATTCAATTAATGTGGTGCACTGAGTTGGTGGCACCTGAAGCGCTCAGCGGGTGTGCAGCCTGCGATGATGCGTCGTCCGTGCGGGCCGCACTGGAAGCAATGTCTGTTGCCTACTGGACTGCGCCATAAATAAATCAAGACTCAATTTGAATTGTGAGCCCTGCTGGCCGCAGTGCAGGCCGGAGGCAGAGGTCAGGAAGGGCCCACAGCCACGTGGCGATGACTTGTGGTGCACTGAGTTAGTGGCACCTGAAGCGCCCAGCGGGTGTGCAGCCAGCGATGATGGCGTGTCCTTGCAGGTCAGGATTGGATTCGATATGTGTGAGCCCTGCTGACCGCAGTGTAGGCCGCAGACAGTAGTCAGCACACACATATCTCCACAGTGCTGTGCCGCTGGGTACGCTGGGGGCCTGTGTCGCGGGAGCCAGCGATCGGCTGAGGAGGCTGGCGGTCATGGCGGCGGACTCGTGGCAGGGTGAGGGGCGCTGCCCCGGCAGACGCGTTGGCCATCCCGGAAGTGAACCACGCCCAGAGCCCCGGCCTATTTATTCACACTCCTACGCTGGACTGGCATACGCCGGCTCAGCCCACTCCGCTTACGCTTACAGGGGGGGGACACAGCTACGTGACCGAGGTCTTCCCCACTGCCAGAGGTAACATGGTTGCGTCCACCATCCACAACACTACAAACACCAGCAGTATATGTCCACATGGACAAGTCTGTGCTCTGCATACTGAAGTCTGTCCAGCACATCACCGCCACACTTCGCATTGTGTACATTCTTTTTCATGGGTGACTTGCCTCCTTCACACATACTTGGTTCCCACCTCTCCCCACATTCTGCAATTGTGTGGCTGAGGGACCATGCCGTTTTCGGAAGGTCAGCTGTCTTCTTCTGCGCTGCCTAGGTGGTAGTCCTGGGGGAGGTGGTCGGGGGGTCCTGGGGGTGGTGGCGGTGGGTGTTGTGGTGCTCTTGGGTCTCCAAGCTGCATGATCATTGGCTCCATGGCATCTGTTGGTCTTCAGATGTGGCTCTGGGCTGGGCTCCCTTTCATGCTGCAGGTTGTCGTCCTGCTTGACACCAGTACAAGGCAGGTATTAAATCCCTGCTGCTAACGCGCCTTATCGCATGTTTTAGGCCTGCATCGCCGATCTGGCTGGTCGTTGTGAATATCGCGAAGTGGTGTTATCGTGAGTTTTTGCACGGAAACGGCTACTCTGCATATCATTAGCCTTAGTTGTCGCTCTCATCCGTGGCGATGTTTTTGGCGTTAGCTATCGCTGGAAAACTGGCGATATCGGCAGTTTGCACCAGCTTGAGAATAGGGCGATAAATCTATCGCCACTTTTGTGGCGCTAAAGTGCCGATAAATCGGCGATAAGTTCTTGAGAATATTCCCCTATATGCATTTATGGTAATCCCATGATAGGTTTGTAATGAAGCCTGCGGTCCTCTATGTATGTTTATCGTTCCCGTATGTAGGGCATACAGCAATCTGTTTAAATCGCCTCTCTCTCCCACACGTACTGAATATATTAGCACAAGTCAAAAGCAAAATGTATGCAACTACAGTGATGTACATATCAGAAAAGAGAAAATAAAAACTTTTACAAAACAAGTACATGTTTAAATTAAAAATGTCTGCATTCCATTTCAATTGACGTCCTCAGTGTCTAAATTATTGCACTGCTTCATTCCAAAGAAATAATAAAAAAGGAAGTTTGGTGCATTGAATTAAAATTAAGTGTTGCAAGCAGGAGCTTGAGTCAGTATGAGATGTTTGTAGGCACTAATTGTACACCTGGCATGTGTGGGCCTGATAACTGCAGACTCCTCTTTATTGTGCGCTTCTTATATGTTAATTAAAACCTCTGCAGTGTAAAAGTTAAAATTCAGAAATTAGGAAACTGAGTAAAACAACATTAAGGTAAAAAACGGGATTTTGTAGATAATTTCGATATATATAATGCGGTGGACTTTTCACACTGGCTTGCCGAATTTATGGCTCAAATACAAATTACAAATTATTTTTACAGTTAATTAACCAGGAATCTTCTGTAATAAAAGAGTCAGCAGACGTGTCGAAATTAACAAAGTAGTTTATGCTTGCAAAAAAAATAAAAGTAATGATGACCAGGGGAAATGTAAACATTTTATGATAGGATACGTTCTACTTCTTATGAACAAAATATTAATTTTAAGAAGGTTGTGTGCTTTTAGCGGCTATTCGGTACATTGAAAAGGAAAAAAAAAAAGAATCACCGTAAACAAGCTGCGTTTCGGAGCATGTTTGCATTCAGCTTGTGTTCTCATTTTAAGCGACTGGCGTCTTGTTTAAAATAGATTGCATTGCTAGCTTTTGCAACAGCTGAGTGACTGAGATATAAATGAGCTGTCATTTGAATATCAAGGAAGTATAATTTCATTTTAGATATGTTTGAAACCTCATGAGCTTTATTACTGTCAGTCTTCCAGTCAATTATAAATGAATCTTGCTCAGTGTTTTAGCATAAATAAACTATAGCAGATCACGGAAGCGTAATGCTAAGTGTTTCAGCCACTCCATGTGAACCAGTGCCTTCAAGGCTATTGGGCGCAAATATTTTAACCCCCAGCGGTGCTCGCGGTGATAAATATGCAATTGTTAATAAACAGATTTAGGGCCACTGGTAAAGCCAGCGGCAAATCACACCGAGATGTTCACATTGCATTTGAATCATAACGAGGTAATTCAACACGGAAACGTCTTGGAACTTGCCATCCGTTTCAGGTAGACAGGTTTTCAGGAACAGCATCATCCCCGTGGGCTAATCTTCCTGCTGGCCAATCGCAAGAGGAAGAGTCTTTAAACACCCATAAATGACATTGAGAGAAAATGTTTTCTTGTGTTACCTACTTTTGCTAAATAAAACTGACACTTTTTTTCATTCCTTTTCAAACTTGAAAGGGGCTTAACTATTCTTTAAGAGCGGATCCTGGAAAAGGCAAACAAAAAAAAAAACATATATTCATACTGATAATTTTTGAAGATGTGCAGCATAAAATAATGAGCAACCAACCACCGGGCACCAAATGTCGGATTCACACAATTAGCCAGACATACCTGTGTTTAGAATTATACCAGGAAATACATAATTCTCTAAGGATCATTCCGTCTTCGCCATATTTAAAAAACAATTCTGTTCCCTGCCTGCATTGTGACTTCTCCAGCTTCTACAAATCAAACACTCTCCTAGCTACATCTGAATCTATTGCTTCTGTCTGAGCCCACCGAAGGGAACACAGCCTCTATAATCTGACCAAGATGAATTAAACATCAGGCTGAATCTGCGTTTTGATTTGTGGACGAGGGGGCAGAAAAAAATCATGCATTTATCTGGAAATGAGCTGCAACCCTTGATAATAAGGTAGAGACCGACAGGCATCCCATTCCTTTGGTGAATTTGGACTAAACATTGCAGGGCAAGTCCCGGGAACACTACTTCTTAATAATTAGGAAGAGGACGAGCTTCATATCAACATTCTGATATTGCATACAGTCCTGAATACAACGTTTCACTTTTTATTACCTCTGCTAGAACTGAAAACTCGACGGGGCAGATTTACGTTGAACTAACGCAGCGGGGTACAGCAAGTCATTTTGCTGCGCCGCGCTGCGTTAGTTTTGAAGCACAGGGATGCGACATATTTACAAGAATATGTCGCATCCTTGTGCTTCCCCTGCATGGCGCACAAACTGCAGCCTATGCGCCGGCACAGGCACCCTTGCACCATGGTGCAAGGATGTCTGTGTCGTGGGGAGATTGTTTTTGTGCAGGAAGGGGAACCTTCCTGCACAAAAACAATCACTACAACCATTTTCCTCTTTCAATGCGTGCTGCAGAATGCAGCACGCTGCAGCACGCATTGAAAGAGGAAAAAACGAGGAGAAATGAAAACATTTCTCCTCGGTGCGCCTCGCTACGCCACCTCTAGGGTGGCGTAGCTTTCAGACGCATCTCCAGAGTTACGATTTCTCGTAATTCTGGAGATGTGTCTTGTTCCATGAGTGTTGCGTGGGAACACCCACAGCAACACCCATGGAACGCCCCTTCACCGCAAAGTGCTGCGTGTGAAGGGGCCGTATTTAAGGAGAGGAAAAGTCACGCAGGGTGGCTTTTCCTCTCCTTGTCAAATATGGAGCAGCCCCCTGCGCCACCAGTACGTCACAAAAGTGACGTACTGGTGGCGCAGGGGGCTCGTAAATCTGCCCCCCAGTATTTATGTTTCGCACTCCTTACACCTAATCTGTGTTTTGCTGCCCCATCCCTGTGTATTCCTACCTATGCATCTTAACCCTCGCGACACACTGTAATACCATGCGTCTGCCTGCCTCTTAGTCCACGCAGATTTATGTTTAACATGTGTTCTCAATATTTTCTAATGCCATACTGTAAATCCCAACTTTTGAATTCCACACTTTATTTCATTTTTAATTACACTTTATTTACTTCAAAGTCTTCACAGTCTCTTTTTTTCCCAACTCATTTAGAATAGTAGTGTTTTTTATACTGAAATTAACTTACATTGGACTGAAAATTTCAATTTGCAATTTAAAAATTTTTTTTTGTCAGGTTTAATTTATTTTGAAACAGCCCATGATAATCTTTTCCTCCCTGACCTTATTGCAGAAAAAGCTGAGCCTGATCATGCAACATTTTTAAATCCATCTCCTCATTAGTATTAATTTGTATTCTCTTCCCATGCTGTTTCTTGGTTATGGATGATCCTCACTGCCATGTACAGTTACTCCTGGCCTTCCCGCACATCCATTGCTGCTGGGAACCTGAAGATAACATCTCAATTAGATCTGAAATCCGATCAAATAACATCCGATTAAGCAGAGATTGCCATTTTGTAGCTCGAGGAGCAAGGAGCAGCAGCGAAGAGACCAGGAGCATGAGGGAAGGCTGCCCCACCCCTGAAGAAGCAGATGTCATATTACACACTGGGAACATGACCCCAAAAGCCTGAGATTGCTGCTGAGGAATGGGCTGACTACAAGGCCCATATCCACCTTGGCTCCCTGGAGGAGAGGCAATGCACTATTTAAGGCCAACAAGTCTGCCGCAGCGTGGAACGTGACCCCAAAGGCCTGAGAAGTCTGTTGGGTAAAGGGATGACTACAAGGCTATAACCACTTTAGTTCTGTGGAGGAGGGGCAACATGCTATTTAGAGTCAATGGGGCAGATTTACAAGCCCCCTGCTCCACCAGTACGTCACTTTTTGTGACGTACTGGTGGCGCAGAGGCTGCTCCATATTTACAAGGAGAGGAAAAGCCACCCTGCGTGACTTTCCTCTCCTTGTAAATACGGCCCTCTACCACGCAGCACTTTGCGTTGAAGGGGCGTTCCATGGGTGTTGCTGTGGGTGTTCCCACGCAACACCCATGGAGCTAAGACACATCTCCAGAATTACGAGATCGTAACTCTGGAGATGCGTTTAGCTACGCCACCCTAGAGGTGGCGTGAGAGGCACACCGAGGAGAAATGTTTTCATTTCTCCTCGTTTTTCTCTTTCAATGCGTGCTGCATTCTGCAGCACGCATTGAAAGAGGAAAATGGTTGTAGTGATTGTTTTTGTGCAGGAAGGTTCCCCTTCCTTCACAAAAACAATCTCCTCACGACGCAGGCATCCTTGCACCATGGTGCAGGGTGCCTGCGCCGGCGCATGGCTGCAGTTTGTGCGCCAGCGCAGGGAAGCACAAGGATGCGACATATTTTTGTAAATATGTCGCATCCCTGTGCTTTCCAAACTAACGCAGCATGGCGCAGCAAAATGACTTGCTGCGCCGTGCTGCGTTAGTTAATTGTAAATCTGCCCCATAGAGTCTTCTGCAGCACAGAATGTTATGCCAAAGGCCTGAGACTGCTACTGGTGAAATGGCTAATTAAAAGGCCCATAACTACCTAGGGCCCTTGGAGGAGCACCCACGAGCTATTTAGCACCAATGAGTTTCCCATAGCACAGGACCTATCTACACTCAATAGAACCCTGAGGAGGCTGATCTGGGACACCCCATTTTCATCCATCATTTGGTAATATTGGGTAAATGCAAGGTCCCTGAAATTTGCAGATGGAAGCTAAAAGTATAACAATTGACTGTTTTTAGAATGTGCAGTAGGGGTCATCAGAAAGGAAATTGAGCTTGCGTAAAGACACCTCTCTCTTTTGAACATGGTACGTGCTTTGACCCCACAGTGCATGTGTCTGAGGCACAAGTCCACTGTAACACCACTGACTCTATTATGGAGAGTGGAAAAACCCTACCTTCCAATGGGGATGACAACGTTTCTACTTCAATCTCACCTGGCCCAGGACCAGCGGCAAGTGCAAGAGAAGGCTAGCTAAAACTTGAAAAGACATAGGAGCCCACTATAGATTTTTTTGCAAGAGGAGGGGCATAAAACATATGACATGATAGACTTGCATAAGCCCACTGGTTTTATATGTTCCAAATTAAAATCCTTTATAGATACCAGCCTTCACCCTTTGTACAACCATTTAGATGCTATTGATGGGTGGCTTGCAAAGCTTGGGGCAGGGAGGGCAGGTACTGAGATTGGAATATCTCAACATGCCAACACTTATGACATCCAGAACCAGGTGTCCTTGTAGATCAGTATTGATAACTTGTCTGTACCAAACATGGGGAATGGAAATAGCATTTGCCCCAGAGCTGACAAATTAGTAGGGGTGGGCGAAATATTCCAATTGGTGGAATTTTGCCCATTCCGCATTAGTCTTTAATGCAGAGTTCTGGTCAAATTCCAACCATCACAGCATGGAGGAGTTTTTCTCTCCTGAGGCTCTAAAATATGCAAGCTTGTGAGCATGAACAAGATCTGGCATCCCCTAGCATGATTTTCTAATGCGTGCGGTCCCTGCATATGTGAGTGGTTGCGGTCAGAGGGCTGCCATTTGAGTAGATTTGCTGCCGCTCCTGTAGATTTTCTACTCAAGCTGCAGCACAATCAGCTTGAATGACCGCACACTCTTGAACAACGCATGATGTTGATCGTACTGCTTTTGCGAGCTGCATATTTTCCAACCGTTGGTGGAATTCTGTGGCATCTTGTGGAGTATTTCTGTAACTTTGCAGAATTCGGCAGTGTGAAACTCTGCGAGTTCCGCCCACCTCTACAAATTAGTCAAAACATAGTGGATGCCAGGGGGAAATAGTGGCATGGGACTAACGACTGAAGCTAGGGTCCTTGCGCAAAGTATTGAGACTTTTCCTCCTATGAATCTACCACAGCTGCATACCTGTATGCAATTATTTTTGCCAAGCCACTGCCAAGCTAAAAAACAAGTGTAGGAAACTGTTTTTTGATTGAGTGCAGTGAAAACCCTTTTCAAGCAACAACCATGATCCCTGTTGGGGTAAACCACATAAATCACTAAAATAGCCTGTGCTTGACTCTCTGGTAGCTAGACACACAAGCAGTCATGCTTAAACACAACACAAGAAAAATCCCAAACCAAATTAAAAAAATAGAATATATTTTAATAAATAATTTGACATCAAAACAAATTAAATACAATCAACAGAACCGGAGTTATGAATTAAAAACATTTGTAGTGACAAATAGTGCATAAAAGATCAAAGAGCCAACTGTGGTCAATTAGTCATGTGATACCGGGGCAAAGTCAAAAGTTATTTGCAACGGCGATGGAGCGCAGTTTGGATAGATGAGCTGGTGGTGTCCGAGGAGGAGATGCTGTCATCAGGAAGCTGCTAAATGAAGTTGCGTTGAAGATTTCTAAGTTCGGACTTCGTCATTTTTTGGGAAGTCAAAGATCTCCAGAGGGACGCAGCTGCAGGCTGTGGCTGATGAGGGCTCCACGATGCCAGGTACCCTTCTTGAGAGGTCCCGCTAAACTGGATTTTCTGCTGCAGAAGATGAATGCACTGGGAGTTACCATGAAGTCAGCCCAATCGCGATGCAACTTGGGCAGATCGGCAAGCAGGTAGGTCCCGTTCTCCTGTTGGTCTTCAGGTCACTTTTTCATAGCAAATTTTCTAAGTTGTCTTAAGTGGATGGCACTATAAGTGCTGCTGGCCCACTAGTAGCATTTAATTTACAGGCCCTGGGTACATGTAGTAACACTTTACTAGGGACTTACAAGTAAATTAAATGTGCTAATTGGGTGTAAAGCAATATTACCATGTTTAAAGGAGTGAGCACAAGCACTTTAGAACTAGCTAACACTGGTAAAGTGCACAGAGGCCTAAAGCCCAAAAAATGAAATTCAGAAAAACAGGAGGGGGTAAAGGCAAACTATTTGGGGGTGACCCTGCAAAGAAGTCCAAGTCCAACAACAAGGTTATCCACTGGGTTGTTAAAAATACAAAATGCAGTATGTGTAATTCTAGTGGCATCTTGATGGTGTGTAGGTTGTCATGTATAGGCCCTCTTGTGAAACCTTTTGAGGGTGACTGCATCGTAAATTTTAGATGCTCTCTTTTAGCAGGAGGGATCATATACGAAACCCATAAAGGACAAATATGTTCTGGATTAATAAGGGTTCTGCCACTGTTTTTTTATAGGCATTTGAAGTGTGATATGCTTCGCCCTAGGGTAGACCTCGTCCTAACTTTCCTGGGAGAGCCGTGCATCGATCTCGACGTCTAACTGGTTCTATTTGCTTTCATATTTGGCATAAAATGATTGCAAATGTGTATCTAGACTGTGTTCTGCAGTTACACCATCAAATTGGAGGGAGGGGCAAATGGTGGCATTGTCTATAATTCTATATCACCGACTCCAAACTGAAAGTAGCAAGTTGGAACATTGCAAGTGTTAATTTTAAAATAAGCCTAGAGAACTACTTAGATGATATTCTTCGGTTCAAAATTGTTATGCTGCAGGAAACATGGACCGTTAATGATATCAAGGGTGACAGCTATGTCTGTTATATGGAGCCTGCAATCCCTTCAATATCAGGCAGGGCAAGGGTGGCTTTGACAACTTAGTTAAAAACAACACTACAATGCTCCATAAGTCGGATATCTGTCAATGGTGTGTTAGTTCAGGCATTTAATATAAAGCGGTCAGGTAAATTTAAATTTGTCTTGACTACCTTTTATATTTGTGACTTCTCAGCTAAGGATAATTTGACTCATCAGTCTCTTTTAAGCTTATCATTGATTTGCCTAACAATATAACTAGTTAAGACAAAGTCACTGTTGCTTGGTGGGTGAAGACTTTAATCTAATATGGGGAGCAGGTCATTGCTAATGCCCACTGTAGGAAAGTAGGATCTGCTTCTTATGGTTACCCCCACTTTTTGCTAAATGTGATACTGTATTTGACTAGTCTGACTGGGATCCTGCTAATCGGGAACCCAGTCTATCTGGCTTCTCCCTAAACTGTAATGCTACATACTTTGGTACACTCCAGATTGGATACTGGGGTGCCCTTGTCAGTCCCTAGTATATGGTACTTATGTACCCAGGGCATAGGTACCCCAGAGGCCTCCCATGGGCTGAAGCATGTATTATGCCACCCATGAAAGGCCATGCAAAATGGAACCTACAGGCCTGCCATTGCAGCCTGTGTAAGTTGGGGCATGCACCACTTACTTAAGATATAGGTTTACTATATCTAAGGGTCACTGCACTTAAAACCTATAAGTCACCCCTCTAGCAGGCCTTTACAATCCTGAGGGCAGGGTGCTTGGTTCTAAGTGAGAGGGTGCCACTGCATGAGCAGAACACCCCTGCAGCCTACTGAGTCCATTCTCCCGGGTTGTCAGTGCATCAGCCATTTACGACATGTAGAGTGGCATTAGGCGACCGCGTGATGACCAACTCTAAAATGGCTGAAAGTAACCCTATCGTGTTTGGTGTCAAACATTGTGGAAGCATACCCCCGCACCGGTAACCGGTGAGGGAGGTATGATTACACCCCTCAGTAGCGAGCTTCATTGGGTCCCTGGTGTTCTGGGTACCAGCCTTCTAGTCATGGGCAGCACAAAATGGTTGCTGCCGACCAGAGACACATTTCTTCCCTCCTGCTGCTGAGCCAAGCTCGAGCAGGGGAAGGCAGAACAATAGGCATCCTGTCACAGGGAGGTGTGACCACCTCCCAGACAGGATTTAGTGTATTAGGACTGGGTGGGTGCGCTGGCCAGCGACCGAAAGTCTGCATGAGGGGCACATTTGGTGTCCCTGTGCATAGTCCAGTTCAAACCAGTCCTGGGAGCCGTTGGCTCCTGCTCTGGCACGAAACTGGACAAAGGACATGGGAGTAACCTCCCCACTGTCCAGACTCTCCCCTGGGAGGGTCCCCTGAATCTGTCCAACCCTCTCCTGTGGATACAAAAGGGCTTACCTGGCTGTAGGACCCTATATTTGATGTGGACAAGATTCTGAACCAGAAACCACTGAACTTCGACCGTCTGGACACTCTGGACTATGCTGGACTTTGTTTGGGACTGACTTTGTCTCGCTCTCAGTCTGAAGCATCATCCATGCCCGTGCACCATACAGGATCCGTGCAGGACCTGTGGAGCATCAGGGACAACCAAAGATATCTCCCTTGGAGTGAAGGAGTCACTCCCCTGCATTCGCACGCACCGCAATACTGCTGTCCGGTCTCCTGACCCTGAGCTCCTATCGACTCCAAAGGCTTCAACAACACAGGAGGTAGTTTTCTACATCTCTCAAGGTTTGAGCTGCCCTCTCACCAAGCTTGAGGACAGAATCCCTCGTGGGGGTTGCAATACCCGAACCCCTGTGCACTGCGTACATTTGCAAGTGCATATGCTTGTTGGTGTTTCCTGAACAAGTGCACTGGGATCCACGTATCCCCATCCTCTGGAATTATTTTCTACAATGAACTCTGGCCTCCTCGCACTGAGTGCTCCGTGGGCTGCTACTTTGTGAAATTGCTCGAGGTTCCCTTGCGACTCCTGTGCCCCCGGCCTGTGAGTCCACTTGAGACTCAACTTTGCTTTTCTTGGGCTCCCTTGATTGTTCCAGGCCTGCCCTGACTCCCCTGTGATTGGTGAGTCTCCTGGACCTTGCTGGTCTGAACCATAACCATCCTTGACCTTCTGTGTGGTTTGCCGTTGTCAAGGCTTGTTGGTGCTCGCGCCGGACACAGACCCCTCAGTACTCGACATCCTTCATGGGATAGCTTGTTTCTGGCTCCTGGTTGTCCTTGACATCTCCTGGTCCCCATGGCTGCAGACTCAAGAACTCCATCAACGCACCTGAAGCACCCGATATCGGTGGGCATTCGTCCACCGAGCCCCTGGTCACACCTGAGTGACCCAGACTCTGTCCCCTCTGCTTTCATGTACTCTTCAACAAGAATCCATCTTTGGATTCCAAAAGACACTTTTCTTCCTTCCAGCAGCGGCTCTTCTCCCAAGTCCTCCTTTGGGTTCGACTGCGGTTTCCGACGCCACTCCAGACCTATGCCCCCGGCTTCCCTGGGATAGGTAACTTGGGTACCTCAGTATCCATGGGTGGGGTGGCTCTCCAACCTCCTAACTTCCACAGGGTATCTTCGAAGTCCACTGGGAAGGGTCCTTAAACTCTAAAACTTTAACCGCGACTTTCCCATAGAATTGTACGGAGCATGCAGTCGTGTTCCCACACTGCACCTGTCCTCCGTGGGGTCCCTACTTCTTCACCTTGGGTGGTTCCTTGGGTTCCCAGTGATTCTACAGCCTCTAGACACTGTCTTGACTCGAGTCGTGCTTCTTATACCACTATTTTAGTGTATGGTTTGGTCCCACCCGGGGCCCACTGTGTATTAGTGCTATTTACTATCATTTCTGTGCTTAAGTATTGTGTGCTTTGTGATTATCTCCATGTAGGAGATACTGTGTCGTACTAGAGAGTGTTATACAGGCCTGGGCGTAGTTCACAGAGTTTTGCTACGCGGAACTCCGCGAAGTGACAAAAAAACTTAGCGAAGTTCCGCAAGGTGCGCAGGGCAGTGCGAACTGCCGTTCGCACTGGTTTTCCTGCCGCTCGGGTAGAAACTCTACCCAAGCTGCAGCTCGCGCTCGCGAACTTACCGTTCGCGAGCGCGAGCGGGGAAAAAACTCTACTGCACTACGCGAAGCAGATTTTCTGCACTCCACAAGCTGTGCGGAGCGCGGAGTGCAGAAAACTCCGCAAACTCCGCGAACTGAGCCGAGTTCACTGCCCAGGCCTAGTGTTATATTAATAAATACATATTTTTATAACTACTGTGTGGTTCTCCTTTCATTTAACCAATAATATAAGGTTGCATTCTGGTAAAACAAGCTGCTTAACATTCCTTCAAGACTAAACCTGAAGGCTGCTCTCCACAGCTACCACTTGGATAGCTTTCTAAGGTTAGCTTAGACCTCTTAAATCACCATAAGGGTTGTTTTGACTGGTGCAAGGTGCCCACTTTAATTAGTGGACAGCATATACCAGGCCAACTTCTCACATACACAAATCCATTTCTACTGAATGACCCCAGAGAGGTGATCCATGTTCAGGACTCCAGAGGAAATATCTTATATAATTATCTGTTGATTCACGATTTATGTGATGCTCTGGACTCACTAGGATATTTTAAACCTTCTATGCCAATGTTGGTAAAATGGGGATTTGTTCTGTTATATTTTCATATCAAGAAATTTGAGGCATTATCTTTTCGAAGGGAATATTAGTCCAAGTATTCATAGTGATCATAATGCCCTTAGTGTCACCATATCTGCTCCAAAGGGTAAAACAATCAAAAAGGCTGGGGGATTTACTAAACTCCCACAAACAAAAATTATCTGAGACTAGTTTGGAAGTCTACATACCTCAGAACTTTTTTGCATAAACTAATTGAGAATAATTTAGTGTGCATATATCCGTGTCTCTCATTGATTTGCTCCTGAAGCCCTTTAGAATTTCTTGTCATAAGTCGATAGAGTGATTTGATAAAATTTGCAGACTCGCTAATAAAAGGTTACGCAGGGCATTGAAATGTGAGCCCAGAGATAGGGAAGAAATTGCACAGTGTAGAACTGTCTAAAAGTCATGTTTGGAAAAAAGGAGGCGAGAACTACATATACAAGCCTGGGAGGACCTGGGCCCAGATTTTGAAAGGTGTCACAGAATGCAGCACAGCAGCCAGAAATGCTGGCTGTGTTGCGTGACAGGGAGAGAGTAGGAGAGCGCCATATTCACAGAGATATGGCTCTCTCCTCCCCTCTCCCTAGCACCGGTACTGGTTTCAGCTGCTGTGCGCCTGTCACACACCTTAGCGCAATAGTGCTAGGGTGCATGCCTGAGTCTACCATAGCTTTTTACAGGAAGGATACCCTTCCTGTACAAAATACTATGGCTAGACACACCTTAAAGCTTTTCCTACTTTGTATGTGTGCCGCACAGTGCAGCATGCATGCAAAGTTGGACAAAAAATGAGAAATGAAAATATTTCTCACTTTAATGCCTGCTTTCCAGCGGCATTCATTTTTGGCGCTAAACCCTGTCTACTCATGTTAGTAGATCAAATTTAACATCAAAAAGCATGGGTGGTTGCATGGAAATGCCTATGTACCACCCAAGTAGTGGCCCAAAGATGCAAAGTAATGCAAAGCAGAGTTTCACACTGCTTTGCATTACTTTCCCATACAAACCAATGCTAATACCTATTGCGTTGGTTGTTTAATTAATCCCCAAAAAGTTTTAGCATTACAAAAGTGATGCTAACCCGATTCTACCTGACGCTAAACCTTTGTGAATCTGGGCCCTGGTTTCTTCCTGTAAGTTAAATGATACCTGTGGTTTTTGGAAGGTAGCTAATACCTACAAATGTTTGAAATATCCTGAGCCTGTTCTGGGTGTGAGCTTTGGACCTGAACCCTGGACAGACCACTTTAAAATGATTTATTGTCTGCTGGATTCTAAAAATTATGATGTTGAGATTGACTCCTGACATGTCATTTATATGTAGAGTTTCATTTCCATTTCCATGAAGTAATGTCTGCAATTAATAAAATCCCATCTAATAAAGCACCTAGCCCAGACGAGGTCCCAATGAACTTATAGAAGGGTACAGTTGACCTTGGGGTGTCTCTACTTACATCATTATCAACTCTGCCCAGAAAGTCGGGCATCCCCAGTCTTGGCAGTCGGCATTTGTAGTTCCAGTCTTCAAAAAGGGTGATTATGAGGATCTTTACTGTTACTGCCAAAGTTAATTGCTGGACTTGACAGTGAAAGTAATAGGTAGAGTAGTGCTTGATAGATTTCTTACCTGGACTAATGAGCGTAATATTCTAGCTGAGGTACAGTATAGCTTTAGGACGGACTTGGGGACGTTAGCAGAATATATATGGGAGAAATGATCATATACTCAAAAAACTGCCTTATTTACTATGTTAGAATTGCATTTTAGAATGCGTTTAAATGTTATTGAAATGCTTGCTTTAGAAAATAACTCCCAAATAAAAAAGTAAATGCACTTTGTTAAAATATTAATAAATATACCGGAGATATATCTCATTATGTTAATTTAGAAGTTGAAGATGTCATTAGAAATGTTTCATTAATAAATATGTGTTTTTTGTAATTTTGCACCAAATAACTATACTTTAGCCTGTTCAGTGACTAGGCCCAAAAGCTTTCATCTCAACTTTTGCTATAAAACATTCTGTGTGGCTACCTCCCATCAATGTCATCTTTAGAAATGTGCTGACTATAATATCATGTTCAATTTGTTCCTCACCCCATATTAGACAATTTCACTAGAATACAATGAACTTGTAAAATCTGTATAGAATAAATGGCGACTTAGAATTTATAAATGTTGCTACTGAATACCTTGATATTTCCTTCCACATTACTGCCTAGCCTCTGTCTATGCAACAAGTGTACAGTGCATCTTTTAACTTAGGTAAAAGGATTCGCATGGGAACCTTCCCTCATGTAATAGTTGTGGTAGAAACTGTATTCACTCTAACGATGAGAGTGCAGACTGTGGGAATCGGAAGAAGATGCATCGCATGGCTGTCGACATCACTTTGTGAACTGTTCACATTGAATATCCAGTGAAGACACCCTCAAAAGTTGTTACTTGGGGGTCTATTACGATGGTGGTCGGATGTCCACCGCTGTGCCGGCGGTGGCGACCGGCGGTGGACATCTGCCCGCGATCGCAACCAAGAAAACCGCTGGTCATATTAGGATGGCGGTGGTGACCGCGGCGGCGGAAAATTCCGAACGCCGCTTTTCTGCCGGTTGCCATCCGCACTCCTGCCTGGCGGACGGAGCAGGACCGGGATAATGGTGGCGGTGCAGAGCAGGCTCCGCCGGCAGGATTATGATGCCGGGGGTAGCCAGCCTTTCCTCAGCGGTCAAACTGCCATGGAAAGGCATGCGGAGATTGTCCTCCGGGGGCCCGTTGCGGGCCCCCAATGTGTTGGGGGGGTGCACTGGGGGGGTACCCATGGTCCCCCCTACATTTCCCTGTACCAGGTGGCAGGCACTGTGCAGTGCCTGCCACGCAGTGCAGGGAAATGCAGGACATGCTCCTTTTGGCATCGCGGCGGTGCTGCGGGCAGCAGCAACCGCCGCAATGTTAAGGCCCGCGATCAGACCACCGCGGTCGGATTTCGAGCGCGGGTCATCGTAATTTGACCGGCAGTGATGTCGCGGTCCATGCGGGCGGTCTTTTCCCGCTACCATGGCGGTCGGGGAGGTTTTCCGACCGCCATCGTAATAGGACCCTTGGTGAGAAACTATATAAATGACTGTTCTTAGCTAATTAACACACACACACATTTTCTTCCTATACCCTGTCCGGTGGTCCTGCTGCTTGATTTTTTCTCTTGTCCCAAGATTCTTCTTTATGGAGAGTTGATTTCCTTTAGAGAATCTTGAGGTGTTTTGCCTTGCTCAGTTTTGTGATCGATGCTACTACACAGTTCGCTCTTCTAAAAGATACAGTTGGTGTTGCAACTGAGTGGAACTCGCCTGAGTTTCCAGAACTACTTTTTATGAGACGTTCATCTCCTTATTTTGCTCTTTTCCAATGGAACTCTTTATGGGTTCTTTATTAGAATAGGTCCCTTAGTTAGATTAATAGGCTTCTTTAAGGAACACTGTGCATTTTAAATGTTGACTTCTTCCCATTTTCTTTTATTTCTGTAATTTACCAAACTGAATAAAGACCATTAGAAACTCTAACCTTATGATAAAATAAAGGTTTTAAAACTTTCTCAACCTCTCATCATTGACTCATCTCAAATTCTAAATGTCGATGATGTTTAAATTACTTTTCTTTATGGAGCTCTAATTCTGGAAAGACGGAAAAGATCCATTGACCTCTCCGGAGCTCCTGGGATTATCTGTCGTGAAATATGCAAGTGGGTGTATGTAAAAGGATCTGAACCATCTTGGTGAGTCCATATTTGGGATCTAGCATTTACATTTACATTTGTTAATAAGAAAATACACAGTTGCCAAATATTGTGCACTACATCTGGCCGTTAAGGGCCACTTGTGTGCTTTGAACAGCATAAATGGATTGAAGTTGTGGTCACTTTTACATGCCAAGGGCCTGGATAGGACGTTGGTAGATTTCCTTTGTGCCATACGTTATACGTTATTTGCTTCGGGTAGATTTGAGAAGAACGGCGAATGGACATATTTTTGTGAGTTCGTGTGTGGTTGGTGACAGGGGTGTGTCCTGGCACCAATTTTATTTTTTTGTAAATTAATGATCATGATGCCAGGCTTACAGAGAAAGGGCCAGATATGCCAGCTGTGCTGATGATGCTATACTATTGCCCCAATCCCCCCAATGGTTTAAAATAACTCTTCATGCCTTTGTTCATTTTCTGGATTTTGGAGCAAGCCTCTCAAAAACATTTGCCATGGCTAAAGGTGCCAAAACTTTAGGACATGGGGTTTCTCCATTAAAGGGAATCCATTGAGAGGGTGCATTCCTTACTTGGGGGTGACCGTGTATTCTGTAGGCTTGTGGTCCCCATGTTTATCTATTACGAAACAATGATTAACGCAATCTGTGAGTTTCTTAATTAACTTGGTGGCAAATATTTTTAACAACGCTATTGTATCCCGAAATGAAATTTATATTAGGAAATGTGTTCCTGGTCAGACTTACTGTGCAGGTATCTGGTATTACAGAGCTATGAGTAGTTTATAGTTTGGAAAAAGTTGTGTATGTTGGCACCTTTTGAGAGTACCTTCTAACAGTTTGCACTATGTCATGCATGAAGAACTCGGCCTTGGTTACGTGGAGGATTGAATTAAATTAGCAACTTTGTTATCATGGTCTTCCATTTGATGTAAAAAATATGCCTCCTTACTTACAGGATTGTTTATCATTTGATTATGGCTTGAAAACCCGCAGCTTTCCAATATAAAGTCCATCACTGATAAACTGGATAGACCTTTGGTATTTTTAAACCCATCCAAAATAATGGCAATTGATAAAACCTGACTTAATCAGTTTTTTTGTTTTAAGCAAGGCGTTATGAGAAAAATTAGGTGGAACTTAAAAAGCCTTGTAATAACAGTATGTAATGATTCAAACTTCTCTAAACTTGGAACCATATCAAGACCTAGAAATACACACTTAGGAGTGATCGCCACTTAGTAAAGTCAGATTTGGCTCTATAAAATGGCAACTTTGTTTTACCATGGACCAGTATGACACAGCATCTATATATATTTGGCCTTCTGATGAACTTTCACCTCAGATTTTACTTTACTTCCTATACTTTTGTAAGTTTTATGGGCTCTTTTCACATAAGCTTTTACTACTTATTTTAAGGAAACTGGGCTTTGAAAGATGTAAACCTGCTTTAATTTTTCTACGATGTAGGACTCTTTTTAATATCTGCCCTTTGGCATCAACAGAGTTTAATGTTTTGATCGATGTGCTGTATAATGGATTGAATTTGGAATTTTAGTTATATGAATTAATGTAGGGGTTGAAGATCTTACAATACTAATCTAAACATAACTACTGCTGTATGTGATTTGTTCTTTTATTCTGTAATTATGTCACATAATCTTTTAAAATGCCTAACTATTTATTATCTTAACAATGTACTTTTAGAATTATTAACTTATAATTGAATAAAGGTTGGTTGATTAATTGTCTGAATAATTGAACATCAAAAAACAAAAATACAAACCATGATATATAAATAAAAAATAGATAAAATATAAACATTTTAAAGCCCACTATAAAAAGCAGATCTGTGAGTAGATACTCATAGTATTGAAAAATAGCTTGTACCTGCTTCCTTTGTGTCTGCCCCTCCACCTAAGAGGACCTCCTAGTAGCTCAAGCCCTCACAAAGATTAGTTTGACTACTCGATGATTATGAAAATATTTATTGGAAACTAGAACTTAAAAAATATCATAGATTTGTGATTTTGGTGTGGGGATTTATCCACCAGAATTGGAAGTGTTATATTTACACCTTCTTGCCCATGAAACTTTGTTTATCTTGCCTCAGTGTCTCGATTTATTGCAAATCCCATTTTCCAGAGGCACCCTGTCCCGGCATTATTCTCATTTTTAACTTAATTTGAATATTTCAATGTTTTAACTTTAAATTAAAAAAAATCATTTAACCATTAATTTGCTTAACCTGTAATATTGTTTTCATCAGGTACTGGAGCTTCACTGGGTCCCGCGAAGTAAGGTAGCGGCCTGAAACTTTATGACAGGTGAGAATACAACTCCCACAATGCACTGGATCACCTGGATTTGGACAAACCCACAGAGGGCCCGATGGCCAGCTTTTCTTTGGATCCGGTGAGTATTTTTATCTGCAGTTTGCAGGGGATTAGTACCACTAGTCCAGGGGAGTCTGAGGGTGCTTCTGCTTCCACAGGAGTCCTTCTCTTCGTGAGTGATGAGTTCTAGCCAAGGACAAGGGTCATTCACTCAATTCCATGTCTGTTGCCACAGGGACAAAGTATACCTCTTTTGCTTTGGTGCTGTGGGCAAAGCCCTGTTGTCGGTGACACGGGTCTCCTTTTGGTCCTTCCTTGATACAAGTTGTTCAGATCTGAGGTTCTGGTGTCGGGGTGTCCCTTAATTCCTAGATTTAGAAGAGTTAGGGGTGTGGGAGCTAGTAGTCAATGGGCAGCTAGTCCCTACAGCTAGTCTTCCCCTGAGGTGAGCACAGTCGGGGTGTAGGTCACCTTTTCTACAGAGAACCCAATATTTCTGCACTCCTAAAGATGGCAACATTCTATTTTGGGTGTACAGATCAGGCAGCTCACCCTAGAGGTGTGGCCAGCCTTCCTGGAGGTGTACACCTCCTGCATATCTAATTTCCACCTGCCTTGATGCAAGCACACCTGGGGAAGGGGAGGGCTGTGTCCTCCTCAGGGGGCAGCCCAGATGCATACCAGAGGCAGCCTTTGAAGCTCACCGCTATGATGTGCCAATTTACTAGCCAGCTGAAGAGGAGGAAGGTGTGACTTCCTTCCTGCCCAGCCTTTGTTTCTGACTCCTGGGAGTGGTCACACTGCCTGGCAGAAGGTCAGAATCATGTCTCTGTGTCAGCAGGTGTGGGAAAGTGTGTGCTGGTCAGCCAGAGCACAGTAAAGCTAGGGGCAATCAGGGACCAACCTTTAAGGTGCCTCTGGGTGCCTGCCACATCACACAGGGCACAAGAATCATGCCAAGGGTGAGAAGGTGCATTGTTTGATACCAAACATGACTTATTTTAGTGGTAACATAATGGAGCTGCCAATCGCAAGAGTGCCCATTTGGCAGCCAATGTTATCCTATTGACCGCTAACACATATAGTGTTTTCCAGTGGGGAATGCTACTATATGCACATATAGGCTTGCACTTATATGTCCACAACTTTAATATAATGCACCCTGCCTCCTGGACTGAGGAGGCCTATGTTAGGGGTGCTTTACAAATATTAAAAGCCATGTAGGTGACTGTGCCACACATGGTGAGGGCGCACAGTCATCTTCGAGCAGTTTGCACTGCTCCTGCAGTCTGTAATGGCATGGGTTGTACTGGGGTCTGGGCAACAGACTCCAGTGTGCTCTCAGTCATAACCATCAGCATTTGGAGAAAAAAAGTGTGGGGAGACCATACAAAAAGGTGCACTTTCCCACAGGGGATGTGTGCGAGTGATATCGAGGTTGATCAGAGTTTCCATGTTGGCTGGTGAAAGTACAGTCAGCAGTTGAGAAATGCAGGCACTTCTGATGCAGCTATTTGTAGGCAAGGCTGAGTATCTTGAACTGGCAGCGTTTCTGGATGGGGAGCCAGTGGAGTTCTCAGAGGTGAGGCATGATGTGGGTGTGGTGGGGAAGGTTGAGAGCCAGTCTTGCTGTTCCGTTTTTGGATGGTTTGGAGCTTGTGTGTGAGGTGGGTGGAGATTCTGTTGCAAAGGGTGTTGCCATAGTCTCATATGCTTGTGATCAATGCTGGGCGGCAATCTTCCTTGTGTCCAGGGTAAGCCATTTGAAGATTTTTCTGAGCATGCAGAGGATGTTGAAGCAGGTGGATGTGACGGCATTGATTTTGAGTCTCATGGAGAGTTAGCTGTCCAGGATGATGCCAGGTTTTGTGCCCGGCTGATGGGTGTCGGGATGGGTCCCAGTTCAGTAGGCTGTCAGGTGGCATCCCAGGGGAAGTTGTTGGATCCGAAGATCAGGACTACCATTTTCTCTGCATTGAGTTCCAGGCAGTTGGTGCGCATCCATGTGGCCACTTCTGTGATACAGCTTTCAAAGTTGTTTTGTTGTTGTTGGATTCTTCTGAGAGGGACAGAATGAGTTGAGTGTCATTGGCGTATGAAATGATGTTGAGTTCGCAGGTGCGGGTAATATTCGCTTTGCATCCCTTAAGAAGTTTTGTGAGTGTGTATGTTCTTTATGTTAGACACAACTTCCTGCCAGCTCTGTGGTGTCATGTAGTCAAATTTTAGGCCCGAGTAGGTATATCACCCTTTTACATATTCACATTTTAAAGTTCCCATCTTTTCTTAAGTGCTGACATTTGACACACTACTCTTGTATGCCTGTAGAGGATTATGTTCTCTGAAATGGCTTTGCTTACATGCACACTTCATCATAGGCATATTATCAAGTGCCTTGAACATTCTGTACTAGGGCTAAGTTCACTATGCAAAATGCTGTTGTTTGTTATTGCCCGCTCGGCAACGGAGCTATCACAAAATAATCAACAATAGCGGCTTGACTGGGGAATTGGCATGATTGCATGAGTGCAGTTTATTGTATGAACAAAGTCACTTATTTGTTATTCAGAGGAACATCTCGCTGACACTCCTGAGGTCGCCCCATGACAGAATTCCAGCCCCGTTGATTCCTGTTTACCTCCTGTGAGGGATGATGCCCTGCTGTCCAACAAGAGGGGCTCCCTGATGAAATGTACTCACAGGTACTCACAGGTAACGGGGAATTTAGATCACCCTACAGCGATTCTGGCAGATTCAACCACCCTAGGGTCACTAGGATAGATAGCGTTAGGTACGAGCACAAAATATAACAGTACTTATATGCAAGCATATATTCTCTGTAACAGCACAATTTATGTTCTTCACCATTCTTGTAATGCTGATCACACAATTCTGTTTCCTTCTATTGAATATTGCAGAGCATGTATATTACACAAGAATGATAATGCTTCAATAAATATTGAAACACCATGTTGTGTATTTCCTGTTAATATCTTTGGGTATGCATGGTTTACCAAACAAAAGGGTTCTAGATCTGTTTCCACAATTTCCTTGGGGAGTCAGGGTTGTCTTGTTCTGAAGATGCACATTTGACCTGTAACCTTGCCAGGTTAGGGGTACAGATGGTGCACTGTGAGCTAGCAGGACTATGGCCAACATATCCTGATGTTGTGCGTAGAATCATTCTTGCATAATTTTTATTTTTATGTTGTCCAACACATGCACAATTTTACTGAGAAAGTAGGAACCCTACAACATGGCACCGCCAATGTTCTTGCTTGGGTTCTTATTTAATGGATCTCCGCAATAGTTATCTTTAGTATATCCAAAGACCCCTACTTACCTATCAACCAGAGATGTCTGTGGTGTTAGGGAAATATCCTCCTCAGCTGAGTAGGAAACCCCCATGTATTGGCTGTTGGTTGTTCGAGCTTGAACCTTTTGAAAGGATTACCCCACAGAGGTACACTCTCTGAATTCTACATATTCTAATGGCTGATACAGCACCAGTGAACATTTCGGTAAACTGCAGACATATAGTCACACAGATATTGCAACAGCATGGACTCCCCCTTACAGGAGGAAACGTGACCTTCATGTTTGAGGCCCACGAAGCATATTGGACAGAAGTATTCTATTCAAGGGTTACGTTCCCAGCAGTGAAGACATTGTCATGCTTACACTCTAGTTGCAACTCCTAACAACTACACAGCTTATGAAACACTATAAATACCATCAACATTTCAAGAACACCAAAATTGGTTCGAAGGCACCCTACCACACATAACAAACGATAACAGAATAGGTCCCCTCAGCAATGAGGAAGCAACATGGCCAGACTTAGCCATTTACACACCCTACCCGAATATAGCAAATCTGACAGCAGTAGAGCTATGTACACAGGCCTAGTCAGAATATATAGATGGTTGACACAATATGTAATGCGAACAATGACAATAAATTCCGCAAGGGCTGCTCAAGCTGCACAACCACAATTGGCTATGCCTGGAATTAGTCGAGTGACCATCCAGGCAGTCATGAGTAAGGTTCCCAACAGATGGGAAGATATTCCGTTCTGGATTGCACAAAAAACAGTTCAGCTTGAAGCAGTGTTTCCCCATGCGGGACCCCAAGAACAACATATAATTCTCACAATATGCTTGCTATTGGGGATTGCTCCCCGGGTGGAAGACTGCACCACTTGGGGCACAGTCTTTGCTATGGTATATACCAGAACACATGGTACACCCTCATTAGCTGTTTTGCCAGAGGTGCTTAAACAGATTCATAATGAGTCTGAGGCAGCACCAGCCCTGGATTTGGGGATGAAGCTAATGGGCAATTTTGCTTCAGTATCCGCAATAATGCTAAACAATATGAAAGGGGAATCAACAGCATTGGCTATATGCCAGTGATTCACGCATGTTGCTGTGGGAGACCAGGAGCGCTAATTACCTACAATTATTGAGGAAACCTATGCAGCAATAGGCAGAGATCACTTGGGAGCCAGCCCTAGTAAACCACTGATTAAGGGTAATATTGAAAAGGATAACTCGAAGCAGGCACCCTTCTAAGAAGAAGTGGATTAATAAGAAAAATAAAGAAAAGACTGAAACACGAAGTGGATCTCCTTGACAGGAGTCCTCAGACAAGTGCTACAATCTGCGCAACATTAATACAATAAAAATGACTGACAGGTATCAGGATACTGATACACGTCCTTCTCGTTCCTTTCAGGAGTCATCCGAAAAACTCTCAGAGACAGGAGAACGATCAGAGGAGTCCGTATAACCGAAGAAGGATGCACAACGCTCATTTGTCTTCATAATAAAAAAGGAAAACAAACCTAAAGGGTCCAAGCCTCAATTTAAAAAGAAGATGGTAGCTGACCTTAAAGTCAAGCATGCCACAGATATTGAGGACACTGCTTCTGAACTGGGAGTGGGCTCTGACCATGTGGGACAGCACAGCAGAAGTCATGATAGTTCGCCTGAATCTTATCGAATGTCTGGCAGCAGTAGGAATGAGTGACTACGTCCAGGTGAAAACACTGGACAGGAGACTAAGTGTTCCTAGTCAATTATCTGAATTGCAACTCCAGATGGAGGGGGATATACCACGTACTATGAATGTTCTCTTTCGGAAGAATTTGTCATTCAGCTATGACATTCTCCTGGCTGAAAAGGATTGGCCACCAGAGTTTGTTATTGACTGCCCCTAAGGGGAAAAGGTAATTTTACCTGCCTCTTCTGACCTCATTCCAGATTCAGTAAAACACATATACACCAAGGAGTGGGCCATAGTGCAAGCTCTGGCATTATTCAGTAACTATGTAGGTTGGGATGACAGATCCCCTCATCACATCATACCTGTGAGGTCCACCCTACAACCACAAAGACAATACTCCATTAATCATGAGACTTAAAAACAAGTTAGAGAAATACTCGCACAACTTGAATACCACAGTGTAATAGAAAGTTGCACCTCCCCTATGAATATTTCCTTGTTTCCAGTAATGAAACCAAACCATTCATATTGTTTAGTCTTAGAATACAGACACTTTAACACTGCTACATGCACATTTGCGGTACAGAACTTGCATTGCATGGTACTAATGAGCAATATAGTGCGTAAAAAATACCAAACCACATTAGACACATCAAATGGATTTTTCTGCCAAAATATAGCACCTGAAAGCAGGTACTTGACCGCATACAGTGCTCTAGGTTCTCAAAAACAGTTCTGTTGATTGCCACAGGGGTATAAGAATAGCCCAGGGCTGTTTTCAGCCTGTGTGACGGAAATATTACAAGATTTCAATGACCAGGTATTGTCCTATGTCGATGACATATACTTGATGGATGATGACATGTTGATTCACTTGGCTACAGTAAATTGCATAATTTTGTGATTTGCTCCCATGGGCTACAAATTGAATTTAAAAAAATCAAAAATTGCCTATCCAAGTGTTGTGTTTTTATGATATGATCTGTCAAGCGAAGGCAGAAGTCTTGCGATAAATTTCCTAGAGAAGTGTGCCCTTCTGCAACCACTTAACACATTGAAAAAACTCCAATCCATATTGAGTTTCCTAAATTTTGGCAGAACTTACATTCCAGAATATGCTGAGTGGGTAAAACCGTTCTACGACTTGATTCATCCAGACTTTTCAAACACACATTGGACACCTGAACACACACAAATTCTACATTCAGTACAAGCTTACATGTTAGCTTCAAAACATTTACACAGGTGTTAACACCACAAACCTGGTGATCCGTATAATTGTGGGTGCATCGGGGTGCACCTCTGTCGCATTAAATGAACCGGACACTGTAACTATTGCATATAAATAGCATTTATATACAAATTCAGAAATACATTTTGCACTGGCAGAAAAAATCCTGATGGCATTGTCATGTAGTTCCTATAAGCCTATATAGGATCTGCGTGTTTAGACAACATAGACTGTGGGATTGGTGTCCAGACTGATTCCAGACACCCCCACCGGGTATGTTCACCCGTATACCAGCTAGCTCACAGTGCCACTGTAACTCCTCTTACCAAGGAGAGAATAGTTCTTGGCAACTATCGAATATGACAACCCTGTCCCATCAGGGATCGTGGAAACAGTACAGTACTTTTCGCTCAGTCACTCGTGCTCACTTTGTCTCAGAGAGATACACAGAACAAACGGTGGGGACGTTTTTCAATAAGCATTTATTGAACCAGCGTCATTCTAGTGTAAAATAGGTGTGCTGAAACAACCATAAGACAGAAACAGATATAAATGATTATAAGCACCAATAAAGTAAATGCATAGTAGAATCCTACCATAGTGCTAAAACAATTAATACAGGCAGGTATATAAATACATGACAATAAAAATGCGTACTCCTATGATGCAACCCTAACTAGATGTACCTACGTGCACCTAGCATGTATGTAGGTATAGAGCCAAGAATCCCCCTAGGCTGAAGCCAACCCCATTACCTGAAGTGAGAGACTGTAGGACCCCGAGGGATGTCAGACCACTGCGAGCTGGAGTGTCTGCATGCAGGAACCTCAGCGTCTCGCGTCAGTGTGTCAGCATGGAAGTCTTTCTCCTCTGCCTGCCCCAGCAAAGATATGGTGTATATATACCCAAGAAGCTACCCTCAGGGATTCTACCTCGCTGTGTCATGTTGGCCGAGGATGATGAAAGGGATGACCCTTATACATAGTTATTATGCAGTAGATGGTAATCCTGCTGTGATTCTGAGAATCCTCATCCATAATAAATGAGGCTAGTTTTCTGGGAAAACCACACAACATTTATGCAACACCTTAACAAGGTAGAAGGTCAATACCAAAAACCGGTATGTAGTACAATGGCAGAAAAAATGTAGGTGAAAGGTTGGGTGACTACTCAGGCCTATATTGGGGTACATTACAAAACATAACAGCATTGCAGACTGCTGTAAGGAAAGAAAGATCATTGGCTCAGGGAAACGAATAATTGTTGTGACCCCAATCCTGGCCTTAGAGGCTGTAACAAAGGCCAGTGTTCCAAACGAGAAAGCTTTACATCCAAGCTGGATACAATGGGCCAACACACTTACAGCAACAGATGTAGATTACATATTTGACTCTACACCACAAACAGTCATGCATCTAGATCAGTATGATTACATAGTCTATACTGATGGTTCTGCCCAGCCTGCAGTAGAGACAAAGCACCAATACTCTGCCATTTGTGCAGCAGTAAAGGGTAGAATGCAGGATGGAGAATTTCGACCTCATAAAACATGCACTCAGTCACTTGGTGATTGCACAGCACAGCTGGCTCAATTGAAAGCTCTAATTCTGGCACTTGAGAATACAAATCCTAGATTACCAACACTCATAGTGTGTGATTTGTATCATTGTGTCCAGTCTTACAATGAGTACTTACACTACTGGAGCCAGAATGGATTCAGAGATAACAAAGGGTACACAAAAAGCACAAGATGCTTTGGGGACAGTAGCCAAACTAAAAACATGTTTGCAAAAGACTTATGTGGTACACACATTGAGTCATCAGTGTGTAGGAATGCACGTTATAGAGAATTCAATGGCTGATGAAGCTGCAAAAGCAACAGTGCAAACTGCTGCAGTCGCTGCAATCACTCGGTATAGTATGTGGATAGATTGAGACATCATGACGGCTGTCAATGCTGCTCTCAATGGCACCCTCTTGCCGAAAGGCTTTCCAACTAAATACTCCTGCCAGTTAAGTGCGCAAAACATTCCATTTGCTCATATTCCCGGAGTGGGGGATAGAGTAATACCTAATTCAGATCGCAGGTTAGGGTTGATCCAAAACAGCACATGAGGGTCTAGCATCTGCTCACGCAGGGGTGGCAGCTACAATTTCACTATTGCAGCAACACTATTGGTGGCCAAGTTTATACAAACAGACCAATTACTTTGTCCTTAAATGTGACATCTGCCAGTAGATGAAAGTTTCCACCATAGCACGCCCACCACAGACACCTCTGTTGGTCTCAAACAAGCCTCTGGCTTGATTCTATTTGGACCAATTCAGACTCTTACATTCAGATGGGTCTTACAAGTGCATCATGGTAGCAGTGGATTCCTGCTCTTGATTCCGATGGCTATGGCCACAGCGATCGGCTAATGATTGAACTGTTATAAAAGACTTGCAAGTCTTCATTGGACATATCTAGTAGCCACATCCATTCAGATCAGGGTCCGGCATTCCCCCCCAGGGCTTACAGAGAAACCATGGGAAAATTGGGTGTGACAGTGGAGTATTCCTCCCCTATCATCCGAGGGTAACACTTTAGTTAAGAGGAAGAACCAAGACTTAAAGCAGTCTATAACAGCTAGGGTATTAGGTTCAGGTCACAGCTGGGTTTATTACCTGTATGGGGTCCGGAGAGCCCTCAATAATCTGTCTAGAAAATCCTTGGGTGGTCGTACTCCCTATGAGATCCTGTTCAGGGTTAAGATGTGGGTTCCACACCTTGACAGTCCCAGTACAGTGGCGGCGAAAATGCCTTTTGATATTAGTGAACGTTTGGATGTTTTACAGGAACTAAACAACTTCGAGACTCTCAGAGCAATGCCCAGCAGAAATGTTTCACCACTGGTGATTTGAAGGAAGCACCAGCAACTCCTGGTGTTTTGGAAAGATCGGTGATCTGGTCTGGGAGAAAATTGTGGACAAGAAGGAATTCGAGCCATCCTACAGAGCTCCTGCACCTGTCCTGGCTGTTGAAGGTACCAGAACTGTCCTTTTACTGCCCCTTGCTGGTAGCAAACACAAGAAATTTGTGTCTATAGATCTCATCAAACCACACCATGTGGTCAGTTCTACAAAGTAGGCCAAAAGAGCTCCTGGGGAGTAATCAGTCTTCTCTCACTACCCTACAGGAGATCCCGTTAGAAGATATTACAGACGATGAAGCTTCTTCTCCCCAGGTGTGGACAGACAATACTTTTTCCTGTTACATCAACAAATGCAATACAATCAGAATGTATGGAAACACAGATTTCACTTCTGAAAACAGACAAGAATGGTGTCTACTGCAACAAATCCCCATTAAAGTCCTCTACCAGTTCAAAACAGCACCACAAGTCTTGCATTTTTGCACAAACCACCTCCGGCTACTTTATCGACTTTGATGACTTCTCTTCGGATTTGTCAGACCCAGATCCACCTCTACAAAGGGGACCACTGGAATTTTACATTTGGCTCAAAGAGGCATAATTTATCCCTCCATGGATATACATTTGGATTACAATTTTGTTAATTTTCTTCTTCCTTTGGATTAGTTTTGTGACAGTCATTTTCTTGCTTCTGAATGGACACTATCTCCCAGAATGCTCTGCTGTCAAACTGGTAAATGAGGTGCTGAAGCCTCATTCTTAATTACATAAGGTGCGAAGAGACCTTTCTCTGGTGAATATTTCAGCTGTTCTGATTGTCAATGGAATTGCTCGGGATAAGGTATCATATGATATATTTGGACCGACTGAAACTTTACAAATACCTTATGTATTTTGCATTACTTTGAACTTTGTTATTACTCCTGGAACTATCTCTGATGATTGGGACATACACAAAGTACATGAAATGCTTTCTAATATACAACATTATACTGTTTTCAATAGTGATGAAATGTTTTGTTTCCACCACTATGGTCACCATTGTTTACATAAAGCAAGTACTCCTTGTGCAGAATTTTATTACACACAGTGGGAACACTGTCCTACACCACCGCGAGGTAGCTCAAAATCATTTGCACAGAAATTTGCATATTTTTCTGGTCACAATTCAGCAGACCCAGAGTTGTATTATCATAAATGAACACCTTCTCCAGAAAAGAAAATTATGCTCACTGATACAATGTATTTTATTCTGCATCTTTTATTTCCCAGTTGTCACCACAAGGGTATGACTTTTGGAGAGACACTTTAGCTTTAAAATCTGTATGTGGAGCAAAAGATTGTCAGGTTCAGGAGTACAAGGCTTTTTAAGAGCATGCCTTATACCACACCAACTGATTTTTCTGAACAAAACTGTGCAGCAGACATCCTGTCTCAGCCTAGCCAAGATAAAGGATTTAAATACACCAAATATTCCCATATTTGCAAGTTTTGAGAATTAACAGTTCACTAATTACACAGAGGAACTGTTTGACAACATGCTTAGAAGTGGGACATACAATTCTTCACATTCCAGTCCAGAGGGATGGTTGGTGTGGTCCTTAGGTCTAACGGATGTCAGGCACATTATCAAGACAAAACGAAGGGGTTTAGGATTAATAGGCCAGACCCACATTACGTGCAGACACAACACGCAGGAGTAAAAACAACATACAGTGCTAAAAATTGTGCCTACCGTGGCTAAAACATTCAACATTGTCTGAGATGAAACAGCACTTGTCCTTTTGTTCTGATGGCATGGGTCTACAGGATTTTTTACTAGGTCCTTGAAAAACATGTCAAAAGCGCTTTCTGTATGCAATATACAATGAAGTTTGTAAGGTTTCATACCAGGAAGCTGCTGAGAGACTACATGAGATTTACAGAGCAAATTTAGGAAAGGCTCTAGCAGTAGTAGACAATGGTATGAGCACTATATTCTCTGGGTAATATTGTATCATCTGCTATCGACATCATACAAAGTGACATGTCTTCTTTGGAACATGGGCAATCACAACTTTGGTCTTTTATGCTACTAAGTTGAACTCTACAGACGCTACAAAACGTTCACATCAATGCCAGTAGCATGTTTTTACCATATAATCTAACTAAGGAACAAACCACTATGGCTAGAAAAGATGCCACATACACTATGTTACACATAGAAAATTTAGAAAAATTACCACTCAATGTTTCAGAAATTCTATCAGCAGATTATTTAATACATGGGATTATTTCTCTGGCAATCTCAAAGTTTCACTTTAAATACTGCTTACAACACCATCAAGTGGGCAGATATGAAGTGCTTGGAGATGGGTTTGCACATGAGTCATGGATCTTACCTTTCACATACAGATGTAGGAATAGTGACACTGAGATTTTTCTTAGTGGTACAGACTGTGAGAATACTGTAGGCCATTCTCTATTTTGCAAGGAGGTCATACTCCATGGAGCATGTAGTGTGTCCAAGGCAAATTTGTCCTGTTATCTGAAGGGTTCCCCAGCTGCTGTAATTCATCCAGCATTCAGATTGCTTTCCAATGGTAGCTTGTTGATGCTGAAAGATCAAGGCTGCTGTGGGATGAAACTGGGCATTGCCTATCTGTTCAATGTTTCTGCAGTCGTGACCTGTTGTGCACAAGTACTGTTTCCACCTGCCTGTACACTTAGGGATGCAACAGTTTGGCTGTCGATTAAGGTTTCTAATGTGAACTTTGGTGCTTAAAGCAGACTGAAAGCCTCTTTGTTTCAGGAGGACGTGCCCTTAACCTCTACAAAAGAGATGTTTGATCTTTGAGTTGCAAGGTGTTCCTCTGAGATAAATTCTTTACTCCGCAACAATTGGCTCCGGGTTTGTTAGCAATTTCTAGATGGTCTTTGGAGTTATTCCATCTTTTACACTCTGTGCCAGTAGGCAGTTTTGGAGGCTTACTGTTGGTCCTGTTCCTGCCTTTTGGGACTCTGATTTTAGTGTATCTGCTCCGCAATGGATATTCCACCATGCAGCCAAATGGGGATGGCACTGCCACATGTGCTCCTGTGTTGTGAGATAATGATACAGTCCTTTGGCACTCCCTTGCTCCACAAAATAAACAACAACTGGTTTTTGTCCTTTCGGCCTGTCTGGCTACACTCTGTGCAGTCTGTATTCCACTGTCTACTGGGTACTTTCAAGTGTGCCCTGAACATATGCTTGGGAACGCAACCGGTTCAATCTACAGACACAGACCTATAGGTGGTGTTCATCAATGCAAGTTCACCGAAATGCCGCGACGACAACTTGTTCTTCACTGCACTGTTTTTGTAATTGATTTTAACTATTTGTGATTCACAGCCAAAGTAACTATCGGAATATCGCTATCTATGATAAACACTTGTATTTGTAATGAAGTAATATAAAAATATCAATATTAGTAACAAAACAACACAAGGTTTTCTATTTGCATTGCAAATCTAGGTGTTAGTAGATTGAAAATCATTTGAAAAAAGAGGATTATTATGGTTAGTCATTTATGACTTTACATATCAGAATAACCTGCTGTGAGTAATTCTTTTGCTTTTTATAAGTGATCAAAAATGATGAATTTTAAATTTTATTGTTGTATTTGTAAAATTGTTTTAATAAAGGAGGAGAAACTCTTTACAAAAAACAGGACTTAGAGTGTGGGATGATTGTATGTGAATGTGTGTGAAACAATAGTTGACCAAAGACAGTAATAGAGTAATAAGCACAAAGGGGACATATCATTTTGGTTGGTTTTTGTAAACCCAGTTCCCTTTGTTTTGAAGGGTTGCTCCCACATTTTGTTTTTGGGTTCCCTAAAGGCCCACTAGTATCGATGCCCTTTGTGATTGCAGTTGCTTCAAAATGCCTACTATGAGCCTTCCTGGGATGCTTCAGCTCCTGGTGATTTGGATCCTGGCTCGTCTTCTGCAGATATATTGCTGATCTTTCTTCCTTTGGTGGCTTCTGAGGAGGTTGGATTTGAACTTGATTGCTCAATGCAGCTGGTGCAAGGGGTGTCACTGGGAACATCGTCTGCGGATGCTGAGAACAGCACTTTTATAAATTCCTTTTAAATTGTATCTTTTTAATTCACTTTTTATATGGATTAATTGCAATTTGGCTTTCTGGATGCTTTCATTATTAAAGAGCACAATGCTTTTTAGGATTTTAGGCTTTCATGACAATATCTTTTTTATTCATGCATATATTTTAGGAGGCTTTTTAGTCACCTTATGTCCTAGAAGTGGGAGTAATGTGGTCACATTTTAGGCCAGAGTAGGTGCACCACCATTTTACATGCTCACGTTTTAAAGTTGCCATCTTTTCTTATACGCTTACATTTGACACACATTTTCTTGCGTGCCTGTGCAGGATTATATTCTCTGAAATGGCTTTGCTTACATTTAGACTTCTTGGTAGGCATATTATCAAGTGTCTTGAACATTCTGTAGAAGGGCTAAGTTTGATAAAAAAAATGCTGTTGTTTGTTATTGTCCACTCGGCGACTGAACTATCATTAAAGAATCAACAATAGCAGCCTGATTGAGGCTCTGGCATGATTGCATGAGTGCAGTTTATTATATAAACAACATCACTCCTTTGTTAAGGCAGAGGGTCATTTTGCTGACACTGCTAAGGTCACCCAATGCCGAAATTCCAGGCCAGCTGATTCCTGTTAACCTCCTGAGAGGGATGATGCCCTCCTCTCCACCAAGACGGGCTCCTTGATGATACTTACTCACAGGTAACAAGAAAGTTAGATCACCCTACTGAGATTCTGGCAGATTCACCCACCCTAGTGTCACTAGGATAGGTAGCGCTATGTAGGAGCAAAAACTATAACAGTACTTATATGCAAGCATATATTCTCTGTGATAGCACAATGGTTGAACTGTTTATCTTCTTCAGCATTCTTGTAATGCTGATCACGCTATTCTGTTTCCTTCTATTGATTATTGCAGCACACGTATTTTACACAAGAATCATAATGCTTCAATAAATGTTGAAATGCCATGTTGTGTATTACTAGTGGGTCACTTTGGGCATGCATGGGTTACCAAATGAAAGGGTTCTAGATCTGTTTCCACAATTTCCTTGGGGAGTCAGGTTTGTCATCTTCTGAGGTTACACATTCCACCTGTTACCTTGCCAGGTTAGGGATACAGATGCTGCACTGTGAGCTAACAGGTCAACATATCCTGATGGTGTGAGTACAATCAGTCTCGCACAGTTTTTACGTTTATGTTGTCTTAGAAATGCACTGTTTTACTGCGAAAGTATGAACCGTACGACAGTGGAATCCAAATTGTGCCATCTTTTTCTCCTCAATTGCGAAATCAAATCTGGGAGAGTTGGTGCAGTGCAGCGAGCTTTTACACTTGTGCCCATCCCTGTTTTACCTGGTGGCTTTTATGGTTCTGACTCAAAACACACCGGAATCAGGATCTGCAGTTTGATGTGCATTGTTTCTGTACATGAGGAGGAGTTAAAATGAGGAGTTAAACTTCCCATGGTGTTTGCTACAGGCAATAAAGATCATGGGACACACACATCATCCTCCTTAATTCATTTCAAATAATTTGTGTATCAAACAACGCAAACATGCATCATACAACATTTGCTATGGCTGTAACAATATTATGTTTCTGGTGAAGGCAGTGACTAACTCAAAGTATGTTTTCTAACTACCTGTAACTTGCACTATCTCTGTAATTCAACACTATAACCATTTGACAGTACTTTAAATTAAGAGGTGTGTACATTTTATAATACCACTATCACACCTTAGAGAAGGGTTTACTATTGGAGGGGAGTCAAAAGAAAATATCTTCACTTTATAATACTATACAATTCATCTTTTATTTTACCAATATGATACAAAATATTTTGATCAAGGGTAATAGAATTCACAAAAACTTTGTAAAACTACATCATCAGTTGAATCTTATTTTACATAACTGTAGGAAAGTAGGATCTTCTTCTTATTGTTACCCCCACTTTTTGCTTTTTGCACCCACTGTTTTGACTAGTCTGGCTGGGATCCTGCTATTCAGGACCCCAGCCTATCTGCTTTCTCCCTTAAATTGCAACATATGTACTTTGGTACACTCCAGATTGGATACTGGGGTACCCTTATAAGTCCCTAGTATATGGTGCCCATGTACCTAGGGCATAGGTACCCCAGAGGCCCCCCATGGACTGAAGCATGTATTATGCCACCCATGAGAGGCAATGCAAAATGGAACTCTAGGTCTGCTACAGCAGCCTGTGTAAGTTGGTGATTGCACCACTTACTTAAGATATAGGTTCACTATATCTATATATATCACTACACTTAAAACCTTATAAGTCACCCCTATAGCAGGCCTTAACAATCCTGAAGGCAGGGTGCTGGGTTTTGCATGAGAGGGTGCTCCTGCATGAGCAGGGACCCTCTGCAGTCTTCGGAGACCATTCTCCCGGGCTGTAGGTGATACTACCAGACATATAGGTAGAGGTGCATTATAACCTCGCGGTAAATGCTATCTCGAAAACGACTGCAACGAAGTATGTCGTGTTTGGTGTCAAACACCTTGAAATCATACCTCCACACCAGTAACTGGTGTCGGAGGTATGATTCCTCCCTTCAGAACCGAGGTTCTGGGGGTACCTAAGTCTACCGGTACCAACTTTCTCGAGCCTAACAGCACAAAATGGATGCTGCCAGCCACAGACACGAGTCTGCCCTCCTGCTTCTGAGCCAAGCTCGAGCAGGGGAAGGCAGCACAATAGGCATCCTGTCACAGGGAGGTGTCACCACCTCCCAGACAGGATTTAGTGTATTGGGGCTGGGTGGGTGCACTGTCTCAGTGCCAGAAAGTCTGCACGAGGGGCACACTTGGTGTCCCTGTGCATAGACCAGTTCAAACCAGTTCTGGGAGCCATCTGCTCCTGCTCTGGCATGAAACTGGACAAAGGACATGGGTGTAGCCACCCCCCTGTCCTGTCCCTCCCCTAGGTGGGTCCCTAGAACCGGTCCAACCCTTTCCCATGGGTATAAAATGGGTTACCTGGCTACAGGACATTAGATTTACGTGGACAAGATTCTGCAAGAAGATACCACTATACTTCGACCGTCTGGACACACTAAACTTCGATGGATCTCCCTTGGGCTCGACTTCGTCGTCCCTTGCCGTCCCCAGTCTCGCCACTGTCCGTGATCCATACAGGCTCCGTGCAGGACCCTGTGGACCTCCAAGACAACAGAAGAATCTCCCTTGGAGTGAAGGAGTCACTCCCCTGCAAACGCAGGCACCATAACGCATCTGACCAGTTTGCTGATCCTGAGCTCCTGCAGACTCCGAAGACTCCAGCAACACAGGAGGTGGGTTTCTAAAGGTCTCCGAGGTTGAGCTGCCCTCTCACTGAGTTTGAGGCAGATATCCCTCGTGGTGACCGTATACCCATACCCCTGTGCCCTGCATTTATTTGCAGCTGCACATGCTTGTTGTCATGCAACAATTCTGTGCATTGGGCCATTTGTAGCCCTGACCCCAGCGCATCTTTCCTGAGAAGGACTCTGGCATTCTCACACTCTGTGCCCTGCTAGCTGGTATCCTGTTAAACCGCCTGAGGTCCCCTTGCGACTCCTGTGCCTTCGGCCTGTGGGTGCACTTGAGGGTCAACTTTGCTTTATTTGGGCTCCCCTGGTTGCTCCAGGCCTGCCCTGACTCCCCTTGCTGTGGTGAGTCTTCTGGTCCTTGCTGGGCCAGATCGACACTGATCTTGACCATCTACGTTGTTGCCATTGCCAAGGCTTGATTGGTGATCCAGCCAGACACCGACACCTCAGCACTCAACATCCTTTGTGGGACAGCTCGCCTCCGGCTCCTGGTCATCCTAGACATCTCCCGGTCCTCGCAGCTGAAGAGTCAAGCTCACCGTCAACACACCTGAAGCACCCGACATCGGTGGGCATTCGTCTACCAAGCCCCTGGTCACTCCCAAGTGACCCAGACTCTGTCCACTATGCTTTCAGGTTCTTCTCATCTAGAATCCACATTTGGATTCCACCGGACCCTTTTCGTTCTTCCTGCAGCAGCATTTCTTTGTCGACATCCATAGAAAACGACAATAGTTTCCGATGCCACTTCGCACCTATGCACCCGGCACCTCTGGGATAGGTAACTCTGGTACAAAGGTATCCACGGGTGGGGTGGGCCTCCAAACCCTTAAGTTCCAAGGGCTGTCTTCGTAATCTGCTGGGAAGGGTCCTTAATCTTTGATTTTCCAACCGCGACTTTCCTATTGAGTTGTACGGAGCACGCGGTCGTGTTCCCACACTGCACCCGTCCTCCGTGGGGTCCCTATTCACTCACCTTGGGTGGTTCCTTGGGGTCCCAGTGATTCTACACCTTCTAGACTAGGTCTAGTCTCGAGTCGTGGTTCTTATACCGCTTTGGTCTCCCCCGGGAGCCCACTGTGTATTGTGCTACTTACGTTTGATTCTTTGCGACTGTATTATTTGATTTGTGTTCTATCCTCGTGTAGAGGGTACTAGAGAGTGTTATATATAATAAATACATATTTTTATAACTACTGTGTGGTTTCCCTTTCATTTAACCAATACTATAAGGTTGCATTCTGGTAAAACAAGGTGCTTAACATTCCTTCAAGACTTAGCCTCAAGGCTGCTCTCCATAGCTACCACTAGGATAGCTTTCAAAAGTTTATCTTTGACCTAATCACCATAAGGGTTGTTTGGAATGGTGCAAGGTGTCCACTTTAATTAGTGGACAGCATATACCAGGCCAACTTCTCACAATAACCAACAGCCAACACGTGTTTCGTTTTTTTCTTTTACGTTTCCCTAGGGCTATAGTTCAGCTTAGATTTAATTTGAGACTGCAAATATTTTATTCATAAACACCCCTTTTTTATGTTTGATGAAGGAAAAAGTTTGCTAAAATATTTTGTATCACATTTTTATAAAATTGTATTTTATAATATTATGATGTGGCCTTTTGACTGCCCCCCCAATAGTAACCCTTTATCTGAGTTGTTACAGTGGAAATATGTTTTCAAATTAGTTTGTGCCTGGTTGTGGAAACACAACCTGGAGGGTATGAGCCTCAGGTGTGCACCATGTTTGCAGTTTTTCACAAGAATTCCTTATTTGGAAAGACAGTGACGTTTTTATGTTTTCTGGACTTCCTGAAAGTATGTTCCATGGATCAGTGTTTTGTCTGGGACCTAGTAGCATAACTGATTTTGATCTCCAACGATCTCCGATGTTGGAGACGCCGGAAGGAGTGACATTTGCAGGTTTCCAGTTTATTTCTTCACAAATGCAGACACTAGGAAATATATACGTGTAGCTGTTAGGTTTGGTTAAGTTTGGGTAGGATGTTGAACTTGTTAAACAGGAATAGTTTTTTGGCAATGTTGTGCTTTGAGCTTCCTAATCATTATACAATGACCCCCCAGGAAAGCTTTTAGGGTTTAAAGCGCCCATACAAGGACTTACCCAAAGTGGGCTGTAATAGCTTCATTTTTCAGAAGGTACTACGGTAGCTGTATTTACAACTTCCAAATAAAGTGCATCAGAAGGGAGGGGGTAGAGGGGCTGTTAATACCCAAACCCCAGACTTGTTTGTTATTTCTATTTCATGAAGTATTTATGTCACTTGGAAAAATACTCTGGCTCTTTGGTAAATGTAAAATTTAACTAGGAGGTAAAAGTACTGACTGAATGCATTTAGCCGAAATGAGACATGAGTAAACTGAAGTTGTAAAAAAAAAGTGAGTTCTTTGCGACTAGTTCTGTGCCATGTATCTGATGCATGGCCATCTCAAATACCTTTTTAATACCTCATTGCTCACAAGCTTCAGGCCGCCAACACCTGAGTGCCGTGCAAACCCTCTGGCTTCTTGAATCATACCTTGCAGCATTTATATATCTTCTTATGCTTCCTTCTGCATGTTATAGATTTAGAAAGTTAAAGATTAAGGGGCATATTATCAAGCCCTTTATCGCAGCGTTAGCGTCACTTTTCTGCCGCTAATGCGGCGATATTTTTATCACACTATTAACAAGCTGCAGCTAACGGGCCTTAGCGGGAGTTTTTTAGCGATAGCGGCCGTTTTTTTACCTCTAAGCATGTCAGCGATATATATCGCTAATCACATGCAAAGTAGGCGTTCCTGACTAAAACTCCATTGAAACAGTCGCAAACACAACTTCCCCCTATTATCAATGCCCGCGAAGCGATAGGAAAATTCGCGCTAACCGCGCTTATAGCTGGAATTTAACGCCTGAAAAAAACTTGCCTTAACCATCTTGTCAATGGGGGGTGGATTGTTGGGTTAAGTATACACTTGCCTATTAGCAAGCGTTTCATTAGCGCTGTTAATTTAGCGCTGAATTCTCACGCTATTGCTGGTTTAACTCGCTATCGATGGAATTCCTATCGCCTTTGCGATACGCGTTGATAATACCGCACTATCACAGCGAGGAAATCCAGCGATAGCCGGCGATAAAAAAAACAGCGCTAAGCGCGCTTTGCGATAAATATCGCACATCCTTGATAATATGCCCCTAAGAGAGTACTGAAATGAGACAATTTTCCAGGGCACAAACCCAGAGTGGGCTTTGGTCTTACAAAATCAGGTTTAGTCATTAACGTAGGAAGCAAATCGAGACAGAGAGTATAGTCTGGTAATGGTAGGTACTGCTCATGCCCAGATGAGTATTAAGTGAAACATTTTACCCCATAAAATTATTCATCCACTTTTCATTGCAGCCTCCCCAGAACTTTTTACCAGTTAGCAGATAACTAACTTACAATGTGTTGATTCTCTGCCTATATCTGCTGTTGTTTCATCATCTCGACATGGTAGGGTCTTGCTCTAACCTTCAGTGGTGTTTGCCTCAGTCGTAAAAGTAAAGGGAGCACGTTTGGTGGTCACAAGCAGCATCTCTGTGCTCCACAGTTGCATTCATTTCTTCACTCATCTTTATCTTGGACATGAATTCAAAAATAACTTTTTCTTATACTTTGGACCAATTTTCATCAAATTGATGTTTGCTTTTAAACTTTTATGCAGGGGAATATTCAAAGGTTTGGCTGACAAATGTTTTGTAAATGTTGCCAAGAAGAGGAATTAAAATGTGTGTTTATTATTATGCTCAGTTTAGCGTTGGCTCAGTTGGTTTCTTGTAAACGGCTGAACCAATCTAGATGAACTACAACATGATTAAGTATTAAATATCATCTCACAAAACTATTATGTCCAAAATATTGACTATTGCAATATGGTGGAAGTGATATAAATGCATATTATCTAATGGCGGTCGCCAGTAGATAGTTATAGTTAGGACCTATTTTCCATAGGAAATCCGCAACATTCTATTCCCAATAACTTTGGCGCCGGTTGACGAATCTTCGCAAAATTTTCAAAACTTATGGTCCGCTCTGGTCCGCTCCTATCCTGAAAGTCTCGGGGTGATTAGTCAAGTGGGGGCCGAGAAAAAGGGGGTCCCAAAACATGTTTTCCCCATGCAATTTTCCATAGGAACCTTTAGTCGCAGCTACAGCCCGAACTGCTGAACGGAATTACACCAAATTTGGCAAAAAGGTAGCCCTTGGTTCAGAGTCGTGCCTTTTGGTTAAATGGTGTAAATCCGTTCAGTAGTTCCTGAGAAAATCAAAAGTAAAATCACATATATATCTGGGCGGAGCCTAACCACACATGTCATTGTGAGATCTGATTGGCTGTCAGCACTTCATCCTGGAATTGCTGGCAGCCATCTTGGGACCAATATACATGATAGTACCCCATTGAAATGCATTGTAGTGAATCAAAGATTTTGAGGGTTACCAAAAGGAGATCTATAAAGGGTGATAACAGACTTTACTTACATTAGAATTCATTTGTTGATGGTACCATACTAATTTCAGGAATTGTGGTGTATTCTAAGGTGATTTTACCCTGTGAAAAACCTTCTGCTGGGATATCGTGAATCATGTTTGAGAGAAAACTATTTTCACATGCTTGTCCCATAGAGTTTTGGAAGGTGCTCCAGAAGCTAAAATGAGAGCATATTTTCTGTAAATTCACATTATCTTTCTCAGTCATGTGAGAATGAAGTCTGACATTCTCAGTAAAACATGTACATCCAACAAGGGCAGAGACTGCCAGTTGATTCCTTTGTGTTCTACTGCAGCTTCCCAGAGTGTTCTAAAGAACAACTAGAGTGCTAACAGCCTTACTTATGACAAAAGTATGGCACACCTGAAGCCATCTTGATTGGAATAAACTGGTAACACTGGTGAGCAGTAGCTTTACTACAGTGATCTAATGAGCAACTAGAGTGCTAACATTCTGAATTTATGGCAAATGTGAGACACATCTGAATGCCTTCTTGATGGAATCAAAGTATAAAACTGAAAGCATTTCCTACTGAGGAGACTGCAGTAAATGAGTAAATTAGGAAACTTCATAACAAAGAAGTCTTCCAAGATGGCCACCAGAGAAAAAAGAACCCAAATGTAGTACAAATATTACCCAGATGTAGCCCACATATAGCCCAATGACAAAAGTGTGCAAAACACTTTTTATTTTTAGTTTTTTTGCAGTTTTATGTAGTGCAGACTGGTCAGGTATTGGAGCGTTGCATCTTAAAACATGACCCCCTACACTACAAAAACACCACTGCACTACCCTAAACCCTAAAACACTACCCCCAGCACGACCCCCTACACTACACAAGCGCCACTGCACTATCCTAAACCCTAAAACACTACCCCCAGCATGACCCCCTACACTACACAAACACCACTGCACTACCCTAAACCCTAAAACACTATCCCCAGCACGACCCCCTACACTACCCAAACACCACTGCACTAACCTAAATCCTAAAACACTACCCCCAGCATGACCCCCTACACTGCCCGAACACCACTGCACTGCCCTATTCCCTGAAACACCAGCCCCTGCACGACCCCCTACACTGCCCGAACACCACTGCACTGCCCTAAACCCTGAAACACCACCCACTGCACGACCCCCTACACTGCCCGAACACCACTGCACTGCCCTAAACCCTGAAACACCACCCCCAGCACGACCCCTACACTGCCCAAACACCACTGCACTGCCTAAACCCTGAAACACCACCCCCTGCACGACCCCCTACACTGCCCGAACACTACTGCCCTGCCCTAAACCCTGAAACACCAGCCCCAGCACGACCCCCTACACTGCACAAACACCATTGCACTACACACAAACACCACTGCACTACACAAACACCACTGCACTTCCCTAAACCCTAAAACACTATCCCCAGCATGACCCCCTACACTACCCAAACACCACTGCACTAACCTAAATCCTAAAACACTACCCCCAGCATGACCCCTACACTGCCCGAGCACCACTGCACTGCCCTAAACCCTGAAACACCAGCCCCTGCACGAGCCCCTACACTACCCAAACACCACTGCACTACCCTAAACCCTAAAACACTACCCCCAGCACGACCCCCTATACTACACAAGCACCACTGCACTACCCTAAACCCTAAAACACGACCTCCTACACTACACAAACACCACTGCACTACCCTAAACCCTAAAAAACTACCCCCAGCACGAACCCCTACACTACCCAAATGTAGGAGAGTAGGATCTGCTTCACATGGGTACCCCCACTTTTTGCTGATGCTTCACTGTTTTTCGACCTTAGTCTGGCTGGGGCCCTGCTAATCAGAACCCCAGCCTAGCTGCTTCCTCTGTAAAATGGTTTCCATGTGCCTTAGGCACATCTCTGATTGGGATCTGGAGTGCCCTTATAAGTCCCTAGTATATGGTATACTATGTACCAAGGGCATAGGTACCTCAGAGGCCTGCCAGGGGCTGCAGCATGTATTATGCCACCCCTGGAAGGCCATCCAAACTGACACCACAGGTCTGCTACTGCAGCCTGGGTAAGGTGGTGCATGCACCTCTTACTGTGATATAGGTTACCCATATCACGAAATACATACACACATATAAACCTATAAGTCACTCCTAAGGCAGGCCTTATCAATCCTAAAGGCAGAGTGCATGGTTCCTATGTGAGAGGGTGCCCCTGCATGAGCAGGGCCCCTCTGCAGCGTTCGGAGACCATCTCTGATGCTGTTTGTAGTGCAGCCTGACCATATACTCTTAAGCGCATTATATCCTCGCTGTAAAATGCTAACTTTGGAATAGCTGCACCTAAACATGTCGTGTTTGGTGTCAAACATCTTGGAATACTACCCCCGCCAATCCTGGCGGCGGGGGTAGCATTCCACCCTTCTAGAGGGAAAGACATGTTAACTCTGACGAGTCCGGTAACTTCTTTCCAGAGCCCTGGCTTCACAAAATGGATGCTGCTGCCACAGACACGAGTCTGGCCTCCTGCTGCTGGACAAAACTCCGGCAGGGGAGGCCTGGACAATAGGTTTCCTGTCCCAGGGAGGTGTGACCACCTCCCCAGACAGGATAATGTGTATTGGGGCTCGGCGGGAGCACTTTCGGGTGCTTTGAAGTCCTGCACTGGGGGCACATTTGGTGTCCCTGTGCATACCCCAGTTCAAACCGGATCAGGGGCTTGCAGCCCCTGCTTTGGCGCGAACTGGACAAAGGGAAAGGGTGTAGCCACCCCTCTGCCCTGACCCACCCATAGGTGGGGCCACAGAGTAGTCCAACCCCTATTTTTAGAATAAAGGTAGGAACCCAGTCCTTAGGACTTTAGATTATACCTGGACGAAACTCTGAAACTGAATCCTGGACCTTCGACGCTCTACGACAAGATTAGAGGACTGAAGAATCTCCCTTGGGGTCAAGGAGTGACTCCCCTGCTTGGCAGGCACCAAAGAAGCATCTGTCCGGTTCGCATCTCTGAAGCTCCCGTCGGACGCCGAAGTCATCGCATCACCAGAGGTGGATTCTCAGACTTCCCCGAGGCTACCCTGAGTCCCCAGCAAAGCTGAGGCCCGTGGCTATCGTGGGTGACTTGAGACCGTGACCCCTGGACATCGAGCACACTTGCAAGTGCATCCATCTTCTGGGTCTCCTAAGAAGTCGTGCTTTGGGCTCCGAGTAGCCCTAGCCTCCAGCACCACCTGCACCGAAGATTACTGGCCCCCACTCCACGAGTGTTCTGTAAGCCAGCTCCACGTGCGGCATCACGAGGCTCCTTCGCGGTCGCTAGCCTGTTGGCTAGTAGCCCTTAACGAAGGCCAATCTTTTCCTTACTTGGCATCCTGGTTGCTCCAGGCCTGCCCTCACTTACCCTTGCTGGGTGAGTTCCACAGACCTTGCTGGTCTGCACCATCGACGATCTACATCTTCCTCGAGACTTGCCGTTGCCAAGGCTTGTTGGGTCCAATCCGGTCGCCGACACCTCAGCACTCGACAGACATTGTGTACCAGCCCGAATCCTGCTTCTGGTCGCCGACAACGCCTCCTGGACCTCGTGGCTGAAGAGTCAAGACGACCATCAACGCACCTGAAGCACTCGACATCGGTGGGCATCTGTCCATCGCCTTCCTGGTCACTGGCTAGTGACCCAGACTCTGTCCCCTCTGCTTTCAGATTCACCAGAACTCCGATCCACTCTTGGATCCACCCGGACACTTTTCTCTTGGCCGCCAGCAGCACTTTGCAGCAGATCGCCATTCGAATCGACGACGAAACCCCACCCCGAAAGGCACCTATGCACCCGGCTTCCTGGGTGAGGTAACACGAGTACTCCGGTGCTCCCGTGGGTAGAGACTCTTCAAAGTCCTAGATCTCAAAGGGTTTTGTCCTAGTCCTCTTTTAAGTGTCCCTTTCCTCTATTTTCCCGATCCCGACTTTCTCCATAGAAGTTAACGGCGTATCGCGGTTGTGTATTTACACTGCACGCGTCTCCCGTGGGTCCCCTGTGTCACTACCTTGGGTGGTTCCTTGTGGTCCAAGCACTTCTAGAGGCTCTAGGCCTAGTGTCTAGTTCAGTCGTGGTTTGCTTACCACTTTATTGGTATATGGTTTGGTACGCCCCTAGGGCCCAAACGTGTATTTGTGCTATTACTGTGATTTAATATCTTATAACTTATGTACTTCGAACTCTAGCCTCATAAAGAGACTAGAGGGGTGTGTTTAGCAATAAATACATATATTTTGAATATATACCTGGTGTGGTGCTCTTTCATTTGGTCACTCAAGAGATTATAGACTGGTAAAACAAGCTGCTTTACATTCCTTCAAGACTTAGCCTGAAGGCTGCTCTCCATAGCTACCACTAGGATAGCTTTCAATAAGGTTGTCTTTAACCTATCTCCAATAAGGGTTGTTTGGACTGGTGCAAGGTGCCCACTATAATTAGTGGACAGCATATGCCAGGCCAACTTCTCACATTGGTGTGCAGCGTGTGGGATTCCAGCTTGCTATTGTTTTACCAGATAATCTCAATTGAATTGATCAACTGAAAACCACTAAAGGTACCTAAGGTACATATAATTTAAGCTTAGAATAACAGTAAGTTCTACTGAACTTAGAGTTGTGTGTTAAGGGATAGCACAACCCTTTCTACAACTCAAGAGAGTTTAGTAGGCCACACTAGAGTAGGTAGTGCATACACCACACCACACTAGTAATGTCTTTAAGGGCAGGATCCAAAGAATCCTTGCAGGAAGCCATTGAGCTTCCACCCTCCAAGTATGATACACTCCCATTCTTGGAATTGAGAGCTTTATGCAACTTGAGAAAAATAAGGACAGGCCAAAGCCTCACCACCCAACACCTCAAGGAGCTGTTGGTGGCTTATGACCTTAGTAAGCCTGTAGGGACTGAAGGGGTAGGAGCTGAGGGTGGGGCAGAAGAAGAGGAGGAGGCCAGGGGTACCAGTACCCCCAGCCCCCTCTGAAACTGGCCAGGAGGGTGACAATGACCCTGACCTGGAAAACCCAATCCCTCCTGTGGATGATGATGAGGATGATCAAGATGATGCCCTCTTTGTCCCCCAGGAAGGATTAAGAGTGTGCTCAGGAAGTCTAGATCTCCTTCTCAGGAGTCTAACCACTCTGGCACCTCTATAGGGAGCTCTGTCTCATCTCATAGGAGAGAATCCTCTCATGAGAGAAGAAAGAGGCTAGTCCAGTATGAGGAAACTCAGCTGGAACTCAGAAAAAGCAATTAGCTTTAGATAGAGAATCCCTAGATCTCCTTAGAGAGAGAAGAAAGTTGGGACTAGAGTCCCATGGTGGCAGCCATGTCCCTAGAGATAGGGAAAGGTCCTATGACCATAGGAACCTGAGCAAGATTGTCCCTCCCTACCAGAGTGGGGATGATATCCACAAATGGATAACTGCTTTAGAAAGGGCCTGTAAAGTACAGAAGGTCCATCAGGAGCAGTGGGCAGCAATCTTGTGGCTCTCCTTTGCTGACAAAGGTAGAGATAAGCTCCTCACTGTTAGAGAGGAGGATGCTGACAATTACAAGGTCTTGAAGAGTGCTCTTATTGATGGGTTTGGCCTAACCACTGAACAGTACAAGTTGAAGTTCAGAGACACCCAAAAAGCACAGACTCAAGACTGGGTAGACTATGTGGATTGTTCTGCCAAGGCTCTGGAAGGCTGGTTGATGGGCAGTAAGGTGTGTGACTTCTCAGGATTGTATAATCTGATAATGAGGGAGCAGATTCTTAATAACTGTCAAAATCAGCTGTTGCATCAATACCTGGTAGACTCTGATCTGACCTCTCCCCAAGAATTGGGAAAGAAGGCAGACAAATGGGTCAGTACCAGGGTGAAGCAGAAGGTACAGAACCAAGGTGGGGAAACCAAGAAGCAAGATGCTAAGAACTCTGACAAGGGTGGGGAGAAGGGTAAAGATCAAAAGTCTTCATCAGGCCCCCAAAAATCTTCTTCTGGTGGGGATTCCCAGTCTACCAAGGGTAAAGGCCAAAGAAAACCATGGTGCAAGGTCTGTAAGCAAAAGACCCACTGGACCAGTGATTGCACCAAGTCCAAAGACTCCAGTCCAGCACCCACCAATGCCCCTAAGGCACCTGTTCCCCCTAGTACAGTTGGTGGAAGTGCTCCAGCCAAGGGTTTAGTAGGGTTCACCCTGGGTACTGAGTTGGGCTCTGACCTAGTCAGAGAACTGACTCAGGCTGTGTTAGTCTGTGATGGAGGCATGGATGTGCCCTCCTCTATGAGTCCCAGTAATCTGGGCAAGTACAGACAACAGCCTTTAATCAATGGACGTGAGGCTTTGGCATTTAGGGACACAGGGGCAAGTGTCACAATGGTGACACAAGACCTTGTGCTTCCTGGGCAAGTTATGCTTGGTGAGATGTACCAAGTGACCAATGCTAGCAATGTCAGAACAGACCATACTCTGGCAGTTGTTAACTTCTCCTGGGGAGGGGTAACTGGCCTTAAGAAGGTTGTGGTAAGTGCAAACCTACCAGTCGAATGCTTGCTTGGCAATGACTTAGAGACTTCTGCTTGGGCAGAAGTGGAGCTCAGGACCCATGCAGAAATGCTGGGGATCCCTGCAGATGTGTTTGCTGTGACCAGGTCACAAGCCAAAATGTCTAGCACTGAACAGGCCTTGGATCCTGGAAGAATGGACCAAGTGCCTTCCAAGAGGAGGAGTAGTAGGGTTAAGGCAGTGCCTTCCCCTTGGCTCAGGAGGAAGATCAGTCCCTTGAGGGGGATGATCTCAGCCCTGAAGAAGGAACTGTCCCAGAGGAACTTGAACCTGACCAGGTTGAGTTCTTGGGGACAGGGGGACCTTCTAGGGCAGATCTGAGCCAGGAGCAGCAGAGCTGCCCCTCCCTTGAACCCCTCAGACAGCAAGCTGCTGCTGAGGCTGCTGGGAAAGCTAGTGGTCCCCATACAGTGTATTGGGATGATGGACTCCTGTACTCAGAGAGTAGAGACCCCAAGCCTGGTGCTACCAGGAGGTTGGTAATACCTTTGAAGTTCAGGGGCTTCCTATTGACCCTAGCCCATGATATTCCCTTAGCAGGACACCTGGGCCAGAACAAGACTTGGGACAGAATTGTCCCTCACTTTCACTGGCCCCACATGTCTGAAGACAGTAAGGAGTTTTGTCGCTCCTGTGTAACCTGCCAAGCCAGTGGCAAGGCAGGTGGCACTACAAAGGCCCCCTGATACCACTACCTGTGGTGGGGGTGCCCTTTGAAAGGGTAGGGATTGACATTGTTGGTCCCATGGATCCCCAAACAGCCTCTGGGCACAGGTTTATCCTGGTGGTAGTGGATCATGCCACCAGGTACCCAGAAGCTATTCCCCTCAGGACCACTACAGCACCTGTGGTGGCAAGGGCCCTCCTGGGAATCTTCTCAAGAGTGGGCTTTCCTAAGGAGGTAGTATCAGACAGGGATGCTAACTTCATGTCTGGGTACTTGAAAGCAATGTGGAAGGAGTGTGGAGTGACTTACAAGTTCACCACACCCTATCACCCACAATGCAATGGTTTAGTTGAGAGATTCAACAAAACCTTGAAGGGCATGATTAAAGGGCTCCCAGAAAAGCTTAGGCGTAGATGGGACATACTCTTGCCCTGCCTTTTATTCGCATATAGGGAGGTGCCTCAGAAGGGGTTGGTTACAGCCCTTTTGAACTTCTGTTTGGCCACCCTGTGAGGGGTCCACTGTGCTTGGTGAAGGAAGGATGGGAGTTACCTCTCAAGCCCCCAAAGCAAGATATAGTGGACTATGTACTTGGTCTCCGCTCCAGGATGGCTGAGTACATGAAAAAGGCAACCAAAAACCTTGAGGCTAGCCAGGAACTTCAGAAGGCCTGGCATGACCAAAAGGCTGTTCTGACTGTTTACCAGCCAGGACAGAAGGTGTGGGTGTTGGAGCCAGTGGCCCCAGCAGCTCTCCAAGACAAATGGAGTGGACCCCACACTATTGTTGAGCAGAAGGGTGAGGTCACTTATTTAGTAGACCTAGGAACACCCAGGAGTCCCCACAGGGTTCTCCATGTCAACAGGTTAAAACCATATGTGGACAGGGCAGACATGGGCTTGCTCATGGCTACTGATGAAGGGCAGGAGGAAGAGAGTGACCCACTCCCTGACCTGCTCTCACAGAACCCTGACGATGGGTCAGTTGATGGTGTAGCCTTGGCAGGCAGCCTCACTACCCAGCAACAAACTGATTGCAGGCAAGTCCTCAATCAGTTTCGACATATGTTTTCACTGACACCCAGTCAGACCACCTGGTGCACTCATGAAGTGGACACTGGGGACAGTCTGCCTATTAAAAACAAGATTTATTGGCAACCTGACCATGTCAGGGACTGTATCAGGACTGAAGTCCAGAAAATGTTGGAATTGGGAGTAATTGAGCCCTCAGATAGCCCTTGGGCTAGTCCAGTAGTCCTAGTACCGAAACCTCACACCAGTGGTGGAAAAAGAGAGATGAGGTTTTGTGTAGACTACAGGGGTCTCAATGCAGTCACTAGGACTGATGCCCATCCAATACCCAGGGCAGATGAGCTCATAGATACTTTGGCCTCTGCCAAATATCTCAGCACATTTGACCTAACAGCTGGCTACTGGCAGATCAGACTAGCTGATACTGCAAAGCCCAAGACAGCATTCTCAACCCCTAGTGGGCATTATCAATTTGTGGTAATGCCCTTTGGTCTGAAGAATGCACCTGCCACTTTCCAGAGGTTGGTGAACACAGTTCTCACAGGACTGGAAGCCTATAGTGCAGCTTATCTAGATGATATTGCTGTCTTTAGCTCCACCTGGGAGGATCACCTGGTCCACCTCAGGAATGTTTTACAGGCCCTGCAAAAGGCAGGCCTGACTATCAAGGCCACTAAGTGCCAGATAGGGCAGAGTCAGGTTGTGTACCTGGGCCACCTTGTGGGTGGAGGCCAGGTTCAACCTTTGCAGAGCAAGATCCAGACCATCATGGACTGGACTGCTCCCACTACCCAGACTCAGGTGAGAGCCTTCTTAGGCCTGACTGGGTACTATAGGAGATTTGTCAAGGGGTATGGATCAATAGTGACACCCTTGAATGACTTAACTTCTAAGAAAATGCCCAAAAAGGTTCAGTGGACAGTTAGCTGTCAAAAGGCATTTGATGACCTCAAGCAGGCCATGTGCACTGCTCCAATTCTGCAGAGTCCTGATTACTCCAAGAAGTTCATTGTTCAAACTGATGCATCTGAATTGGGGGTAGGGGCTGTACTGTCACAATTGAATGAAGAAGGTCAGGATCAGCCAGTAGCTTTTATTAGCAGAAGGCTGACCCCTAGAGAGAAACGTTGGTCAGCCATAGAGAGGGAGGCCTTTGCTGTGGTCTGGGCTCTGAAGAAGTTGAGGCCATACTTGTTTGGTACACACTTCCTGGTTCAGACAGACCATAAGCCCCTCTTATGGCTAAAACAAATGAAGGGTGAAAACCCCAAACTGCTTAGGTGGTCCATTTCCCTACAGGGGATGGACTTTACAGTGGAACATAGGCCTGGGAGTAACCATGCGAATGCAGATGGACTCTCTAGGTATTTCCACTTAGAACATGAAGACTTAACTGGGCAAGGTTAGTTTAATGTCCCTACGTTTGGGGGGGTTGTGTAGGAGAGTAGTATCTGCTTCACATGGGTACCCCCACTTTTTGCTGATGCTTCACTGTTTTTCGACATTAGTCTGGCTGGGGCCCTGCTAATCAGAACCCCAGCCTAGCTGCTTCCTCTCTAAAATGGTTTCCATGTGCCTTAGGCACATCTCTGATTGGAATCTGGAGTGCCCTTATAAGTCCCTAGTATATGGTATACTATGTACCAAGGGCATAGGTACCTCAGAGGCCTGCCAGGGGCTGCAGCATGTATTATGCCACCCCTGGAAGGCCATCCAAACTGACACCACAGGTCTGCTACTGCAGCCTGGGTAAGGTGGTGCATGCACCCCTTACTGTGATATAGGTTACCCATATCACGAAATACATACACACATATAAACCTATAAGTCACTCCTAAGGCAGGCCTTATCAATCCTAAAGGCAGAGTGCATGGTTCCTATGTGAGAGGGTGCCCCTACATGAGCAGGGACCCTCTGCAGCGTTCGGAGACCATCTCTGATGCTGTTTGTAGTGCAGCCTGACCATATACTCTTAAGCGCATTATATCCTCGCGGTAAAATGCTAACTTTGGAATGGCTGCACCTAAACATGTCGTGTTTGGTGTCAAACATCTTGGAATACTACCCCTCCCCCCGCCAATCCTGGCGGCGGGGGTAGCATTCCACCCTTCTAGAGGGAAAGACATGTTAACTCTGACGAGTCCGGTAACTTCTTTCCAGAGCCCTGGCATCACAAAATGGATGCTGCTGCCACAGACACGAGTCTGGCCTCCTGCTGCTGGACGAAACTCCGGCAGGGGAGGCCTGGACAATAGGTTTCCTGTCCCAGGGAGGTGTGACCACCTCCCCAGACAGGATAATGTGTATTGGGGCTGGGCGGGAGCACTTTCGGGTGCTTTGAAGTCCTGCACTGGGGGCTCATTTGGTGTCCCTAGTGCATACCCCAGTTCAAACCGGATCAGGGGCTTGCAGCCCCTACTTTGGCGCGAACTGGACAAAGGGAAAGGGGTGTAGCCACCCCTCTGCCCTGACCCACCCATAGGTGGGGCCACAGAGTAGTCCAACCCCTATTTTTAGAATAAAGGTAGGAACCCAGTCCTTAGGACTTTAGATTATACCTGGACGAAACTCTGAAACTGAATCCTGGACCTTCGACGCTCTACGACAAGATTAGAGGACTGAAGAATCTCCCTTGGGGTCAAGGAGTGACTCCCCTGCTTGGCAGGCACCAAAGAAGCATCTGTCCGGTTCGCATCTCTGAAGCCCGCGTCGGACGCCGAAGTCATCGCATCACCAGAGGTAGATTCTCAGACTTCCCCGAGGCTACCCTGAGTCCCCAGCAAAGCTGAGGCCCGTGGCTATCGTGGGTGACTTGAGACCGTGACCCCTGGACACCGAGCACATTTGCGAGTGCACCATCTTCTGGGTCTCCTAAGAAGTCGTGCTTTGGGCTCCGAGTAGCCCTAGCCTCCAGCACCACCTGCACCGAAGATCACTGGCCCCCACTCCACGAGTGTCCTGTAAGCCAGCTCCACGTGCGGCGTCATGAGGCTCCTTCGCGGTCGCTAGCCTGTTGGCTAGTAGCCCTTAACGAAGGCCAATCCTTTTCTTTCTTGGCATCCTGGTTGCTCCAGGCCTGCCCTCACTTACCCTCGCTGGGTGAGTTCCACAGACCTTGCTGGTCTGCACCATCGACGATCTACATCTTCCTCGAGACTTGCCGTTGCCAAGGCTTGTTGGGTCCAATCCGGTCGCCGACACCTCAGCACTCGACAGACATTGTGTACCAGCCCGAATCCTGCTCCTGGTCGCCGACAACGCCTCCTGGACCTCGTGGCTGAAGAGTCAAGACGACCGTCAACGCACCTGAAGCACTCGACATCGGTGGGCATCTGTCCATCGCCTTCCTGGTCACTGGCTAGTGACCCAGACTCTGTCCCCTCTGCTTTCAGGTTCACCAGAACTCCGATCCACTCTTGGATCCACCCGGACACTTTTCTCTTGGCCGCCAGCAGCACTTTGCAGCAGATCGCCATTCGAATCGACGATGAAACCCGACCCCGAAAGGCACCTATGCACCCGGCTTCCCTGGGTGAGGTTACACGAGTACTCCGGTGCTCCCGTGGGTAGAGACTCTTCAAAGTCCTAGATCTCAAAGGGTTTTGTCCTAGTCCTCTTTTAAGTGTCCCTTTCCTCTATTTTCCCGATCCCGACTTTCTCCATAGAAGTTAACGGCGTATCGCGGTTGTGTATTTACACTGCACGCGTCTCCCGTGGGTCCCCTGTGTCACTACCTTGGGTGGTTCCTTGTGGTCCAAGCAGTTCTAGAGGCTCTAGGCCTAGTGTCTAGTTCAGTCGTGGTTCGCTTACCACTGTATTGGTATATGGTTTGGTACGTCCCTAGGGCCCAAACGTGTATTTGTGCTATTACTGTGATTTAATATCTTATAACTTATGTACTTCGAACTCTAGCCTCATAAAGAGACTAGAGGGGTGTGTTTAGCAATAAATACATATATTTTGAATATATACCTGGTGTGGTGCTCTTTCATTTGGTCACTCAAGAGATTATAGACTGGTAAAACAAGCTGCTTTACATTCCTTCAATATATAGTAAGGACAAAGGTCAAGAAGAGGCCGCTTCGGTCCTCGGGTAGCCTAGGCTACTGAATTATTTTTAGGCAGCATTAATCAGATAGCACAAAGTAGTATAGTCCAAGCGGGACTAATTACGCAATAGATGCTGGGACACAAAGTAGATATGGTATCACATTTATTAACGGCATAAATGGATTAACAAAACTTAATTGCATAATAATAGTTCTGGTGCTCACACATAGAAGTGAAAGTGCGTGAAGTGAGGAGTGTTTGTGACATTAAAAACTTTACATCGCATTGAAGACAACCATGTAAAAACTCCTAAGTAATTAGTTGCAATAATGGAGTTTTAAGGTGTATAGGTCGACGGCGTTTCGATCTTATGAATGTAAGATCATCATCAGGACGGAGCAAGTGTGAACAAGTAGAATCTATTAAAGGAAAACCAAAAATCAAACAATGGTCCCGAAAAGAACAACCAAGTTAAGAGCAAGACCTAAATTACTAAGGGATTCTTGAGGTAACCTGAGTACAATTGAGTTAAGGATTGCTAATGAAGGGTAACGCAATTGGGGAGGTGTCAGCGCAGGGAAAATTGAAGGCGCGTAAGGGGTGAAATGGAGAATAAGACAAGTGAGGCACGACTAGTTAAGGAAGTGCTGCAAGAGGGACCCAGGGGCAACGAGGTAGTGAAAAGGGGACTTACTAGAGCTGATCAGTCTCCAAGGAGCATCCTGAGTTCAGAGGATAAACAGGTCATGCGCGCAGGACGGGACCTGGTGAGTTCTGCAAGGGAGGGAAAGGGGTTAGTGTTGGGCCTGAGCTACTGAAGTGCGAGCGGCATGGATAAAACCAGTACTTACTTCACGGCCAGGAGGGGGCCGCTGGCGTTGGAGACCCAGAAATTTAAGGGCTTAAATGCAGGTAGAAAAACGGGTCAATCTTGATTTCACCTTGTTGCAAATGTCTCTTCTTCTCCCCTACATATGGGCTCTTCAATAACCCCTTGAATCGCTCTCCCTAATTTAATTAATTTATTTTAATTAATTCACTGGGACTCTTCGTTAGTCGCCCTCTACAGTTCTTTAGTAGTGCGAGAACCTACACCCCCCCCCCCCCTTGTTTCTGCACATGCGCGTTACTGGGTCTCCACTAGTGCCTTCCCAAGATGGCGGCGTTATACAGTCTAGTTTCAACCTTGCTACCTTTGCCCATGCGCGTCACTCGCGGCAATTCATTTAAGTCTCACAGCTGCCACTGGTCAGTATCGGCTCAACGCTCGAGCAACTCGCGGTCTCCGTCGCTCTTCACCAGCAGGCTCTCACTAGTAAGTTTCTAGCCTTCGCCCTTCATGTAATTGATTTTTTGCAGTATCCCTTGATTCTCTTCTGCACACGGCGTCCTTAACATTGTGCCGCCTGCCTCCCTTTCCCCGTATAGATTGATTCTCCTGCTTTCTTCCGGAACTAACGTCCGTGACACCCTTGGTCTCAACCTTGGAGTCAAGATTGACCCGTTTTTCTACCTGCATTTAAGCCCTTAAATTTCTGGGTCTCCAACGCCAGCGGCCCCCTCCTGGCCGTGAAGTAAGTACTGGTTTTATCCATGCCGCTCGCACTTCAGTAGCTCAGGCCCAACACTAACCCCTTTCCCTCCCTTGCAGAACTCACCAGGTCCCGTCCTGCGCGCATGACCTGTTTATCCTCTGAACTCAGGATGCTCCTTGGAGACTGATCAGCTCTAGTAAGTCCCCTTTTCACTACCTCGTTGCCCCTGGGTCCCTCTTGCAGCACTTCCTTAACTAGTCGTGCCTCACTTGTCTTATTCTCCATTTCACCCCTTACGCGCCTTCAATTTTCCCTGCGCTGACACCTCCCCAATTGCGTTACCCTTCATTAGCAATCCTTAACTCAATTGTACTCAGGTTACCTCAAGAATCCCTTAGTAATTTAGGTCTTGCTCTTAACTTGGTTGTTCTTTTCGGGACCATGGTTTGATTTTTGGTTTTCCTTTAATAGATTCTACTTGTTCACACTTGCTCCGTCCTGATGATGATCTTACATTCATAAGATCGAAACGCTCGTCGACCTATACACCTTAAAACTCCATTATTGCAACTAATTACTTAGGAGTTTTTACATGGTTGTCTTCAATGCGATGTAAAGTTTTTAATGTCACAAACACTCCTCACTTCACGCACTTTCACTTCTATGTGTGAGCACCAGAACTATTATTATGCAATTAAGTTTTGTTAATCCATTTATGCCGTTAATAAATGTGATACCATATCTACTTTGTGTCCCAGCATCTATTGCGTAATTAGTCCCGCTTGGACTATACTACTTTGTGCTATCTGATTAATGCTGCCTAAAAATAATTCAGTAGCCTAGGCTACCCGAGGACCGAAGCGGCCTCTTCTTGACCTTTGTCCTTACTATATACGTAATCACCCCTGGTCATAATACTGGGGTTCCCTTGTTGTTTAAATATATTTACATTCCTTCAAGACTTAGCCTGAAGGCTGCTCTCCATAGCTACCACTAGGATAGCTTTCAATAAGGTTGTCTTTAACCTATCTCCAATAAGGGGTTGTTTGGACTGGTGCAAGGTGCCCACTATAATTAGTGGACAGCATATGCCAGGCCAACTTCTCACACTTACGCCATATGTAACAAGATAAGATACATGGACTAGTCTGCACACTGCAAGTGTCTATTGAATGCGCTATTCACTAGAGCAACATTGTAGAATAATTACAAAGGAAAGAAAACATTTCTTCACATGGGAAAGAAGGAAAAAGAATATTGTACTTGACAATATTAGAACTCCAGCATGCCTAGAAGTATAATGATCATGCAACACAAAGCAAAGATGACAACCAATGTTAAATCATTTTGAAATTCAGGCCTATATTAGCTACAATAAAACTAAATGTAAATAAGCATAATTTCTTCCTACAATTAGCACAATTATGCATTAACGTCATGTTAATGCAAAACATTTAATATAAATAGAAAACTTTCTCACAAGGCTACAATTAAAAGCTTGTGACAGTTGTGAAAATTGACAGGATTTCCATGCTCCATCTACACAGGAAAAACCATCACTTGATTTCCCACCATCCATCTGCACAGGTAGTGACATCACTGGATTTCCAATCATCCACCTGCACAGAAAATTATATCAGTCCTCCCTCTTCTGAGGACCTACTTAATGGCTTCCACAGCATGGATGAACGGTAGACGCATGCAGCGAGGGTGTCCCCGTACGCCAAAGGCACACCAAACAAAATCCGTTTGCATTCCTCTGCCCAAGACCTGCCCAGTGCCAGGAACTCTGGTCCTCCACCTTCCTGCTCCAGCCATGCTGTCACCCTCCACAAAATATGGCTGCTGCTTCACTTGCTGCTGCCTTACCACATCACACAACACAGAAGTTTTCATGCACATATCTCCACCCAACACTTACCACACCAACAGCACCCAACACTCCTGCTTTGTCACACTCCTACAGTCCTGCAACCACCCACACAACACACACAACACTCCACACTTGCATGTTCCTCTACTGCTCACTCACCAAACACACCAAAGAGATCTGGGACTTGCTGCACGTCGATGCCCATGACCTGCTTTTCATCACAGAAACATGGCTGAACTCTGAATCAGCACCTGACATCACCACAGCCATCCCCCCATTTACAAGATTGTCAGGTAAGACAGACTTCACAAGTCCAGAGGCAGAATCGCCATCATCCACAAGAACACCATCAGCTGCAACACATCCACGGTCATGTCATCCTCCAACATAGAACTCCTGTCTTTCAAGCTCCATGTCACAGCCAACTTCACCCTAACTGGCACTCTCATCTACAAACTATGAGGACTACTCACCATCTTCACCAAAACCATCACAACTTCATCGCACCATTTGTCCTTAATGGTAGCAATGAGATCCTACTCGGAGAACTAAACTTGTGCCTTGAAGATTACACTGACCCAAACCCAAGAGCACTCATTGAAGACCTTGGAAGCCTGAGCCTCACTCAACACATAACGTGACCTACCCACATAGCTGGACACCTCAAGGACCCTATTTTCACAAACATCAGTAACATTTGAGTCAACGAGCCCACACTAGCCCCCTGGACAGACCACACCCTTGTCAAGTTCAGCGTCCGGGTCCAATGCTTCCGCACCACCGCAAGACTAACCCGCTGAAAATGGAACAACATCACTGACAAGGACTGGAACACAACTTTCAACACCCACCAACCCAAAAAAATAGCAACAGCCTCTCCAAAGCCATCTAGAATTTCAACAATTGGATTACCTCATTCGATGACTCACTGGCCCCACTCAAAACACAGCAATACAACAAGATCCAGGCCAGTTGGTACATGGAGGAACTCAGACTAACAAACAACCTCTGCAAACAACTGAAGTGCAAATGGAGAATGAACCAGGAAAAAAAAAACAGGAGCACATTCAACTTCGCCTTAATATGCTACTACGAAATGATCAGGGCCATCAAATGCACCACTCAGGCAAATACATTTTTGCCACTGTAAAAGATTTCACCTCACCATCAGCAATCTCCAACTCAAGCCTTCCCTGGCAGGACCTGTGCAACAATATTTCTCAATTCTTCAGCAACAAAACCACCACCATTTACGGTGACTTAAGCCAGAAATTTAACCTGACAGATCTCGTCAAATGCTTCCCCATCTTATCCAAAGAACAAATTCTAACCATATGGCCCATCATCACCACAGAAAGGGCCGCCACCATGAAGTCCATACACTCAGGGGCCTCATTGGACCCCTACCCCACAACACCTACTCCAGAGGAATGCAACCCATCAGTGCCATGCTCATACCCATTTTGAATGTCTCCACCTCTTCTGCGCTCTGACGAGATGCTTGGAAACATGCATCTGTCCTCCCATTGCTGACCCTTCAACGCTTGTCAACTACAGACCAACCTCCCTGCATTCATATCCAAGGTCTTGGAGAAAATTATCAACAGACACCTAACTAAATGCCTAAATGACAACCAGCTACTTGACATCACTGATTATGGTTTCAGGCCCAACCACAGAAGTAAACTGCCCTCATAGATGCAATGGATGACATCTGCATGACCCTGGACAGAGGAGACACAGTGGCCCTCATCCTCCTGTAACTCTCTACAGCTTTTGACACAGTCTCAAACACCATCCTCATCCAGTGTTTTCATGACATCCAAATCCAAAGACACACATTATGATGGATCTTCTTCTCCTGACTGGAAGGACTCAGTCAGCCTGGCACCATACACCTCGGACACCAGTGACCTCATCTGGGGAGTTCTGCAAGGATCCTCCCTGAGCCTGACCCTCTTCAATGCATATATAATCCTTCTAGCCAGCATCATCTGCTCTCACCACATCAACGTCCTTTCCTATGCTGATGATACACAACTCATTCTCTCCCTCATGGACAAGACGCCCAGTATCAGGATCATTCAATACCTGTAGGACTGAAACAACAGAAAACTTGACATGACCACCCAAGCCAATGCCATTACCACCTCATGCTTTCATACCCTGACAATGTTGAGGAAGATTTTCAAATGGACCCCAATCAGCCCCTGGAAAACCATCACACACACCCTGATCACAAGCAAGCTAGACTATGGGAACACCCTATGTGCCGAGATCAACAAAAAAGTCAACAGAAGGCAACAGATCATTCAGAACTCGGCAGCCAGTATCAATCTCAATCTACTATGCTGCACTCACGTCACACCACACCTCAAAGAGCTCCACTGGCTCCTTATTCACTAACAAGCACAATTCAAACTTCTCACCCCCACTTTCAAGGCACTACATAAGACCGGCCCAGAACACCTCAACAACTGCATCTACTTTTACAAACCTTCCAGACACCTCCGCTTGTCCATGCTTCTACTTGCACAAATACCACATATACGGAAAACCAGATTAGGCAGTCGAGCCTTCTCTTGCATAGCTCCAAAAGCCTGGAGTGACCTGACGCTACATATGAGAGTCTCCTCCTCACTTCTTGAATTTCTAAGAAGCTGAAGACCTGGCTTTTAGAGTAGTCCCACAAGGCCCTAGGTGTGCCTAGATTCACACCTGCTCAGTGCCAGAATATTCTCCCGGGTGATAGTGCGTTCTACAAATCTGCATAACATAACAGGATTTCAGCATGACTGGAATAGGTAGCTGTGGTTTCCCCAAACGGATCAGTTTGGAAATTTAGGGGCATAAATTATTTCAGATGGTAATCAATGCAACTTAATTAAAATTTTGGTGACAGTTCTCACTACAGTGCTATGTATTTCATTGTAGTTTGCATTTCATATACATTTGCGCCTCTTACTGATATCTCAGGAGCTATATTTGTGTTTCATTAAAATTCTGGAAATAATAATGTAAACTCAGTTATAGTATATGGCACTTCTATAACATAGAATATGAAGTATTATAACCCTGTGAAAACGTTATTGCACCTCACCTCATCTCAGCACTAAATACCATGTACTAGTGGCAAAATGTAACCAAGCAACCATGTTTTTCTCTCCTGATGGGGCCCAAAAGAAGCTCTAGGATTAGTGTGTTCCATATGTTTATTCCTGCAGCTTCTGGTGCTCAAAGCCACAGCATTGTAAGACCTCTAGCCTGGTTCCTTCTTGGCAAGGAACCATGCTGTATAGTAGGCGTTTAGAGGGACACACGGTCATTATTATTCTTGCCAGCAAGAGGCAATGTGGTGGACATTAAGGGAAGTACTTTACCACACCTTTGAGAACCTCCAGTTCTTACGGGTTAGCACTGTCCCCTTACTACAATAGCACTCTGAGGATCTTGAATGTATCTCTTTGATCTATAGAATCCTTTTGTGAGGGCACACATGGAAAACTCTCGAGTTCAAGCTGTCTCTTTGGAACACATCAGTGTCCACTACTAACATAGTTTGGTTGGGGACAGAGTCTGTCTGTTGGGTAAAAGTACATCTAGTAAGACGTGCTTTAAGTTGGTTGAATACAGCTATTTACACATGATAGATTTAACCCCTCTTAAGCTGAGTAAGATGTATCCTGGCCGTATATCAAGTTGGCCAAGATGCCCGCAGGTAGTAAAAAACCTTTTGCACGTAACCTGACGATGCACGATGATTGAAACCTATTGGAGGCAGGTGGTGAACGCACTCCAGAAGAACACGGGGGAAATCCTAATAAAAGTATAAAACGATGCATGCGAAATTTGAATGATCCGAAATAGAAGGACTAAACTGAAGATTTATTGGCCGATTACGATGCGGCCTAGAAGGCTCAGACCGACGGTCGTAATGGGCTCTTCGGTTTACTTTCCGACCAAAGCATTATGATGCTGGCGGACGGAAAGTAAACCGGCCGGTCATTCCGGCTGGCTTCTGACGGGCTCCAGGAGTCCGTTGGCCAGTCAGAAGCCTGCCAGTAATCTCAATGGTGGGCCTTTCCACCCTTGAGACTACAATGCACTCTTTCTGGCATAGATTCCATGCTGGCCTGTCCGCAATGAAAACCATGTCAGAAAGCCTGTTTGGCCCCCTTGGGTGTGTGGTCTTCGGTTGAAGGGGCACCTATGCTGCCCCCCTGCAGGGATGAACCACATCTCCCATTTCCCTATGGAAGCATGCATTACGGCTGGTTTACGGCCGTAATGCATGCTCCCATAGGGAAATGTAGGGATGCGACCGAACAGTGTTTAAACGCATCCTAATGAGGCGATCGGGACCGTCGACTGGGTGTCGGGCGGTCCCAGGACCGACTTGGTGTTGGGCGGAAGCAATTCCGCCCAACATCGAAATCGGCTCCTAAATGTTCATCCCTAGGCATGGTGTGGGCTCAGAGAGCCATCAGGATCCGGTGACTTAGCCTACGTCCACCCAAACATGGAAAGTATCTTCTAGATTGGGAAAAATGATTCACAGGATTCATCATAACAAAAGTAGAATGGCAGTGGATCAAAGTTATGTACTGTAAATGCTGATCAATACTGTATGATGAGTAAGCACTGTCAGTGAAATGGAAAGTTCTATTGTCACCAGAAAATACTGCTACTAGTCAATATGCTATCCAGTCACTGAAATGAAAACTGTAAATATGCAATAGTTAAGGAACGTGTCACCTGAGTTATTGAGTGTATTGGAAACTACAAACTTAAATACAGAAATATGTCTTCAAAAAGATAGCTTTGTTGGTTAATGCACTTGCTGTAATGAGCTGTAGATCAACAAGTGATAATTCTGGCTGGGTCAATTCATTCTTTCGAGATAAATACAATGTCCCCGATATAGAACACACAAAAGGTGAAATTTGTGTTCATAAAAGTATTTACAAATGTGCCAATACTACCCCAAGATGGAGTAATGTTGCTCATTAGTAAATCCAACTCCAAGGACTGGGACTGGGAATTTTGCAGCCAATTCGACCTGGAAAATTTGTGAACACAATTTTTGCCGGCTCATACCTACTCTAGAAACGGTAGAAGTTAAGAGGGGAGAGTTGTAAAGGACATGGGTTTCTACATATTGCAAAATATTTGCCTGGTTAAGAAAACAGTAATAAAAAAAAAAACAGAATTGCACAAATGCTATGTCATGTGCCCACTGCCCACGCACAGCTGTGCACTACATACACAAACATATGCAGAAAGCCCACTGCCTTAAAGTAATTAGAAATTGTCAAAACATTTCTAAATCTATTCGAAAAAGCTGCAGCTGCTGCGTGATTCCAGTAGTATTCTTGGAATGGTTTGTTAATGTCCGAACTTTGAAAATCTGCACCCCTCCATGGGTGTAAAACTACAGAGATAGATTTACAAATGCCCGTGTTAATGGGGTTCATAAGTTCCACTGAGTCAGGTTTGACAGATAAGGGGAACAGATGGGTGTACTGCACCAGCTTTCCAGTCCCTAAAGAGTCAGGACTACATCTCCCAGAATGCACTAATTAATTCAACAAAAAACTGGTGTCCTTGGACTCATGATTTTGACACCGTCTACATCCACCTTTTCCACATCCCAGAGTGGGAGAACAGCCTGAGAAAGAGAGGTGTGTTCACATTCTCGCATGCAGTGACTCTAGCAGCGGCCGCCAGACAGTCTCCCCTGGCCTGGCAGGGACGCAACTATCAATAGTGCAGTAGGTGCAGTGGTACCGGGTCCTGGGCCTCTGAGGGGCCCTTTGCATGCAAACAATGGGTTTTGTGGTACTAAAACCAGTGCTTAATTTGAGACTGTGGTTTCCGGTGCTGGCACCGCACTTAATTGTCAACACTGGCGCTTGTGACAGTCTGCCACACGGTGGCACTGTCTGCTTTCTGAAGAGCTGACCACAGCCAAAGTTAATTATTGATGCAATATACATTAAAAATTATTATTACCTGCCGCCCAAGCCAATCTTATAGCTTTGAGGGCCTGAATTGTCACACTTATAGGAGTGTGATGGTTAGTAGTTGTGTTGTTACTATCACTGGTAGCATGGCAGGAGCAATGTGTGGTGCAAGCTGCAGTGGTCTCCTGACAGAGCCCTGGCACTCTTTTTTATTACAAATGAAGCACTGACTAAAGCAGAGGATGTTGCCCCATTTTCCTTGCCTGCTTTAGGGCCCAATATGGCACCTTTGGTACACCGAGTGGTTCTCTGTCCGCCTGTATGTGTGCAGGCATGTCTGTCTGTGCAGCACACGAAAAGTGTAAATGAGCACCAGGGGAATGCTGAAAAATCATATTCGTCCTCCGTGCAACAGGGCCCGGCACAAGTTACCCCAATAGTGGTGCAAATTCCCGGTGCACGCAATGACTGCCTCCTCTTCCCCGGAGCGCCAGGCGTCTCCGGAGCCCTCACAGTTCTCCCTTTCCACAGTGAGGGGGTTCTATTGTCTCCTGCACTTTGTCTGCTGGTGATGGGAGCCCAGGGCGTTTATCCCCGGCTTCTCTGCCCTGGTGACGACCCTTCAGTAATATGGGATCCTCTCCTACAGCAGCCCTAAAAGAGGGACGGCTCGTGTCACAATTAAAATTAAATGAAGTAACGCAGGCTTCCTGTGATCTCACCTCGGGGCTCGCTCGCTCGGTCTCGTCTAATAGAAGTCACTCCCCCTGTCTCGGAACGGTCTGTGGGTGTCACGTGCACTGCTCTCACCCTCTCGAGCCGCCGTGCTCTGCAGTCTGGCAGCACTGACTCTCTCCCCAGGAGTAGTATTTGTACCCTTCTCTTCCTCCTCTGTGTAAAGTTACTTCCCCTCCGGGAGAGAGACAACGTGGTACTACTTCATTAACACAAGGACTTAGCTAATTGGAGAAGGGACGAACAACTGCCATTGATATTTCATGTTCACCCAGAATCCGAGCGGCACCCACCTCAATAGTGTGCTCTTGGTGTTATTGCTGTACACCTCTTGTACTTTGGTGCAACTTGGGCATCTCATAGCTTGTTCACTAACTCAGCCTTTGTCTCGGTGACTGTCGGTGTATTTCAAAAGCATCAAAAGTCTTTCATTGCAAAGATTTTCTTCTGCAGGAGTCACCTGCTGACAAGATGAATCACAAGTCACATGTGGTGACGTATCATCAAAGGGACGCATGAGCCCTGTTGATTCTCAACCAAGGTGGGTTCAGCACCCACAGATCAGCATCATGCAACCCGTTCACAAAAGGGTTACACTGTCACCTGCACAGGCAATGGAAACTCTGCCCCAACCATAGCACATGTGATACATATTTATATGTATGGGGAAAAACTGTTTTGGGACCTTCTCCCCTTTTTCTCAGCCCTGGCTTGACAGATCAACCCGAAACTTTCCAGGAAGGAGCTGTGGTGGTTTAACTTTTTCTTTGAAAAGTTTTGTGAAGATTTATCAAATGGTGCTAAAGTTATTAGCAAAACAAAAACGGCTCTTCCTATGTAAAGTGTGACCTAACTACAAGTATACAGTGGCGACCACCACTATGTAATGTATGTATATGTATGTATATATATATATATATATATATATATATATATATATACACAAAAAGGAGTTGCCGCACTGAAGCCATCTCACATGAGGAGGTAAGCACACTGATGCCCCAGGCGGCTGCACACACCGCAGGTCACTCGCGCTTCTTAATGTCAGCCCATAAGCCATACGCGTTTCAAGCGACTTAGCACTCTTGTTCACTGGCAGGCTACCAACTCATTGATGCAAGGAAACAGCATGGGGCGGGGCTTGTTCAATTAATAAATTAACGTCCCGACACACGTTTGCTGTTTCCTTGCATCAATGAGTTGGTAGCCTGCCAGTGAACAAGAGTGCTAAGTCGCTTGAAACGCGTATGGCTTATGGGCTGACATTAAGAAGCGCGAGTGACCTGCGGTGTGTGCAGCCGCCTGGGGCATCAGTGTGCTTACCTCCTCATGTGAGATGGCTTCAGTGCGGCAACTCCTTTTTGTTTATATAGCGGCATGTCCAGCCGCGAAGCCGTCCCGCCGCCGAAGAGGCGGATCCTTAAGGCCCGCAAACGCGAACCTGATGTGGAATGAGGGGGACCGGAGCCTCAGGTACACATTGGCATGTACCACAGCAAGCCTGCTCAGCGCTTTCACCTATTCAGGAATTATTTGAACTTTAACACATTTAGGCAATTTTAACAGTATTGGAATATGCAAACACCCACTGGGGTATATACGGGACTACAAGCATGGCTACAAACAGATGGACTATATTATCCAGAAAGCCTCTGGGACGCCCATGGGGGGGGGGCTTGTTCAATTAATAAATTAACGTCCCGACACACGTTTGCTGTTTCCTTGCATCAATGAGTTGGTAGCCTGCCAGTGAACAAGAGTGCTAAGTCGCTTGAAACGCGTATGGCTTATGGGCTGACATTAAGAAGCGCGAGTGACCTGCGGTGTGTGCAGCCGCCTGGGGCATCAGTGTGCTTACCTCCTCATGTGAGATGGCTTCAGTGCGGCAACTCCTTTTTGTTTATATAGCGGCATGTCCAGCCGCGAAGCCGTCCCGCCGCCGAAGAGGCGGATCCTTAAGGCCCGCAAACGCGAACCTGATGTGGAATGAGGGGGACCGGAGCCTCAGGTACACATTGGCATGTACCACAGCAAGCCTGCTCAGCGCTTTCACCTATTCAGGAATTATTTGAACTTTAACACATTTAGGCAATTTTAACAGTTTTGGAATATGCAAACACCCACTGGGGTATATACGGGACTACAAGCATGGCTACAAACAGATGGACTATATTATCCAGAAAGCCTCTGGGACGCCCATGGGGGGGGGGCTTGTTCAATTAATAAATTAACGTCCCGACACACGTTTGCTGTTTCCTTGCATCAATGAGTTGGTAGCCTGCCAGTGAACAAGAGTGCTAAGTCGCTTGAAACGCGTATGGCTTATTGGCTGACATTAAGAAGCGCGAGTGACCTGCGGTGTGTGCAGCCGCCTGGGGCATCAGTGTGCTTACCTCCTCATGTGAGATGGCTTCAGTGCGGCAACTCCTTTTGTTTATATAGCGGCATGTCCAGCCGCGAAGCCGTCCCGCCGCCGAAGAGGCGGATCCTTAAGGCCCGCAAACGCGAACCTGATGTGGAATGAGGGGGACCGGAGCCTCAGGTACACATTGGCATGTACCACAGCAAGCCTGCTCAGCGCTTTCACCTATTCAGGAATTATTTGAACTTTAACACATTTAGGCAATTTTAACAGTATTGGAATATGCAAACACCCACTGGGGTATATACGGGACTACAAGCATGGCTACAAACAGATGGACTATATTATCCAGAAAGCCTCTGGGACGCCCATGGGGGGGGCTTGTTCAATTAATAAATTAACGTCCCGACACACGTTTGCTGTTTCCTTGCATCAATGAGTTGGTAGCCTGCCAGTGAACAAGAGTGCTAAGTCACTTGAAACGCGTATGGCTTATGGGCTGACATTAAGAAGCGCGAGTGACCTGCGGTGTGTGCAGCCGCCTGGAGCATCAGTGTTCTTACCTCCTCATGTGAGATGGCTTCAGTGGGGAAACTCCTGTTTGTGTATGTATATATATAATACCTACTGGCGGTCGCCAGTAGGTAGTTATAGTTAGAACCTAGTTTCCATAGGAAAAGCATTTTTTGATTTGCTAATAACTTTGGCGTCATTTGACGAATCTTCCTGAAATTCTCCAAAAACAAAGTCTTTCCAGGTCAGCTCCTATCCTGAAAGTTTGGTGGTGATTCGTCAAGCGGGGGCTGAGAAAAAAGGGGGGTCACAAAACTCGTTTTCTCAATGTTAATTTCCATAGGAAATTTTGCGACGAGCTACAGCTCGAACTGCTGAACGGAATTACCCCAAATTTGGCAGAACGGTAGAGCTTGGTTCAGAAAGTGACCTTTTTTTTAAATGGTGTAAATCCGTTCAGTAGTTTTTGAGAAATTCAAAAAATAAGAGTCAAAAAATCAATTTCCATAGGAAACTTTGTGCAGGGCTACAGCCGAAACTACTGAACGGAATTACTCCAAATTTGGTAGAAAGGCAGTGCTTGGGTCAGAAAGCGACCTTTTTAAAAATGGTGTAAATTCGTTCAGTAGTTGCTGAGAAATTAGAAAAATAAAAGTTTTGATATCTGGGCGGAGCCTAAGTCGCGTGCGCGAGTTTCACTGTGATTGGCTGCTAGCACTCCAAACCAGGAAGTGTTGGCAGCCATCTTGTGGCTTGGTAGAAGCGAGTCACCCAAAAACGGAGAAACAAAGGTATAAAACAAGAGAAGGGGGCAGGGTAGAAAAACCTCGACCCACTAGGTCTGCTCAGGGGCTCCCAGGAGGACCCCCAGGGCCCAAAAAATCATTTAAAAAATAAATAAAAAATCGGCAAAAATTTGCGCTGGGGTTGCAGGTTCTCACGTTTTATTTTAATGAGGCCCTTGGGTGGGCTAGGTTGTGGGGGTATTTCTTAAAAAATAATAGCAGGGGCTCGCAGGGGTGGCGGGGGCCGCTGGGGTCCGCGCATCCCCGGGGCTTCACTTATGTTGGGAGGGTGTTGCGCGGCCCCCTTTTGGAGCCTTGTATGTGCTTGTAACTTTGGCGTCGTTTGACGAATCTTTATGAAATTATCCAAAAAGTTTCTCTTTTTGGATTAGCTCTTATATTGAAAGTTTGGGGGTGAATGGTGTAGGAGGGGCTGAGAAAAAAGAGGGTCCTAAAACGTGTTTTCTCCATGCAATTTCCATACAAAACTTTACAGAAGACTACAGGTGAAACTGCTGAACGGAATTACGCCAAATTTGGCAGGGAGAAAGGTGATGGTCCAGAAAGCATGCTTTTGTTTAAATGGTGTAAATCCGTTCAGTAGTTTTTGAGAAATATCAAATTTTACAGATATCGATATTTGAGAATTCTGACATGTGATTGGCTGAGGGGTTACAAGCAGCAGCTTGCGGCTTATTGGCTGTGAATGGTTGAAACCAGGAAGTGTTGGCAGCCATTTTGTGATTTACTCCGTCAGCTCGCATCTCTCCGTGTAGAAGCCATCGGGTTCGTAGTTTTACCTCTGCGAGGCAACATTGGCATCTGTGTCTGTGTGAGATATGCCTTTCAGGCTGCCTCTCCTCATATCACCAGGTCGCGGCTATGTCTTTAGAAGCCCGTCCATCGGCTCGGAGCTCTGTAAGTCAGTCTGTCGGCACGACCCCCTACACTACCCAAAGACTACCCAAACACCACTGCACTGTCGTAAACTCGAAAACACTACCCCAGCACGATCCCCTACACTAGCCAAACACCAGTGCACTACCCTAAACCCTAAATCTACCCCCAGCACGACCCCCTACCCAAACACCACTGCACTACCCTAAAATACTACCCCCAGCACAACCCCCTACACTACCCAAACACCACTGTACTACCCTAAAGCATAAAACAGTAGCAGTCCGTCGGCTTGCAGCTGTGCGTCTGCAAGCCGTCGTGACCCTAGCTGTACATGTCCGAGTGAGTCCGTTAGGTGATAGGTGTGTGTCTGCTAGCAGGGCGGTTGGCCCGTTGGTGTCCCTTTGCGAGTTAGAACGGAGCTCTCCCTCTGCGAGCCAGCACGCTGGTGTGCGTTTGCGAGCCGACGGCCCGTAGCTCACACTGTGCGAGCCGAGCCGACGGCCCGTAGCTCTCCCTCTGCGAGCTGAGCTTACGGGCCGCAGGTGTCCCTCTGCGAGGCTGCTCGACGGCCCGCAGGTCTCCCTGTGCTAGCCGGATTGCAGCTGTCACTCTGCGAACCGATATTGGGAATATAAGGCGGCTCTAAAAGAGCCTGTGTGTTTATTAGTTGGAGCTACATATAAGTGCGGATGCACAGCTTCAGGTTATTCAGAAAAACTCGATTTCCTGATCTGTGAAGTGTACTCCATCACTTCTGTAGATATCAGCCATATGAAAACGTATGTTATTGTTGTAGATCGACCCCATTCTATGGTCTCTGAGGTATGCAGACACAGCTTTGTTGACATTCTTCCTAGATTTTTTAATCTGTTGACAAAATTGGTATGACCATTTCCACTTCTGTCTTTGGCATATATTGGAATATACAAAGACAGTTTGAGGCAAAAGCAATATCAATTGTCGAAAGGTGTCCTTCATTAGCATTTCCAAACCTACCCCAGTCAATGTGCCTAGGTCGTTTCCACCACAGTGCACAATCATGAATGAATGAATGAAGGAACATTTCTAGAGCGCGTGGTTACCCGAAGGCATCCCAGTGCTATGACATCAGTTATGCTATGAGACGATCAAAGAAAAAGAGAAGTTTTCAATAGTTTTCTGAACTTAAAGTAGTTAGGTTCGGACCGTATGTGGAGGGGAAGATTATTCCAAAACCTGGCTGCGTTATATGTGAACAGTCGGCCTCCACTCCGAGAACGTTTAATCTTGGGAACTACAATAAGGCCTTTGTTCTCCGATCTAAGGGGTCTGTTGGGACAGTAAGGTTGAATCCATGAACGAATCAGGAGGGAGCCGTTCTCAGAAAGTGCTTTGTGTACAATGCACATAGCTTTGAATTGAATTCTCCGGCAGACGGAGCCAGTGCAGAGTAGTAAGAGCAGTTTTAGCCAAAGTGCGTCTAGGAATATTTAACAGCATGCGAGCCGCACAATTCTGCACTGTTTGAAGTCTTTTAGTAGTGGACTGAGGGGCTCCCAGGTAAACAGCATTAGCATAGTCCAGCCGTGATAGAATAAGAGCTTGGACTAGCAATCGTCTGGCAGCGAAAGGTAGTAAAGGGAGTATCCTCCGAACCATTCTTAAAAGGCTGTAGCAACAGGCCGCTACTTTACGTGCTTGTTCATTGAAGTCTAAGTTGGAATCAAGCCAGACCCCTAGGCTTTTAATTTGCCACTTTAGAACAGGGGGTGGGCCTAGGCAGCTGGGCCAAAAGAGATCAATGTTTAGAGGGGCAGACTTCCCCAGAAGCATAAGTTCAGTCTTTGCTCCATTAAGTTTAAAAAATGAATTATTTATCCAATTGAAGACCTTCTCAAGGCAGGCAGCTAAATTATGGCCTTGTTGAGATTGTTGGGTCAGGTGAGAGGTGTGAGGAGAGAATTAGCAATTTTAAATATTTCCCGTGGGGAATTTGCCGCTCTTGTAAATTTTTCTTGAAAATAGAGGGCTTGGGTGTTTTTTATTTCTGTTTTATAAGTTCTAATAGCTTCTCTATATATGGCTTTCCTGGATGTGGAAAAGTCCTTCCTCCAACTTCTTTCATATTTCTTACACTGCTGTTTCAGTTCCCTTAATTTCTGTGAGTACCGGGGATTTTTTTTTCCTCCAGCCTTTTCTGGGATCGCTACCTTGGGGAGAATTCGGTTGAGTGATGACTCAAGCCAGTTGTTAAAATTCTCATTAGCAACGTTAGGGTTTGAGTGGGGTGATGGGATAGTGTTATTTAGATTATCTATCCACGCTTCTAAGGGGAGTTTCGACCACTTGCGCGCAAGTTTAATGGTTCGCACAGCAGGCGAAATGGGGTCAGCTAAAGTCCAACTGAAAGGAAGTAGAAAATGGTCGGACCAGGGTAAAGGGACTGAGTTGCCCACCTGTAGATTTTGTATATTGGAAAAAATGGGGTCAAGCATATGACCTTTAATATGGGTTGGGCCGTGCCCTTTTAGAGACAGTTGAAAGGTTGAAAGCTCATCAATGAGTTCTGAGGAGGATGCAGATTCAGCATCATCGAAATGCATATTAAAATCTTCCAAAATTGTAAAGTTGGGAGAAGAGCTGGCGAGATGTGCTACAAGCTCAGGTAGGTCTTTGTTAAAAAGGCCTAGAGGACCCGGAGGACGGTAAACTAGAATCCCCGAAAAAGTGAAACTAGGAGATAGGTTGATTATAAAGAACATACTTTCACAGTCAGGAATAGGGTTAGTCGTAATCCGGCATATGAAGTTGTCTTTATAAATTATAGCTAGCCCGCCTCCACGTCCTAGGTTTCGATCAAGTCTCTGGATTACATAGTTTGGAGGGAGTGCTTGGACAATGTCGACGTCTGCCTCATTATTTAGCCAGGTCTCTGTTAGAAATAGAACGTCTGGCTTAATCTCTTCTAGGAGTAGGTAAATTTCAGCGGAATGTTTAGGGAGTGAACGGCAATTCCAATAGAAGCATCGAGATCAGTTTTATATTGCCAGTGCCTGTCCCAGATTGAAGAGTTGTTTGAAATCTAAAGTCGCAATGTGCGCAATATGTGCTGAAGCTATCTACCAGTAGGTTATGTTCACACTTACAATCTGATTCTTGTCTCAAGTGGTAGAGTTCTTCAGGGGTATAGACGGTCCTCTCTTTCCCCAAACCAGCAGGGGTTCCTGCCCCTGGCCACGGTTGGGCGCGGACGGGCTCAGACGGGCTTGCCTTAGGCACGCCAGCGGCGCGCCCGCTGCGCGCGTCCGCTGCGCGGTCGCGTCATCGGCCGTTATAAGGGGCCGGTGCTGTTATGTCGAGGTCAGCAACTAGAGCGCTGACTTGCAAATAAATCTACCCCCCTGAGCTATAACCCAGCTCGTAATACAGTACAACGATAATAGTGCAATGCAGCAAGTCTAGTTTACACAGTGAATTTTAAAAGAGCTACAGATGTAAGCTAAAAACAAAATGCGGGGAAATTCGTTCTGACTTCAATTCTAATCGCACATAGCATCAAAGGCGCCGCTGCGCGGTCGCGTCATCGGCCGTTATAAGGGGCCGGTGCTGTTACGTCGAGGTCAGCAACTAGAGCGCTGACTTGCAAATAAATCTACCCCCCTGAGCTATAACACAGCTCGTAATACAGTACAACGATAATAGTGCAATGCAGCAAGTCTAATTTACACAGTGAATTTTAAAAGAGCTACAGATGTATGCTAAAAACAAAATGCGGGGAAATTCGTTCTGACTTCAATTCTAATCGCACATAGCATCAAAGGCGCAGGGTGTTGGAGATGCAAACAGGTTTTAACCAAAGGTCAGGGTGTTGGAGATGCAAACAGGTTTTAACCAAAGTCAACAATTGGTGCCACTTCAATCCTCTTTGTCCAAACCATTTAATGTCCACAGTTTGTAAACCTAGGTATAAGTCAATACATCTCTGTTCTGCATACCTCTTGCACCAGAAAACATAGCTATGTCCTACGATCCACACTAGCATTTTGAAGGTATGGCTGGGAGGAATGGATAGATGTCTGTAGCTCATGCAGTCCGTTAGTAGAATAAGAGATATGTTTAAAGATGGGGAACTACTTTTTTTTGCCATACAAAACGATACCTGATTGGGAGTTGAAAAGCATTGTTTTTTAAAAGAAGGGTGCACATTCGTTTGGTGGAAAAGCATCTTTGTGATTGGTTCAGAAAAAGCAGTTTAAACGTGGAGTACATATCATAGGATAAAATTTGCTCAACTCAACCACACCTGCTACTTGCATTTGAAAGGCACTGTTCAAACTTAAAACAATCGTGAACTTTTAACCTGCACGTGCCGTTAAATGTTCGAGAAAATGTTGCAAAAAAATATCGTTAGGTTTAAAAAAATTGATGAACTTTTAACCTGCACGTGTTGTAGAATGTTCTAGAAAGTGTGTTGATAGAATACGTTGCACTTCTGACTTCTATGTGTCCTTGAATATTAAAAAAACTGTTTATATGGAAAATTAAAAAAAAACAATAGAGAGAAGTTTTGAAACCTAAAAGAATCAAGGAACTATTCTAATTTGTTCATTACATGTATTTATGTGTGGAGCAACAAATTACAGACACAACAGCACCAGGAAGAGGAAGAAGCAGGGAGTGGGGGGATGGGGGAAGATGGCCACAATGGTACTCATGCACAATTAAGTACAGCACAACTATAGACAAACCATGGCCAAAATGAAACACACCAACAAGGAGCACAAGTCACACAACCCGCCAACATCACACCACTGAACAAGCATAGAAGTGAAAACCACACTGCCGGAAAGGGAGAAGGGTAAACAAAAGCTCACATGAAGGGACATCTCACACACAATGCAGCACACACATATAGGAAGCAGAGTACACCAAAATCCAACACAATGTTGTCCAAACACAAAGATTCGCACAATCGAACACAGGACACAAATGCACTCGCCTGAGGCGGATAAGCTTCAGTACGAAACAGGCACATGAGAACGCATAAGTACAAACCCACAGTCCAGATGGGGTAGCAATTCACGTATGGCAGGCAGCCAGAGAGTCCGTGACACACACATTGGCATACAAATGAAGACACTACACATTTGGAGACAAGTGAAAATGTGGAAACTTTATTAAAAAAAGTGCGTGTCAGTACGGCCAAGAGTAGTGCCACGATATGCAGAGAAATGCAGCAGCATGGCTGAATAAGGAACGTAGGAAAACGTCCATGTTCACCTCGGGGTAGTCCATCACCAACACGTCAGTGTCAAGCAGCGTTGGTTGTCCGCGCTTCGGACATGATTCGACGCCAATGCAGCCATGTCCACTGTTGTTTTGGGACATGTGACCAGATGTACAACGTGCAATGATGCGGAGGGACACGTGCAATGTGGCACATCGAGTTGTGGTTGGAGGTACCTTGTCACTCGTCCATGAACGCGAGTGCAGCTGCGTAAGCCACTATCTCTAATGAGTGATGGTTGGCCACAATATTTGACATGTCGTCGACGTAATCCATCAGCTGACCGGGACAGATGTGCTGACTCCAACCACTGTAGCCCATGTGCACCAAAGCAGGATCGGGAAGTGGGTCAATTTGCTCACTGCATACTACGACACGTGCAATCTCCCAGGCCCAGTTCCCAACATGCATGCCAAACATCCATGCATGCCATAAACGGGCATCACCATGACAGTCCTGGTCGTGGGCCAACAGGGGGCGCACACACCTGTCGTAATCCATGTCAGCTACCCACTCGTTGGAGAGGCACACGTCCATGCACCACTCAGATAGGCACATGCGACTTTGCAATACAGGTTGAACGCAGGTGACGTCCGCAATGCGGAAGCACAGCCGGTAAGTGATCCGCAGTACTGCCAAAGGCAGTGCACCCAGGACATGCAGCAGACGTGCAAGGTATAGGTGGACGTGCATGGAGTCGACCATGTGTTCGGGATGCTCTGCCATTGCGTCAGTGGCTCTGCTTGTAGCTGCACTGGATTGCCGTGTGCCAGTCTTGTGGATGAAATGGCACAGCTTGGTGCAATGAGCCGGGGTCTGTGTGCAATGGGTGCAGGGCAGGGGTGTGGTGGGAGTACGTGTGAAGGCCATTTCACGCACGCTAACTACGACGAAGGACTTTTGAGTGTGGGATGTGTACTCGTTGTTCTCAAATCTGGCAGTGCGTAGTGTGGGAGACGGATGCAAATATTATCGTATCTGTCAGGGGGGGGCTGGCCACTTGCAAGTTCCTTCTCGGAGCAGCAGATGTGCTACTGCAAGATAGCTCAGACAAAGAACCTTTCATCCCTACAGTAAGTTCTCCAGCTGCATTCATACAGGATGTGTACAAAAGCCGGTCGTGGGTGTTGTGGGATGTCTGCGACCCTGGTCATCATGGATGAGATGCCCAGCACGTGGCACATGGGCGGGTTCACTGTGTGTTACGTTGCCAAACAGCTGCTCCTCCCTCCCACGAGCCCCCACACTTTTGTACGGTGCACTGTTGTATCCCGTGCACTCCTACGGCACACCATTGTAATGCCTATTTGCGCATGTCCTGCGGCATTCCAACCACACCGTGAGACTGCAGTTTGGAGGTGGTGCATGCCACTGTACAACATCGACTGCTGCGGCCCTTGTGGCGGCCACACCAGAACACAGAGACACACTTACCGCACTTCCTGAACACGGACATGTCCGAGACACCCCGTTCCCCTTGCCGGATAGGCAGACCCCTACGCTGACCTGTGTACGCCGGACAAGCACACGCCGCTTGTGCATGCAGGAGGATGCGTGCGTAGCTACATGTGCCTATCATGCTAACACAATGACCACACGGACACACTTGCTCAGATGCGGGTTCGGGGGGCGTTGGCGGTCCTGGGGTTGTTGCGATGAGTGTTGTGGACCTCATGGGTATCCGTGTATCATGCTCATTGACTGTATGGCACCTGTGGGTGTTTTGGTGTGGCTCTTGGCTGTGTTCCCTTTCATGCTGCAGGTAGTCGTCCTGCTTAACACCAGCAGAAAGCAGGTGTAAAATCCCTGGTGCTAACGCGGCTTATCGCCGGAATTTGTTTAGCATCGCAGTTGTTGTCAAAGTTGTGATGTGGTTTTTTCGTGTACAGAAAATAAATGAACTGGGCAGTGTATCCCGTCAAGATCCAGCACCTGACCCACTATTCCCAATCAATATAAATACAATGACATTTCTTCATTGATTTTGTGTGTACACTGTAAGTGCACCCACTACCACAGTGCAATTCAATACAGGATTTTAGTATTTAGAATAAATCGCAAAGGTGCACCTCGTGTCTTTTTGCACGGGAACGCCTACTCTGCATTTCATTATCAGCACTTTAATGCAACTAAAGTGGAGATAAATATAACACACTATTCAGAAGCTGGTGCAAACTGCAGACATCACCAGTATTCCCGTGATAACTGCCCCAAAATTTAACACCATGGTAGACACCACGAAATAACAGTAATAAGAACGAGAAAGAGTCACACAGCACTTGAGTAACAACCAAAATCTTTATTGAATTTTTTTTTTTTAATCAAACTTTATTTTTTTGTAAACGTATATATAGAGGATAAACTAAATTTAACAAACTGAACACAAAACAACAAGGCGGAAGACTCCTGTCGGGACCATGTATGTCGACGACACAGCCTGGAAAATAAAGCACAAAATAAGGACGTGTGTAATGCGCATATCAAAGGAGTGAGACACAGAGAAGGAAAAAAAAGCCAGAGAGAAAAAGAGAGGGAAGGAAAGAAAGGGAGTGAGAAAGGGAGAAGGGAGATAGAGAAAGAGAAGAAAAGGAAGGAAGAGAGTGAGAGAGAGTGAAGAGAGGGAAGTGAGAGAGAGAGAGAGAGATATACTGCCGCCCCTGCGCATCCATGACCAAATAATTACCTGCTGCCACCGAAGTGTCTACCAGTGGGCACTCCACGTGCCCGTCAAAGCTCCGCGGCCCGGCAGATCTCACAGATGTCGCTGAGTCCTGAGTCCTGAATGGCAGAGACCACATCAGCTTCTCCGCGGCGGGTCAGATCTCACATATGTCGCTGAGTCATCAATGGCGGAGACCTCAGCAGCTTTTGGTGCCGCTAACCCTGTGCAACGCAAGTCAGCGCCATGTGGTGGTAGGCCGCTGACGGCCATACAATTTAGGGTGCGACTAACCCTGTGCAACTCAAGTCCGCGCCACGTGGTCGAAGGCCCCTGACGGCCACATCAGCTTCGGGTGGCACTAACCCTGTGCAACTCAAGTTCGTGCCACGTGGTGGTAGGCCCCTGACGGCCACATTAGCTTCGGGTGGCAATAACCCTGTGGAACTCAAGTCCGCGCCACGTGGTAGTAGGCCCCTGACGGCCATAGAGCTCAGGGTGCGACTAACCCTCTGCGCAACTTTTCATGAGTCTTTATGATTGCGACCCGTGGAGCGTCCGCCATCCAGTCACCACCGGCAATAAAGGATGAGACGTTGTGGATCCATTATATTTGCGTGGTCACATGGCCTGTGACGCATGTGCCAGATGGGTGTGGTGTGTGTGCAAACCTGCCCTCAGGGAGTGGCCGTGACATGTTGACAACTAGACCACTGACCTGCACACCAACAGCGAGTACGCCTGCGACAGGTAGCTATGTGGGGGGGGGTGAAAACGGGTTTTCTCAATGAATTTTCCATAGGAAACTTTAGACAAGGCTACAGGTCAAACTGCTGAACGGAATTACGCCAAATTTGGCAGGGAGAAAGGTCTTGGTCCAGAAAGCGCGCTTTCTTGCATCGAGTGAAAATATAAAAGAAAGGTCTTGGGGGCAATTTAATATACCGGAGCTCTGTTTCTGCGAGATAACTCTTTCACACGCCGTCTGCCCAACATCACCACTTCGCAGCTATGCCGTTAGAAGCCAGTCCATCGGCTCGCAGCTCTCTACGTTTGCGAGCTAGTACGCTACTGTGCCTGTACCTCTGCGAGGTACTACGCTGCTGTTCCTTTGGGAGCGGACGGGTCGTAGTACTGCATGTGTGAGTTGAGCGGACGGGCCGCAGTTGTCCCTCTGCGAGCCTGGGTGCGAACTGTTCATAACTCACACTACATAAGCATTGAAAAACCATTTTGTGATTCAGTCCGTCAGCTGGCATCTGTCCGAGGCATTTCTGAAAATATATAGGAGTTCTTTCTGTGAGAGATACCCCTTTCACGCTGCCTCTCCCCACATCAGCAGATAACGCACCCTCTTCCCACATTACCAACATACCCCCAACAACCTTCTTGGGCCCGGAAGTGTCCCTGTGCGGTTGGACAAACAAGAATCTTAGTCATGTATAGGTTTACATATAAAACATTTTATTTAAAGAAAACAACAACAAATAAAACTGAAGGGAGTCTGGTGCTGTGGTCGCTGCCACGGACTTGGGGTCACTGCCATTCAAGACTCGGGACACAGTTCCACATGTGGGATTGGCTTGTGTTGAACAGGGTTAGTGGCACCACGTGTCGCCGGCTTGTGTTGAACAGGGTTAGTGGCACCACGTGTCGCGGCTTGCGTTGAACAGGGTTAGTGGTACCATATGTCGCAGGCTTGTGTTGAACAGGGTTAGTGGCACCACGTGTCGCGGTTTGTGTTGAACAGGGTTAGTGGCACCACGTGTCCAAAGTTGGAATTGCGAGCTCTGCTGCCCGCAGTGTAGACTGCTAATGAGTGTTCGTTTGCACTTGAAAATGAATTTGGTGATTGTACTAAAGCTATAACTGATATAAAAAATGTTCTTGAAGAAAGGATACTAAAAGGATATTATGTAGATTTTAGGCCTGTGATAGTTACTTGCCTAGTGGACTCTGTAATTAATTCATCAATACTTAATTTTAATTGTGAGCCCTACTGACCTCAGTGTAGGTGTATCATGAAAAGATGAAATAAGTATAGAATACACTGACCAAGTGTTGTATTTTCTGAGTACAATCTTCTTGTTAGAAATTAGCATTTAAAAATCGAATTGCGAGCTCTGCTGCCCGCAGTGTAAACTGCTATTGAGTGTTCGTTTGCACTTGAAGATGAATTTGGTCATTGTACTAAACTATAACTGATATAAAAAAAGTTCTTGAAGCAAGGATACTAAAAGGATATTATGTAGGGTTTAGGACTGTGATAGTTACTTGCCTACTGGACTCTGTAGTTAATGAATCAAGAAATAATTTTAATTGTGAGCCCTGATGACCGCAGTGTAGGCCAGAGGTAGCGGTCAGCAAGGGCCCATAGCCACGTGGCGTTGAGTTGAGGTGCACAGTTAGTGGCACCAGAAGCATTGAGAGTGTTTGAGCCTGTGATGATGCTTGGTGCGGAGGGGCCGCACTGGGAGCAATGTGTCTTGCCTACTGGTCTGCGTCATGTGCAATCGGGACTCTATGTGAATTGTGAGGCCTGCTGACCGTAGTGTAGGCCAGAGGTAGCGGTGACCAAGGGCCCACAGCCACGTGCATAGGTTGGTGGACCCACCGGCCTGCGTAGTTTAGGTTCAGTGGCACCATGTGTCGCCGGCCTTCCATATGCAAATACCCGTCACTAATCGAAGGGAGTCTGGTGCTGTGGTTGCTGCCATGGACTTGGGGTCACTGCCATTCAGGACTCAGGACACAGTTACACATGTGGGATCGGCTTGTGTTGAACAGGGTTAGTGGCACCATGTGTCGCCGGCCTTCCATATGCAAATATGCCTCACTAATCGAAGGGAGTCTGCTGCTGTGGTTCTCTCACGGAGTTGGGGTCACTGCCATTCAGGACTCAGGACACAGTTACACATGTGGGATTGGCTTGTGTTGAACAGGGTTAGTGGCACCATGTGTCGCCGGCCTTCCATATGCAAATATGCCTCACTAATCGAAGGGAGTCTGCTGCTGTGGTTCTCTCACGGAGTTGGGGTCATTGCCATTCAGGACTCAGGACACAGTTGCACATGTGGGATCGGCTTGTGTTGAACAGGGTTAGTGGCACCACGTGTCGCCGGCCTTTCATATGGAAATATGCCTCCCTGATCGAAGGGAGTCTGGTGCTGTGGTTTCTGCCACGGACTTGGGGTCACTGCAATTCAGGACTCAGGACACAGTTACACATGTGGGATCAGCTTGTGTTGAACAGGGTTAGTGGCACCACGTGTTGCCGGCCTTCCATATGGAAATATGCCTCACTGATCGAACGGTGTCTGGTGCTGTGGTCGCTGCCACGGACTTGGGGTCACTGCCATTCAGGACTCAGGACACAGTTACACATGTGCGATCGGCTTGTGTTGAACAGGGTTAGTGGCACCATGTGTCGCCGGCCTTTCATATGCAAATACGCCTCACTAATCGAAGGGAGTCTGCTGCTGTGGTTCTCTCACGGAGTTGGGGTAACTGCCATTCAGGACTCAGGACACAGTTACACATGTGGGATCAGCTTGTGTTGAACAGGGTTAGTGGCACCACGTGTCGCCGGCCTTCCATATGGAAATATGCCTCACTGATCGAAGGGAGTCTGGTGCTGTGGTTGCTGCCACGGACTTGGGGTCACTGCCATTCAGGACTCAGGACACAGTTACACATGTGGGATCGGCTTGTGTTGAACAGGGTTAGTGGCACCACGTGTTGCCAGCCTTCCATATGGAAATATGCCTCTCTGATCGAAGGGAGTCTGGTGCTGTGGTCGCTGCCACAGACTTGTGGTCACTCTCATTCAGGACTCAGGACACAGTTACACATGTGGGATCGGCTTGTGTTGAACAGGGTTAGTGGCACCATGTGTCGCCGGCCTTCCATATGCAAATACGCCTCACTGATCGAAGGGAGTCTTCTGCTGTGGTTCTCTCACGGAGTTGGTTTCACTGCCATTCAGGACTCAGGACACAGTTACACATGTGGGATCGGCTTGTGTTGAATAGGGTTAGTGGCACCACGTGTCGCCGGCTTGTGTTGAACAGGGTTAGTGGCACCATGTGTCGCGGCTTGTGTTGAACAGGGTTAGTGGCACCACGTTTCCAAAATTCGAATTGCAAGCTCTGCTGCCCACAGTGTAGACTGCTAATGAGTGTTCGTTTGCACTTGAAGATGAATTTGGTGATTGTACTAAAGCTGTAACTGATATAAAAAAGTTCTTGAAGCAAGGATACTTAAAGGATATTATGTAGGTTTTAGGCCTGTGATAGTTAGTTGCCTACTGGACTCTGTAATTAATGAATCAAGACTTAATTTTAATTGTGAGCCCTGATGACCGCAGTGTAGGCCAGAGGTAGCGGTCAGCAAGGGCCCATAGCCACGTGGCGTTGAGTTGAGGTGCACAGTTACTGGCACCAGAAGCATTGAGAATGTATGAGCCTGTGATGCTGCTTGGTGCGGACGGGCCGCACTGGGAGCAACGTCTCTTGCCTACTGGACTGCGTCATCTGCAATCGCGACTGTATCTGAATTGTGAGCCCTGCTGACCGCAGTGTAGGCCAGAGGTAGCGGTGAGCAAGGGCCCACAGCCACGTGCATAGGTTGGTGGCCCCACCGGCCTGCGTAGTTCAGGTTCAGTGGCACCACATGTCGCCGGCCTTCCATATGCAAATACGCCTCACTAATCGAAGGGAGTCTGGTGCTGTGGTCGCTGCCACGAAGTTGGGGTCACTGCCATTCAGGAGTCAGGACACAGTTCCACATGTGGGTTCGGCTTGTGTTGAACAGTGTTAGTGGCACCACGTGTCGCGCCTTGTGTTGTACAGGGTTAGTGCCACCACCTGTAGCCGGCCTTGCATATGGAAATATGCCTCACTGATCGAAGGGAGTCTGGTGCTGTGGTCGCTGCCACGGACTTGGGGTCACTGCCATTCAGGACTCAGGACACAGTTCCACATGTGGGATCGGCTTGTGTTGAACAGGGTTAGTGGCACCATGTGTCGCCGGCTTGTGTTGAACAGGGTTAGTGGCACCACGAGTCGCGGCTTGTGTTGAACAGGGTTAGTGGCACCAAGTGTCCAAAATTCGAATTGCGAGCTCTGCTGCCCGCAGTGTAGACTGCTAATGAGTGTTCGTTTGCACTTGAAGATGAATTTGGTGATTGTACTAAAGCTATAACTGATATAAAAAAAGTTCTTGAAGCAAGGATACTAAAAGGATATTATGTAGATTTTAGGCCTGTGATAGTTACTTGCCTACTGGACTCTGTAATTAATGAATCGAGACTTAATTTTAATTGTGAGCCCTCATGACCGCAGTGTAGGCCAGAGGTAGCGGTCAGCAAGGGCCCACAGCCACGTGACGTTGACTTGAGCTGCACAGATTGGGAGCATACAGTCTTCTTAACCGATTATACTCTCTTACACAATTAGCATCGGCACTAATCTTGAATTGTTAGCACTGTTAACCGCATTGTAGGCCGGAGGCAGCGGTCATCAAGGGCCCACAACCACGTGGCGTTGACTTGAGCTGCACAGAGTTAGTGGTACTTGAAGCACTTAGCGTGTGCGCAGTCAGCGATGATGCGTGGTCCGGGCTGGCCGCACTGGTAGCAATGTCTGTTGCCTACTGGACTGCGTCATCTGCAATCGCGAGTCGCTCTGAATTGTGAGCCCTACTCACCGCAGTGGAGGCAGGAGGCAGCGGTGAGGAAGGGCCCACAGGCAAGTGTTGTTGACTTGAGCAATGTCTCTTGCCTACTGGACTGCGTCATCTGCAATCTCGACTCCATCTGAATTGTGAGCCCTACTGACCGCAGTGTAGGCCGGAGGCAGCGGCAGGAAGGGCCCACAGCCATGTGTTGTTGACTTCAGCAATGTCTCTTGCCTACGGGACTGCGTCATCTGCAATCGCGACTCGATCTGAATTGTGAGCCTTGCTGTCCGCAGTGTATATCGAAGGCAGTAGTTTGTACAGACATAAGTCCGCGGTGCTGTGCCGCTGGGGGCCTGTGTGGCGGAAGCCAGCGATCGGCTGAGGAGGCTGGCGGTCATGTTGGCGGCCTCGTGGCAGGGTGAGGGGCGCTGCCCTGGCAGACGCTTTGGCCTTCCCACAAGTGAACCACGCCCAGAGCTCCGGCCTATTTATTCACACTCCTACGCTGAAGTGGCGTACGTCGGACCAGCCCACTCCGGTTACGCTTATGCTTACAGGGGGGGACGACACAGCTACATGACTGAGATCTTCCCTAGTGTTTGACGTAACATGGTTAGGTCCACTGTCCACAACACTACAAGCACCAGTAGTATTTGTGCACATGGAGAGGTGTGTGTTCTGCATACTGAGATGTGTCCAGCACATCACCGCTACACTTTGCATTGTGTGCATTGTTAAACATGGGTGAATTGCTTCCTTCACATATAGTTTGTTCACACCTATCCCAATATTCAGCTATTGTGTGGCTTAAGGGCCATGCCGTTTTCGGAAAGTTCGCTGTCTTGTTCTGCGCTGCCTCGGTGGTAGAGGGGGGGGCCTGGGGGTGGTGGTGGGTGTTGTGGCGTTCTTGGGTGTCGGAGCTGCTTGATCAGTAGGTCTATGACATGTGTTAGTCTTCAGATGTGGCTCTGGGCTGGGCTCCCTTTCATACTGTATGTAGTTGTTTAATATTTAAAAAACAAGAAGACATTATATAGTTTAAATAACAAATAAAAAAAAATTACAGTAGGGAGAGGGGTGGTACGGGGGGGAGGTCATGAGGGTTGTGGCAGTGGGTGTTGTGTCCTTCTTGGGTGTCGGAAAAAACTATAGGCTAAATAAACATTATAATTCGAAGTTAGCATTAAAAAAAACATTGAAATTCACTGAAAAAACCATACTTTTCAGGGACGTTATAGATAGAAATTAGTATTTAAAAAACCTTTGAAATTCACTGAAAAAACCATAGGTTTCAGGCACGTTATAGTTAGAAATTGGCATTTAAAAAAACCTTTGAAATTCACTGAAAAAACCATAGGTTTCAGGCACGTTATAGTTAGAAATTAGCATTTAAAAAACCTTAGAAATTCACTGAAAAAACCATAGGTTTCAGGGATGTTATAGTTGGAAATTTCACTCATACAACACCATAGAAATTCCACTGTTATAGTTAGTTCAGCTAACTATAACTCGCGGCCCACAATGCACTGCTGATGACGTCACATATTACATCATTCATGACATGGTCAGTGACATCACTGATGACATCACTGATGACATCTCAAATGACATCACTGATGACATCATCCATGTGACAATCTGATGTACCTCGTCACACACTAATATAACCTTTGATACACTCACTGTAAAATACAGACTACCATTTTCGATACCATTGACACACTAATACCAGTTACTACATACCCACTCAGTGATTCCTAGGTCTAGACACACATCTACCCATTCACCCATACAATCAGTCATACATGCAGTCACTGATCAATAGAACACTATCAAATGCACTCATACACCTATATAGACATTGACACACCAGCACTCATCCTAGTCAGTTATGTACTCATCCTAGTCACTCATGCAAAGAATCAATCACAGTTCCATTTACTCACCTACACAGTTATACACACACCACCTCATTTATTCATACAGATAGTAACACATACTTAGTCTCTTATATAATCACTAATACAAGTATACACTCATACATACAGCCACTCTCACAATCACTGACTCTCACGTATAGTCATTTCTATACACCAACTCTCACATACACTGCCTTTTATATATGTACTTAGTTGGACATGTGCACTGAGACATCGATTCACTCACCAAGACGCCCAAACACACACTTACCCACCCATACAACTGTTTCCACATGCACTCTTAAACTCATACACCCTGTCAATCAACCACTCACACATCTATGCACAGAGTCACACACCCCCACCCAACCACACACACACTCAGTCTCTTATACAAATACGCAGGCAACTTATCAATAATCCATATAGACATTGATGTAGCTACTGACCAACCGATGCAGCAGCTTACACAACAACAGACAGAGTGATACAGACATTCACACACTTTAGACACTAACCCATGTATTCAGTAAGATACATTTAATCATTCACTTAAACAGTCAGTCACAAACCTACTAAATCCTCCATCCAGACACTTATACATCCATTCATTCTTCAATACAGCTTGGTATATATATAATACATATTTAAATTTTAAAGAAAGCTACATTCACTGAATGATGTCATCAGTGATGTCATCAGTGATGTCATTTGAGATGTCATCAGTGATGTCATCAGTGATGTAATCAGTGATGTCACTGACCATGTCATGAATGATGTAATATGTGACGTCATCAGCAGTGCATTGCGGGGGCACGAGTTATAGTTAGCTGAACTAACTATAACGGTGGAATTTCTATGGTTTTGTATGAGTGAAATGTCCAACTAACTATAACGTCCCTGAAACCTATGGTTTTTTCAGTGAATATATATATATATATATATATATTCACCAAAGAACTCCATTTTGCCGGGGGCCCCCAATCCTGCAGGGCGGGCTCAGTACCGGGAATGGAGATCCCGGAGATTGCGTTTTTGCCACGAAAAGAAATGAGCCCAACACCGACTTCCAGAGCTGCTGACTTTATTCGTCTGCATCGCAGGTCAAGGAAACACTCGATAAGTCCTTACGCGTTTCGGCGTTCTCTTCGCCTTGGTCACAGGTGAGTGCTTTTAATCTCCATGTGGTCACGTGCCTTCAGTTCGACACTACAGGTTCCAGAATGCACTGGTTGTTCCATCTGAAAAAGTACATATTTAGCTTCAATAGCGTAACTGTTATCAAATGTCACAATCATTCAGAGTGCATTCCATAATTAAAAACTGCAAAGTGCATAATAAATGTCCCGCAATGCTCATAGTGGTGCTTTTCCTGCGGTGTTGCCAGAGAGAGGATTGCCTCTCTCATCTCCCTTTCTCCATCTCATGCCGCCACATTGCTGCGGAAATCCATTTGTGCTGGCGTGCATAAGAGAGCGGATCATGCCCCCTCGATTTCATATTCACCAAAGAACTCCATTTTGCCGGGGGCCCCCAATCCTGCAGGGCGGGCTCAGTACCGGGAATGGAGATCCCGGAGATTGCGTTTTTGCCACGAAAAGAAATGAGCCCAACACCGACTTCCAGAGCTGCTGACTTTATTCGTCTGCATCGCAGGTCAAGGAAACACTCGATAAGTCCTTACGCGTTTCGGCGTTCTCTTCGCCTTGGTCACAGGTGAGTGCTTTTAATCTCCATGTGGTCACGTGCCTTCAGTTCGACACTACAGGTTCCAGAATGCACTGGTTGTTCCATCTGAAAAAGTACATATTTAGCTTCAATAGCGTAACTGTTATCAAATGTCACAATCATTCAGAGTGCATTCCATAATTAAAAACTGCAAAGTGCATAATAAATGTCCCGCAATGCTCATAGTGGTGCTTTTCCTGCGGTGTTGCCAGAGAGAGGATTGCCTCTCTCATCTCCCTTTCTCCATCTCATGCCGCCACATTGCTGCGGAAATCCATTTGTGCTGGCGTGCATAAGAGAGCGGATCATGCCCCCTCGATTTCATATTCACCAAAGAACTCCATTTTGCCGGGGGCCCCAATCCTGCAGGGCGGGCTCAGTACCGGGAATGGAGATCCCGGAGATTGCGTTTTTGCCACGAAAAGAAATGAGCCCAACACCGACTTCCAGAGCTGCTGACTTTATTCGTCTGCATCGCAGGTCAAGGAAACACTCGATAAGTCCTTACGCGTTTTGGCGTTCTCTTCGCCTTGGTCACAGGTGAGTGCTTTTAAAATCCATGTGGTCACGTGCCTTCAGTTCGACACTACAGGTTCCAGAATGCACTGGTTGTTCCATCTGAAAAAGTACATATTTAGCTTCAATAGCGTAACTGTTATCAAATGTCACAATCATTCAGAGTGCATTCCATAATTAAAAACTGCAAAGTGCATAATAAATGTCCCGCAATGCTCATAGTGGTGCTTTTCCTGCGGTGTTGCCAGAGAGAGGATTGCCTCTCTCATCTCCCTTTCTCCATCTCATGCCGCCACATTGCTGCGGAAATCCATTTGTGCTGGCATGCATAAGAGAGCGGATCATGCCCCCTCGATTTCATATATATATACCACTTTGTAGTTAGGTCAGACTTTCCATAGGAAGAGCATTTATTGTTCTGCTTATAACTTTGGTGCTGTTTAATGCGTCTTCATGAACTCATCCAAAATAAAAGTTTATTCACCTCAGCTCCTCCCTGGAACGTTTCAGGCTGATCTGTCAAATGGGGGCCAAGAAAAATGGGATCACAAAACACTTTTTCCTCATGAATTTTCCATAAGGAAATTTGAACAGTGCTACAGCCAAAACAGCTGAATAGAATTTCAATAGATTTGGCAGAAAGCTGGATCTTTACCCAGAAAGTATGCTTTTTGCGATTTGGTGTAAATCTTTTTAGTAGTTTTTGCGAAATTAAGATTCAGAATGTATAGATATCTAGTGCAGAGAGACTTCCCCGGAAGTTTCGGGTCGCGGTAAGAAGCTACAACAAGGACATGCAAGTAAAATTCTAGAGAGCTCCCGCAGCACCCGATGGAGTTTAATTAAACTCCCATAAAGTTATAGGTAGAACCATAACCCATAAACCCGTCGATTACATTAAATAATAACGAAGATGGGTAAGTGGCATTACCTTACCCAATGTGTCAAAGCGATCTATCACGTTATCGCTATGACTAAGGTCCTGATGAAAGTCCACCAATCTTTAGAGACACCCATGGACTGAAACATGTCAACCACTGAAATCATCATTATATAGGTGTGGTGGACCATTCACACATCCACCAGAGTACCACACACTGTTTTTAATCTTACCCCATCCTGACGAATAAAGCAAGAGTACAGGATAGGAGGTATTTTTAATTTATCACTTTTTTCCGCTAACACTATCGAAATCACGACCGTCAAAGAACCAGATGGTCTCCCTCCAGGTGGAGGAAGGTTGCCTGCCTGGAGGACGGGAAACTTAGGCGGAAAAGGACCCAATGATAAAACCAATCACCTAACCTTCTCAAGCGGAGAACCAAGATTTACCGCTGCCCAAGGGTTAGAGTGTATGAGGGCCTTTGTACAACACTTGTAGACACTGGCTTTTTCAAGCTACGTGGTTCATTCTCTTTTGATTATAAACTATTAAGCATGGAAGCAGAATGAATCACTGCTTCTTCCTCCCTTCTCTTGATTTTTTGGATATTGAAAGTACTGTACTCCGGTGAGAACAATGTTGCTTTTTTGTTAAAAATATAGGAAAAAGAAAAGAGAAAGCAATGTAATTATTTTATGTAATGTAGCTAAACTGCAAGCTCTTTATCATTCCTGGTTTCTGATATTATTTGACTCTTACTCACTTCATATATGGGTCCTATTTACAAACTGCATTTTTAGTACATTTAGTTTCACTACAGTAGTACTACTTAAGTACTAAAAATGTTATTCACAAATCCACAAGTGTAAATCACCACCTCCACCTCTTCTATCTGTTCTATGGGGAGAGTTTCACACATGTAAGTTTACGACTTAAGGGTCGATTACAATGTCGTTCGGAAAGGCTCTGAATCGGATTTGGGTCTGCCGAATCAGATTCTGAACTTGTCTTTCCGACCGATTCCAAAAGCTTTCCGAACGACCGATTACGATGTTCGGAAAGTGTTCGTTTTCCGAGTCCATTCCGGATGGCATTCGGAGTAACCAATCGGCTGTCGGAATCTGACTTTGGGGGCCCATAGCAGGCTCCCCTTCACCCGGAGCCTTCCGAATGGGGCCTGTGGGTATACCCAAGGGACCCCCCTTTCAGACCATGCACAGTGTAGCAGGCACCAAGGGTGCCCGCCACAGGGTGCACAATTTACCACACCCACCCCTTTCTTCAATGGGAGCCTGTGTATTCGATCGGAACACAGGCTCCCATTGAAGTCAATGGGAGTCTGACCGAATGGTATCCGGAACCATCGTAATCCGTCGTTCGGACTCTCCAAACCCGATTCGGTCGGAAACCATTCCGAGACCGATTCGGTCAGAATGCTTTCCGACCGACAGCGTAATCGACCCCTTAGTGGATAAAAATGGTAGGGACCAGGGGGAATGGGCGGGAAAAAAAGGCATAGTTACTACTAAATGGAAGGGGTTTAAGGAGGAGTAGGAAGAGGTTTAGGAAGTATTAGGGAGAGGTGTAGGGAGGATTAGGAAGGAGTTTAGGGAGGGACATGCACCCACCCCCAAAAGAGTAAACCCATTGCTGTTGACAAACAGCACTTCTAAAGTTAATGCAGCCAAATAGGGACTCAAAACAGTAGTAAATTGCTCCAACTCAGAGCTGGTGTGAGTTCAGCACCACAGATGGCCAACCACTTGTACTGCAACACCCTACCATGGAATAAAATGGAGAGTTTAAAACGTACCCCATAAGAAATAATGCTGAATTGAATTAAATTATTCAAAATAGTTAAAAATATAAATAAATGTAGTTTAGTGTTAAAACAATTATTTAAAAAGAAAATATATTAATTATTTATATACTTTTGGTGGGCAGAGGACGTAGACTGTACTTAAGAAAGTCCCATAATATGGCTTGTTTGAAAGTATGAAGCTGTTTAGACTAATAATTGCATGTAAGTGAAAGTATTATGTTTGGTCTTTCCAGGCAGTACAAGGACTAATTTTGGTGCCTATTGTCATTTAAAGGATATAATCATTGGTTTTTGGTAGGACTATGATAGCATGTACCTATATACATACCCTAATGCACATGTTTGGGGATTTTCACTTTATGGACTGAGTTTATCAATTTGCACTTTAACTTGTCACAATATTATTCTTTGCACCCTTTCATATTACTGCCAGGGATATACTCAATGTATAATTTTACAGAGGGGTGTCTTTGCACAACTTTCGTGTTTTTCTGATGATGATGTGTAATTGTTTGGTCTGGAAACACTCATGTATATGGTTCCTTTTTGCATTATATTTCTTCTTGTTTGCATCACAAACACTATGAGGCAGATTATGATGTCGGTCGGAAAGCCTTCAACCGCTGTTCCAAAGCTTTCTCATTGTGTCGGAGGCTTCCTGACTGACACGGCCGGTTTGCAGTACGACCGCCAAATTACGATGATGACAGTCATTCTAACGCGGTTCTGACCAGCTCTATGAGTCTTCTGGCATGTCAGAACCGCACTGTAACCCCCTACGGGTGGCGTTTCTGCAGTCGGGATTACGATGTCGGTTTCTGACAGTCTTTCCGTGTCAGTCTTTCTGACATGAAAAGGCTGTCGGAAAGCGACTTTGGTGGCCCCTAGCAGGGCCCCCTTGCCTCCGTGGCCTACAGTTGGGGGGCAAGGGGGAACCCAGCCCCCCCCCTTTAAATCCCTGCACTGTGTGGAAGGCACCATGAGGTGTCTGCCACAGGGTGCAGGCTTTTTGATACCCCCTCAAGTCCCTATGGGAGCTTGTGTTACGGCCGATGTACGGCCGTAATACAAGCTCCCATAGAGAAAAGGGAGTATGCAACCGAACAGCGTTCGGTCGCATCGCAAACATGGGGTCAAAAACGCTGACCGGAGGTCGGTCGGTCCTGTTTCCGCCACGGTGTCGGTCGGAGGAAACTCAGATCGACATCGTAATCAGGCTCTACATGTTTACACAATGACAGACCACAGGGTTAAAGATTGTGGCAATGCACTTACAGTTTGAGAACACTTACTGTAAATGTTCCCTAGCTTTGAGAAAGTCGTGGCGGTTGTGCCAGATTAAACACTTGTTGGCTGTGGTTCTTTGTAGTTGGAAATGACTATGATTCTGTGAAATAGAGACCAGATGAAAATGAAGACTTGCCTCTTTGGAGCTAAAGGATTTTATACTTGTTATATGAATGGACTATTCAAATGTTCTCTGATTGTGCTCAAAAACTTTGTAATCATGTTAATTATTTAATGATAAAATATTTTAACGTCCTTTTTTGAATGTATAAATTAATGTAGCATTACATTTACTTAAACTAAAATTACATTACTATTAATAAATTGCCTTCATTTCTTTTAATAATTACAAATGCATTAGAAAAAATATTTTATTTACTTTCAGTGAGATTTATTTTTTTATTTAAACTTCAGAAACTTAACTTTTAGTTAATATAGTATATTTAAATTAATGAAAGATTTAATTCAAAATAATGTTAATAGTGCTGCAGCATCTCCTTATTTTTTTCTACATTTAAAATAAATATATAAAATTAATTTACATTCTTATTCAACATAAAAATATTCTCATACATTTTCTTCACTTGAAATAAACTATTTTACTTTTCCCTGTACTTTACTATAGGGAGACTCCACAGTGAGAGTAAAGATTGCCATATGGTAAAGTATAGGGAAAATAAAAAACAGTTTATCAACCTTTATGATATATAGTAAAATATTCTATGTTAAATGTGTTTGCAAATTCATTTAATATATTTCTTTTAAATGTAGAACATAAGACAAAATAGTGCAGCACTATAAACTTAATTTTGAATTAAACTGTAATTAATTAAAATATATTAAATTTAATTAAAATGATTTGGCTGAAGTTGAAATTAAGAAATAAATTGCCACATAAATTAAAAAAATATTTTTATTATGCATCAAACATTAAATGTGATGCATACAATTAATTAAAAGCAGTTTAATTTTGATAAAGGTAATGCTACATTAATTGTTTAATTACAAATGGTTGCTCAAATATTTTATAATTGAATAATAAATATGTTTTTTTTTTATTTTTAACATTAAATTTATAGTTGAAACTATTTTAAATCATTTTATTTAATTTCACTTTTTCCCTATGGAGCTTTATTTTCAGTCCCTGTCTCCATAATTTACTCAGGAGTGTGTTGTAGTATCATTGGTTGGCCATGTGTGGTGTTGGACGTACTACTATTTATTTTTGGCGGTAGTAAATGCACTCATAAATTTGGCTCTAACCCTGTTTTTTGAGAGGATGGAGACATTCAAGTCTGCACTTCTTAGTAACTTTACATTAATAAATGGTTAATAGACAACAGTAGTAAAGTTAGTCAAAAGTGTAAGAGTAAATTACATAAGTAAATTACTCACAAGTGTAAACTACCTCTGTTAATAGCCCTGATATATCTTTTTGATTAGGATTTGATCTTTCTAATGTGAAAGCCAATATTATTTCAATCTCTGTTATCCGCAATGCAAATGGTTTTGCATTATTCTTGAACCTCTGCTTTTTTAACATAAAAGGAATGTATGTGTTTCTTAATTTATTTATTAATGAGCGTTGTAAAGTTCAACCTGCATGTGAGTGTTTTTCTCAATGTGCTTTAACACCCATTGACACAAGGTTCTTTCTGTAGATCTGTCAGCATTGATTGCTAATATTTTCTTGTTCTATAGTCTTTCTGTCAGGGATTTGGTGCAGAATGGTGACTATTGGGCTGTATTCTGGAATATCAGAGAAGGAATATTGAGTGGTCACAGTTTCTTTGACTGACTGACTGAGTGGTCACAGTTTCATGGCCAAAATATAAATATGGTAACTGAACAGAGGGTGGTACAGATTTACTAATTTTAACTCTACATATTTGTACCTTGCTGGTATGTATATCCCAACAAGGTATGTAGATGTGAAATCCAGTACGGAAAATATATATATACTTACCTGTTGATATTTGGTGTTTGATATTCTGGTCATGATAATGTACCTCTCAATATTCTTTCAGCCATATTTCAGACCGCCGCCAAATATTGTAGAGGCAGGACATAGTCCTTCAATGCGGCATTGCATGGTCCAATCCTATGTCAAAAATATTAATATATAATACTGGCTAAGTCTGGATCTTCCAGCGTTTTGCAGGTGTTCGTTGTCCAAGGCTGACGGGAAAGATGATTCCATAATAACCTGGACCAATGCCATAAGGAGTACACATAACCTGATATGAAACCTTATAAGACATCAGTGCAATCCATAACAATCAAGCACTGTATGCTCAAAGTGTTCACTTCCTATACTCTAACAATGCTGATTTCTGTGTTAGTTGAGACAGTAGTAGACGTCAAAGTAGAGATTCTGTACGTATGTTCTAAATTGTAATTTCATATGTCGTTGCCCAAGGAGTCTTTTTTTTTGTTTAGAAATGTTTAGAAATTATCTGACTTTCGCTGGAATTACTTGCTTTGTGTAAATGGTCCTTTTTAAAAAAATCTTTTAAAAGTTATTGCTGTTTATACATATCTATCTTGAAATTTTTGTGAAAGTTTCTTTAAACCCTCTTCAATTTCCTTCTTCCTAACTCCATATACTAACAAATTCAATGTGGATGAAATTAAACTGTTTGAAATAGTAGTCTGTACATACAATGGGGTCTTTGACTCAAGTAGATACATGAGAAAGGAAAAGGTGGACGATTTTGCAAAAAAAACAATGAAAAATGCAAAGACAATGATGTGAGAGCTGCAGGTCGCAAACGCTTTATTGTGCGCCTCAGAGGAGACACGCTTTCACCACTGCTCTGAGAATAAGAATCTTGGAAATCCCAATCAAAATGCAGTCCAAAACAGAATGTATGCATTGCTAGCTGTCATGTCCCCACAGGCCAGCCTTATGAGAAAAACATGGTCACAGAATGCATTGATGATATTCTTTGACTGACAGTAGTGGAGATGTGTGGAGCAATAAGGAAAAGATCCAAAGAGGACCATGTTTCGATTGACAAACAGATGAATGAATATCGCAGAAGATAACATATAGCAATATAGCGATCAAAATACATTAATGTGAAAAGAGATAGTTCTATACCAGTGATGATGTACAATATAAACATTTGGATCAGACAGATAGTAGAGCTGATTTTGTTCGAGTCAAAAGAATCACCAACACTTTGGATATCATAGAACTAGATAATGCAAGATCCATGATTGCCAACATAAAGTTTTGAAGTACATGGGTTTATGCAGGCTTTGTCACATCAAAATACATCATGGCTACTGGGATGGACATCAAGGATGCATTGTCTTGGGCCCAGGATTATCCGGGGAGGCAAAACTCTGAAGGCATTGATGTGGTGGCATTAGATGGACACTCACTTATTTTCACTATCTGGTGGAAGAAAACATTTTGTTAATATATCAATTGGGCTAATGTATATATAGTGATTTTTGACAGGCCTCAAAGACTCTTTTGTAAAAAATTTATAGATATTCATGGAAAAGCCTAACTGTTTTTTGTAATAAGGCAGGGAGTGTCTAAGTGGGTCTGTGAGTCATGGCATGAGTCTCTGAGTAGATATGTGTGTGAGTGAAAGGGAGTATGAGTGATTCTGTAAGTGGGTGCATGGGTGTCTGACTGGGTTTGTGAGTGGGTGTGAGAGTGTCTGAGTTGTTCTGTGGGAAAAATAAATAGATATTCATGGAAAAGCCTAACTGCTTTTTGTCATAAGGCAGGGAGTGTCTGAGTGGGTCTGTGAGTCAAGGCGTGAGTCTCTGAGTAGATCTGTGAGTGAGTGAAAGAGAGTATGAATGATTCTGTAAGTGGGTGCATGGGTGTATGACTGGGTCTGTGAGTGGGTGTGAGAGTGTCTGAGTTGTTCTGTGATTGGGTGCATGAGTGCCTGAGTGGGTTCTGCTTGTTCTCTGCTCATTTTCTGCATTTTTTCTGCTCACTTCTGACCTCTATTTTGCCTCTTTCTGCTCATTTGCCTCTTTCTGCTAGTTTCTGACCTTTATCTTCCCTCTTTCTGCTCATTGCTGACCTTTATTTTGGCTCTTTCTGCTCATTGCTGACCTTTATTCTTCCTCTTTCTGCTTGTTGCTGATCTCTATTTTGCCTCTTTCTGCTCATTGCTGGCCTCTATTTTGACACTTTCTGTTCATGGCTGGCCTCTATTTTGCCTCTTTCTGCTCGTTGCTGACCTTTATTTTCACTCTTTCTGCTCGTTTCTGACCTTTTTTCTTACCTCTTTTGGATCACTTCTGACTTTTATTCTGCCTCTTTCTGCTCGTTTCTGACCTTTATCTTACCTCTTTTGGATCACTTCTGACTTTTATTCTGCCTCTTTCTGCTTGTATCTCATCTTTATTTTGCCGCTTTCTGCTCTTTGCTGACATTTATTTTGCCTTAAACTGCTCGTTGTTGACCTTTATTCTGAGTCTTTCTGCTCATTTCTGACTTTTATTCTGCCTCTTTCTTCTCTTCCTCCGGTACCGCGGGGGGAGCCTCAAGGTCCCCGTGGTCTCAGCCATCCTCCAACTGCTGCTGTGTGTTGCACACAGGGACCTGCTAAACATGCAGTCCTCTGTGTCTGAGTGCAATTATGTAAATATATGTATGTATGTATGTATGTGTGTGTATATATATATATACATATATATACATATATATATATATATATATATATGCTCTAAACTGGAACCACAAGTCCACAAGTCCCAACATGCATCTAAATAGTAACGCACTGAGCGTGGCCCACTGGGGGTCACATGCATGAAGATAACGAACCAATCAGAGCATCCGGAGCATTTGTCAAGCAGCCTATGAATAAAGGTTTCTTACCTCGAAACGCACCAGGCAAAATAAATTGAAACGTCGGAATGAACACTGCTGGCTTCTGAAAATAAATCGCAAGGTTGCATCATCTGGGAGTGCGTCTCTGAATGCTTTCGGGCCTTTGTAGGACAAATAATCAACACGGCTGCCCTGCCGTGAGAGACTGCACCATCGCTCACTATGCAAGGCTGCTGGTGGGAACTATGTCCATGCCTCATATGCAGCCCAGGAGATGAGAAATTAATTGCCAGCAATTGATTTGGAGGCCCACGAAGGGGAACAAGATGCTTTTAATATGGTCAAATGCCACGAATCTGCTAAAGAAAAATTATTGCTCTAACTGGAACCACAAGTCCCAACATGCATTTAAATAGTAACGCACTGAGCGTGGCCCACTGGGGGTCACATGCATGAAGATAACGAACCAATAAGAGCATCCAGAGCATTTGTCAAGCAGCCTATGAATAAGAGGTTTCTTACCTCGAAACGCGTCAGGCAAAAAAATTGAAACGTTGGAATGAACACTGCTGGCTTCTGAAAATAAATCGCAAGGTTGCATCATCTGGGAGTGCGTCTCTGAATGCTTTCGGGCCTTTGTAGGACAAATAATCAACACAGCTGCCCTGCAGTGAGAGACTGCACCATCGCTCACTATGCGAGGCTGCTGGTGGGAACTATGTTTATGCCTCATATGCAGCCCAGGAGATGAGAAATTAATTGCCAGCAATTCATTTGGAGGCCCACGAAGGGGAACAAGATGCTTTTAATATGGTCAAATGTGACGAATCTACTAAAGAAAAATAATTGCTCTAAACTGGAACCACAAGTCCCAAAATGCATCTAAATAGTAACGCACTGAGCGTGGCCCACTGGGGGTCACATGTATGAAGATAACTAACCAATCAGAGCATCCGGAGCATTTGTCAAGCAGCCTATGAATAAGAGGTTTCTTACCTCGAAACGCGCTCAGGCAAAATAAATTGAAACGTCGGAATGAACACTGCTGGCTTCTGAAAATAAATCGCAAGGTTGCATCATCTGGGAGTGCGTCTCTGAATGCTTTCGGGCCTTTGTAGGACAAATAATCAACACGGATGCCCTGCCGTGAGAGACTGCACCATCGCTCACTATGCGAGGCTGCTGGTGAGAACTATGTCCACGCCTCATATGCAGCCCAGGAGATGAGAAATTAATTGCCAGCAATTCATTTGGAGGCCCACGAAGGGGAACAAGATGCTTTTAATATGGTCAAATGCGACGAATCTACTAAAGAAAAATAATTGCTCTAAACTGGAACCACAAGTCCCAACATGCATCTAAATAGTAACGCACTGAGCGTGGCCCACTGGAGGTCACATGCATGAAGATAACTAACCAATCAGAGCATCCGGAGCATTTGTCAAGCAGCCTATGAATAAGAGGTTTCTTACCTCGAAACGCGTCAGGCAAAATAAATTGAAACGTCGGAATGAACACTGCTGGCTTCTGAAAATAAATTGCAAGGTTGCATCATCTGGGAGTGCGTCTCTGAATGCTTTCGGGCCTTTGTAGGACAAATAATCAACACGGCTGCCCTGCAGTGAGAGACTGCACCATCGCTCACTATGCGAGGCTGCTGGTGGGAACTATGTTTATGCCTCATATGCAGCCCAGGAGATGAGAAATTAATTGCCAGCAATTCATTTGGAGGCCCACGAAGGGGAACAAGATGCTTTTAATATGGTCAAATGCGACAAATCTACTAAAGAAAAATAATTGCTCTAAACTGGAACCCCAAGTCCCAACATGCATCTAAATAGTAACGCACTGAGCGTGGCCCACTGGGGGTCACATGCATGAAGATAACTAAACAATCAGAGCATCCGGAGCATTTGTCAAGCAGCCTATGAATAAGAGGTTTCTTACCTCGAAACGCGTCAGGCAAAATAAATTGAAACGTCGGAATGAACACTGCTGGCTTCTGAAAATAAATCGCAAGGTTGCATCATCTGGGAGTGCGTCTCTGAATGCTTTCGGGCCTTTGTAGGACAAATAATCAACACGGATGCCCTGCCGTGAGAGACTGCACCATCGCTCACTATGCGAGGCTGCTGGTGAGAACTATGTCCACGCCTCATATGCAGCCCAGGAGATGAGAAATTAATTGCCAGCAATTCATTTGGAGGCCCACGAAGGGGAACAAGATGCTTTTAATATGGTCAAATGCGACGAATCTACTAAAGAAAAATAATTGCTCTAAACTGGAACCACAAGTCCCAACATGCATCTAAATAGTAACGCACTGAGCGTGGCCCACTGGGGGTCACATGCATGAAGATAACAAACCAATCAGAGCATCCGGAGCATTTGTCAAGCAGCCTATGAATAAGAGGTTTCTTATCTCAAAACGCACCAGGCAAAATAAATTGAAACGTCGGAATGAACACTGCTGGCTTCTGAAAATAAATCGCAAGGTTGCATCATCTGGGAGTGCGTCTCTGAATGCTTTCGGGCCTTTGTAGGACAAATAATCAACACGGCTGCCCTGCAGTGAGAGACTGCACCATCGCTCACTATGCGAGGCTGCTGGTGGGAACTATGTTTATGCCTCATATGCAGCCCAGGAGATGAGAAATTAATTGCCAGCAATTCATTTGGAAGCCCACGAAGGGGAACAAGATGCTTTTAATATGGTCAAATGCGACGAATCTACTAAAGAAAAATAATTGCCCTAAACTGGAACCACAAGTCCCAACATGCATCTAAATAGTAACGCACTGAGCGTGGCCCACTGGAGGTCACATGCATGAAGATAACTAACCAATCAGAGCATCCGGAGCATTTGTCAAGCAGCCTATGAATAAGAGGTTTCTTACCTCGAAACGCGTCAGGCAAAAAAATTGAAACGTCGGAATGAACACTGCTGGCTTCTGAAAATAAATTGCAAGGTTGCATCATCTGGGAGTGCGTCTCTGAATGCTTTCGGGCCTTTGTAGGACAAATAATCAACACGGATGCCCTGCCGTGAGAGACTGCACCATCGCTCACTATGCGAGGCTGCTGGTGGGAACTATGTCCATGCCTCATATGCAGCCCAGTAGATGAGAAATTAGTTGCCAGCAATTCATTTGGAGGCCCACGAAGGGGAACAAGATGCTTTTAATATGGTCAAATGTGACGAATCTACTAAAGAAAAATAATTGCTCTAAACTGGAACCACAAGTCCCAAAATGCATCTAAATAGTAACGCACTGAGCGTGGCCCACTGGGGGTCACATGTATGAAGATAACTAACCAATCAGAGCATCCGGAGCATTTGTCAAGCAGCCTATGAATAAGAGGTTTCTTACCTCGAAACGCGTCAGGCAAAATAAATTGAAACGTCGGAATGAACACTGCTGGCTTCTGAAAATAAATCGCAAGGTTGCATCATCTGGGAGTGCGTCTCTGAATGCTTTCGGGCCTTTGTAGGACAAATAATCAACACGGATGCCCTGCCGTGAGAGACTGCACCATCGCTCACTATGCGAGGCTGCTGGTGAGAACTATGTCCACGCCTCATATGCAGCCCAGGAGATGAGAAACTAATTGCCAGCAATTCATTTGGAGGCCCACGAAGGGGAACAAGATGCTTTTAATATGGTCAAATGCGACGAATCTACTAAAGAAAAATAATTGCTCTAAACTGGAACCACAAGTCCCAACATGCATCTAAATAGTAACGCTTGAGCGTGGCCCACTGGAGGTCACATGCATGAAGATAACTAACCAATCAGAGCATCCGGAGCATTTGTCAAGCAGCCTATGAATAAGAGGTTTCTTACCTCGAAACGCGTCAGGCAAAAAAATTGAAACGTCGGAATGAACACTGCTGGCTTCTGAAAATAAATTGCAAGGTTGCATCATCTGGGAGTGCGTCTCTGAATGCTTTCGGGCCTTTGTAGGACAAATAATCAACACGGCTGCCCTGCAGTGAGAGACTGCACCATCGCTCACTATGCGAGGCTGCTGGTGGGAACTATGTTTATGCCTCATATGCAGCCCAGGAGATGAGAAATTAATTGCCAGCAATTCATTTGGAGGCCCACGAAGGGGAACAAGATGCTTTTAATATGGTCAAATGTGACGAATCTACTAAAGAAAAATAATTGCTCTAAACTGGAACCACAAGTCCCAAAATGCATCTAAATAGTAACGCACTGAGCGTGGCCCACTGGGGGTCACATGTATGAAGATAACTAAACAATCAGAGCATCCGGAGCATTTGTCAAGCAGCCTATGAATAAGAGGTTTCTTACCTCGAAACGCGTCAGGCAAAATAAATTGAAACGTCGGAATGAACACTGCTGGCTTCTGAAAATAAATCGCAAGGTTGCATCATCTGGGAGTGCGTCTCTGAATGCTTTCGGGCCTTTGTAGGACAAATAATCAACACGGATGCCCTGCCGTGAGAGACTGCACCATCGCTCACTATGCGAGGCTGCTGGTGAGAACTATGTCCACGCCTCATATGCAGCCCAGGAGATGAGAAATTAATTGCCAGCAATTCATTTGGAGGCCCACGAAGGGGAACAAGATGCTTTTAATATGGTCAAATGCGACGAATCTACTAAAGAAAAATAATTGCTCTAAACTGGAACCACAAGTCCCAACATGCATCTAAATAGTAACGCACTGAGCGTGGCCCACTGGGGGTCACATGCATGAAGATAACAAACCAATCAGAGCATCCGGAGCATTTGTCAAGCAGCCTATGAATAAGAGGTTTCTTATCTCAAAACGCACCAGGCAAAATAAATTGAAACGTCGGAATGAACACTGCTGGCTTCTGAAAATAAATCGCAAGGTTGCATCATCTGGGAGTGCGTCTCTGAATGCTTTCGGGCCTTTGTAGGACAAATAATCAACACGGCTGCCCTGCAGTGAGAGACTGCACCATCGCTCACTATGCGAGGCTGCTGGTGGGAACTATGTTTATGCCTCATATGCAGCCCAGGAGATGAGAAATTAATTGCCAGCAATTCATTTGGAAGCCCACGAAGGGGAACAAGATGCTTTTAATATGGTCAAATGCGACGAATCTACTAAAGAAAAATAATTGCCCTAAACTGGAACCACAAGTCCCAACATGCATCTAAATAGTAACGCACTGAGCGTGGCCCACTGGAGGTCACATGCATGAAGATAACTAACCAATCAGAGCATCCGGAGCATTTGTCAAGCAGCCTATGAATAAGAGGTTTCTTACCTCGAAACGCGTCAGGCAAAAAAATTGAAACGTCGGAATGAACACTGCTGGCTTCTGAAAATAAATTGCAAGGTTGCATCATCTGGGAGTGCGTCTCTGAATGCTTTCGGCCTTTGTAGGACAAATAATCAACACGGATGCCCTGCCGTGAGAGACTGCACCATCGCTCACTATGCGAGGCTGCTGGTGGGAACTATGTCCATGCCTCATATGCAGCCCAGTAGATGAGAAATTAGTTGCCAGCAATTCATTTGGAGGCCCACGAAGGGGAACAAGATGCTTTTAATATGGTCAAATGCGACGAATCTACTAAAGAAAAATAATTGCTCTAAACTGGAACCCCAAGTCCCAACATGCATCTAAATAGTAACGCACTGAGCGTGGCCCACTGGGGGTCACATGCATGAAGATAACGAACCAATCAGAGCATCCGGAGCATTTGTCAAGCAGCCTATGAATAAGAGGTTTCTTACCTCGAAACGCGTCAGGCAAAATAAATTGAAACATCAGAATGAACACTGCTGGCTTCTGAAAATCAATCGCAAGGTTGCATCATCTGGGAGTGTGTCTCTGAATGCTTTCGGGCCTTTGTAGGACAAATAATTAACACGGCTGCCCTGCCGTGAGAGACTGCACCATCGCTCACTATGCGAGGCTGCTGGTGGGAACTATGTCCACGCCTCATATGCAGCCCAGGAGATGAGAAATTAGTTGCCAGCAATTAATTTGGAGGCCCACGAAGGGGAACAAGATGCTTTTAATATGGTCAAATGCGACTAATCTACTAAAGAAAAATAATTGCTCGAAACTGGAACCACAAGTCCCAACATGCATCTAAATAGTAACGCACTGAGCGTGGCCCACTGGGGGTCACATGCATGAAGATAACGAACCAATCAGAGCATCCGGAGCATTTGTCAAGCAGCCTATGAATAAGAGGTTTCTTACCTCGAAACGCGTCAGGCAAAATAAAGTGAAACGTCGGAATGAACACTGCTGGCTTCTGAAAATAAATCGCAAGGTTGCATCATCTGGGAGGCCATCTCTGAATGCTTTCGGGCCTTTGTAGGACAAATAATGATCACGGCTGCCCTGCAGTGAGAAACTGCACCATCGCTCACTATGCGAGGCTGCCGGTGGGAACCATGTCCACGCCTCATATGTAGCCCAGGAGATGAGAAATTAATTGCCAGCAATTTATTTGGAGGCCCACGAAGGGGAACAAGATGCTTTTAATATGGTCAAATGCGACGAATCTACTAAAGAAAAATAATTGCTCTAAACTGGAACCACAAGTCCCAACATGCATCTAAATAGTAACTGTTAGACCTGTCAGCCCTAGGGTGGTCCTTCCCTGTTTTTTTTCCCTTTTGCGCCTCATTTTTGCCACCATATTTTTACTGGACCTAGGTCTCTGGGCACCTTGCCACTGCTAGCCAGTGCTGAGGTGCAGGTGCTCTCTCTCACTCAAGATGGCTGCCACAGGCCCCTGCTACTGCAGAGGGGCCTGACACGCATACACACTAGTAGCCAGGGTCAGGCTGGGGTATAGGGATACAGTATCCATTCCATCCCCGCCTCTGGGCCACATAGCCAGGCATGTAGAAGGTTCCAGAACCTTCCAGGCTGTGGGAGGAGTTATGTTTTGTCGCCTTTGGGAGAGTCACCTGACCTAGGAGTATAAAAGGCTTGGAGGGAAAACTTTCTAGTCAGTTGATGAGGCACCACTGAACCTGGGAGAGCCTCTGCCGGAGTATAGGCTTTAGGGCCTAGGGGGGAGACCTACACTACTGCTGCTGACAGGGCTGAGGCCCTGCTGTAGTAAGATAGCTGAGGAACGCCCACCACCCACTGACCTTGCCCAGTGTGAGGGGACCCAGGGAACCACCTTCAGCGTGCGGGGAGGAACATCAAGCACTCCCAGTCCACCAACTCATCCCCCCCCCTCATAAGAAGAAACTTCTGACAGGAAACTTTGACAAGGAACTTATAACAAGGAACTTCTGAGAAGAAACTTACAACCAGAAGCGCCTAAGAAGCAACCAAGCTGAAGCAGTCGCAAGACCCCTTAACTTGAGGAGGCCTGACCGTCCAGCAAGGCCTAAAGCCTAAAACTGCCCCACTGGGGATCACCAGGTAAAGCGCCGTACCCTGAAGCGCTAAACCTTCACCCCCTATTCATTTTTTGCCTGTTGCTGGGCTGCCCCCAAGTACTTTGCCAGTCAGCCCTGCCCACAGGCTGCTGGTGCACCCTGTGTTCTGTTGCCCCTCAGGTCACTGACCTTATGAAGGAGTTCACCGCCGCGGCCGCCGCCGCCTGAGAAGAGGCACCGTGTGGTGAGGTGCGCCGTCGCGCCCTCACTGGGGGAAGCGCTGAGGTAAAGGAAGCCCCTCAGGTGTGTGTGGTGAGGAGCGCCGTCCGCGCCCTCACCGAAGCCTCCAGAGACTGGGCCCTGGGCCCTCATCGCCGCCATCGCGGCCGAAGAATCATCGCCGCCGCCAAAGCGGCCAAAGAATTGCCCCCGCCGCCGAAGCGGCCAAAGAATCATATCCGCCGCCGTCGCGGCCAAAGAATTGCCCCCGCCGCCGTCGCGGCCGAAGAATCGCCTCACCGCCGCGGCCAAAGAATTGCCGCCGTCGCGGCCCAAGAAATCGCCAGCGCGATCTACGGCGAGCAACCAGGGGTCGCCCGGCGTGACCCAGGAAGGCCGCGCACCGATTGGGTGCCGGCCCCCAGTCACGCCCCCAGCGCCGAAGGAAGCCCGGGAAGAGCCCCGGCAGTGCAGAGGGAGACGGGGAGCCGGCCGGAGAGGACTGCTGGCTCCCGCTCCCTTCCCTGGCAACCCTGAGCCCCAGCTTCACTTACCTTGATCCCGGGGGCCGGAGGAGGGAGATCCCGGCCCCCGCAACGTGCCGCACAGTCAGTCCCGGAAGCCCGCAACGTGCCGCACAGTCACTCCCTGATCCCGGGGGCCGGAGGAAGGTGATACCGGCCCGCAACGACCCGCAACACCGGCCAGAAGGCCGAGGCACCCCGACCGGGCCCCGCCCTACAGCACACGGGCCGGCCCGGAAGATCGCCAGTCGCCCTGAAGCGCGACCAACGACCAACACCGCAGGTGAGCCCTGGAGGCCCCTAGGGCCCATAAGACGCCACTGGGGGCCGGGGGCCACTATTAACCCTTAAGATTTTAGTCCTACAGGCGAGGCCCCAGAGAGGAGTGGGCCTGGCCTGAGTTAACCCCTGAGGGACCTAGAAGCCCCAGAATACAGGACATGTTGAGGGATTCCCCACATAGTTCATTCAGGTAATGATGATGCCCACAGTATTTAATAATTTATGCCGATGCCTATTATAATTACTGCCTAGGCCATGGTTTTAACTGTTAAGTCTTTACCACAAGAGGAAAGTGTTTAATTGAATTGAGCTGAAGTGTACACCACCAAGAGTTGAAGTATTTTATGTTACAGGTGTACTGGAGTTGCGACGCCCACTGTACTGAATGTGGATGCGCCTAGATTAATGCAGGCCTATTTAAATGTAACGTGAAAAGCCTTCTTTTAAATAATTGAATATGCTAAAGTGAACTGTATGTTTAGGCCTATGTTTTATTAACGTACCTTGAGATCATTATTAAGTGCTACGTGTAGGAGATAATTCCTGCGGCCTCTTAGTGGCCTACAATGTTGGAGAGCTATGCAGCTTTATTTAAAATGTGCACCAGTTGAGTAATATAATGAATTTGAATGTAGATCTGAATTAACCTGCCTTATCTGATGCCAACTTAATTTATTTATAAAAGATCTTGATTTTAAATACAAAAGCCTGGTGTGGTGTCATGTTATTGCGTTCGCATTTGTGAGTCAAAGTGAGAGTGTGCTGCACAACTGCCTTACACATTGCCTTCGCGTGCCTTTCCCGCTTCACGCCATGCTACCGTGTCGGACTCGGTAACCCCGGTTCCAACAGTAACGCACTGAGCGTGGCCCACTGGGGGTCACATGCATGAAGATAACGAACCAATCAGAGCATCCGGAGCATTTGTCAAGCAGCCTATGAATTAGAGGTTTCTTACCTCGAAACGCGTCAGGCAAAATAAATTGAAACGTCGGAATGAACACTGCTGGCTTCTGAAAATAAATCGCAAGGTTGCATCATCTGGAGTGCGTCTCTGAATGCTTTCGGGCCTTTGTAGGACAAATAATCAACACGGCTGCCCTGCCGTGAGAGACTGCACCATCGCTCACTATGCGAGGCTGCTGGTGGGAACTATGTCCACGCCTCATATGCAGCCCAGGAGATGAGAAATTAATTGCCAGCAATTCATCTGGAGGCCCACGAAGGGGAACAAGATGCTTTTAATATGGTCAAATGCGACGAATCTACTAAAGAAAAATAATTGCTCTAAACTGGAACCCCAAGTCCCAACATGCATCTAAATAGTAACGCACTGAGCGTGGCCCACTGGGGGTCACATGCATGAAGATAACGAACCAATCAGAGCATCCAGAGCATTTGTCAAGCAGCCTATGAATAAGAGGTTTCTTACCTCGAAACGCGTCAGGCAAAATAAATTGAAACATCGGAATGAACACTGCTGCCTTCTGAAAATCAATCGCAAGGTTGCATCATCTGGGAGTGTGTCTCTGAATGATTTCGGGCCTTTGTAGGACAAATAATTAACACGGCTGCCCTGCCGTGAGAGACTGCACCATCGCTCACTATGCGAGGCTGCTGGTGGGAACTATGTCCACGCCTCATATGCAGCCCAGGAGATGAGAAATTAGTTGCCAGCAATTAATTTGGAGGCCCACGAAGGGGAACAAGATGCTTTTAATATGGTCAAATGCGACGAATCTACTAAAGAAAAATAATTGCTCGAAACTGGAACCACAAGTCCCAACATGCATCTAAATAGTAATGCACTGAGCGTGGCCCACTGGGGGTCACATGCATGAAGATAATGAAACAATCAGAGCATCCGGAGCATTTGTCAAGCAGCCTATGAATAAGAGGTTTCTTACCTCGAAACGCGTCAGGCAAAATAAATTGAAACGTCGGAATGAACACTGCTAGCTTCTGAAAATAAATCGCAAGGTTGCATCATCTGGGAGTGCGTCTCTGAATGCTTTCGGGCCTTTGTAGGACAAATAATTAACACGGCTGCCCTGCCGTGAGAGACTGCACCATCGCTCACTATGCGAGGCTGCTGGTGGGAACTATGCCCACGCCTCATATGCAGCCCAGGACATGAGAAATTAATTGCCAGCAATTCATTTGGGGGCCCACGAAGGGGAACAAGATTCTTTTAATATGGTCAAATGCGACGAATCAACTAAAGAAAAATAATGCTCTAAACTGGAACCACAAGTCCCAACATGCATCTAAATAGTAACGCACTGAGCGTGGCCCACTGGGGGTCACATGCATGAAGATAACGAACCAATCAGAGCATCCAGAGCATTTGTCAAGCAGCCTATTAATAAGAGGTTTCTTACCTCGAAACGCGTCAGGCAAAATAAATTGAAACGTCGGAATGAACACTGCTGGCTTCTGAAAATAAATCGCAAGGTTGCATCATCTGGGAGTGCGTCTCTGAATGCTTTCGGGCCTTTGTAGGACAAATAATCAACAAGGCTGCCCTGCCGTGAGAGACTGCACCATCGCTCACTATGCGAGGCTGCTGGTGGGAACTATGCCCACGCCTCATATGCAGCCCAGGAGATGAGGAATTAATTGCCAGCAGTTCATTTGGAGGCCCACGAAGGGGAACAAGATGCTTTTAATATGGTCAAATGCGACGAATCTACTAAAGAAAAATGATTGTCCTAACTGGAACCACATGTCCCAACATGCATCTAAATAGTAACGCACTGAGCGTGGCCCACTGGGGGTTACCTGCATAAAGATAACGAACCAATCAGAGCATCCGGAGCATTTGTCAAGCAGCCTCTGAATAAGAAGTTTCTTACCTCGAAACGCGTCAGGCAAAATAAATTGAAACGTCGGAATGAACACTAATGGCTTCTGAAAATAAATCGCAAGGTTGCATCATCTGGGAGTGCGTCTCTGAATGCTTTTGGGCCTTTGTAGGATATATATATATATATATATATATATATATATATATATATATATATATTCTACGAAGGCCCAAATATATATATGTCTATGTCCTACAAAGGCCCAAAAGCATTCAGAGACGCACTCCCAGATGATGCAACCTTGCGATTTATTTTCAGAAGCCAGCAGTGTTCATTCCGACGTTTCAATTTATTTTGCCTGACGCGTTTCAAGGTAAGAAACCTCTTATTCAGAGGCTGCTTGACAAATGCTCTGGATGCTCTGATTCGTTCGTTATCTTTATGCAGGTGACCCCCAGTGGGGGTCAGAGGAGGAGTAAGAAATAAACAACATCTTGCCATTCTATCCGGGTGTCCGTTGCTCTCTTTTCGCCGAGAGGAGGTCTTGGGAGCACTTGGGACGTAAATATATATATGTATATATATATATATATATGTATTATCTACTGGCGGTCGCCAGTAGATAGTTATAGTTAGGACCTATTTTCCATAGGAAATCCGCAACATTCTATTTGAAATAACTCTTGCGTCGGTTGACGAATCTTCGCGAAATGTTCAAACTTTATGGCCCGCTCCGGTCCGCTCCTACCCTGAAAGTTTCGGGGTGATTCGTCAAGCAGGGGCCGAGAAAAAAGTGGGGTCCCAAAACGTGTTTTCCCCATTCATTTTCCCATAGGAAACTTTAGCCACGGCTACAGCCCGAACTGCTGAACGGAATTACCCAAAATGTGGCAAAGAGGTAGTTCTTGGTTCAGAAAGAACCCTTTTGTTAAATGGTGTAAATCCGTTCAGTAGTTGCGGAGAAATTAAAAAATAAGAGTCAAAAATCAATTTCCCATAGGAAACTTTATGCAAGGCTACAGCCCGAACTGCTGAACGGAATTACACCAAATTTGGCAAAGAGGTAGTTCTTGGTTCAGAAAGAACCCTTTTTGTTAAATGATGTAAATCCGTTCAGTAGTTGCTGAGAAAATCAAAAGTAAAAACACATATATATCTGGGCGGAGCCTAACCACACATGTCATTGTGAGATCTGATTGGCTGTCAGCACTTCATCCTGGAATTGCTGGCAGCCATCTTGGGACCAATATAAATGATAGTACCCTATTGAAATGCATTGTAGTGAATCGAAGATTTTGAGGGTTACCAAAAGGAGAACTATAAAGGGTGATAACAGACTTTAGTTACATTAGAATTCCTTTGTTGATGGTACCATACTAATTTCAGGAATTGTGGTGTGTTCTAAGGTGATTTTATCCTGTGAAAAACCTTCTGCTGGGATATCATGAATCATGTTTGAGAGAAAACTATTTTCACATGCTTGTCCCATACAGTTTTGGAAGGTGCTCCAGAAGCTAAAATGAGAGCATATTTTCTGTAAATTCACATTATCTTTCTCAGTCATGTGAGAATGAAGTCTGACATTCTCAGTAAAACATGTACATCCAACAATGGCAGAGACTGTCAGTTGATTCCTTTGTGTTCTACTGCAGCTTCCCAGAGTGTTCTAAAGAACAACTAGAGTGCTAACAGCCTTACTTATGACAAAAGTATGGCACACCTGAAGCCATCTTGATTGGAATAAACTGGTAACACTTAAAACATTTAATTTAAAAAGGAACAAAATGATGGGGTTCATTTTGTCATAGAAATTATGGTTAGTGCTGTAGAAAGAAAAATTAGGACATGTTTCAAGTGTGATCTCAAATATCTTCCTGTTATATTTCAACAGGAGCAGCCTGTCAGTTGATGCCTTTGTGTTCTACTGCAGCTTCCCAGAGTGTTCTAAAGAACAACTAGAGTGCTAACAGTCTTACTTATGACAAAAGTATGGCATACCTGAAGCCATCTTGATTGGAATAAACTGGTAACACTTAAAACATTTAATTTAAAAAGGAACAAAATGAGGGGGTTCATTTTGCCATAGAAATTATGGTTAGTGCTGCAAAAAGAAAATTTAGGGCATGTTTTAAGTGAGATCTCAAATCCTCTTCTATTTCATTAGAAAATTCTGACATGCAGACTGAAACAATCACTTTCAATACCAGCAGTAGACTTCCAGTTAACTCCTTGGTGAGCAGTAGCTTTACTACAGTGATCTAATGAACAACTAGAGTGCTAACATTCTGAATTTATGGCAAATGTGTGACACATCTGAATGCCTTCTTGATGGAATCAAAGTAAAAACTGAAAGCATTTCCTACTGAGGAGACTGTAGTAAATGAGGAAATTAGGAAACTTCATAACAAATAAGTCTCCCAAGATGGCCACCAGAGAAAAAAGAGCCCAAATGTAGCACAAATATCACCCAGAGGTAGCCCACGTATAGCCCAATGACAGAAGTGTGCAAAACACTTTTTATTTTTTGTTTTTTTGCAGTTTTATATAGTGCAGACTGGTCAGGTATTGAAGTGCTTTACATGAGCATTGGTTACATCACACAAGGACAAATTCATGTTGGTTGACCCCTACACTACCCAAACACCACTGCACTACCCTAAACCCTAAAACACTACCCCCAGCACGACCCCCTTCACTACCCAAACACAACTGCACTACCCTAAACTCAAAAACACTACCCCCAGCACGACCCCCTACACTACCCAAACACCACTGCACTACCCTAAACCCTAAATCTACCCCTACACTACACAAATACCACTGCACTACCCTAAACCCTAAAACACTAGAACCCAGCACGACCCCCTACAGTACACAAACACCACTGCACTACCCTAAACCCTAAAACACTACCCCCTACACTACACAAACACCATTGCACTACCCTAAACCCTAAAACACTACCCCCAGCATGACCCCCTACACTACACAAACACCACTGCACTACCCTAAACCCTAAAACACTACCCCAGCACGACCCCCTACACTACCCAAACACCACTGCACTACCCTAAACCCTAAAACACTACCCCCAGCACGACTCCCTACACTACACAAACACCACTGGACTACCCTAAACCCTAAAACACTACCCCCAGCACGACTCCCTACACTACCTAAACACCACTGCACTACACTAAACCCTAAATCTACCCCCAGCATGACCTCCCACACTACACAAACACCACTGCACTACCCTAAACCCTAAAACACTACCCCCAGCACGACCCCTACACTACCCAAACACCACTGCACTACCCTAAACCCTAAAACACTAACCCCAGCATGACCCCCTACACTACCCAAACACCACTGCACTACCCTATACCCTAAAACACGACCCCGTACACTACACAAACACAACTGCACTACCCTAAACCCTAAAACACTACCCCCTACACTACACAAACACCACTGCCCTACCCTAAACCCTAAAACACAACCCCCAGCATGACCCCCTACACTACACAAACACCACTGCACTACCCTAAACCCCCTACACTATACAAACACCACTGCATTACTCTAAACCCTAAAACACTACCCACAGCATGACCCCCTCACAACACAAACACCACTGCACTACCCTAAACCCTAAATCGACCCCCAGCACGACCCCTACACTACCCAAACACCACTGCCATACCCTAAACCCTAAAACACTACCCCCAGCATGAACCCCTACACTACCCAAACACCACTGCACTACCCTAAACCTTAAAACACTACCCCCAGCACTACCCCCTACACTACACAAACACCACTGCACTACCCTAAACCCTAAAACACTACCCCAGCACTACCCCCTACACTACCCAAACACCACTGCACTAACATAAACCCTAAAACACTACCCCCAGCACAACCCCCTACACTACACAAACACCACTGCACTACCCTAAACCCTAAAACACTACCCCCAGCACGACTCCCTACACTACCCAAACACCACTGCACTACCCTAAACCCTAAATCTACCCCCAGCACGACCCCCTACACTACCCAAACACCACTGCACTACCCTAAACCATAAAACACTACCCCCAGCATGACCCCCTACACTACACAAACACCACTGCACTACCCTAAACCCTAAAACACTAACCCAGCACGACCCCCTACACTACCCATACACCACTGCACTACCCTAAAGCCTAAAACACTACCCCCAGCACGACCCCCTACACTATTGCACTACCCTAAACCCTAAAACACTACCCCCAGCACGACCCCCTACACCACCCAAACACCACTGCACTACCCTAAACCCTAGAAAAGAAACCCCCACCCCATGCCCAATCCCCCTTACCTCTCACTCCTCGTGGTTCCTCTCTCCTCGTGGTTCCTGCTTCACGTCGTCTCTGAGGGGCGGTGCACGTCGTTGTGAGGAAACGGAACAGCCTCTGTTTCCTTACAACGACATGGATCGTCTACATGTTTTAGAACGCATGGTCATTTACCATACATACCTTTACAACAAAATTCGTTGTAAAGGCATGCGTGGTAAATGACCATGCGTTCTAAAAAATGCGTAGTAATGACTTTGTGATGTACAACGCATGCGTGGTAATGCATGCGTTGTAATGGTATCGCAAAGTAAAAAGTCGTTGTAAAGGCTGTTTACCGATCGAAGCTGGCCCCTGTTCTTCAGTGAGACGTTTATTTGATTAATTAGGAGGAAGGAATGTGTTTTTTTTACTGAAAAGTGCATTCCCGGCTGTTGTATTGTGAAAGTGTCCGCGTGGCCTGGTTTCACTTCCGGTGAGAGAGTGGAAGAGTCTGTTTGGATCTAAAGGAGTTCTGTTGTTGGACGGGGCCGGCGCGACATGTCATCAGAAAACATAGCTAATGGAAAGCGTCCTCCCTGAAGTGTGGAGCAGTGCCATGAGAGGTCAACGAGTGTGCGTCCCACCGCAGTATGACCGTACCGCGTGACCCATGTGCCACCTCCAGGGTACGGGAGGCAGAAGCGGCATCGCAGGTCCTCTTGAAGACCGTTGTAGCACTAATTCTACATTTTGGTACTAGGGCATTTTAACTTCGTTGTTCCTGCCAGATACAAAGAGAAGATCCTGTGTTATTCAGTGCCCTCGTTACCTTTTTTGTGGGTTGTGGTGCTTGTCACTTCGCTGCCCCGCCGGTGCACACGACTGGGCACCCCACCTCGTGTGCCATCTGCAGGGCCTCTGCCCTCGGATCACTGGTTTCGGTTTCTGGAGTGGCAACATAAACAGTTGCTCCCAAAGGACTAGCCTGAACACTTAGGTGAATATCCCCTGCACCAGCATTCCACGGAAATTCTTTCCTAGCTCTCCCACGTCAACGAGGACGTCATAATAGCACGGCTCCGCCGCGACACCGTATGACGTCATCGGAGCCATAAGAGAACCTCGTCGGCGTGCTGACGTCAGTTCCACCCATTTTTTCCGTGCCACCGAGGCAAACAGGGGACCGAGACATTTTCACATGTATACATAGTATAATAAATATATATATATTCACTGAAAAAACCATAGGTTTCAGGCACGTTATAGTTAGAAATTAGCATTTAAAAACCTTAGAAATTCACTGAAAAACCATAGGTTTCAGGCACGTTATAGTTAGAAATTAGCATTTAAAAAACCTTAGAAATTCACTGAAAAACCATAGGTTTCAGGGGCGTTATAGTTAGTTGGACATTTCACTCGTACAAAACCATAGAAATTCCCCGTTATAGTTAGTTCAGCTAACTATAACTCGCGCGCCCGCAATGCACTGCTGATGACGTCACATATTACATCACTCATGACATGGTCAGTGACATCACTCATGACATCACTGATGACATCTCAAATGACATCACTGATGACATCACTGATGACATCATCCAGTGAATGTGTGTTTTTCTGAAAATTAAATATGTTTTATATATGTATATCTCAAGGTCGATGGAAGAATAAATGGGTATATAAGTGTCTAAATGGATGATTTTGTTTTGTAAAATTGATTGTATAACTGACTAAGTGTATCTTAGTGAATACATGGGTTAGTGAGTAATGTTTAAATATGAAAATATCTGTATCAGTCTCTCACTTTGTGTATAAGTGGCTGCATGGGTTGGTGAGTAGCTACATGAGTGTCTATATGGGTTATTAGTTGGTTTTTTGAGTATCAGTATGAGTGTCTGAGTGTCTGTATGGTTCGGTGGGGGTATTACTTAGTGCATAGATGCATGAATGAGTGACTCACTGTTTGTATGTGTTGAAGACAGCATGTGTGCAGGACTGTATAGGTGGATGAGTATGTGTATGGGTGTGTTAGTGAGTGAATGACTGTCTCAATAGTGTCTTTATGAGTAACTACATATGTTTTAAACTAGTATATGTGAGTATTGGTGTATATAAGTGAGTATATGTGAGAGTGAGAGATTGGAAGAGTTCCTGTACAAATAAGTAGGTGTTTCTATAAGTGATTGTTTAAGAGAGTAAGTATGTGTAAGTTTCTGTAGAAGTAAGTGTGGTAGTGTGTGTATAACTGTATATGCAAGTAAATGGATGTTTGATACTTTGTTTGCATGTGTGACTATGTGTGTGAGTAACTCTATGGATGAGTGGCGGTGTGTAACAGGATGTATAGGTGTATGAGTACATATGATGAGTGAGTACATGTATGAGTGACTGTATAGGGACTGTTGGTGAATGAGTGGATGTGTGTGTAGATCTTGGAATTACTGAATAGGTGTGTTGTAACTGGTATTGGTATGTCCATTGTTTTGAAAATGTTAGTTTGTATTTTTGAGTGTGTGTATCAAAGGTTATATTAGGGTGAGAGGAGGTCTGCCACTCTATCACAAGGATGATGTCATCAGTGATGTCATCAGTGATGTCATTTGAGATGTCATCAGTGATGTCATGAGTGATGTCACTGACCATGTCATGAGTGATGTAATATGTGACGTCATCAGCAGTGCATTGCGGGTGCGCGAGTTATAGTTAGCTGAACTAACTATAACGGGGGAATTTCTATGGTTTTGTACGAGTGAAATGTCCAATTAACTATAACGCCCCTGAAATCTATGGTTTTTTCAGTGAATATATATATACATATATAAATATATGTATTCACTGAAAACACCAAGATTACAGGGACATTTACAGTTAGGCTCAGGTTTCACTCGTACAAAACCAATGAAATTAGCAGTTATAGTTAGCTGAGCTAACTATATTTCGCGCCCCCAATGCACTGCTTATGACCTCACATATTACATCATTCATGCCATGGTCAGTTACATCACTGATGACATCACTGATGACATCTCAAATGACATCACTGATGTCCCTGTAACCTTTGTTTTTTCAGTGAATTTCTAAGGCTTTTTTTTATTCCATTTCCTAATTATAACGTCCCTGTAACCTTTGGTTTTGTCAGTAAATTTCTAAGGTTTTTAAATGCTAATTCCTAACTATAACGGCCGTGTGACCTTTGTGTTTTTTTAAGTGAATTTCTATGTTTTGTAAGTAGTCAATCAATCAATCATTCAAGTAGTAATGGTGTTTGCAGAGTGGTGGAGAAAGGGCACGGGCCTCTAACCAGCTCTCAGGAATCCCGCTGTGTAAGACTTCCACAAATTACCAGGAGGGCTTCTTAGTCCCCATGTTCCCTCAGCATCCAAGTGGACTTCATTCCTCAACCAGTAGTGCACCAGGAGATGCGTTTGCTGAGTGGTGGAGAAAGAGGGTGGGCCAAGAAGACCTCTCAGCAATCCCGCAGTGTGGGACTTACTGAAGGGGTAGTTGGCCACAAGGGCATCCTTGGGGGCCAACAACTCCTCCTGTTACATCCAGTAAGTCCCAAACAGCACGATTGCTTAGAGGTCTTCAGAGGCCACCCCACCTTTCTCCACCACTCTGCAAACGCACCTCCTGGCACACAGATGGTTGGGGAATGAAGTCCCCTTGGCTCCAGAGGGTCCTTGAAGGCCAACTACCCTCCTTTTACCTCTGGTAAGTCACACACAGCGGGATTGCTGAGAGGTCTTCAGAGGCCATGCCCCCTTTTTCCACCACTCTGCAAACTCACCTCCTGGCACACTACTGGTTGGTGGATGAAGTCCACTTTACTCCTGAGGATCCTTGGGGGCCAACAACCCCTCCTGTTACCTCCAGTAAGTCCCACACAGCTGGATTGCTAAGAGGTTGTTGGAGGCCACGTCCCCTTTCTCCACCACTCTGCAAACGCGCCTCCTGGCACACTACTGGTTGAGGGAAGAAGTCCACTTTAGTCCTGAAGCCCTTAGGAGTAAAGTGGAATTCATCCCTACTATTTATTTTTGGCCATAGTACACATGTAAATTTGCCTCCACCCCGCTTTTGAATGAGTGGTGATAAGTTCTTTATGGTATAGTGTTACTAACCAAACGTAAATTTACTCAAAACTGTGAGAGTAAATTACACTTGTAAAATACTGACAGTGTAAGGTACCTCTGTGAATAGCCCTGATATATCTTTTTGTTTAGGATTTAATGTGATGGTCAGTGCAATCTATGTTATCCACTATACAAACGTTTTTGCATTATTATTGAACCTCTGTTCATTCAACATATATTTTATTTATGTTTTTATTTATTTATTATGAAGGCTGTAAAGTTCAACATGCCTATGGGTGGTTTTCTCAGTGTGCTTTTTACACCCATTGATGCAGGGTTCTTTCTTTAGATCAGTTAGTATTGAGTGGGAAAGATTTCGCTTTCTCCTTTCGAGTCTTCTCTTTCTGTCAGGAACTTGGCTCAGAATGGTGAATATTGAATTGTATTCTGTAATATTGCAGAAGGAATATTGAGTGGTCACAATATAATGACCAAAACATAGAGGAGGTAACTGCACAGAGGTAACTACGTATTCACTATTGTTAACTGTACATCTATGTACCTTGCTGATATGTATATACCAACAAGGTATGAAGGTGTGGAGTTTGATATAGAAAATCTGTATATACTTACGTGTAGGTATTTTGGTCTTCATATTTCTGGTCATGATATCGTACCACTAAAATATGCTTTCTGCCATATTTAGGACCCATCTGAATATTATCAAGGCAGGATGTAGTCCTTCAGTGCAGCATTACATGGCCCGATCCTATGTCACAAAATACATATAATATTGGCTAAGTCTGGATCTCCCAGAGGTGTTCGCAGATGTTTGTTGTCCAATCCTGAAGGGAAAGTTCATTCCACAATATCCTAGACCAATGCAAAAATGGGCACAAATAACCAAATATGAAACCTCATAGGAAGTCAGTCCAAATAATAAAAATCAAGCACTGTATTCTCAAAGTGGCCAGTCGTCATACTCTAACAATTCTGATTTCTGTGCTAGTTAAAACACCAGTACACGTCCAAGTTGAGATTCTGCACAGAAGTTCTAATTTGTAATTTCATACATTTTTGTTCAGCTGTCATTCTTTTGTTTAATCGAAAAATGTTTGGAAATTATTTGTCTTTTGCTGGAATTACTTGCTTTGTGTAAATGGTCATTTTTTAAAAACTATTTCAAGAGTTGTCGTTGTTTATAAATATCCATCTCGAAACCTTTTTGAAAGTGTCTTCAAACCATTTTGAATTTCCGTCATCCTAACTCCATATACTAACGGATTCAACATGGGTGGAATTAAACTGTTCAGAATAGTAGACATAGTCTGTACATTTAAAGGAGTCTCTGATTCAAGCAGATACATGAGATAGGAAAAGGTGGATGATACTGCAAAAACACAATGACAATGATGTGGGAGCTGCAAGTGGCAAAGGCTTTCTTGCGAGCCTCAGCGGAGCCAAGTTTCAGCACCACTCTAAGAATAAGAACATAGGAAATACCAATCAAAATGCAGTCCAACACAGAATGTATGCAAACCAGCAGATACATGTATATATTGCTAGCTGTCATGTCCCCGCAGGCCAGTCTCATGAGAGAAACATGCTCACAGAATGCATTGATGACATTGTTTGACTTGCAGTAGTGGAGGTGTGTGGAGAAATAAGGAAGAGGGCTCAAGAGGACCATGTTTCGAATGACAAAGAGCAGCACAGATTTATAAGTGAATGAATTTGTCATGATGGAAGAATATCGCAAAGGATGACATATAGCAATATAGCGATCAAAAGACATCAGTGTGAAAAGAGATAGTTCTGCACCTGTGATACTGTAGAAGATAAACATTTGGATCAGGCAGCCGGCAGAGGTGATTGTGTTTGAGTCAAACCAAAGGATCTCCAACACTTTGGGTATCACAGAACCAGATAATGCAAGATCCATGATTGCCAGCATAGAGATGTAGAAATACATGGGTTTATGCAGGCTTCGTTCCAACAGAATGACTGTAGCCAGAATACTATTTGCTAAACAGGCAAAAGCATACATCATGGCTAAAGGGATGGACATTAAGGATGCCTTGTCTTGGAACCAGGATAAACCAAGGAGGTGAAATTCGATGGCATTGATGAGGTGACGTTAGATGGACATTCACACATTTTCACTATCTGGATGAAGAAAACATTTTGTTAATATATCAATTGGGCTAATGTATATATAGTCATGTTGACAGTCCTGAAAGCCTCTTATGTAAAACAATAACAGATATTCATGCAAAGCCTTACTTCCTTTTTCGTCATAAGCCACGGAGTGTCATGATGTGCAAAAGATTTGACTTAATGTTGATCCATTTCTCCAATAGCAACATTTGTAACAAATGTCCACTTTTTCTTAACAAGTAAACATACTAATAGATATGCTATCTACCAAATAAAGCCATAATTGCTGAAATTGCTATTCTCGCATCTATTAAAATAGTCTCAAAATGTAAGCATCACTGTGGTCCTGTAAATAGTGCCTGCTGTAAGCTTCCTAAGGACCTAATCAGGTAACTCCCAACATTGAGAAGCCAATATTGCAGGGATAAGAGGTCAGGAACAGTTTATCAAAGAGATGACAGCTAACCCAAAACTGTTCAAGCATTGACCTGGCTGAAGAGGAAGCTGAACAAATTGCAGTGTCAATGTTGGTGTTGCCTTCAATTGGGTAAAATGAAAAGTTAGGAGTTCGCCTATAATGCCTTGTGATGGCTCTGATACAGCACTAAAGGCGTTTATGTGTCATGGAAGTAAGGGAGAATCTGCAGAAGTTTAACTCAAATGACCTCAGATAAATTCCAAAGAATATCATTAATGCTTTACACCTCAAAGTCTTTTTATCACCTGTTAAACAAAACATGTTAGCTGCATTGACATTCAAGTATAAGTTCAAAAAGAAATGTATTATAATTAAATAAGTAACAATAAGATTTTACAATCAATCAAAAACTAGAAATAGATGTAAAAATATAACAAACTTCTGTAAAAGAGGAGACAAATAGAAAAAGAGAGGGGAGAGTAAGTTCAATATAAAAATATGATAATGTTGCAAAAAGGAAAACATGCATGGTTCATAATAAAAGTAGTCTGATGATTACATAGCTAAGTTTGAAACTTATAAAATCAATTTAAAAAAGGAAAAATAGTATTGCAATTAAGAAAAGAGAAAGTCAATGAGTTTGGAGAACTTCTTCTGTAAGGGGTTGACTTTCAAAGGATGATTTTGTGTGGTTATCAAAAATACTTGTAATTGGGGACCATAAAAGAGTCCTTTTCAAAACCAGTGATAAAGGGTGAATGGAAGCACTATCCAATCTGAGATTCTAACATATATTGTACCACCATGTTCGAAATGATGGCTCAGTAAAAGTCTTTCAATTTTTTATTTGCTGAAAAGCAACTGCTAGTAATAGATCTAAAATTTGTATATTCACTGAAACATTGTTCCAATCATTAGACAAACGACCTAAGACAATATTAATAAGAAGAAAAACACATTTTTGAATTAAAGATGTCTATCTGATTTCAGATATGTAACCAAAAATTATGAATGAAAGAGATGTGTAATATAAAGGTTTAAATCATGTTTTAAATCTGCCTGCTGTGCTTGAAATGACCGGCAGGTATCAGAAAGGTTTTAGTTTCTAGTGTGCAAAGATAAGGTGGAAAATAAGAGTCTATTGTAAGTATAGAAAAGGGTTTGTGTGGTATTCGCAGCACAAGATAATTTTCGCAATTCTGTCCATATTTTCCTCCACATGCAGATAGGCCATGTTACTCCAAAATCACATTCCCAGGATAATTCAGTGTCAGTTTTACTTCAGGCCAAAGGAACTCACTGTAGGAGACTATAAATAAATATCACCTAAGTAAGAAGTGGCATTTGAAGTAGGTTGAGTATGAGGAGGAAATTGAGCCTATGCAGTGGAACTGGGGAAACAACATTTACAATGAGGTTTTTCCCACACTCTGGGGCCGATTCCGATCTCGGCCGGTAGGGCTCCGAATCGGATTCGGCTTTACCGGATCCGATTCGGAGCCCTGTTTCCCGACCGAACCGTACGCGGGTCCGGCCGAGCGAGTACGATGCGAAATTGCCGACAGACTCGTCCGGGCGTCACGACCGCTCCGACCGACTCGCTCCCGGCTCGAACCGCTCCGACCGACTCGCTCGGACTCGACTCGCACCGCGCAATGGAGACGTTTCCCGGCTGGGTAAGTACGATGCGCGCCGCGAGCAGTCCGACCGAGCCGCGCACTCCGGCTCGTAAGAGCAGTCGGAGCAGTACTTCGGGGTCCGTGTCGGACCCCCTGCATGCGTAGCCACGCGAGTTGCACACAGGGGGGACCCATGGGTCCCCTACCTGTGCGTGTACGGCGCGACTCGCTCCGCCGCGCACCCGCTGTAGGGGGCGCCCTTGTCCGACTCGCACCCATTGAGTCAATGGGAGCCCGCGTACGCGTTGTACGACCGGCCCCCATTGACATCAATGGGAGTCCGACCGACTCGAGTCCGATAACATACGGACGCATTGTACTCGTTCGGTCGGACTGCACGGGTCCGATTCGGTCGGAAATCTCTCCGGGTCCGGCTCGGTCGGAGAAATTTCCGGCCCGAATCGGAATCGACCCCTTTGCTTTTACCATGCATTTTGTATCATATATTTGCCTTTACAATGAATACCTTTACCACGCATTTAAGGTAACTTGGGGGGAAGACCCCCAACACACATATTTTTTATATACATAAACAATGCGTGGTAATGGCATGCATTGTAAAAGCATATGCGTTCTAAAAAAATGCGGGGTAAAAAATGCATTGTAAAGGTATGCAAAGTATTACCCTGCTTTTCTCCATCATACAACTGTGGAAATTATGTTCTGTAATGTCTAAAATGTATTTTTAAAGGAAAACATAAAGCTATAAAGAAATTGTGCCTGTGTGAATGTCAGAAACAAGTTCTCAACTATTTGTTGATTTATTAAAAATAATACCTTTTACTCCATGATTTCCAGTAGATGGGTTTATTTTTATTAGTAATAATTGAATATGCCAGATTGTGGAGTTGAGGATATTCAAGAAAGTAAAAAGGAGATAATTTATTTTTCAAATCCACCATGATGGGTAATATTCTAGAAAATCAGAAATCCATTACACAGATTGTTTAAGTAAGAAAGCCATGTGGTATTTATAAAAGTCTGGGAAATGTACACCACCGTCCATTTTAGGTTGTTTCAGTTTCAACAGGGACATTGGAAGTTTCTTTTTATTCCAAAGAAAAGATGTATGGAATTCATTTTCTCAAAATACTTACAAGTGATATTTAATGGGATGTTAGATATAGTAAATAAAATAAGAGCACTAACATCATCTTGATGATATCAAGATGACCCCACCAAGAGAGATGCAAAAGGTGCCAACGATTAATGAGTGCTAATAATTTATTTGTGCACTCATCTAGGTTTAATGAGATGGAGGTTTTAATAGACTGAGAGAAATCTTAGCCATATTCCATAAAAGATTGTTAGTGAGAACGTCATGTTTACAGGTAAGTTTATTGAGGGGTAATATCTCACAGTTGGCATGACTTAATTTATAACCAGATACAAGAGAATAGAAGTTGACTTTGCTTAAAAAGCTGGAAGAGTTGACTGTGGTTGTGAAATAAATAGCAGGATATTGTCAGCATATACTCTTGTTTTAATCTGTAGTCCATTGCTTGAAAAACCATGAAGATCTGGATTTTGTAGTAATTTAGATATAAAAGGTTCCAATGCTAATTTAAAAAGAAAAGGTAAGAAGGGGCAACCTTGTCTAACTCTTCTACCTAAAGTAAAATATGAAGAAGTAAGTCCATTTATAAAAATAGCTGCTTGTGGAGCTATATACAAGGAATATGAGTGTTATCATTATTGGGCCAAAGTCAAACCATTTACGAGAGTGAAAAATATAACACCAATTGGTATGACTAAAATCCTTTTTGGCATCTAAAGAGATTGCTGGTAAAGAATCAGATACGTGGGAAGATTTGTATAAAATATCAAACAATAAGCATGTATGATTAGATATGAATCTCCTTGTAATAAAGCCAGGTCATTCTTTACCTTTCTCTAGTTGAAGAGTTAACACTTTTGAAAATATTTATTAATCATTATTAACAAGGGAAATAGGTCTGCAATTTTTACAATGTTGTATATATTTTCCTTCTTTGGGGATAAGACAAATGAGGACATCTAGAAAGTATCCACAGAATTTGCCTTTATGCAAAAATAATTTATAAGGAGAAAGAGTTTGGAGAGAAGCAATCTGGAAAAATATGTAATAAATTCAGCTGTAACCCCATCTTGGCCTGGGCTTTGTCTTTCTTAAGTGAATATAATGCAGTATGGCCCTCTGTTAATGAAATATTCTTTTAAGTTCTGTCAAATCTAACTGTGGTAGAGGAGAATTTTGTATAAAGGAAAGATATTTAAGAATTTTGGTTCTGGCTATAAAATGTTTTATAAAAAAGTAACACATTTGTTGAGAATATTCAAATCTATATACCATAGAACCTGATAAGTATCCATGATAGACTCAATTTTAATGTAATTTGTTTTTAATTTTAAAGATAATTAGGCAATTATTTTCCAGATTTGTTTTCACCGCCGTAATATTTGGCACTTGATTTAAACAGATATGCTGAGGCGTTTTCAGTTGACAGTTTATTAAATTGATTTTTGGTAGTTATTAGTTCTTATAAAGATTCTATGGATTTCGAAGTATCATATGTGTGTTTTAATTGTTTAATATCTACAAAGATGTCTTTAGTTTTAGCTATAGATGATTATTTTCTAGAAACATTTGAGAATAATAACCTGGACAGATTATTATAGGCATCCCAAATGGTGGGATCATTTGACTGGTCCAGTTGAAAAACAGGGAAAAAATTGTGAGAAATTAAGTTTCCGCAATAGTAACAAGGTATTAAAACTCCAATGTTTTGAGGTATTCATTTTTGGGGGTAATATGTCTAATTGTATAGAAACAGAAGCATAATCAGATATTACAATGTATCCTATTTTTGCAGAGTGAAGGTTTTGTGTTAAATGATGAGTAATGAAAATGTTGTCACTTCTTAACTGCGTGTGATGATCTGGGGAGCAATATGTGTATTGTCGTACAGCAGAGATGCACAATCTCCAAGCATCAAATAATGTTCTTTTTTAAGGTAATGGGCAAAACATTTTTGAGATATGTTTGGCATAATCGAAGAGGTAGAATTGCTGTCAATAAAAGGATCAACAATTTGATTACAATCGCCTGCAAAAATTAAATTATCATCTTCTGAACGGCTGGGACTTTGTCAATTAGAAATCTTGGGCCAGATGTATAAACATTAGGAATATCGATTTCCCTATTGTGATTCTCTCCGAATCGCAATTAGGATATTGATATTCCTAATGTATGAAACTCATTAAGTCGTGGGTTGCGAATCGACCTACCTCATGATTATTATTGAGGTAAGTCTCAGTTTGTGACCCAGTAGGAATCTCAGCCATCACAGACCACCATGTCTGGGATTGCTTTTTAATAAAGCAATTTTTTTTATATGCAGCACGTTTTCCTTAAAGGAAAACAGGATGCATTTAAAAAGACAAAATGAAACCTTGAATTTTCATTTTTTAAGAGTAGGCAGTGGTCCGTGGAACTTCTGCCTGCTCTTAAAAAATATTATTGTGGAGGGGGCCCCGCTTAGTGAGTATGGCAGCACATAAGCAAAGGCGTTTGCAACAAGCTACCGCCTACCCAATAGACCAAGGCAAGATCAATCTTCTAGGAGCAGAGGGGGCCCCACTGCACATGGCCAAAGTCTATGCCCAGTGGGGATCAAACAACAATGTAGATTAGAGGCACAGGGCTTGACCAGAGTCCAGGTCCTGAACTCTTCCGACATGCTGTAAAACATTAAGACATCTGGTCTCACTCTGACTGCAGACAACCAAAGGCCATCCACTGTGCATGTTAAATGTCTGGAAATGATTGACTGATTGATTGATTGATTGATTGCAGGGACTGGCCAAAGGTCACACCCTGTACCCTAACTGCCTCTGTGCTTTGCAGAAGGCAGCGTGCTTTTTTTTTTTTAAATGTGTTTATTGGGGTTTACCAAAACAAAGATGCATAGTTATACATGCACAAATAAAGGGCATTTCATCCAGTGCACTTTATCATGATATAATCTGTAGAAAAACAGTGAGAAGCATACAATCCCTTAAGGCAGTCAGTCACAGTTGTTTCACCATGTAAGGTGCTGAGTATGTTAGCATGAAACCGCTTACATCAAAGAAATTACTCACTTAACTGGGGTGTTTTCCTCTGAACTAGGCAAGGAGGGAGAAGGGTCAGGCATGGGGGCAGGTGTGTCTATGATGTGAAACGGCATTGATGTATCTCTGGAGAAGAGCTCCAGCCGTAGCATTGCTAATGCTGTGGGGCAGTTGTAAGAAGGGTTCGTGTGGGGATGCTGCAGAGCAGAAGAGCGGGTGGCAGTGTGGTAGAGAGGGGCCAGGGAGAGGGTGGTGGGGGAGACTCATTTCCGGATTATGCAGGAATGAGTTCTAGCCAGGGTCGTCAGCAGTTCCCTAACTTTGTCAAGGGGTTGTCTGTCATTCTTTGTATGCCGTTGTAACTGGCCAAGGAGAGTATCCCATGTTGTGGAAAGTTGATACGTGCGAAGGTAGTGGGCCTTTTCGTAGTAGAGAACTTCCCCTTCAGCCCTCCCCCACCTACACACTGCCCCATGCCACGCCGCCACCGGCAGCATCAATGCAGCTTTCTAGTTCAGGGTTATGGTTCTCTTTGCTAGTAAGAGGGCCATGTTGGCAAAGCAGGTCCTTACCCTGTGGCGTTTTCTGCATTTGAATATGCCCAAGGCGCTGGGCTCCCATGAGTAAATATCAGTTAGTTGCATGACTTCCCGAGGATGTCGTGGACTGAAAGCCAATATGTGCAGCATGCTTGACACGACCACAACATGTGCTGTAAGCTAGTTACAGCTGTGTGCCAGCTAGGGCACCACAAGTGTGCCGTGGGGAAGTAGCAAGTGAGCTGCTCTGGGGGCAGAGAAGTCCGGTGGAGAGTAGAAAATAGTTGTTGTTTTTTAACCAGGCATTCCGAGAAAGCCACTGGGGGAATTCCAGGACCTGCTCCTATTCCTTGTCGTGTAATGCCCTCCCAAAGTCTTCCTCCCAATTGCCCCGCAGAATAGTCATTGAAAACCAAGTGTCTTCTCATATCGCCTTGTAAATCCATGTAATCAGGTGGCTACTCATTCCCATGTGAGGTAGTGTTTGTATGACATTGTGTATTTGGGGTTCCTCATCGTGTGTGGACCAAAGGGCCCGGCACCAGCTCCGTATTTGTATTAGAAACTGGCCTGATGCTTTGCATAATCAGAAATAAGCTGGTCAAAGGTGAGTAGGTAATTGCCAAAGGATGGCCTTTTGACATTATTGTTCAAGACCTGGCCTGCAAGGATCTGCAGTCTACACCCAATGTGTACAGTTCATGGAAGTGGACAGTGCAGGTTAACTATTGGCACAGGTTTAAATACATTGTGTCCTTACATAATCCCAGCTATAGTTAGGATATAATGCCTTACTAAAAAACGTAATATCACCTATGACATGGTAAATCGCATGATTGATGACCTCACTGATAAAATCATCTTTCATACTCTTTCATTGGCCATGTGCACTAAACGATAGCCATTAATACGGCCCTGTGCTCAGGAGAGGATTGGTTATGTGTAGAAGGTGTCCCTTCCTGCACATAAACAATCCTAAAATGCCATTTTGTAACTTTCATGTGTGCTGCTTCATGCAGCACACATCAAAGTTATAAAATGGCATTTTTTTAAAAAGGTTTGTTTATGTACAGGAAGGGACACCTTTCTGTACATAAACAAACCATGGCATTTTGCTTTTTCCATGTGTGCTGCACAAGGCAGCACACATGGAAAAAGCAAAAACGAGGAGAAATAATGCATTTCTCCTCGTTCCGCCAACTTAAGACCAGGATATTCCTGGTCCTAATGTTGGTGCTGCCTCCTATGTACACCACCCTTGTACATTTTTTAGGCAGCGTCAAATGCAATGGGTGTTGCGGTGGAACGCCCACCACAACTCCCACTGCATGACCCTTTCACGCTAACCATAGCGTGAAAGGGTGCCTTATGTGCAAGGCAGCGTTAAGCCAGGTTAAGTGGCTTAACTCTGCCTTGTACATAAGGTGCAGCCCCTCTCGCCACCACAACGTCCGTAAAAGTGACATTGTGGTGGCAATAGGGGCTTGTACATATGCCCCTTAGTTTTGACTATATGATGTGGCCATGCACCCAGATCTCTGCAGTTGGGTAGTCCTTGGTGCACATATCCTTTGGCTGTACTCAGAGGTGGATGGAAACATGCTTTAGTTTCAAGTCAGAACCTGAACTGGAATATATCCCAGCAATCAATAAAGCCTTCACACAGCTGTGACTCTGTGCAGCAGAGATGACTGTCTGCAACCAAACCTTTCCAGGTAGCCAAACCCTGCAACACGTGATCTTCACCATGAGCAGTCCCCTTGGCAACCTTGGACTAGCTTTTGTCCAATACATGCACCCATCCCTGTACCAACAATAACCTTATGCTGTTTATGACCATAGCCCTTTTTTCCTTTGTTAGGTTTCGTGGAGTAATGTGAACAGCAGTATCATGGATAGTGCCATAAGTGATGTCATGAAAGGTGCAATTTGAGATGTCATCACTGAGATCATAAATTATGTAATTTAACAAATCATGAATGATGCAATATGTGATGTCATAATCAATACATGATGGCGGCGCAATGGTTAGTGTGTCTATATATTACACAGTGGCGTTAGCCACTGGGTAGCTATAGTTAAGTTTCCATAAAGAAGAGTGGGGCATATTAGCAAGGGCTTTATCGTCGCTTTGGCGGCAGTTTTTGCCGCTAAAGCAGCGATTTTTTTATCGCCCTATCAGCAAGCTGTCGCTAACAGGCATTAGCGACAGCTTTCTGGCGATAGCGGCCCGTTTTCCCATCGCCTTGCATGCCAGCGATAATTATCGCTAATGACATGCAAGGTAGGCGTTCCCAAATAAAAGCGACTGAAAACAGTCGCTAACACAACTTCCCCCTATTAGCAACGCAGGCGAAGCGATAAAAAAAGTCGCGCTAAGCGCGAATATCGCTAGAATTTAACACCTGCTAAAAACATGACTTACCTGTTTGTTGAATGGGAGGTGGATTGTCAGGCTAAGTCCACCATGGCGTTAATGCGTGAATATCGCTGGATTTCCAGCGATATTCACGCATTTCGCCGCTATCGCTGGATATTTTATCGCATTGGAGATAAACGTTGCTAATAGCGTGTTATCTCCGCGATAATATCCAGCGATAGGCGGCGATAAAAAAAAACGCGCTATGCGCGGTTTGCGATAATTATCGCAAGTTGTTGCTAATATCCCCCAGTATTTTTTGTTTAACTAATTAAGTTTAGCTACATATTGCAAAACTCTACCAATCTTTTTTTTTAAAGTTCATCCACCTCAATTACTTCCTGGAAAGTTTTGGGGTGATCTGTCAAGCAGAGGCAGAGAAAAGGGGGGGGAATGCAGTTTCCTCATGCAATTTCCAGAAGAGATGCAGAGAAACGGCTGAACAGAATTACACCAAATTTGGCAGAAAGGTAGCTCTTTACAAACAAAGCATGGTTTTTGTCATTTGGTGTAAATCTGTTCAGCGGATTTAGAGAAATTGAGGTTGAGAACATAGTGGTATCTAGTGCTGCAGGACTCCCGCTCGACTCCCTTGTGACAAAATGGCATTCTGTTTGCCTGGACTCACAGGACCAAAACTGCCTACGGGACCAAGACCTGTGATTGGCTGGCTGCAATATGAAGAGAAATGTTGCAACCCCCATTACAAGACTTAGGGACTTGGTCTGAGTCTAAAAAAAATAACATAAGAAAATATATAAGGAGGCAGGGTAGAAATACCCAGAACCCCCTAGCCCTTGTGGGAGGGGGGTCTCAGAGAGAATCTCCCTGGGGACAAAACCAAAAGCAAAATGTTGAGTCATTATGGTCCCGTGGGACACCCGTGGGAGTCAGAGCAGTCCCCCACATGGTCTTGCATGAGTAATGCAGGACTGGTAGCACACAAATAAAAAAAAAATGAATCACTATGTGCTGAAATTCATACTATGAGCTCACTCCCTCCAGACACCCAAGCAAAGCTTTGCACACCCTTAACCTTGTAGAGAAGTCTTTACAAAGAACCCACTTCCTTGAGACATTCAAGCCCCATTGGGTTGCCAGTTGCCTATCCTTCACCTTGTTATCTTCATGGAAAGCCAACTTCCTCCAGATACCCAAGCCACATTGAGTGACCAAGCCTCTAGTATGGGCACCTTTCATGTTGTACAGATGTCTTCATGGGAAGCCCACTCCCTCCAGACACCCACAGCCCTTTAGGTAGCCATACTCCTAGTATATACACACCGTTCACCTTGAACAGAAGTCTTCATGGAGAGCCCACTTCATTCAGAATCCAAAGTTCCATTACATGACCAAGCCCCTGTTAGACCTGTCAGCCCTAGGGTGGTCTTCCCCCAAACATTTTGCCTTTGCCCGACACTTTTTGCTGGAATTCGCATTTTTTGGTCTTAGGACTCTGTGCACTGTACCACTGCTATTCCATGCTAAAGTGCTTCTGCTCACTCCACTAAACATGCCAACATTGGCATACACCTGATTGGCATATTTCATTTGCTTATAAGTCCCTTGTAGAGTGGTATACCATATACCTTGGGCCTGTAAAAAAATGCTACTAGTTAGCCTGCAGCACTTATTGTGCCACCCACTTCAATAACCCCTTAAAACATGTCCCAGGCCTGCCATTGCATCCTGAATGCAGTTTTAAACTGCAAATTTGACTTGGCAATATTGCCAAGCCTTGAACTCCCTTTTATTGTATATAAGTGTTGAAATGGGTAAATACATGTCAATGAATACCATGATATGTGCAGGCCCGACAATGGCGAAACCAATAAATGCAATGTCAATGTATGCCACCACTGTGCCTGCCCCACCGTTTTGATACTGGCAGTAACAATGTCAATATATGCCATAATCCATGCACGAATTACAATGGTGTTGCCAGTAAAAGCAATGTTGATGTATGCCATGATCTAGGAATGCATAACTACGTCAATATCAGTAAAGACAATATTGATGTACGCTATGACAACTGTACGCAAAATGTTGAGAATGTTGATAAAAATGACACCAGTGACTGCCACATTGTTTTTAGGAGTTGCAGTGAACTTGTATCATTGCTCTTGGATTTACCCAAGGTGAACTCCCCATCAACCCAGAGTCAGAGATACATGGTCAGGTAGGTCCTACGACCCACACCCACGCCTATCGCATAACAGGTCACATGTGGGGTCTCTCTTAACCCAAAGTCAAACGCGTGCAAAAAAAAAAACCTGACTGATCCCACATATAGATAGTTGCACCACAAACAGGTCAGAGGAAATTCCCCCAATAAAACATGTTTGGCCAAAGGCTTGTGTTCCCCTTAAATACCACAAAGCTAGTTACCACATGTAGATAAGAGCACTCAGCCAATAAGGGCACAACATGCACACCACACGTAGTGATCACGCGCGCCTCATGCCAGACAGCTGGACACATACACACTGGCCCACATTAGCTCTCTGTGAGGTCAAGAGCCATCTGTGTCCTTATCAGATGCCCAAGCTTGTTAATTTATGACTGTAATGCCTTTTAAGAATGAGGAAATCGGTTTATGGTACTTCACAAGATATGTATACAACCGGACAAAACCTTTTACACTGAGAGACTTTCCTAAGACGCATTCTGTTGAGACTCTCCTGGCCGCTGCGTTTAATTCAATTAACTTGTTCCTGTTTTGCCAAATGCCTCTTGTCATTTCATTTCTTCAAGGTAAATTCATATCTGAGCAACATAAGTCACACCTAAGCTAAGTCGTAGGTAGCCCATAGGGCAGGGTACATTGTAATTAAAAAGTTGGACATTTACTTTTAAGTTTTACATATCCTCGCAGTGAAAAACTCATAAATTTATTTATCACGACAGATGCCTACCTGTGCCATAGGATAACATTAGGTTGCCTTATTGCCTTAGTGATAACTTTTGACTGGAAACAGGTAAACATTTCATGTTTTGGTGTCTGTGAAATTAAAAATAAAAATCCTCTTTCATGGTAAAGTCGGAATTAAATTTCCAATTTTGAAAAAGCCACTTTTAGAAAGTTGGCATCTTCCTGCCCTTACTATTTGGTGCCTCCAGCCTGGCCTAGGTCACATGACAAGGTGTAGTTGTCAGTTAGACTATTGCTAATTCCTCCTAGACAGCCACACAAGAGAGGGATTAGGTGTGTCTGAATGGGACATCAGCTGGCAGGATGGGGGTAGAGATGGGCACAGCCCCACTTGCAAATCAATATGTTGTGTTCTGCCTTCACACAAAGGACTTGTCACCACTGCATTGTCCCTGCAGCCAGCTTGGAGCCAGGGCAGGGGAGTCAGGAAACATCAAGCACTTCAAAGGTAGATTTGTAGAAAACTTCTCCTATTTCAAAGAAGGCACCATGTGTAAAAAGAGGACCTACTCTTCAGTTCACTTTCTGGACCTGCAGAAATATTCTCAGAGGGTTGCCTGCTGCTGTGATGTGCTGTGTACTCTACAAGACTGCTTTGCTGCACCTGGAAGGGCAGCTTTGCTGCCTGGAGCCTTCCTTGAACCCTCAGAAGCCTTCCCTGCTGCGTGAGCCCTGCTTCATCACTTCGACCAGGAATACCAGAGTGACTCCAAGGAGTTGCTTGCTGGCCTCCTGTGTAGAGCACAGAGACAGAAAAGGATCCAACCATCTCGAACCCGTACCTAGGCCCAGCCTGACTAAGGCCTTGGTGTTCCTTCCTGTCCTGGGCCCTTGATGGTGGTGCTGAATGAGCCCAAATAACCAAAATCCAAAACTGGGGACTCAAAACATTTTTGGCTTAAAACTGTTGTGAGAACTGAGAGAAGACTGAGACCAACCTGCTCATCTATACGCTTAAGGTGTATCATTGGTCAGCCTCACTTTGCTGCATTTCCCGCTATGTCCTTCTCCGCAGCAGCAAATCCTGTTCAACGGCCTCCTGGAACTCTTGTCAGCTCCAGCCTACAGCTTCATTCCATGGATCATTTTTGACTTCCAAAAAGAGACTACATCTGAACCTAGAAATCTTCACGGCGACTTGGTCCAGCGGCTCCCTGATGATGAAGCTTCCTTCTCAGACACCACCTGCAGCCCTGCCCTGCTGAACTTTACCTTCTCAAAACATTTTTTCTCAAGAATTCTTCTAAGTCCGAAGGTAAGCTCTGATCGTCTCCATACACTACTTGTATCCGAACCATGCTCCATCGCAGTTGGCCATATTTTCAACTTCACGCAACTAGATGTCCGTAGTTGGTGCTTTGATCATTTTGGCGCTAGATTTCACTTTAAACCTAAAAAATTCATAACTCCAGTTCTACTGAATGGATTTTTGCCATTTTGAAGTCAAATAATTTATTAAAATGTACTTTATTTTTCTATATTGGTGGGATTTTTCCTGTGTTGTGTTTTCACTTCTTTACTGTTTGTGTGCTGCATAAATACTTTATGCATTGAATCTAAGTTGAGCCTGACTACTTTCTATGCCAATTTACCAAGGGTTAAGTACAGGTTAATTTAGGGACTTTTGTGGTTAACCCTGACAGGAAATGCAGTTGTTGTTCGACCAGCGGTCATCACCCATTCAATCAACAACCCAATTCTCACATCGCTTACTATGCAACCCTTCGTCTTGGATAGAGGTCTTCATGGAGAGCCCACTCACTCTAGACACACAAGCGCCATTAGGTGGCAAAGCCCCTACTACACACCCTAAACATTACACAGACATCTCAACAGAGAGCTCACTCCCTCTAGACAACCAAGCCTCATTAAGTGGCCATGAACCTACTATTCACAACCTTTGCCTTATAAATAAGTCTTCATGCATAGCCTACTGCCTCTAGATACCCAAGCCCCATTAGGTGGCCAAGCCCCTACTACCACACACTTCGCCTTGTACAGAAGTCTTCATGAAGAGCTCACTCAGTCCAGACACCCAAGCCTTATTAGGTGGCCAAACTCCTACTAAACACACCCTTTGCCTTGTAGAGAGGTCCATACAGAGAACCCATTAACTAGAGACACCCAAGCCCCATTAGGTGGCCAAGCCGCTGCTGTGCACTCCCTTCACCTTGTAGAGAAGTCTTCCCAAGAGAGCCCAAACCTTCCAGACAGCCACATTTTATTAGGTGGCCAAGCCCCTCCCACACACATCCTTCGCTTTGTACAGAAGCCTTCATAGAGAGAAAACTCCATCCAGATACCCAAGCTCATTAGGTAGCCATGCCCCTACTGTCATCAACCTTCATTCTGTGTACAGCTCTTCAAAGAGAGGCCAGTACCTCCAGATACATAAGCCCCATTAGTTCACCAAGAGCCTACTACACTCAGCCTTACTCCTGTGTACAGCTCCTTATGGAAAGCCCACTCTCTCCAGATGCCAAAGCTCCTTGTGGTGGCCCTCTTTTACTACAGACAACATTCACCCTTCACAGAATTGTTCTACTTCTGCAAACAAAGGGTACAGCTAAACTGTGTCTATATGCTTGTAAACATTGTGCAAACTTGCACTAGCACAGGGACACTTACACTGGGGTGCATGACTGTGGGTTGAGGTGAGGATAATTTGTGTGCAGCAAGGAGTCACTTCCAGCTCTATCTTTGAAGGTTATTTCCTCTATCTATATTTACTGAACAATGTAGTGCACACGCAAAAAGAAAAAGCAAATAGAAATACAAACATTTCCCCTCATTATGATAGCCTCTGAGAGGTGCAGGATTTTTGTACAAATCCATGTCAGTGGAGATATAGATGTGCATCATAAGCCATGGGTGAATGCATGGGCACCCTCATACAACATCCTATTCAAGCAAAGTAATGTAAGAGAAAGCATTGTATTACACTGAATTACTATTGGATACAAACCAACAGAAAAAGTAATTTATGTGATACTCCTCCTCCTCTTCCTCCTCCTCTTGGAGATCGCTCCGCTCATGATGCCATTCACTTCAATTTTCCTGCTCAAATGTCAAAAACTGCCAAAAAACAAGAGTGCCCAACACAGACTATCTTCACAGGCAAGTATTGTTCCCAAATTAGGATAAAAGGGTGGGAACAAGAAAATGGAGGAAGACAGTGATTTCAACCAATCAGGCCTTCTAATACTCCTGCAATACATCCGGATCGCAAAACATAAACATGGGGCAATTCGTACACAAAATTAGTGAAGAGATATTCAATAACTGACCTACTTTGAAAACCTTCAGGCTCAAAATTAAATAAAAATGATTCTTTCATAATCAACAAAGCTTTTTTAATTTTACAGTGATCTTGCAGTTCTCCCGTGAGATTGGGAACAGGAAGTAAAACCCACTCAGGGTCCTCACAAATTAATACACTTGTAAACACACATTAGATTTCGACATAAAACAGTACTATTGTAAATTACATAAAAAAGCATAAATTCAAAATTCACATTATGGATAAATTGCATTTTACTTTACGTTAAAAAGCCCTGAAAATACATTATAACATACATTTAGAAAAAACATAGAAATTCACAAAAGAATTATCAAAGGTTAAAGCGACATTCTAGTTACTTGCCAATATCACTCACATCAGGACACATGACCATCGCAAAACCAATTTCCTGTACTCTTAGAGATATTTTAAAAAGTGCATCTAGATCAAATTTTACATACCTTTTCTACTGCTAATGAGTATGTTTTTGTAACATTCTTGGCCTCTTAAAGAGAATTGAGCAGGTTGGTTGCCTCAGCATCCAAGGGGACATCATCCCCCAACCAGTAGTGCACCAGGAGGTGAATTTGCGGGGTGGTGGACAATGGGGGCAGGGCCTCCGACCAGCTCTCAGCAATCCCACTGTGTGGGACTTACTGGTGGTAACAGAAGGGGTTCTTGGCCCCCATCGATCCTCAGCATCCAAGTGGACTTCATTCCCCAACCAGTAGTACACCAGGAGGTGTTTTTGTAGAGTGCTGAACAAAGGGGAAAGGGTCTCTGAAGAAATCTCAGCAATCCTGCTGTGTGGGACATACTGGTGGTAACAGGAGGGGTTCGTGGCCCCCAAGGACCCTCAGCATCCAAGGGGACTTCATCCCCCAACCAGTAGTGCGCCAGGAGGTGCATTTGCAGAGCAGTGGAGAAAGGGGGCAGTGCCTCCGACCAGCTCTCAGCAATCCCACTGTGTGGGACTTACTGGTGGTAACAGAAGGGGTTCTTGGCCCCCATCTATCCTAAGCATCCAAGGGGACTTCATCCCCCAAACAGTAGTGCATCAGGAAGCACGTGTGCAGAGTGATGGAGAAAAGGGGCAGGGTCTCCAACAAGCTCTCAGCAATCCCGCAGTTGGAGACTTACTGCAGGTAACAGGAGGGGTTCCTGGCCCCGAAGGACCCTCAGCATCCAAGGGGACTTCATCTCCCAACCAGTAGTGTACCAGAAGGTGCGTTTGCAGAATGGTGGAGAAAGGGAGTGGGCCACTGATGAGCTCTCAGCAATCCCGTTGTGTGGGACTTACTGGAGGTCAGAGGAGTGGTTCTTGACCCCTGAGTACCCTTAGCATCCAAGCGGACTTCATCCTCCAACCAGTAGTACGCCAGAAGGCTTGTTGGCAGAGTGCTGGACAACTGGGGCAGGTCCTTTGATGACCTCTAAGCAATTCCGCTGTGTGGGACTTACTGGTGGCAACAGGAGGGGACCCCCCTCCCACATGTGTTTAATTAGCTGGCCCTAGGGAGGTGGTGGCCCCAAGGGGCACGGAGGACCGCATGGTCCCCTGCTCTTTTTTGCTGTAAAGTCCCAGGGAGGTGGTGTTCCCCGGAGCTCTAAAGATCCTTTGAAGGTGGGTCTGTTCGGCCCCACTCCACTATAATAACAAAAGCCCAGGGGAGGTGGTGGTCGGTCCCCAGGACTCAAAGTGCCATAGGAGGGGGGCCCCCTGTGCCCCTTTCCTTTTTTAAACAAATGCCACTGGGACCTGGCCCACCCGGGGGCTCATTTAAAACAAGTGCGGAAGCCCACGCTTTTTTGGGGGGGATTTTTGCCGGATTCGCTGTGTTTTTGGTGAGAATTCCCTCCCCAAAAAATGCTTTTTACCCTGTCGGGGTCCCATGGGGATCCCAGGACCAGATATGGAGAGTCAGGGTATTCCTACTCTGCCTACTTTTCTTTATTTATTTTTTAACATTTTTTCTGCTGGCCAAAATGGCTGCCAACACTTACTGGTTGATCTCAGTACAGATTGGGAGGGTTCGAAGAGCGTTTGCGTCCCTATATATACACATTTGTTTGTCTCTTAATATCTCAAAAACTACTGAACGCATTCGCACCAATTTACAAAAAGGTCACTTTCTAGACCAACAGATCCCTTTTTGGCAAATTTGGTATAATCTATTCAACAGTTCGAACTGTAGTCGTTCCCCTAAGGAAAATTGCATGAGGAAAATGTGTTTTGAGCCCCCTTTTTTCTCGGCCCCCACTTGACGAATCACCCCCAAATTTTCAAAACACAAGCTGACCTGACTGCCATATTAGCTTTGAAAATTTAGTGAAGATTTGTCAAATGGCGCCAAAGTTATTGGCAAAACCAAAAATGCTTTTCCTATGGAAACTAGGTCCTAATTATAACTACCTAATGGTGACTGAATATATA